>JAJKLE010000017.1:0-600000 GCA_022593225.1 Xylaria sp. FL0064 | reverse complement strand
ATCCCGCGCTCGTCGAGCTTCTTTCTTTTCTTCTCTTCATCCCTTTCACGTCGCGCAGTCCCGCCCTAGCCGCCAATATGAAGCAAGCGCCATTCATATCGGGGTGCCGTTCATTTCTTTTAACCATTTTCATCTCAGTGCAAGCATTCGACATGTACAACACTTCATATTAGGCTGCTGTCCACTCTTTTGACATCTTCTTGTTCATTTTGGTATGCGATCGAAGTTCTCCCAAGACCTCTGAGCAACAGCACAGAGCAACGTAGCACTGGCCTTCCTAGTTCTCACTAATGACTAATGTGATCTATAGTCAGATCACGTCCGTTGATCTTCAAATTACAGCTTCAAAATCGGGGTTCGCAGTAGCAGCCAGTAAAGTGAGCATGGCCCATGGGTCCCAACAACGTAGACAGCGAGCTGTGCTCAATCCTACTCGCAGACGGTATGTGGACGCCTTACCTCTTGACCTGAAAGCAAGGACCGCATCATATGGGACTGAACTCGTAGACAGAAAAGAAGACGGGTTTTGCATGGGCTCCCAAGTTACAACGCCAGCAGCGTCATTATACTGATTTTCTGCTTTGTGGTCGGCATCTTTTATAAATTCCCGAGCCACGAAATAGCCCGGGTTTTGCGGCTGAAGAAGAGGGTTTCGTGGTCTTCTATGTTGGTGGATGCTTTTAATAGTTGATGTTAGCTTGTGCTGGGCTAATATTAAGGTAAGAAGTATACACCACCTTGGGAGCCTATGGAAAACCTCTTCTTCAGGCGCCACCCCTGAGCTTTTGGTTGGAACGTTTATGGAGGTTGCCGTATCCTCCATTTCTAGCCTATTAGCTTAATCAAAGCGAAGCAAGACAGTGACCGACTTCAGGGTTGTTCTTATTGCACGGCTAAAGATCCAAGTCCCGGCCGTCAAATTGCGCTGAAAGAGAAGAGAAAGCTCGGGAGAATGCCCGCGAATATAGCGTTACGCTCCAACTAAAGCACACTTTCCCTATAGCGGGCCTGATGAGCTACCTCACCTCGATTGATGCGAGCCGTTGGAGGGAAGAGGAATCTTCTATCCAAGCGCTGAATATTCTCTTCAACTACCACGCTAAGTCTTCCGACCAAATCGTTACTCCCGGACCCTCCAAGAGCTACTCCCTTGTCTCGAAGCACTCGAGCAACCAGCTAAGACCTCTATCTGCCGGACATTTCACTGAAGTCAGGACAACGGCTCTACTAGATCGAGGCACGATTAAGAATCGGTGAAGAATCGATTGAGAAAAACGCATACAAGTGGCGAGCGCACTACTCCACGCTCGGAATTGTCTTCAATTCATTCACAAGAGAAGAATGCTAAATTTCTCCTTCATGAACCTTCGATGTCTTCGTGCTGCGTCAAATAGTGGTATCGAGACCGGACTCCTGAACGAAACAAGGGCATCAGTCCCTTCGCGACCCATACAGTTTATGCCCACCTACGGTACTAGACAATCCCTCAGACCGCAGTGACAAAGCGCATCCCCACCCTACGAACCTCTTTGATATTCACGTTACTGAAGACTTGCCTATTGTCTTGATGCCACGCTTTTATTAAGACGGCTGCCTATAAGACGAACCTTTTCTCCCATCGACGACCGTTCTTCTCTTTCATTCACTGATCTCCAAGCCCTTTGCATCCCAGCTCCCTCTGAGTTCCCAACATCATAGCTCCAAATCGTCCCAACCCAACTCGGAGCAACACAGGATATTCTCACAAAGTAAGGCAAGGTTACCATAAACCTTAAAAGGGTTTTGGATTTGCTTATTTCTATCATGAATGCGCGTATAAATTTCTACCGTCATATTCATCAAGCTATTGCCGCTCTGGACAATAAAGAAAGGTGACCCAGGCCAGGATATATGGCGTTGGGAGAGCATTTCACCGCTGTCTAGGGCTATACGATTCTCCAAGTCCCACTCATACAATCAGGGTCCTCTCACTTTTCCTCGCTACTCAGTCCCTGTTCCAGAAAAGGACCATCCCAAACAGTGACCCATACTCAGTCCACAATCGTCCACCGAGCTACCTCGCAGATGATGGGTCTCCGATAGAAGAGCCGGCAACAGACGGACCTGGTCCGGCCGCAAGTTCTTCGCACGACGACGGAAGCACGACCTAGTTGCTTTCTGAGCTAGGAGAGAAATATGATAATAGTCTTACGAAAACATTCTCATCGAACAGATTAATCGTCTCTTTACGCTTATATTCATGGATTATCTCATCGCCCTCTCAGTTTCAGGCAGCATCATCCACTACCCATTCCAAACAGCTCTGCTGCTGTCAAAGAGCATTTTCTTGCCACAGTCTCTATCACGCCGAGATACATACTCAACCGAACTACAACCTGGTCCCCAGCATGTTATTCCATTAGAATAACAGAGGCGGCATTTTCACGCTCGGTTCTCCTGGCATATCCTTTGGGTTTCATTTTCCTTCATTGCATAAGAAGTCTTGGGGAGTTTCTATCTATCTATACTACTACATCGTAATGGAGGATACCTCCGTGAATACCGAGATGGGAAAACGACGACATGATGCATTGATGGAAGATTGAAATAACATCTTAACGGCTAGCACTGATCTTGATGGATGAGGTCGATGGATGAATCGACGGATTGATGAATGATGGACTGATCCTTTGATGCCTTAATGGAACGATAAGGATAGACTTTGGGCGTCGGGAAGATCATTGACTGATAATAGCTTCTCATAATAGCTTCTTAATAAATTGTAAACTATCAACCGACTCTAGAAGCCCGTGAAGTGGCCCACTTGGAGCTATACCTATCTGAAGGGAAGGTTTCGTGATCACTTGTGTCCACGATGTGTGCAAAAGTTCCTTTCCACGTTGCGAAATCATTTTCGAAGCCACATAGATAAGGCTCTAGATGGTAATTCCTGGCCTATTTCCTTTAAAGAATACCCCTCACACGGCGCGTGTCCATGGCTACGTCATCCGCCGCGTAAAGCAGAACCCGTCCCGAGGGAAGGTCGATCTCAACTCTACTATGGCTCAGAGTATTCGGAATTCCTATTGGTTTCTAAAACTTGAACAAAGCTGCTCTTTATTATAGGATCGTCCCTCAGTCCTCATTTGGTTTGCGATGAACTGTTTCTTGACTATTCGCCATCAAGCCAATCTTCGTTTTCTATCGGGCTTTGACAGAGAAGTGCCCTGGGAGAGATAGAAAGTAGTCGGTTCTGTGACAGACACGAAAATCTAGAAGATGGCTACGTTATACGCTGCTGAAAGGCATCAGGAAAAATTCGTCTGCCCATTCTCTATAGCAATAGGAAGGTTCGCTTCGCGCATAGCAAAAAGACTCTTCATCACGTAGTCAGGTGCGAACTGATGGATAATCTGCAATGGGGAATAGCTTAGTTCAGATTTTGAAAGACATGGGTGCTCCCCAATATGGTGTGTTGATGTATACTAAACGTCCATTCTTAAGCACAACAGAACTATCGCGACAGAAGACAGCAGCAGCTGAGAACAATGGCGAGATGCGCGAAGAGTGGTTATGGGACGCATTTGATATCGTTCCAACGCTGGGTGCAACACGGTGGCTGGGCTGCGCAGAGACATGATATGGCTCCCACAACCCTTATGGTACGAGTCGCGCTACGAGGAACTATTCAGATACACCTCTCAGGGCTACCTCTCTGGCAGTCGTCTGGTACACACCCTCCTGCGGACCGGTTCAGTTCGAACTAGAGCTCGTCCTCGTGCTCGTCTTTGTTACTCTACTCATGGTAGATCTGTCAAAGCGGATACGGGCACAAGCCAAGGCTGATAATGATGGTGATGCCGAGCAAGAGGTGCCGCCAAAGAGGAAAGGTCTTCGTAGCATCGGGCTCATACCAAGATTTCTGTTGATGATAATCTGGTGTCCGCGGGCCTAGAAGCACTGTGCGCGGTCACGCCCTGGACAGGATGCACTACCTCATCGTTCCGTTCGTCACATGACCAATCAAGGCGATTATGGGTGCCTTCAAGGTGCTGGACATCTTGGTGCAACGGCCGGATTGCTGAAATACGACATTAGTGTCGAGTGGCGCTAGAGCTGTAGTTTTATATTTCATCACGGATCGCACAGTCCGCCAGCATCTCCGACAGCACCGCGTCTCATACGAGTTGCCTGAATCATACTCATTGGCCGTTTTCGTCTGGTTCTTGTTTCCTCGGATGAGAACACGCAGCCGTCGACGTGCGTAGCTCGGTAGGAACGATAGTAAGGTATTTAGTAGTCTAATTCCGTGGTGAATCAATTACTATAAAATACTATTACCTATCGAGTTCGCACTTGGGACGGCTGCCTGCTCTTATCGGCGGAAATAAGAACTAGGTAAAAAGATAAGGGTGATTCAGGCAATCATTGTAAAACGCGGTATCTGTCCGAGAAGTACCTTGGCTCTTGTTTTGCATGAGGTGGGCGTGCCGAAAGATAGATCCTTGGCGAGAGTGAGTGGACTACCAGTGGAGTCCGTGGGTTGAAGCTGATGAGATAGTTAAAGAGGAGCTTCAGCGCGGAAGCGCTAGGCTCAGACATTCGAGGATATAATCGAGACCGTCATCCTTACCTACTGGAATACTCTTACGCTGATGAATCGCCCTGAAGACATATGTCAATGTTACTCTTTTGAAGTCTATACATTGTCGCCGCTGAATTGGAAATTACTTGCCTTGCAATTCTGGCGTGTCTGGTTGGCTCTAGAGCCCTGAATCCCACTTTTGATTAGAACTCTCTTTCTAGCAACAGACCTAGCCACCTAGTCCCGACTAAGCCTCCCGTCAGAGGGGGCAGTCTGTACGGCAGGCAGTATCACAAGGGCTGAATACAAGGCTTGGAGAATGACTCAATACGAGAATAATATCCTATGAGCGCATAGACCCTTGACTATCCCTTAAAGACTTTCAGTCCCTTGGAGGGTCAACTAGTCTCTGTATACAATACTCCTACGGCCTTAAACCTCCCTTTGGGAAGGTTTAGTCGGGTGTTTTGGTGTCGAAATAGCTTCATATATCAACTATCCGAACCTCTGCAATACGGCTTCATGCCTATGATATGATGAATACGAATACGAAGGTCTGATGTAGTTCGCGGGGCATTGCATAGATGTCCTCCCGTCTGCGCGTAGGCTCCCGTGCAACAGGCAGTCTGTATGGCAGCCTGAATATAACTGTAAAGGGCCTCTCCTGCGTGCCCATTCCGAAGGTGTTAGCGTACGCCTAGATATTCAAGGTAAGTATCTCCAAGCCATAGCTTGCACTATGCGCCACCAAGTCTCTTAGGCACCTGCCAGCAGACACTACCCGACTTTTCAAAGCCCTACAATGCGACAAATCCTCGGGCCCTTGGGCCGACTGACCACCATAGGCCACCAGTACCAACTAGGCAGGTTGTCAAAACTAGTACTGGGTAAAACCAACAATGATCATGTATTGTGGGCCTATGAGGTTTCGGCAAGGGGCAAGGGTGACGCTTAAGACGGTTTATAGTTTATAGCATAATTCTGGTGCAAATACCAGGAACTAGGTAAGATGCGTTCTGCTGGTGCGCTGTTGCCAAGAGCGCCTGAACATGGTTGCATCCTCCCGCTCAACTATACACCCTAAGGATGGATGGGTTGTCTGCAGTCGGGTCCAAAATACAGCTCCAGAGAAACTCCCGTACCTGCAAAAAAATTACTGACGCTATAAAGCCTACGCCGATACGTAACGAGTAAAGCCTATCCAAACGGTCCAGAACTATTATAGGGCCAACATGAATCTTCAACGTTAGCTCGGACCCATAGCCCCAGAATCTGTCATTTTAACCAGAAAAGAATAATCCACTCGGGTACCAACCCCCTCCCCCCAGCCGCCCAGCAAAAGAATCCCTGGTTGGCCTTATAGGCGCCCCGGCTATAAACTGATCAAAATTTTATGCCCACCTGGTAGCGCCTGCTGTTACACCCTGGGCTAAGCAGATTCGAGCTCATGTTGAAGATCCCGGAATAGGTGCAGAAAGGGATCAGTAGCCATAAATGTGTATTGGTCTTTTGGCCCCTTACCCTTCAAACAGGTGGCTGGGAGGGATAGCCTCAATACTACAGGTGTATAGTATATAGACAAAGTCTGATAGACACGCACCAGAGTGTTACCAGTCTACCTGACAACTACTCGGCTCGCTGCCAGCTAGTTCCATGGCCGTTCTGCAGGAATCACAAGCATCATGTGCTCAATGCCAGAGCCTCCTGCAAGTTTAGAAGTTCTCAGAGGTTGGCAAAGTAGATATGCGGTCGCAGAGCAAACCACAGCTACCGTGAGTGGGATAGTTGGAGGTAGGTAAGGCATTCGCAACCCATAACCGACCCAATGGTCAACATCGATTATGAACCAAAGCAAAATAAGTCTACCACTGCCCTGCCTCATAGGGCCAACTGCTCCGAGTTCAACCATTTGAAGTATAACTATGGCAACACTAGTAGCCCTTGGCAAGGGTTAGAAGATCTAAGTAAGCCGCGGCCGGAGAACAACTTACACGCTCACTGGAACCATATAGACCAAACAAGAGACTACATCATCGTAGGACCATTGCACACGATCTCCTCGAGCTTCTTGAGCGACAAGACGGGACGTCTGAACAATCTCCACTATTAGAGTTACCACCAAGCTCCTAGTTATTCGTCAGTTGATGAAGTGATGCATTGGCTGAGAACGGAGTGCGTGCCAGTGAGCATAGATATCTTGAGAGTTCAGATGAAGCTATGTTAGCCGACTGAGGTAACCCGTCCATGCATCTTGTGCAGATACTCACGGAAATTCAAGGATTTCGCCTCCTCAACAAATATACGCGCAGCTTCCAAAACCACTCTCTTCAGCGTATAATCTTTGAAGGCCATTACTTTATACAGCCGACCAGGTGCGGTTACTGAGAGGACTTAATATGAGAAGTTCGTGAGATATGTTTGGAATCGCCTGTCTGTGAGCGAGATGGCCAAAGTTATGTGTAGTATTGCTTTTCTACGCCTTAATACCACCCATAAGACGGCGCTTAGCAGTGGCGCCCTAGCTTGGGGGCCAAATGCAACATGATCTCTACCTGATACCAACACATGTCTTATTTTGGGCTAGTTTTTGCTTGCTACTTAATAGCGAAGTTGGCTGTGCTTTCGATCCCCTATATTTAGAATTCGGGGACTGCTCGTCGCATCGTGACCTTCCACTCCATATAAATATAGGAACATGGAATTCACCCCTTTTTCTTCTTTACTTCGAAGGCGCGCTATAGACGATACATATTGACTGTCGGCACTTAAGAGCCGAGCGGATGTAGTTTTTGAGTTAGCCTACCTAAGCATTCTGACACGCAGACTCGCTGGTGGTGGGCTGGGCGGTTCAACCTGATACAGGTTCTCCTGAAATTCATGTCTAATGGCAAGTCCAATCATCTATGAGGATCTCCCAGATCAAACGACATCTATACGCCTCTTAAAGATCAGGTCAGCATCGAGAAATCTCCTTGTCCTCTATTTCCCTACATATTTATGCAGGTTTCCTCGTTTCAGTAGAGTGTTCATATGCAAACAATGCTGAAGGACTCTGGAAGCAACGCAATCATATCTCACAAGAATCACTAATCCCCCATCGTGCAACAGGGCAGGATGGCCGCAAGATCCTATCGAGGTAGAGCTTCTTGTCGTAGCCGACCGCCAAAACGCGCCATCGTATCATGCCCTTTCCTACGTCTGGGGCCCTCAGGAAAATCCGGTGGTCATCCATTGTAATGGCATAGAGATACCCATCACCGCGAATCTTGCATCAGCTCTCCGAGCGTTTCGCCCATTGCCGGCAGAAGGAGATGCTAAAGAGAACGGGATTTCCATTATACATGAGTCGCATATGCTACACTCCAGCCGTCATGTGTGGAAAGGCATTGCGCGCAATCGCAACGAAGTCGGTTTCATTGACCCCCGCCGACAAGGTCGTAAGGAAGAAATTCTCTACTGGATCGACGCTTTATGTATCAATCAGAACGACATGGCAGAGCGAGCAGCCCAAGTGAATAGCATGCGCAGCATTTACGTGCAGGCTAGCAAAGTGCGTATTTGGCTCGGAGATCAGTTGGTCTCGCCCGACGGATCAGCGCTGCACCTACCTGAGACGAAGGCTTCCAGGATTAATCGAAGGTTAGGGCACGTCAAGCTTGCCGAGCTGGGCCACATGCCCGTCGTCTTGGCATTCATTGTGCAAGCATTACGAAATGAAACCCGGGCTTCGAAGCCGACACAAGACGACTTCATAGACGAAATTGGCTTCCCCGATAATGGTAGCCCAGAGTACCAAATCTTAAGCGCCTTTTTGGACCAGCCTTGGTTTCATCGAGTCTGGATCGTGCAGGAGGCCGTCCTGGCTGCAGACTCTTGCATAACGGTTGGTGATTGGGAGCTCGACTGGGATCCTTTCACTCGAGCCATCCAGGTATTATCTCACACAAAGCTGTTCGTCGGCTACTCGATCACGATACGCTTTACGGGTGTCACTTCAAAACACGAAATAACTCGTGTGAATATGGAGCCCTTGCTGTATCTGCACGATATCAAGAAAACATCTACCCGTACTAGGCTCTTGCTTCACCTTCTTAATGATTCTCGAAGCAGAGAGGCCACTAACCCAGCTGATCATGTATTTGCCGTGTTAGGTATGGCCGTAGAGACGGTAGAGTCTACCTTCTCGAGCGTGATACCGGAGCTTCTGACTGTAGATTACACGAAACCGACAGGCCACGTATTCAGAGACGCAACGTGGTTCATCATTCTAAATCATCACACCCTGACGCCGTTGGTCGTGACTGAGTTCTTCAAAAATCGACCATTCCCAGAATGTCCAAGTTGGGCTCCTCTTTGGTCACAGGAGCGCCGGACAATCAGCTTGTTTCATGAGATTTTCAATGCGCATTATGGACAGAGATTAGCCTTGGGCCCAATAGACACGCTCGACACTCTATCTGCAAAGGGTTACACTTTTGAGAAGGTTCAACATGTGACAAATATGAAGTTACCATATAGATCTCAATCGAGTGAGGGGGTGCACTACCCGCCGCGCGAGGAAGACAAAGCATTTGTCACCCAGGCATGGGATCTGGCGTCAAAGTCGATGGAGAGACTTAGAGAGGCAAATGCCGACGCTATCGCTAATCATGGTGCGGGACGACTACTCCCTTCATACCGATTCCTAGAAGATACTCTTCCCGCTTTTTTGTACACCTTGGTAGGAAATGCAAACGATTCCTTAGGGGAAGGAAGGGCGGACGGTAGCGATGAGATGATCAAGTCGGGAGAGGCTTGGGTTATGGCCCACATAGATGCATGCTCTAGCCAGATGTCCAATCTGAGAAGGCTTAGAAATGTACTCAAGGGCATGTTCTCTTATGGTGCTGATCTCGTTTTCCAGAGCTCTTTCCTGAGAGCTTGTACTGGAAGGAGGTTCTTCACTACTCAGAACGGGTTTTTCGGGATTGGACCTGCTTCGATTGAGGAAAAAGACATTGTCGCCGTCGTCATGGGAGTTCCAGTACCGATAGTGTTGCGAGCGGTCGAGGATTTGAATTCGGACTTGAAAAAATATATCGTTGTTGGGGAGTGCTATGTCCATGGTATCATGGACGGTGAATTAGTGAAGGCAAGACAAGATGCTGGCCAAGAGGCTGAGATGCTGCATTTTATTTGATGACACAGGGCTGCATGGGGACTGATAGACCGAAGCTGGTATGTGACTTCGTAGTCTATCCGTTCACTCTGGGACAGAACACTCTCACCAGATCTAGGGGAACCTTGAGTATCATATAGACACTACTCAGCTATGATCGCCCTACTATGCCTTGCCTCATAGTGATTGTCAGGGAGTGTTGTCTCTGAGTGAATAGATAGGCTACGAAACCAAATCGCAGGCAGACGGGGTCAGTAGCCATGAAGGTGTGTTGGTCTCTTGGCCCCTGGCCCTTCCAACCAGGACTTGAGAGGCATAGCCCGAATATATAGACGAAGCTTAGTAAGTATACGTCAGGTGTTATCAAGGCATCTGACAGTGAGTCCGACCCCTTGACGGGCCCTGACTTAGATGGTTTTCTTTCGTGGATGATCCGCTGCAAGGACGAGACCAACCGATGGCGTGGGCCGCCAAGAAGACTTCCTCGTCGATTCCTGAATAGCCACATCCTTGGAGCTGTAGTGGTCGAACCCATCGTCGAGATCGCTGACGCCAGGGGCGCCATGCTCTGCGATATCGTCCTTCACGACCACCTCCACGACCACCTACACCTCTTCCACGGGCGTTTCCACGGCCGCGCCTTTGAAGGTTCTGGTCATAACGACGAGAGGGGTAACAGACGCTGGTAGTCGAGAACCGCGTCTCTGTTATTCAGGAGATTGTCCTGCAAGATGGTTATCTTGCCAGGGTCGGCGGCATGCTGACGGACTGATGCAATCAAGAGGTGCCCATTGCGCCAGTGAACGCCAGGGTAAAAGTATAGACATTGTCTATAGATAGCATAACACAGGGATATTCTCTTCTCTTCAACACAAAAATTTCTCATCTTCATGACAGTGCCCTCCTTCGCCTAGCATCTGGTAGCCAGCGACTCCCATCAATCAACTCTCCGGGCAGGCCGCCCCACGGCGAGCTGTCTATTCACAATCTATCTGCCTTGTCTTTTCTGGTCTGGCTGAGATAGCCTCTTCCGGTTCTTCTCGACAAACTCGCCAGTCTTAAACATCTGCTGGGTAGGGCTCGATGTTGTCAATCGAGACGACGTCAATACCAGTGCAGACCCTTGAAGCAACTTGAAGACTTCCTTACTTAAGGGGCTAGCTAACTAACCCAGTGGATCCTTAAGTTTAAGGCCCCAGGTGGCCCATCACATAAAAAGCTTAGAGATAAGGACAGTTTTAGAGAAGCAAAAACAAGAAAAAAGTAAGAGAGAAAAAAAAACAAAAGCAAAATAATTAAAAAGTGCAAAATAAGGGTCTGGCCGGGGATTGAACCCGGGACCTCTCGCATGCGCGCCAGTCTTCAAGGACCAGCTTACTGGGAATAGGGTGTACCCTAAGCGAGAATCATACCACTAGACCACCAGACCACTACACTGTTCCAGGCAAGCCTGGCTTCAGATTCAACTGATTGGATGGCCGCAAATCATAAGTCTTAATCTTACGTGAACAGGAGGTATCTGGGTATCTTGGGCAAGTGGATATACTGAACCAGCTCAATATTCAAATAAATTATTCTCTTTGTAGATAGAACCCTTTCCCAGCTGTATAAATTATTAGTCGCTTAAAGCCTTCCAATGCCCGATATATCATGTACCTAGCTGAGGTGTGTAGCTCGAATCTAGTTACAACACTCAGGCAACAGTTAAGCAATAATCCGGTAAGGATTTTCTTGGCAAACAGCGGATCACCAACTCATTACTACCTCTCGCTGCCCACGTATTGGACAAGTGCAATATTGGACATAAGGACATCCAGAGATGAGTGTATAAGATCATCAGGCTCGGTGCCAGAGCCATTCCCGACATTGAAAGCTTACATGCAGGTAATACCTAATTCCCCGATCAGGCTCTCTTATGTTGAGACCAAGAAAAAGACTCGGTGGGGAGCAATAAGTACCGCACCATATCCCAATAACACGCGAAATACATGATTGACAATTACATACATACACGACATCTTGCATTGCATAATCCGGTCTACCCAGCCAGTCCAACCATTCAGTCCAACCAACCATTCATTCACTCAGTGACTCGGCGAGTGAAATCCGCTTTGCTGCCCAGTCACGACCGATGTGCAATCTGGGCTGAAACTCCGCTCTACCTGAGACGACGTGTTTACCGTAGTATCTTATGGTGCATTTTCAATATTCTCCCCTCCGTCTGTTTCGCCCGCATCGAATGTTGCACAGGGCGACTTGACAGACGGGAAGTCCGATTCGGCCGTTCGGAGTCGGGGCGAATCACTTGGCTACACGTGCGGTGTTGGGAGTCTTGCTCTCTCTTATTTCCTTTCTCTCCCAAGCAAGCTAGGAGAGAAGAGGAGACGTGAAGTACAGCACCAAGCCGAGTTCCCATTCGCGCTGACGGACGCGTTTTCTTTGTTTATGCCAGCGAGTGGTATAGGTCGTATATTAATGGGTCGGTGATGGGCAATCCCCTTCTTCAATACGCCCAAAAAGTGACTGAGAGGCATGTTTACATTTCCCTCCCATCCATACAGATAGTATCGATATCATCATTCCGCTACGTCGCCGAGGCAGCTGACTCGATGTGCGCGACGTGGAAGGTGAAAGACGATGAATGGCCGAGCATGATAATGAATGATGTAGACTAGATTATAATACATACTCGTCTTCCAATATCTGTTCATTACCTGCTTCTCTTTACTCTCTCCTTTACGCCAGCTCTGGCAAGTTGCGGCACATGTCCATGCTCCTGTAGATCCGTAACTATGTCCAATAAGCAACCAAAGCTGAGCAAGCCACAACACCATCCCCATCGTCGCTCTCTTCAGTCAAGGCCCGCGTCTAGACCCGCGAAATCACCACATAGCCGCCGAGGGCGAAGCCGAAGTAGGCCGGCGAGGAGAGCGAGAAGCAGTTCTGTCCGGCTTCACCCGCGTACTATAACACCGTCTCGGATCCATTCCCAGTCACGTTCACGTCCTCGCCGACAAGTAAATCGCAGGGATATCCCATTCTACATCGCATCAAACGGACAGCATGGGCACAGCATCCCAACTGTAATCGCAGACGCACTGCGAAAGCAGGACCAAGAGCAGAACGAGGCTCTTACGTCCACGAACCTCGGCTACCGGCTGCCTACTCCCCCGGAAGTCAACGCACAAGGGAACGTGATGACCGCGACACCTTCAGGCCCAGGGCTGAAGCGTCGGCCATCTTCATCACCAGCGGCAGCTAACGCCAGACGGCGACGGCGGCGACCTCGGCGGCCACGACAGCGCAGCGTACCGTCCGAGCAAGACGAGCCCATCCCACCACCTCGGCCGCAACCAGCTCCATTTTACCCTCCCCGTCCCGCCTCGCCTCCGTATTCCTTTTTCGGAATTATTAGACCGAAAGCGGAGGAGGAGAACCAAGCACGTGAAGCGAAGAAGAAGCGCGAGAAACGGGAGCAACGGAAGTTGAGGAAAGGGGCGCAGGGAAAACAATTCGGTGTTGATCAGGGGGCGGATTCCCCCAGGAGAGCGAAGGGTCCCGGGACCAAAGCCGCATCGAACACCCCCTCTAAACGTTCTAACTCGGCGCCACCACTAAGCCGATTACCCGTGCAAGAAGTACAATATCCCGATCAACCTTATGATGACCAAACCCGCACGGGAAGTCAGCGTGGACACCAACAGCGCCAAAAGCAAGGTAAACAGCGTCATAAGAAGCACCGCCGCCACTCGCGCGAACAACCCCATCGGCGACAAAAACGACGATCCAGATATGTCATGCGAGACTTCTTTGCGTCTTTGCGCAGAAAGTTGGGCAACTTGTTTAGATTCACTTCACCAGCCGCCAGCGCACCGGCGCAATCAGCGCAGCCACGTGCAAACTTTGACAATACAACGCCGACAAAAGATCCCTCCGGCGCCCAATACCAAAAGGGCGAGAGTAAAACGTTCGGCGGCCAATCATCCCAGCAGCGCCGGAGCGGAAGAAGGATCGACAGCACGAGGCAGCCGCTGCCGTACTTCATGCATGGCGGCCGGTCGCCGGCCAACTCGTGGCATTCCCGACTATCGAGACCTGGAAGCACAAGACGATTCACCACAACAGTAGAGTCTGCTCCGGGTTCAAGAGCGCCAAGCCCAGTAAGACCTACAGAGGAGGAGGAGGACCCGGGACTTGCCCCGACAACAGGAGGGCCATATCCCCAACGATTCTCCTATCATACTTCGGCGTCCGCAATCTCTATTTTCGCTCGTAGATTCATGGGCCCGTTTATGTCAGAGTCCAGCGACCCGTCTACCTTGGACAACAACGGCTTGGGGCAAAGAAGGCTGAGCTGGCGAAGCCATAAATTGCTCACGGCTGGATCAAAGCCAGTGACACCCCCGTCGTCTCGTAACCCGAGCCCGGGGGCCCGAGGGCGTAGTACGGATCGGGGACAGAGGGTCTCCATGCCGGGGGAATACAGGTCCTTCTCGAGCTCAAGTATGGGCATCCGAGGTCTTTACCCGTCATCGAATCAGAAGAGCCGCTCGGTCTCACCTCACCGTGTTTTGTCCCCCGTTACATCCCCACTTTCATCTCCAGCTTCGTCCCCAGATTATGGGCTGACGGAGTTATTCGCCACGCCTCCGGAGGCGTGGAGCCCCCTGGATGGCTCGCCCGTGCGAATGTCTTCGCCCGACTACGGCATACAGAGATTGTTTGCTTCGACACCGGGCAGCTCAGGATCCAATTTTGGTCTGCGGCGGCTTTTTAGCGATTGATGACGGAAACGTTTTATAGGCACACCAAATAGACTGAACACTTATAGACTAGTGTGAGACAGGAACATTGATGTAACGAGCAACAACCACATACATGATAAGACGCAAGTTTGAGAAGTACCTGATCCTCAAGCTATCAAAACTCCTTGTCGCTTGAGATGCATTCAAAACGCCGTAAAATGCAAGCGAAACACGATGCTAAACCTAACAGCATTCTAACCGGCTAAGTCCGCAAGAAAGCGGAAAGAAGAGAAAGACCACGCAATGAATAATACTCCTGCCAACGTGCTTGGCGTTTTCATGTGCCTTTTAGTCGACCATATTCAGGCTCCGGGGACGCACCGCCATCCGCATCAAGGACTTTCCCACGATCCCATTCCCGCACGCCGCCGGCCTTGTTCCATCGCACGTCGGATTCGTCTTTCATGTCTCCTTTCTCCCACTTCCGTATCTGTTCTTCGGTGAAACCCGCAGAACGGAGCCGATCCGCTCCTTGTTGTTTCCATTTCTGCCTGTCTCGGAACGCTTCCACAGCATTATCCCAATCGTCGTGGCCCTCTTCATCTGGGTCAGGGGTCACGTCAATGGTAGGGTCATAGTCGGCGGCAAAACGACTGTCAATGCCTGACATGGCGGCGTTATGACCACGACCTCGGCGACGAATAGTCGATTTGGAAGGAGGCGCAGGGCCGATGAGATCGTCGAGCGGATCGGAGTCGGAATCGCTATCGGGAAGTTTGCTTGAAGAGGGAGTAGGTTCATGCTTGTCCTCTTTATCTGCACGGCGACGATGTCTAGAGCCGTCGTCTTTTTCTCGAGGAGACCGTTCCCTGTGTTCTCGATGTCGATGTTGTCGCCTTTCAGGCGAGCGGGATCTGTGGTGGCGCCGTCGTTCTTCGTGACGATGGGAATGGCGATGACGGTCGGGAGAACCGGCATGGCGGTCATCTTTCCTACTCCTGCTCTTCGACTTGCTGTCGTCGTCTCGATGCCTGCGCCTCCGATCACGGTCCTTTGTGGAATCGAGTTCATCTGGGTCTGCCGTAACGCTCATAGCTTTGCTGTCGCTCTCGTTGGGCCTACGCTTCTTAGATGGGCCACCTAGTATAGCAGCAATATCGCCAAGCATGCGTTTTCGAGTGTCGCCTAGGCCCGGCTTTGATCGTCGCTTTTTGCGCTCTTCTTCGTCGCGTTTCTGGCGATCGGCTTCCTCGAGATCGCGCAGTCTAGCTTGGGATTCGGCATTTTCCCTGGCTAGTAACGCTCGATTGTGGCTGTTGGTATCTCGAATGATGTTGTTAAGGAATCGGGTGTTTGGCTTCGGTTGGTTTGCAGGACGTCTGTAACAATTACTGTTAGAAATAAGTCGGGGGATCAAAGATGGAAGAGAGGTCACAAGCAATTACAATTAACGAGAAGGGAATTTGTAACATATCAGCGATTCAATGCCACGCGGCAACTCACTTGTTTGATTTGAAGGCATCCAAGCCCATGGCGGAGTATTTTAAGGAGCAGTCATTGGCTTCTTTGGACAGCAACTCTGCCACATAATCGTCCGTCAAGATCTCGTGAGAGGGCGGCATATTGATAGTTTGTAATGTAAAGACTATAAAACCAAAGAGCGATGGAGTAACGGAGGGAAAATTGTCTCTAGCATGTCATACTCATGAATGTAGATTCACTGGAAGGGCGGAAACCACCATATCCAGTTGCGTCAGTGGGGTGCTATGGAAATCGCAGGGCGCTTCGATAGCGCTTATCGCCCTAGCGTGCCTGACGGCGTGAATACCTTAACCTTGTCCGCTCCGAGTTTGGTGGTAGCATAGACCCGGCCTCCATCGCGCTCGGTGGAAGTGTCTGAGACATGTGCTGTAGAACCCACTGCAACCTTACTTGGTAGAAAGAAAGCGCCTTTCCTTTTTCGGGATAAATATAAACATGGTTTGTCCTCTCAACGAACGATCACGTCGAGCACAGTACTTGAAGTACACTCTACCGATACTGCGAACACCTTCAGTACTGACCCGGGGATTGGTGAAGCCTTACCCAGTCTTGATACAAAGAATCCTATTCAAAGACTACATGTTATTTGTGAAAGCTCATACTTGAAACTCTTACACAGCCAAGTCATGGCAACGCGCACCCCAGAGCAGATCTTGGCAGAGCTTCAAGCTCTAGTCGCGAACCAAGAAATTACCATCTTGAAGTTAAGCGAGCCCATTTCTACAGAGATTGCCCAACTACAGGAGCAATCCCAGCGGACGTCGGATATCTCAAACGCATCACTTGACGCGACCACTCCCGCATCATTGGAAGCAGATCTCACACATTACCGGGAACTCTTCGCCAAGTTACGCTTCAGCTATGTAGAACAGGTCACCAAGGAGAAATTCATACGCGCCATCGTCGGCGACCCGCCACTGATCGTCAGCTCTCAGGAGAATATTGAGCTAGAGAAGCAGAACCTGGAGGCGAAAGCGACACTCAAGGCTCTGAAGACCGAGGTTGCAGACATGGTCACAGAGCTTGAGAAGAAGGCCAAGGACCTGAGCAAGAAATACGAGAAAGTCAAGACGGAGACTGCTAAACTAGAGGAACTGCCGGCCAAGCTTGATGAGCTCGAAAGTGCGGTCGCGAAGCTGAGGGCGAATCAGACATCGGGGCTAAATCCAAACCCTGAATTGAACCTGCCACTGGCGAAGACGCTGCAGCTGGTGGATGCGAGGAAGCGAGAGAGGGACGAACTGGATCGCCAATTGGAGCAATTGCAGAGTCAGGTCCCACGCAAAAAGAAGGAGCTCGAACGACTTCAGGCGGAATTACAACCCTTGGAGACGAAACGGCAGAATAGCATGGCAGCGGCGAAGGAAGCGAAGAGGCGCAAGGAGGCTGCGCTAGGCGGTGTCGAGGACGATCTGGAAGAGAGAGGCCGGTGGTATCGGGCTGCTGAAGCAAGCTTAAAACAGATGCTGGAGATTAAATAGGGACCGTCTTGGGGGTCTCAGATGCGTGCATCATGTCTTAACGGAGGCTGCAATTCATAGGTATGGCCAACTATGCGAACTCTACCTACAAGGCCTTGTGCTAGTGAAGGAACCTAGACAGGCGAGCGGCGATGAGAAACTGAGAGGGTACGGGTCGAGTTAGACCAATATGCTAGAACACGTCTCATATATCAACGGTCTCTTGACTTCAATCCTCATCTACCCATGCGACATGTTTGCTTGTATTAATGCAAGCCAATGCTCTTTGACCGCTCAGGTACTAACGATGGACCAATTCAGATAGCAGCAGACATCCCATCGGACTCCAAGGGAATCGCCATGGTTTCTACCTATGCGCACTCAAGCTAATATGCCATTGAGGCGATTGAGAGAAAAGAAAAGAAATACAGAAACAGATTCGCAAGATGGCATTCATAGAATATTTGCTACCAAGGTAGATCGGTAGGACGATTTCAACCACCTGATGCGCGCACTCGCCCTTCAGGCATCTGTCTTGATCAAGTCCGCCGCCTACAAGCTCAATTCGTCAGCATCCAAACACAAAGACACATCGCGATCCCAACTCACCTTCTCAGCAATAGCATATGTAGTCTGGCACGTATTAGCGCCGACGAGAACAGGCATGATGCTCGCGTCCACAACGCGAAGCCCCTTCACCCCATAGACCTTAAGCTGCTCATCGACGACGCCTCCCAGCTCCCGCGGCATCATAGCGCATGTTCCCACGGGGTGGAAATACGAAGGATTCACGCTCTGCTGCAAGAAGCCCTTGATATCCTCCGGCTCGTTGACGTAGTCGGGCGGCTGAAGCTGCTGCGGCCCAAGCTCGCACAGTCGCGTCTCGAAATAATAGCGCTTCGTGAAGCGCACGATTTCCACCATGACGTCGAGGTCCACCGGGTTCGTCAGCGCGCGGTAGTCTACGACGGGCTCCCTCCCGAACGGGTCTGTCGTGTTGATGTTTACCGTGCCGCGGCTTAGCGGGTGGAGATCTACGATCGTGCCCGATGTCGCGCCGCCTGTGAGCACATGATTGTAGAATGCTGTGTTTGGCGATCGGATAGCGGCGGCCATGTTCTTCATTTGCGCTTCGTATCCTAGGCGAGACATGTGCGTTAGTAGCGCGAGGAACAGAATTCGAGAATAGGGGCTATGAGCCCGCTGTGGGCAATATCAATTCTTTATAGGCTCCCTGGGCAGCTATATGCGCCGAGTCCACTCACCCGCGAGAACAGTTGGATGTGTGCCGTTGGGTAATACCGAGGCGTAGTCCAATTTCTCGAGCTTTGAAGCGATTTCCTCGAAGGTATCGGGGGCGATGACTGGCATACCGAGCCAGGCAGCGGCATTGCCGACACCCAAGGAATAGGGGCCTCGTAGATTCAATCAGTCCTAATGCTCATGTCGGTCGCGTCGAGTGTTTGACATACCAGTCTTGTTGGTCCTCCAAAGCTCCTGGGCCCAAGGAGAAAAGTTACGATTTGAGTACATATCCGTTGGGTTTGGATGGACGCTGAAATTTTGAACTAGTGCTCATCTCATGAGTATGTAGTATAACGCAATCTACACTAGGACGAAGTAGGCTTACGAGCAAAGCTGGTGAAGACCATTGGGTGATCCTGGAAATTCTGGCCAACCCCCGGGAGGTCGACAATAGTGGCTATTCCCGCAGACTCCAAAAGCGCACTGGGCCCAATACCGCTCTGCTGAAGTAGCTGAGGTGAATGAATAGCGCCAGCTGCTACAATAACTTCCTTCTTCGCCTTGGCGGTAACGATCGCCGTGCTGTTCCCAGTCTTCTGTTCGAATGATACACCAGTTGCCACGCCGTCATCCAGGGTGATCTTGGTGACTTTTGATTTGGTGATTACTTCGAAGTTGGTTCCGTTAAGGCCATCGAAATGAGCAGTTCTAGCATAGGATCTTTCCACCTTTTCAGGGTCCATGAAGGTTGGGAACCAGTATACACCGGCCTTCCCAGAGCCGCTATCTGGTGGGAATTCAGCCCCTGGTATGTCTCTGAACGCCTCGAACTGTGCCTCTTCGCTTTGTTAGGAAATGAAGTTGATGCTAGGTATACTGTACCACGGACCTATGCCTGGCCATTGGAAACGTGGCCATGACGTATGGACACTTGAACTATTACCCCAATAGGAGGTGTCCCAAGTGATGTTGACAGACTTCGCGACGTCATCAAGAGGCGGCGAAAAAGTGACAGCCTTCTGCATTTAGTTGAATTTCATAGTAACCGCTCAGAGAGACGCACTTTCTTAAAATATGGTAATAAACCTTCCCATGACCAAGATGAGTCTTCGCCGAAGAAGCTTCCCCAACGGTCGTAGTCATCAGACGTCGCTCGAATGGTCATCATGGCGTTTATCGCAGAGCTACCGCCAACTAGTTTCCCAACTATGATGGAAGTTGATCTGTTGTGCAAGTTTGCCTGAGGGACTGAGTTGATCTCATACGACCACGTTGGTCCCATCGCTGCAACTCCCGAGTAGACTTGGCTGATTCGAGGGGAGTCGACTATAGATCATCGTGAGCAATTAGTAAGTATTCTCTCATACAAGATTCTTGTATCACGTACCCAGCTCGCCATTTTCGATAACTAGAACCGAGACTAATCCTCAGCGTTAATAAAATGAAATAATTCTCATAAGTTTCATACGGCCTCACATTTCCCATCTGCTGATAATCGATCGGCTACCGTCAAGCCAGAAGTGCCCCCTCCAATAATTATATAGTCGTAAGAAGACCGTAGAGCCGATGCGCTGTGGATGAATCGACCATGCAAGCTATGTTTTGGGATAGGTAGTCCAGCAGAGTACGATATTCCAAAAACTGTTGACGCCCAAAGGGCCAAACTAAAGGCTAAGCTTAGCAACATTGCTAGGTAATAACGGGGTTAACAACATCGTTCTCATGTGCGAACAAGGGCTTTACATTTATGAACTTCCTTTTAAATGTTCTACGTTCTGAATGACCTGAGTGCCGGCTAGCTGAAGTGCCTAGGCATCTCGGCTAATATCCCAGCAAGCACAGCTACGCGGTAAGGCGGTTGAACCCATTGGCTGATTTCCCGGTTGGTATAGCCATATGCCTAGAACCTGAGCATGGAAGGATATTAGTTTCACCGGTAGATGATGCCAAGCTGTAGGTGAAGATTGAACTTAATATACTTTCAGGGTATTAGGTAAGTAACGGGTGTAGTAGGTTCATCTATGGGGATATACTTACTGACTGCGAGTACACTGTCATGGAGGTGTGGTCTCATCTGGACTAACGGCATCGTTTACTCCGTGACAACTTCTCCCTTGATGCTTTAGCGACCGCATAACCAGAAGTTTGACTGCTACACCAGCACCAATGAAAGTTGGATCTCCAGATATATTTATATACACTCTTCGCCAACACACTCCTCTCAAACATATACAAGCTTGATACGTCTCCAGGCCCCTCAATAGGTCACAGATCCCCTGGTAATGCTGATGTCACCGCTAAACAGCTCACGGGCACCATTCGGGTCGTTCGCATTTAGACGTCCATGGAACACCACAGTGTGTCCATTTGGATCGATATCAAGGCCTCCAGGGCCGTAGATCCCGTAGGGATTTGCAGTGTTCATGACGATAACGCGATTGGTGTACGCTCCGTTGATAGTCGAAGAGAAAGCGGCTTCAATATCATAATTATCATCATCAAAACAATGCGCACTGTAGAACAGAACGTAGTTCCCATCGCTGATCTTGTAGAGCGAGGGAGCCTCGACGATACCGTCATTGTTGGCGCCCACGTTGTCTAGGATCTTCGAAGCACTGCCGACGAGCGTGATCGCGTCCCGGTTCATCTGCTGGATCATTATAGGTGTCGGATAGTAGATCGATCCCGTCGGCATGTTCACGCACTAATAGTGGTTTTAGCTTAAGTGTACTTTATATCTTGTCTATACCAGATTTAGCTACTTACAGTAGTCAAACCGCCTAGGGCAGAGCCGTCGACTTTCCACAGAATCCAGCGATTCGTACCATCGTCGTACCCCGAGGCATCGATAGCGCCGCCACCAGCGTCGTTGCAGATCAAGGGTGTGGACTGCGGAGTGTATGGCCCCGTAACCGAAGCCGAGGTGGCCACGCCAATGCAGTGCGTGCCACCATTTTTCCAGGCTGTGTAGTACATGACGAATGTCCCGGCGTCATTGAGCTGGATATCTGGTGCCCAGATCCCTTTGCTCGTGTCGGCCCAAGCACCGCCGTCTGGTAGCGCGTCGGTGGTGCCGAGCGTCCATGTGAAGGTATCTGAGCCTTGCCCAGGGAAGACGTCCTCCGATGTGGCAAAGGGGACATTCTTGCCGTTGGATGTCGTTGCGAACGCATACCAAAGCCCATTGGCCGAGATAATAGTGGGATCTGGGAAATTCACATCCATAAAGGGGCCAAAAATACTGCGGGCTGAGGCCTTCGCAGACTTAGCGCTCTTGATGTCAATTTTTGTGACATTGGTCAGCTCAATCCTTGGAATAGCGCTAGACCGAGGTTCCCCGGAAAGGTTTGGAAACCCGGCAGCTAGTCCCGCGCCTAGGATGAAGAGGAGAGCTTTCATGATGGGTGGTACTGATTATGACCGAAAGAGAGGAGCTGTAATCTATTTGCGACTCTGCTCTGATTCTACATTCCGCAGTCTCACAGAGGATCACAGTTCCTTATATAGTGGACATTTCTCGGAGACTCCATCGTGAGCTATGATTATACCTGCGTTATCGAGTATCATGAGCCGGTACCTCTCCGGATGTGAGATGGGGAAGGCCATCGTTTCTGGCAGCTGGTTACATCTTGGAGTAGCCATCTAGCCGAATGTAGAGCCGCTGTGAATTGAAGGGGGCGCAACGTAATGTTATGCCTTAGATGTGAAGCCATAATGCCATTTTAGCACGTGCCTTGATCCTGCTTGCCGAGCCCCGTGCTAACAGGGCAGGCGAGCCAGTCGTCTTTGAAACAATACCTAAGCACCCTTGTAAGGGATGAGGACTCTAAGCAGAACGCCCATGATAACGCACTGCGCCTCGTTCACTCGGGACTCAACAGCTATGAGGTTAAGAGAGCAAAACCACTGTAGTCCGGCTCTAACACGTCAGCGCCCCCGAATCTCTAGAGATAACGTTACGTGAGGGTTACTATCATCAGCAGTGTGATCATGTGCTGCAGGAACGCGTATCTCAGGCATATAGGTAGTGTGACCTGACAGGTCTACTGCGTAGGTCTTTTTTGCATCCGCCGAGTCGGAAGTAGTGACATTGCGGAGACAACGGAGCAAATGACCCCCCGGTCGGGCATATTGTCGGGGGCTTAGGGGCACCTAATGAGGAAGCTGATGATCACCTGATCTTTGCCCAGTACAGATCTAGTACGAAGCCCGTTCCAGAGTATGGGTACACCACACGCTACACTCCCACGGCAGCTTACTTAAAGAAGATTAGCCATTTGCCGGTTGGAGACGATTCAGTGCTCTGTATACGTAACTGGCTGGGATACGACGCTTCAGTTTAGGGTCAGCATTATTGATGAAACTCCCTTTGTTCCTTCAATTTTCTTCCTTACAGTATCTGGTTACACACAGCCTATAGACTTCGTTCATATATTGAAGTGAACAGCGCCCACGCTGGGATCAAACCTCCAGGAGATAGTCATGCCTACACTTGCTGAAGCCTTCGGGCCTTGAATTATCACAATTAATGATGGGGAGTCAAGTGATCGCGTGAAAAAGAACGTTATATTCGTGTACTCATGAAGTCAAGCGCATGTGTTGTATCTCCTCCCGTTATTGGTTTTCCAAATCCTCCTTTATATTCCCTTGACTAGCCAAGCCACCATATTGGCTGACTAAGTAATATGGCTGTGGCTTACCTACACCACTTCAATATGTGGACTGTTTTTCCAACTGATATCTATTTGAGAGCTAGGGGCCAAGAGACTAATACATCTTATGGCTACTGGCCCCTTTCTATCTACCTGCTATATAACTGCCTAAAAACTATTCTTTTATTCCGGACGGAACACTTTGACATATGTGTACCAGTTTTGTTCCAAAGAGTCCAGAACTCTCTGTATTCTAGTCTTGACTATTTACGTATAAGCCTTTCCCCAGGGGCCAAGATCGTACCGCAGGGGCTTGTTCTAACCCGAGATAAGATATCCAGTGTACCTACTCAGCCGTGGCCGTTCTGCCAAAGTATCTCTTGTTATGAGTAATGACATATATGATACAGACAGTAGCGGACGTACCGTTACGCATTACTCATATCATCAACCCTCGATATCCGATCATTGTCCAGACATGACGGTCGGATCGCCATCTACCCAGATAAGGTTGGCTGCCCACTTCTTGATCTTCCACAGCTCGCCCACCTTGACCATGTCGCATAGGTACATAGCCCCGGAAGTGTACTTGTTGGGGCCGGCCTCGAAACCTTTTCCGGTACGGACATGTTGAGCCAATGCCGAACATGTCGCCTGAGCGGTAGTGGCGCTCTGGATGCTGACACGGATGTTACTCAGAAAGTGGGTGGTATCCAGCTTCGAAACGCGATCGGAAACCGCCGCTTTCAATTCCGCAATGCCCTTGGCAGATGATCTGGGTAGCTCAACTAAGATATCAGGTGTGATAGCTGAGAGTAGCAGCGCCTCGTCGGCGTGGTCGAATGCGAGCACGGCTCGGTACAGTGCATCAGCGATGGCCTCACGATCCGTGAGACCACCGCCGAGATCAGCTGGAAGCGCAAGTGCCATGGCGACTAGCGATGATAACATGAGGCGACAGACTCACTCACAGGCCAACGAGCTGCCAAACCAAAGGGCGCTGAGAAGGAGAAAGGCAACTCTGGGTATTGACCTGCTAGCTGTATGACATAGTTTATCAATGGCTTCAATCTAGACATACGGAAAGCAATCGGCCCCGTCTGGCATCCGCGCTATTTGCACTGGTTGGTACTTTACATATTGAAGCTGTGTTCTGCGGATGCATCAAATATCTGTTAACTCCAAAGTCCGACCTTGCTGCATATACCACCGAATTGAGTACGCGTGTCTCACCAAAGGCCGTTCAATTACGGTAATACTAACAAGAATACAGCTATAATATGTGAGGTATTATGAAGCTGCGGCGCGGGCATCCCGTCTCGAAACCTCAATAGCCCAGCCAAGCGCCGTTTCGCCGTTCAAGGATGCAGTTTGCTATTAGTATATATACTGCACAGGGCTGAATGTCACCCGGTGTCCGGCAGCTCTTGCACCAGTCGAGCAGGCTATCGAGCAGCTGTTACGGGCGAATGCGCCTGTACGCGGGCCGATTATAGCCTGAACGGCTTCCTTTCTTAGGTGCCTGTATGGGAAAAGGAGCATTCGACTACATGTCCAGAGTTCAATACCTACAGCAGATGGGTGATCTCAAGACCAACGTGGTGTTTTATAATAAAGAGTTTGCGACGACTATCCAGACTGTTTACGAGTCTTCCGACCTTATTTAAGGGGCCAGGTCTTTCATCAGTTATCATATTTTGAAAAGCCGCTCATTGTTTCAGGGTGGTCTTACAACTACCTTTCTCCAGAGAATCTGTGATCCGACAAAGCAGTGGTGGAAATGCCATACTTGCACCAAATGGCCCGGCTTGGAAAGCTTTGGCTGTTGGGCCAAACCCCGATTTTTCGCTAGAGAGTTTGGCGTCGCTGCAGTGATTCACAGACTCTGGTATGTCAATTATGTTTGTTGACAAATCACCAAACCTTTATCCGACAGGAAACCAAACAAATACGCAATGGTTCAGAGAGGGGCTTAGTGCTCTCCAATTATTGAGCAACGTCTATTCAGTTGACGAAAAGTTAGTTGCGCATAAACTCTCTTCACTAAGTCTACGTCCTCGAGTAATAGCTGTCAGCACGAATAGCACCTAATATCCCACGTAGAGGAGTCTGACGGGTTCAGCCATGCCCTGATATACTCAGATTTACTCGCAAGTCAAGGACAAGTGAAAGTCGCCGGTAATAGAACGCTTTTCTTCCTTGCCCTTGGAACGGCGAACAAACTCCCCTATTGGTATGTCAACAAAGCAATGCTTCGAGCACTGTTTCTCTAACACTCGCTGGCAATCAAACTTTATTGATTGCCTTTTTCACAAATCCGGACGCCTCAATGACCCCTTATCATTTCATGACTTCACTTCAAAGCATTATGGGATCGAGATCTGACTCACACAAAGGACTCACTCTGCAAGTCTCTAGTGCATCGTCAGACGAGCAGATGGTACTTCCGAATGGACTACCTGTAATATTCCACTTCTTCAATATCGCCTGACTTCGAGCTTCCGAATTGGACGCTTATTGCAGAGCATTGGGAACCACCGTTGAATATATCCGATGTGACGGAGCCTATCATCAAGTATAATGCACTAGAGTCATGGGCACATATTCCTGCCCTTGTGAATACTTCCGGGGTCGGGTACTATTCTATATCTTTCATCTGGGCTCCTACAGAGACCGCGGGTAATGAGTCAAGCCTCGGTGCTTATTTGTCATTCGACAATATATTGGTCAATGGCCATCTGCTGCCGCCTATGGATACTACAATCGTCAAAGTGGACATATCCTCATGCTTGCAATCTGGAACTAATACTGTAACCGCAATCGTAGAATCGACTCAGCGGAGCTAACTGAGCACGATCTTCCCAACTCTCGAGAGTGCCGGGATAGAGTCTCTCCTACTTATTTTCAATGAGCTTCTGGGCACTCCTATCTCCTCGGCAGGTGAGAATGGCTTTTTGCCTAGGGTGAGGATCACATCTGTGAAAAATATCATTTGCTAGGAGCGCTACCAAGAGTGTCGCACTATCTGACGAGAAGATTGAAATAGATTAAACTCTCTCTCAATATATGGCCGATTTGAGTGGTCGCAAGATTTGCTTTCCCTAGCCTATGTAGACCTGTGCTAAACACCACATGTGGTAATCGATACTTGGTATAAATGGTATTTAGGTGGTCGCGGCCATAGATAAAGACCCAAACAAGGGAGGTACAAGTCGGATCTGAAAGTGAAGATTTCATATAGTTAGGCGAGTTAACTTTGAGTAGCGACCCCTTTACGCTCGGTATAGTACAGGATCCTAGTGCTTCATGGATGATCCTGTCAGGTAGATAGGTGACACCCTAGTGTGTGCCTATAAGGCTGGGTTTATATATGCGGGCTATCCCTCCCAACTACCAGTTGGAAGGGCCAGGGGCCATTTGACCAATACACCTTATGGCTACTGACCCCTTTCTACCTACCTGCTACGTGACTGTAGGGCTATTCCATTCACTCTGGGACAGATAAACCTGACAGATCCCTTACCTAGGTAATAGAACACACCCCTATTTTACAAGGGCATCGATGGCCGCCATCGAAGATATAGCTTGATATCACCACGAGCTTGGGCACTCTTTGAGGATTCATTACTGGTTAAGGTTCTGCATGCACATCATGACTAGAGCGGCGCGTGTGCTACTCGAATCCATGATAGTTAAATTGATTGTTTCGGTGCCAGCTGGCGAAATCTAAAAGGTGTTAGCCAAAAGTAGGGAATCATCGTACAATTTACTGGTTTGCAATCAACGCTATAAGAGAGCCCCGGCCGCGACTAGTACAGGGGCTAGATGCGTCGTCAGTCTAACCATCAGTACGAGTCGTGCTTCAACCTACATATTATTCCAAATCAACATTAGTGCACTGGAGTGATGAAGCCAGTGTCTCGTACACATGTAAATCAAGACTATCTGGTTGACTGGGCTTGTAGGAAACCTTCGGCAACACCATCTTGGCGGGATTTTTTAGTAGTTCCCATTAGTGTGTCACTAATTTGATCTAATTGCTGGTCCCCATTTATATGCAGCCAATTTCTAACGATTTTGCTTCATAGCGACTGTGATAACAGGTACGTACACCGCCAAGATCAGCGGTTTTCATAGCCAAGTCCACCTTAGGAGAGCATATGTTGTTAAAGAAAGATATACAGTAGTTTATTTATACTCGTGAACTCATCCTATTCCAGTTGCTATGTCACTTGCCCCAGGTCCTCTTATGATTCAAGGTAGATTTCTCTCACGAAGTGTGCCTGATCAACATATTTCATTTTCTACCCTTAGTAAAACTCTAACAATATTTACCTGGGTAGGAATGCCGGGCCCATAGCTGCATGTATTACGTAGAAGTTAAACTTGATCGTGTTCTGCCCGTTTATCACTATATGAATTGAGGACCCTTTTGCTTATGCCTAGGATACCCTGTGGCCGAAGATCTAAAGTTTCGTCGACGTTCTATAACAGTTGTGAAAGTTCCTAAGAGAATAAAGGGCCACGCGGGAACCTAGAGATATTCAAGATGCACTGGCCTCTACGGAGGAAGGGGAACGCCTTCACAGATGTTGGTAATCACACTATTTTCATGTGGGAAGCATTGGCTCGCAAGTACGTCAGATATCATTCGGGACCCATTTAGAGAAAGCGTCCTGTAGACCGAAACCTTTATTTACCAAGACCGTCTCGAGAAACCATCAAATACATGTAATTAGGTCCCAGATTGCGACGTTTAACTGCCTAGCTCTGCTTGTTATTTCTAATAGATAGGCGACGTGGGTAGCGCAGGCGCTGAGTCGGTGTGTTGATTAACTAAGCAGACGTCCCGTCTACCTAGCCTATGTCCCCTCACGCAAGCCTGGGAGAAGGGATCTTCTAGGCCAAAAAGCGGTTAGAGGGCTCCGCCATCGTGTCGGGCGAAGGGAAGCTAAATCCGCAATTTTCGCGGTGTCAAATAACCCCAACATAACTGGTCCAGAAGTTGAACGCTAGCCCCTTTCATCCCCACATCGGTCGACTTCAGCCCAAGACTATGGCAGATGGACTGAGATAATGAGGAGATGAGCACCTTCAGAATTGATCTAGCTCTATTACCCCAGACCCGACCCTTAGTTTCTCCGCACGACTAGCCCTGTCATTGTCTTACACGTTGGGGAAGCTGGATCGAATTATGTTGGAGATTGCTTCCACTAACGACTGACAGCTCTCTGGGCTCCTCTATCTTGGGTCCTTCCCCAGCACATTGGCCTCTGACAGTAATCGACTAGGATGCATTGGGAGACGTACCTTCCCCGGGGAAAGGGAAACCATAATTATGGAGGTCCAAGTTTCTGCTTATATCAGGCGCCTTTCTGTATCTTACAATGCTTGTAATATGTTCTCCCTAATATTCTCACAATTGTGTTACAGACCAGACTTTGACTGTGAGTAATTGTATCAGACGACTTTGAAAGAATATGGAGAACGGCAGCTCCCTTGATACTATCGGCACCACACATGAACACCTTCACGAGAGCATGAACCCCGACCTCGCCATGAATAAGATCAAGACGGCTGGAAGCATATCCATCTCGCCAGAGCTATTCGAGAAATTGTACCTGTCGCCCAAGAATAATGTGAGGGGACACCTAAGACAGACCTTCGGAAATCCGACTGCAATGTTAGTGATCAGCTCTTCCTGAATATCTGCCAATGAACGACAACCGCCACTACTAACACATCGTAGCGGTTTAGCTGGTCATGTTATCTCTATCGGCCCCCTTGCATGCGACCTCCTCGGCTGGCGAGGAGCTGGCGGTAGCGGTGCGGCTAGTATGTAAGTATACAACCAAGATCTTAGGACGCTGAAGACAACCCCACGATACGCAGGTTGTACAGAAGACCTAACAAAATTTGCACAGTCCGTTTTTTCTCTACTTCGGTGGTGTTCTCATGACACTTGGAGGCCTACTCGAGTTCTTCCTAGGCAACACCTTTCCCTCGGTTGTTTTTGTTTCCTTCGGTGCCTTTTGGCTGAGTTACGGAGGCTTGTTGCTTCCCCAGCTGAATGCATATGCCGCATATGCGCCTCCCGATGCCACCTCTGTCTCCGAAGGGCTACAGACCCAGGGGTTTAACGCCAGTTTCGGTAAGCTCGACATCAGGTTTACCTTACCTACCGAGATAATCGAATGAGTAATACGAAGCTGACTGATTGAACCCTTATCATAGGTTTCGTCACACTGTCCATGGCTCTCCTCTGCTTCATGTACACTATATGCTCCATACGGACGAACATTGCCTTCGTTATCGTTTTCGTCTCTCTTCTCCTAACATTCGGCTTGATAACTGGGGCATACTGGGCCCTGGCTCAGGACTACACAGCAAACCTCGGATATGCCACAAAGTTGCTTGAGGTGAGTTTTGGGCCAGTTACCTGTGAGTCCTTTGGTGTAGAGCTGTCGCTGACTCTTGGGGGTAATGTTAGGGTGCTGGAGGTGCTTCTTTCGTCTGTACGGCGGCCAGCTGGTGGATTCTGTTTAGCCTGATGTTCATGTCAGTCGATATGCCATTCAGTCTCCCTCTCGGAGACCTGAGCACCAGAATTCCCGGTGCCAGCGACAGAAAGCTTGCGCAAGCTTAATTCCACCCACGACCCATCTGATACATCATAACGGAACATGGCCATAAACAGTGTCAGGTGTGGATAACGGAAATACTAAAGTCATGGATTGGGAATGAAGAAATTTGAGCTCCATTTGATAGTTCAAATTCGAAAAGTTTGGGATGACCTCTAGAAGGGCTATGTTAAGTAACAATCCTGAACGGTCGGTCACTCAGTGTACAATAACATAGTGAACTAAAACAGCAAGACATTTTGAAGAATGGGCTATATGTTCTTTTAACAAAAGTTGGGGTAGTGTTTGTGGATGTGTTGATTCAAGTTTCGTCTAATAGCCCTTTCATTAGCTATTATAATTAATCTTTAACCCAGCAGTTGTCTTATTTGAATAGCTGATCGCGACTTATTATAGTAGCGAATTGTCCTGTGGACAAGTTATGATTGAAAGTAAAGACAAGGCAGAACTCTTCATTATGCTTTAACAATTTTTTCATTTCAAAAAATCTAACTTTAGGGTATTATAAAGCCTTTATAGCCTAGTCATTGAATAAAGTCTCTATTCTATACTTGTTTATAAAAGACCCTTGTCGGTTGACTTTCTGAATTTCCATGGGCAAGACCAAATCTCTATAGTTGATAATGTTATGATTTATCTACTATCAGAATTTAAGCCACACATAAATGATAGTGTATAACTACTACATTGAGTATAATTAAGACATATTATTAATATGTGTTGGTATTTGGCGGGACACTCTACTTGCCCCTTTAATTACTACACGACACGGCTAAAATTGAACCACTACTTTTAAACCAGTTCCGAAGAGCTGATAATCCCGGAGATGCCTTATGTGGATAAAAGTAGCTATATAGGGTCTGGTGTGATAGCTAGTTTGCTTTTATGAGAACTCCCTTAACCCGAATCCCAAGAATAAGCGAATCAGTTGGCGCAACAGCTATGTGACCACATGCATAATGGCATCCATAGTATAATCCATACTTTAACAGGACTTGGAGGCGCTACTAGAAGGCCAAAACAACTATAAACAATCAAATCTCAATAGTGTTCAAGTGTGAGTAAGGGGTTACCCAGTTCAGGTTTCATGAATTTCTGTGTCGCTATCGTATTAATCTGAGCTTTATCCCTTATGACCTGGAATAACAGCCAATATTAACCCATATCCATCAGTCGGAAACACTCTATGAGAGCCTACGTGAAGGCTCTTCAACCGCCCTATCTGGCTAGAACATGTGGTTCGATGGAGTGGTCACCCTGGCTATTTCAGCAACCAGACCTGCCCCTTTCACGAGAAGCCAGGGGTAACGGCGAGTCAGTTAGCGCTTAGTTGTGGAACGATCTAAATCAGATAAAGAAAACAATAAAACTATCTCAGCTTGTAGGATTTTAGTTCTCGTATTGCTCGCCATTCTCAATCTCCAGATCGAGATATCTTTCAACCTGTTGAAGGCAATTCTAAGAGTCTGATAGAATGTACATTGAAGTGATCCCTATGTGGGTGGCCCCATAGTTAGGGGTCAGTATTCAGGAGATAGACTACTCTACACTTCCTGAATCCTTTATTTCTCTCGCAATTGCACATTAAAGATGGGGAACCTGGTGATCTCGGTGAAATAAAACGCTGTATTTATAAAGTTGGTGAAAAGAATCGCTGCTATGCCTCCCTTATTCGCGTAGTTGACTGCCTTTGCCCCCCCCTTTTTGTACCACCCTTACTAGCCAAGCCCACTTTCCCGGCTGACTAAACTGCTTTCAAGTCACCCACACCACTTCAGTATTCATAGCTTTATAGGTTCCCGCTGTTGTTAAGTTTCGAGTTGAGCTACTTTTACTATTGCTGTTCGCTAAATCGGGAGATATTGATATATTGACCTACAGAGACACCTCCGGACGGTACATAGCCCCCTACGCGTTAAGGCAGCCCAAGACGAATATGTGTGTACTATTCTTTACTTTCGCACCTCATTCTCATATCACAAAACCTAGGGCTATCGTAGGGCGCACTTGGGTGTTACCATAGCGCCTAGCTGCTTCCGATCTCATCCTCAGGTGGTCCAAACGTACGTAAATACACCGTGTCCTCTATTATTACCAGCATACTGAAGGACAGAGAACAGAATTAAGGGGTCATAATAGGAATAATGTTATAGATGCCCTAGCGGGACTTTGTTAACTAAAAGCGCCGACTAGAGCAATACGATGTGTTAAGCTCAAAGGAAATAGGAGTAATACAAGATCAGCATAGGGCATATCAAACTCACGTGTGCTAAAGAATTCGAAGAGCGATACTTACTACAGTTAAAGTAATAATGTATTGATTCGATAAGGGGACCTCTACGTTGTCTTGGGGATCAATGGATATGCTGTAGCAATCTCATTTTTATTATACTTCCCAGAGCCCTTAAGCTGGTATCGGATGCTTCTTCTCTTACCCAACTGGCAACTCGGCATTGTCCCCGCAAAGCATTCAGAACGACTAGCAGAATTTAGTGAAATACAGCTCTTCGTGGCGTCGACGCCTGAACCCAACCCATGTCACAGATTCACGAGATAGAATATTCAAGCCGGATCGCCACGTTTATTATTTTTCACTATCTCTATTGGTCGACCGTGGTGATAGGGACTGCATTGTCCGGCACTAAGTACCGGCAAATTACATTGCCGGAAACAGAGAACTCTAAATCACATGACATTGATGTGATGGTGTCTGCGACCTTAGTCCTAGGCTCCTATAGCTGTGCCACCCAATGCAACAAAGTATTTAGGTTTCAATTTAGGAAGGCCAATCATCGGCACAGAAACTACACAACACATGATGGTGCTCCGGATCAAAGCGGCGATGCGTATTACCTGATTGGGGGTGCCGAGCCCCCCTAGGAAATAGCTCCAACTGTGTCTGCGGGTCATCGAAGCCAAGATCAGTTGGAGAGATCCGGACTTAGTCTCCCACACCTTTTCCCCACGGCGAGCAACAAGCTTCTACCCGAATTCGAATCAAACTTGTTTTTCTCTATAGTTTGAAGCAAGAAGAATGGCCACATTCGATACACAGCATAAAGTCCGGACCGAAGGCGTTGGGTAGCGGCGCCCTCCGTTCGCTTCGGATTATATTAACACTTTCATTTACTACATTCAGTGGTCAGTTGCGAGCCCTCATTAACTCAGCCTGCCTAAGGAGAAACTGTGCTGTACTGCCAACGAATCGCCCCCTGTAGCAGTTTCATTTGTCGGATACAAGTAGCCCCCCCCCGGCAGATGATCCTTTTCGTTTCCCAAGCCGCCTCATTCGACTTCACCGGCCAAATTGGGGCTCCATTTTTTGGTCCTGGGTCGAGGGATCAACGTGTCTACCTCGACGAGCATCTTGGTTACTGCCCAAATCCCTCCGTGTACCTATCGTTATTGTGCAGGATTGCAAGCATTGGTGGCCCCTGAAAGTACTTCATTACTCACGCCGATGCCCGCGCCCTATATCATTATACTGCCGCGATGGCGCGTCTAATATATCATGAATCGAGCCGCATCCCTTATCAGAGTTTCTGAGTCGTGACATAACAAAAATGGCAAATCTTCATGCTATTCGCCAACCATGCCATGGATGGTTTACCGTCGACTTCTGGCTTTGTACTACGTTAATGTTCCTTGTCGAATTCGGCTGCGCAGTGCTAGGAGCACCATCCCCTAGATTGCTGGAGATAGTCGTTTGTCGAGAGTATTATGAGAAGAATGACAACACAACAATACAACAAGATTGCAAAACACAAGAAGTCCAAGCCCGGCTTAGTTTTATCCTAACAGTGTTATCAACATGTTCAGTTCTGGCTGGTCAGTCTCTCCTCGCTCGCCGATTAAAGCGTTATATATACTGAGGCATAGCTAGCAACTCTCATGCAAATTCCAATGGGCCTTCTCGCTGATAAGAAGGGGATGAGGGTAGCCTTGTTGCTTAATATCATCAGCACGGTTCTATACTGGGGTTGGATGCCCATTGTTGGTATGTAAAACTGTGTTGTACTAAGGGTAGCATGGCTAAGGCGCCTTAGCCATCCTCTACAACCTGCCATCACGAGCCTTGTACGTCGCTCCAATCTTTATCTTTATAGGTGGTGGACCTTGGGCCTCTGGTGCCCTTGTCTTTGCAGCTATCAATCGACGGATAACCTCCGGTCAAAGGTCAGTGCCAATACTTTCTCGGAAGCTGAAGCTCGCCGGGTTTCTTACGCATTTCACAGGACACCAGCGTTTTCAATAATGGAGGCAATATCCGGGATTGCAGATCTCATAGGTCCAGCATTAGGGACACTGACCATGGAGAACCATATCTGGTTACCATTTTTACTTGCGACTTCAAGTTTTACACTCATGTTTGTGCCAACACTATTGCTGCAAAATGAGACATCGCACCTTTCGATAGAGATAGATGATATTCGTCCTCAAGTTGAAGATCCTCGACTCGCCACTAGTGAAGAACAACCATTGCTACGCGGCAATTCTAGTATTGATAATGATCGGAGCTTTGAAACAAGTCCTATTCGTTCTACGATTGCGATATATTGTATAACATTCGGTTCCTTTTTCTTGGTCTCCTTAGCCCGAGACTCGAACAACTTTCTTATCCCTTGGATATCATGGCGATTTGACGAATCAATGGCTCGGGTGAGTGCATACAACACTTGATATCGCGACGTTTAGCTAAGACAAATGACTCAGGCCGGGCTCCTATTCTCCCTCAGAGCTATCGTATCGTCCATCGTGTTCTTCGTACTGCTGCCCCTAGCCAGCTCTTTCATTTCTAACGTCATGAAATTTGGCCCATTCACTCGGGACCTACTTATTTCTTCTTCCAGCACGCTCCTACTTTTCGCTGGGTCGATTGCAATAGCTTTCTCGCCAAGCGTTTCGGCACTGGTGGCGGGTTTCTGCATTATGACCTTGGGCTCTGGTGCCACTGTCAGCCTCCGCGCATTCCTTGCCTCGAAAGTTGATAGGTCCTTGTCCGGGCGCCTCTTTGCAACAACGTCGGCCACTTCAACAATAGGTAGCGTAGTCGGAATGCCGTTGATGGGAGCTTTATATTCCCTCAGCATATCGAAGGAGGCGGTCAATATCTCCATGCCTTTCGTGATGGCTGCTGTGAGTTTTCCATTACATGTTCAAAATTTCTAAGATTCAACATTTAACTCATACCTAGGCGGCCTATCTTTTCGTTTCGTTCGTTATTGGATCAGTATATTTCATTATTTGAATCGTACAATTGAGTAGGCCGGGATTATGCAGCAGTTCACGATGCTGCTCCATGTAACGGCGTTTCGGAACTGTAAACATATGTCGCAGTTTTGTTTTCTATTTAACTTGGTTAGTAATTAGCTGGAATTATGCGGTGTAGTAGTAAATAACTGTAGCTGCCTTTAAGTTGAACAAACAAAGTCGAATATACTAAGTTGTTACTGACAACCAGCGCCTGGGCTGAGGAGCTTCAGTGCTCGCACCATTCTGCGCTCTATTATGCAGCATCGACATTGGCAACAGAACGAGGAAGCGGTGTGACATATGCCTCCAGTAACAGATTAATTTAGCAACCCCCACTATGAGTGCAATACCGGCAGCGCGAATCTGTTGAGTAACGAGACTTTAGCTGATACATGAACGGGTGCGTAAAATGATATTTAAATTCTTTTTTCTAAGAGTAAAAACTAGTTACAAGAAGCAAAAGGTATCTCGGCTGAAATTTATACGAGAGGGTTGGCGTTGTTGGGAGGGATCTTCTGGACAAAGGTAACGTTGGGATATTGCGCAAGCTCTTGCTGAAGGCCACCCTGGATGAGAGCAAACAACGTGTTGTTAACGTTGTTATATCCAGGAACGTAGTGGTTGCCGAAGTCTGAGATGAAAGTTGTATAGGTAGCCGCTGGCTTGTAAACAGCGTAGTTTGTGAAGGTGAAGTTGGTGCCGCGGAAGAAGGTGCTGTTGGAGTACGCGGCCCAGATGTTGTTGTAGTTCTCCGCTCCGATCAGAGGCGACTCTCCGGTGGGGAATTCGAAGCCAACCGACTTGGTGATCCACTGGGAGTCCAGGAACACGAAGTCGGGAGAGCCGACGAAAGTCTGCAGCAAGATACCAATGTTGATCTTCTGGAGACGGACCTCATCCCACTCTTCAGCGCCACCGTGAATAGCAGTGTAATTCTTGATCCAGTCCATAGCAAAGCGACCGCTATCAATCTCGAAGCTGTACTCGCCAGTGGTATAGGGAGAATGAGGTTTGACTAGAAGAAAATTGTTAGTGACATGCTACTTTAAGAAATCCCCAACCCGGGAGAACTCACTATCCCAACCCAAGTCGTGCAGCATGCTACCGAGAGCGTGAACCTCAAGGTCCAGCTCAGCCTTGAGAGTGGCATTGTTATTGATCGCAGCAGCGCCGAAGAGCCATGTTCGATACAGGTGGCCGGTCAGGTAAGGCTGATACTCCCTGTAGTAGTCCTCGATGAACGTTCGGCAGGCCCTGACGATCGGGGTGTCAATAACCTCAACGCCGGCGACGGTGGTGGTAGGGTACTGGCCGCGCTTAACACACCCGGCAGCAGCGGCGCCGGCAACAGCCAGGCTTGAGACAATGCTTGAGAACTTCATTGTGAAAGGCTGATGAGGGAATGGTTTGAGAGGGCTAAGGAATGAATGTGAAAGTATTGCTGCGCTTTTAAGTACTCATTCACCCCTTTTGCCCCCTTCCACCCCCTTGCTTAAGCAGATTTCTAACCATAGAACATCATCAGTAGGAATAACCACTATGACGCCGGGGTGAATAGCACTAGCGATGTGACACCCAGTAGGGCTTTGCGAAAAGTTTTGCCACGAAGAGATTTACAGTGACAAGTGGTGTAGTTTAGGTATCTTCAGGTTAGGTATGCCCAGTATGCCCTTGTCGCGCACTGAACTGGGAAGGATCAGGAGTAAGCCAAGATCCGGGGGTTCACCACCTAACACTACACTAGTATACGGGTAGAAAGCTTAGCTATTGGTAGTCCTGCCGATCGGCGGCTGGGGCTACTTAGTACGGCGTACACCACGAGCTCTGCACACGATAGGGCCCCCGACATACGCGAAGTGTATAGTAATAACTTCGGAGGATTGGCTCGGCCGACCCAGTATTCCCCTACAGTATTATCTTAGATGAGGTTCATGCACCCTAGATGGTGTGATCCAAGGACGGATGTGGTGTCAGCAGCATCCCACTAGTGGATAAGGCGTATACACGTTTCCCAGCTGCATTCGTAACCCATTATTTCCTGAAAATCTCGTTGGATGACTACTCCTCCTAGACAAGCCTGATCTACATTAGGCTCAGGGATATACACTGCTACTTGTCGCAAAAGCCCCACGAAAAGACAAATACCTGGATTTGGGCGCGGCGTTGAAAAGCATCGTTCAGCTCCGCGCAGACCCGCGCTTTAGTTCGCCTAGAGCTATTCATAGAAACAGTTGTGACTTATGCTGACCGTCGTAGATGATTAGTCGTACCTATATCGAAAGCCGGGACTTGCCATGTGCGGAACATGTCGTCATTTTGCCAAGGCGCTTGGAAAGACGTCTGCCGCTCGCCAAGTCCACGGCTCGGGAAGGCCAACTCAAAATGGCTCTGGAGATCAACTAAACATTTCCAGGGCCATCTATTTGGGATTTCACGCATTATCTGTCTTGGCTCTACTGTACGCTACAATACGTTGGCTAGGTACGTTGCACGTCCGGTGCTGTGGAAAAGGGGAAAAGGAATTGGTTTCTCACCAAAGCCCAGCTTGGATACGATACAACTGAGTGTCTTCCATACTATACATACTGTGTAGGAGATTGGCAGCGACTCTCCCTGCTCCGTCTTATCCGACGCTTGCGTGTACAGATCCACCAATGCCAAATCCTTCCGTGTTGCTAATGCTTGGGACAGACCCAGCAAACTCTCGCTAGGGTCATGGTGGTATCTCGCAATCCTGTCTTGCAATCAAATGCCCACACTGATGGCGCATGCTCTGGTACTGCTCTCACGTCCATATCTTCGGGCTTGCTCGGGGGAACGGTGAAGTTGACTCGGCCGCGGTTCAGCTCAATGCGGCCCTCGAGTTCGGCGTTACCAATAGCACAAATACCGAGGACATCATCCAGATCGGTCTCACCCAAGAACGCAGCAACTTCCTCCACGAAACCCGTCGGCAGGTCATATTCTTTATAATCCGACTGCGCGGGATGATTGAAGCCATATTCGTATGGCACTAACTTGCCGCTCAGGAATCTCCATGACCTAGGGACAACATGGCCGCCTGCTACTTTGCCATTGGGAGGCACGGGCCAGGGAGTAGATACATGCCCAAACTCTACGACCATCTCCCCTTCATCAATCGTGAAGTGTTTATGTAGAAGGCTGAGCCCCACTTCCGAAGCTATATCATAACGTTCAAAGATATCCCTATACACAGAGATTAATGCTATTCTCGTTGATGTGTAGGTAACGCACCTGAGCTCATGGAGATCTTTCCTATGACCGAGGACTGCTAGACGAGTCTGAAGCACTTGGTTAGCTTGGCTGAGCGTGCCGAGACTATTGAAAGTATTGATGTCCTCCATGCCACCTAGTCTTGCTGGTGTACTCGAATGTAGGTGATGTTGTTGGCTTGACCTGTTACCGTGAACATTTTGCCGCCCCAAGGGCAGCTCGGTTGATCGCGGCCATTTATATGAAGAGCGCGCAGGCAACTAAGTCGTCATCTCCAAGAGTGCCCTTCATTCTGAGAGCAGAGCCTCAATGTTCCCGCTCTCCGCAAAAGCATATACACGTGGCGCAGAGGAATTCGATGCGCCGCCGCACTGGCAAAAGTGTCCAGTCGCGGTGGTTGAGGCCTTCGCAATGGCCTGAAAGGGTGTGAAGCTGGCGGCGAACTGTAGTCGTTATTGGCGGCAACGAGTTCTGCCTAGAAAATTGCGACCGAGGCCTGCGACATGGGGCCTTCAACCACTTGGGGAAGATCTACCGGGGCGGCCTGTCACCGGTCAACCTGACCCGATGCGTCCCGTCGCTCTGATTCGCATCCGGCTATTATGCACTGTAAAGCTCTTGATGGTGGGTAGTCTGACAGCGTTTGCACATCTCGCCTTTGACACCCAATCGGTGCATATACATGCCAAGAGAAGACCTTTCGGCACATCCAGGCTGCACCATGAGTAAGAATGCGCAGGGTAGAGGGTGCTGCAGTACTGGGCTGGAGGTCTATCTGACGTGGGAGGCCAGCCACCGATCGAGCGAACCAGACGCCACGAACACCTTAGACCTTCCCCAACGGGCTCACGCGCAGAACCGTGCACAGTTATCCCGCAGTCGGCAACGATAAATTGTCGTGCGACGCCGCCACTGGATGATCTTGGGACAGCAGCATTACTCTCAAGCGGAGATCAGAATGCAGCATGAACGAGTTACATGAATCTATTGACACAGAGATGGTTCGGTTAGGTTCGAGCTGGGAACACCAATGGAACGAATGCGATCTTGGCCAGTCTCCCGTCGAACCTACCCCCCCTAGCACAAACAGCCTTGGAGGGCTAACCCCCACAGGGTCAGATAATGATGGCTCGTCCGACGCCGTTGGAGATGCGGGCGGGCACGAGAGTTCGGACGGCGCCGCCAGCGCTTCCAGGGTGGAACTGACCCGTACAATTGAGGGCATTGTGTCATCATTGACTACAACTACGGAGCCTCTCACTAAAGACGAAGCCTGGGCATCTGTTCAAGCTATAGCGAAGGATAATATTGACCGAATTTTACAGAAAGAATTGCTCCCGCTAGATTTCCATGCTCCCTTGTCGAAGGTTGGCATCTCGAAACGACCCTAGTCCCGCAGATATCTGCTGACCACCATCTAACTTAGGCGTTAGACTCAGCTCACGATATCATGAAGACATACCCGGAACAAGGGACCTCAATGCAGTCTCACGACGCGCTTAGCATGGCTAGACGAGAAGTCGGCCTGGGATTGAACCAGAAAGAGCAGTTAACAGCGAGCCATGGACTTCTGAGTAACAGTCTAGACATATCGCTTCGAATATCGACGGGAAGCCCTCCACTGCCTTCTCAGTCTCGAAAGTTCAGTCGTGTTAATAGCAAGCGCAACCGAGGAATCAAGCGAAAGGTTCCGTCTACTGGCAGCAATGGGGACGTCCCATGTACACGACGTGGGCGACCAAGTGAGCGAGGATTCAGTTGTTCTCACTGCACAATTGCTAAGAAAAAAGTACGACGCCAAGAAAGCTTCACTAAATTGGGCTAACTTTCCTACGGTGCGTTGGCGATGACAACTGCTGTGACGCATGTTCGAAATCGCCAATCTATCGACAGCTCTGCATAAAGGCTGATTTTAAGGATTCCCGTCTTTTATTGCATGGTAAGTCCGATAGCACACGGTTAGGAGAGAAATGAGTAAGCTAACCTGCTCGAAAGACCTTTACAAGACACGGATAAGAACACTCCTCAACAATATCATTGAATTTACCTGGCGAGATCCTAACTTAGGGCCGATCATAATCAAGATATCGAATGGCTTCGACACGCAGCTGAAACTTGAGCTTCAACATTACGTTGCACGAAATGAGAATGCGCTCACGCACACGATATTTCGTGGTCTCGAAGCAGGGATGATATATCCAACTGCCAGGAGTACCTCTTTTACTCTTCGATACGGCACACTCACTGCGGAAAAAATCGACCAGTACTGTGAGAAGTTGGCCTGCGATATGATTCTCAGGGAATCTAGGAGCACGGTGAATAATAGCTTGCTCCATCATATTCTCCTCTTCGCTGTGACACAGATCAACTTTGAGGATACAAGTGCTAGGATTGATGGCGTTCGTACACCCAATGAAAGTAAACCCTTTAAACGCTAGCTGACTGAGCCGTAGTTAGAGTTAGTTCGACTGGCACTGCGCTTCTGGGCTATTCAGGCTATATTCTTCACTTATCCATGGAGGATAGAGAGCGGTGGCCATCTTATCGGAATGTTCCCGCTCCAGCTGCCGGGGTACTGGGATGGCATTACCCTACTGCCGCGCCTAGTCAACCAAGAACTTGACAGGGCTTTCGAAACACGCATGGATGAGATCGAGAGGGAGATCTTGGAGAAACTTCAAGTCGCAATTTTCAAACAGCACCGGAACCATTGGTGTTCTATTTTCCTAGCTTCGTTCATTCTACTTCACAGTTTGGAAAGGGACACATGGAATATGAGAGCGTGGGAATATGAGACGAGCAGTAGAGGTGCTGCTCCTGTAAGCCATCCCCAGACACACCTCTCCTCCTGGCAAAGTGCAAGAGCGAAACTCGCTCTTGCACTTGTAGTGAATAACTCCACTTCAGAAACAGTGTTTACAAAGACGAAGACTGATCCCAGTTGTTATAGTGGCCCCTAAGGAGAAGCCCATCAGAGTATTGCGCCCAAAACAAGCATATCGCAGACGTCATCGCAACCCACTTCAAGATTGTCAATCAAGGGAGTAGCCCTTTGAAGCAGAACTGGACTAAACCCTTAAATCAGCAATTACTGAGTAACAGCGCGCTAGCGAGGAGGTTCATCCTAAGCATACAAAGTGATTTTAATGCTCCCGCTTCGAGTGAGTTGATTGCGCACTTCAACTTGAACCGAATCGGATGTGATGCTGACACTAGCTTAGATTACAAGGCAGAACTGCATCGACCAAAGGAATTTATCCGTGGCAATCCGCAGAGTTTGAACTATACATACACCCAGATGCTTTTTGGGGAATGAAAAACGTCTTGTGCACCATATCCAGTTGGATTTTAATGCCGATAACTATCTCTCACCTATTTACTATCGAAGGAGGCATTACAGCGCAATCCAGTCTTGACAACGGTAGATTGTCGATAACAGCAATCCCAGGACTTACCTATAGTGACGTCAGAAATGAATTAAACCTGCTTTAGGTGAAGCATATCTTGCTGGGATCTCTATCTCTGCACCCTATGTTCGGGCCAGGCCCTTATTAGTCTTTTAAAAATACTCAAATAAGCTAACGGCAGGGGTCCCAGGCCGTGGCCTCGCGGGCCACCTGGCCCACCACCACTTAATTAAAGCCGTTTTTCTATGCGAAAACAATAAAAACGCTTTTTTAACCGTTTTTAATAATAATATAGTTTTCAGTTTATAATTTTTTTTTAAAATAACTTTATTATTTAAATTAATATAAATATTTTATAATTATTTATTTTATTTTTATATATAATAATTTAATTTTTATTAAAATATTTAATATATAATATTTTTTTATTTAATTATATATATATAATAAAATTAATAATAATTATATAAATAATATAAATATAAATATATAATAATATTAAATTTATTATAAAAAATATTATTTATAATATTATTAAAATTATTTTATATAATTATTTATATAATAAATATAGTTTTAAATTTTAAATTAATATATATATTAAATTAAATTATTTTTTTATTATTTATTAATATTTAAAATTTAAACTTTATTAAAAAAAATTATTTTAAACTTATTAATTAAATTTTATTAAATATATTATATATATCTAAATTAAAATAAAAATATTATAAAAATAAAAAATAAATAAAAGTTTTATAAAATAATGATTTTTGTTATTTTTTGTTATTATTATATTTTTTATTTCAATTAATATAAAAGTTTTTTTAATAATTCTTTTAAATATTATTTTAATTTAAAATTTTATTTATAATTAGTTTTAAATTATTAAAAATAATAAAAAATATTAAACTATAAAATATTAATAAAATATTTACTATTAAAAAAATTTAATTTATTATTATATATAATTCTTAATAATTAAAAGAATTAAAAAAATTATAAAAAAGTATTAAATAAAAAAATATTAAAAATAAATTTTTATTAAAATATTTTAAAACAATTAATAAATATATAAATTAATTAATTTATTATATAATAATAAATTAAATAGTTTAATAATTAAAGTTTAATTAAAAAATATGTTACGGACCTCTTATATATCGAAAGATATATAAGACGTACGCTAGGGTTCTTGATTTGCAGGTAACAATTGTCAGATATAAGTGATGGCATGTAACGTTGGGTTGATTGATTGTATTGATCCTGTGTGTTGTATGTGTCAAGTAGACGCGACTAGTAGGCTACGCGGAATTTGTATGAGGGCCCCTGTCTCCTGGACATGGGTCTACCCTTAGATACCCGTTAGTCAGATATTCTGGCTTAAGATATAACCCCTTATATCTGACAACAATAAGACTAACAGCAGGTGGTCCGTAAGGGAGGTTTGCTGGTACTCCCACCACTAGTCTAGTCGCAATAGAATAGTAGTCGCTTAGAATAAGAACTAAGAGGTAGAGATTGATAGCTGAGGAACTAAACTAAACGAGTGACTAAATACAGGAGAGTCATGAGATTATATAGACATAGGAAATACGCTTTGTCAGGGCGCAGACGGCCCAGGATCGACGAGGTCGTCGTCGACAGCATCGATCCAAGATGGGATCGATGGAGTCGCTGTCGACTATATTGATCCAGTCAAGATCGACGGGATCAATGTCGACCGGAGCGACGGAGTCGCAGCCAACCCCCTTATGCAGTAAGCGGGGTCCGTATAAGCGTTAATAATGGGAGAACGAGTGTGAGAGCGCAACACGCGCTAGGCCTTCTCTTGGGCCACCCCTCTTTGTAACAGAAATTAAAAGAATATTAAATTAAATAATTATTAAAATATTTTATATAAAGAAATTAAAAGAATAAAAAATAAAAAATAAAAAAGGTTTTTATTTTAAAAGTAATAAATAAACAAAATAATTAAAACCTTATAAAAAGTTTAATATAATATAAAAAAAAACTAATTTAAAATTAAAATTAACTATTAAAAAAGTATATATATAAAATCTTAATAGATTTTAAAATATAAGTAAATATTATATTATTAAAAATAATAAAATAAGATTATATCTTTTAAAAATATAAATTAAAATCTTAAAAGATTATAAGATTTAATAAAAGTATTTTTAATTATAATAATAGCCGAGTATTTAAAAAAATAGTATTTTTTAATATATTTATATAGAAATATAAAAAATAAATTATATTTAATATTATTAATATCTTTAAATATAATATTATTTTAAAAATATTATAATTAATAATTAATAACCTTATAATTTAATACAAAATAAAAATAATTAAATAAAAATTAAACTAATAAATAAAAAAGATTAATATGATTATAAAAAGAATTATTAAAAATATATTAAAAGAATATTATAGATTTTATAAATTATTTTAAAAAAGAAAAAAAAAATTTAAATATAGTTTATAAGATTATTATATTTTAATTAAAAAAGAATATTAACTAAGATTTTATTAAGTATATTATATAAAATTAAATAAAATAAAAGCCTTATAAAAATATATTTAAAGAAACCTAGAAAAAAAATTTATTAAGAAATCATAAATATTTTATAATTATTTAATAATTATAATATTAAAAATAGAAAATAAAAAATAAATAATTAATAAAAATATAAACTTAATATAATAAATAATAATAGACTATGAATTATTAAATAAAATTATAATATTAAATAAATATTTATTTACTTTATTAAGAATAATAAAAAGAAATATTAATTAAATATAATAGTTTATAATAGTTAATATATTAAATAAATATTATATTATTTATATAATAAAAGAAAAGAATAAAAAATAATTATTTAAATAATATATAGATTAAATAAATATCTGGTAATATTATAAAGACTATAGAATATATTAGCCAGCTTTTAATATATAATAATAATAATATTATAATAGTCCCTAAATAAATTTATATTTATTTATTTATATAATATTTTAAGCTACATAAATATATTTAAGAAATATAAGAAATATATAGTTCTAGTATCAAAGATACTTTGAAAAGCCAGACTATGATTCAATCTAAAAATATATATATATAACTGTTACGAAGAGGGGTGGCCCAAGAAGAGGCCTAGCACACATTACGCTCTTACACTCGTTCTTCCATTATTAACGTTTATGCGGACCCCGCTTACTGCATAAGGGGGTTGGCTGCGACTCCGTCGCTCCGGTCGACATCGATCCCATCGATCCTGACTGGATCGATGCGGTCGACAGCGACTCTATCGATCCCATCTTGGATCGATACTGTCGACGGCGACCTCGTCGATCCTGGGCCGTTTACGCCCTGACAAAGCGTATTTCCTATGTCTATATAATGATCATGATTTCCTGTATCTAGTCGCTCGTTTATTCTAGTTCTCCAGCTATCAATCTCATCTCAATTTCTATTGACGACTACTACTCTATTGCGACTAGACTAGTGGTGGGAGTACCAGCAAACCTCCCTTACGGACCACCTGCTGTTAGTCTTATTGTTACCTGCAAATCAAGAACCCCCGCGTACGTCTTATATATCTTTCGATATATAAGAGGTCCGTAACAATAACATATATAAAAGATCAACTTCTTAGGATTTATAATTATACCTAGATAAATAAGGATATAATTATTAAAAATTAATATAATATATAATTATAAATATTAAACAAGTTTTTAGATGTTTTAATTATATTTATATATTTATTAAAAATCTTAGAAATATAGTATAATATTTTATAAAATATATAATAAAGGAGTATAAAAAAAAGACCTTTTTAATTTTTAAAAAAGTATAAAAAGCTTTTAGAGAATTAAAACTTAGAATAACCTTTAACCCGGTAGTCAGGTTATTAAATCTAATAAAAAGAAAAGGCTTAAAATAAATATTTTAAATAAAATAATTATAAAAATATTTAAATAATTTACAAATAATAAAAAATAATATTTAATAGTTTATTATTTAAGAATATTAAAAAATATTATATTATATTATTCTATTTATAATTAAAAACTTTTTATAATTATAATAATATTTAAAAAATAAGAACTATTTTTTATTAAAATAATAAAACTAATTAAAATTCATTTAAATTATAAAAACTTAATAAAGTTTATAATTATAAAAAGATTCATTAAATAATATAAGAACTAGATAATTTTTCTTTTAAAATTCAATTTTAAAATATATTATATTACAAAAAAAGAAAATATTCAGGCTAATATATTTAATTTATAAGGTTAAAAAAGATTTAAGGTTTTAAAATAAAATATTTAAATATTATATTTTTAATAGAATAAAAGCTTAAAGATTTAGACTATTTTTAAAAATCTTTTAAATATATAGCTATAATAAGTATATAATCTGAAAAAATTAATAGAATTATATAAGCAAAAAGGATTAAAGAATAATAAACTAATATATAAATAAAAGATCTATATATTAGAAAACCTATAAAATAAATTTATTAAAGACTTTAATAAATATTTATTATATAAATATTAAAAAATAGCCAAAATTATATAATAATTATAAAGAAAATATAATTTCCTAGGATTATAAAAAATAATTAAGATTATAATAAAGAATTATAATATTTATAATAAAGTCAAGGCTTTATAATATAAGCCTTATAGAATATTATAATTAATATAAATATTTAAATAAATATAATATATAATTATTTAGGATTTTATTATTAAATTATTTTTATTAATTAATTTAATTTATAAAAATATAATATAATAAAATATAAATAATTATTAAATAGTTTATATATACTTTTATTTATTAACATTTAAATAAATATAAAAGATTAAAAAGAATTATTTTTAATTATAATAAATCTTTTATATTTAAATTTAAAATAAGCTTTTTTAAATAAATAAATAAATTAAACCAAACTTTTAAATAATATTTTTAAAACTATATTAATTTTTAATAAAATAATTAAATAAAATTATTTTTCATTATGTAAATTATTTATAATATATTATTTTATAAAATAGTTTATAAATAACCAGCTATTATTAAAAATTAGAAAGAATTATTAATAAAAACTTTTGTTATTATAATTATAACACCTTAAGCTTAGGCTATTATTATAAAAATTAGAATATTATAAATAAAACTATAAATATAACTTTGTTACGGGAACATGTGTGTTGGCGCTAAGGTGGCCAAGGTGGCGGCCCAATGTTCTGCTGACTCTTGCTTCTTTCCCATCCTCAGTCACGTGACCACTCACCTGGCTCACTGGCTCACGGTGATCCAGGCTCACTGGCTCACGGTGATCCAGGCTCACTGGCTCACGGTGATCCAGGCTCACTGGCTCACGATGATCCAGACTATGAGGAGTTCCTGTTACTATTTCCTATGTCTATATAATGATCATGATTTCCTGTATCTAGTCACTCGTTTATTCTAGCTCTCTAGCTATCAATCTCACACTCTTATTTCACTTCATACTTTGAACATCTAAGAGCGACTATTATTCTATCGCGACTAGACTAGTGGTGGGAGTACCAGTAACACCTCCCTTACGGACCACCTGCTGTTAGTCTTATTGTTACCTGCAAATCAAGAACCCCCGCGTACGTCTTATATATCTTCCGATATATAAGAGGTCCGTAACATATATATATAATTAAATATAAAAGAATATTATATATTAAATATTTTAATCAAAATTAAATTATTATAAAATAAAAAAATAATAAAAAAACGTTTACAATTATTAAAATTTAATTAAAAAATATTAATTAAAAATTATTATTATTATATAAAAAAATTTATTTTTAATATTTTAACTTTTATTAAAATATTTAATTTATAATTTTTTTTTTATATTTAATTATATGTATATAATAAAGTTAATAATAATTATATAATTATTTTATTATACAAATAATATAAATATAAATATTTAATAATATTATTAGAATTATTTTATATAATTATTTATATAATAAATATAATTTTAACTTTTTAATTAATATATATATTAAATCAAATTTCTTTTTATTATTTATTTATATTTAAAATTTAAACTTTAATGAAAAAATAATTATTTTTTTAAGTTTATAAATTAAACTTTATTAACTATACCGCGTATATTTAAATTTGAATTAAAATATTATAAAAATAAAAAATAAATAAAGATTTTATAAAATAATAATTTTTCTTTATTATTATTATTATTATTATTATAAAATAATAATATTAAAAAAACCTTTATTAAATTTAATTAATTATTTATTTAAATAATTTATATATACTTCTTTAATATATTATTTTTTTAAGTAAATAAAATGAAGTTTTCTCGGGTAGCTATGTTTACCATCCCCTAAATCACGCGTGTGGTCTATTGTATAGCTTCCAGCCCGTTAATAGTACGTGCCCAATTTGGGACACATAACTGCTCTGATTAAACAGGGTTACATGCTACGCCACAGAGCCGCATTAACATAGTCCCCTCATTCCATTCTCCGGGACCGTTGCGTGTTGGGTATTAATCTGGATGGTCATATGCATTGCATTTCATTCACCGCTAGTTTGCTCCGACTCGATACAACCAGGCGACAGGCGTGCTCTTAAAATAAAATAAAAAATTAGCCCCTTTGAGGATAAGGCCTTACGGCTGTGCAATATATTAATTGTACACGCTAGCTAACTAGCCAAGAGTAACACGAAACCTTCAGTCAACAACAGCGGAACTCACCTCAATTAAGCGAGGAGTCGATTGGAAGACAATGACACTCCTTCACGCCTATTTGTTGTTTCTCGGCACAACTTCAGTGGCCCTCGCCAACGAGCTTGTGCCTTCACCAGCAAACTCTGTCTGCCAAGGACTGAACCAAGACTTCAGTGACATAACTTATACAAGAAATGAGCCTCTGTATGGAGTTCTTAGGACGGAAAATTGGTAAGGAAATCCCATGCATAAGCGCCTTCACCTCATTGTCTTACTATATACTGTCAGGGTCCAGACGGCTTGGGGATGGCCAACGTGCATCCTGCGCCCCTCAAATGCCGAAGAGCTTAGGATTGCCTTATCTTCACTGATAGCTTCGAACCAGAGCTTTGCAATTCGCTCTGGTGGACATTCGCCGCATCATGATTTTGCCAATATTGATGCTGGCGTTTTGATTGACATGTCAAGCTTCAATAGGACTGATTATGATCCTGTCAATGAAGTTGTTGTAGTAGGCCCGGGGCTTAGATGGGGGGCGCTGTATGAACATCTTCAGCAACATGGGGTGACAGCTGTAGGTGGAAGAATTCTAGATGTTGGTGTTGGTGGCTTGACCTTGGGGGGTAAGTTAACCTCTAGCCGAGCTTTGGAGGCTTGCTGACGATTCTTAGGCGGCCTATCCTGGCTCACAGATCTCTATGACCTTGCCTGTGACAATGTTGTCAACTTTCAGGTAAGGACATGTTCATGTGGCGTAAGTACAGTCAAGCTTAACATCGACAAGGTTATGCTCGCAAATGGTAGCTTAATCAACGCCAACGCCAAAATTAACTCTGACCTTTTTTGGGCTCTGAAAGGCGGGGGCAATAACTTTGGTATGTTATTGCTCTCATTTCGATTTATAGTTAATCAGCTATGGATAACTACTCACGCGATTAAGGTATTATAACCGAACTCAATCTTACTACCTACCCATTGGGGCAGGTTTGGGGGGGGATCAGAACTCACACCATCGATCAGCTCCCAGAGATTATTAAGGCATACTATCAGTACCAATCGGCCCTGGAGAAGGACCCCTATGCTAATCTCATCGTCTTGAGTTCTCCGACAAACTCTACTGTTGGCATCTGGGTCTCCATGGTTTACCTCAAGCCAATTGAAAGACCGCTCTCATTTGCTCCTTTCTACAACATCAGCGCCATGTCTGATAGCACGGGCATCAAGTCATTCACCGAGTACCTTGCGGAGTATGGAATCCCGGATGTCAGAAGGTAATGATTAATCTAATACTTTTTTTTTCTATGTCATGCAGTGCTAACAAACCCTCAGGTTTGACTGGTTTACCACTAGCTTCTCTGTAGATGAGGATCTATACTCCAGCATCGGCGATATAGTACTCAGCTCTGAAGCGGTCAAAAAAGTGAAAGCAGAAACTGCAGGTTTCATCGGAATAACCATGCAGCCGATCTCAACAAGCGCAGTGAAAGCGGGGATAATACGTGGCGGTAACGCCTTAGGTCTAAGCCCAGTTAATCAGACCTGGCTTGCAACTGCGTTATCTTGGTGGTGGCCGCAAAATGATAGTGCAACTCACGCTAATGGCCAAGCCTTGGTATCGGAGTTCGTTGCAGCCTCGGAATCAGCGAAGAGTTTTCTGCCGTACCGATTCATGAACGACGCAAGTTGGGACCAGAAGGTGATCGAAAGCTATGGAGAAGAAAATGTATGGAGGCTCAAGGAAGTACAAAAAAAATACGACCCAAACCATGTATTTCATCGTTTAGTTGCAGGAGGATTCAAACTGCCTGCTTAGCGTTGGTTTCGATGTGAATGTATGATTTGACTGGCTCGGGGGGCGTACATCTCTCATAGTGTTGGAATTATGTTGAATTCTAAGAATTGCTAGCTATATGTAATAAAGCACGGGAGACTCGTTCACTACGCCGTTAATTAATACATATACTGCGTTTACTACGAAAAGGGGGTTGGTATATAAGTTGAAAGGTGTTAATCTCCACTGTTATGAAATTTTCGCGACTCATACTAGTAGAAGTTGGTATGAATCAAGGTTGTATCTATTATAGGTAGACTCCGAGCTATTCTGCCCCTCTATACATGGACTCGGTTGATCCTAAAGCTGTATTTGTTACCTCGTTATAACATTTGTGTTCGTGGATGTCTCTAGGTTCAAGGGTCTGGGGAGGCGCAAGGTACTTAGAGGTACTTTTCGCGACCTGAGATGGGTCCTAATTACATAGTAGGACATCCTTTACAATATAAATTTGCATATACCTTATGAGGAGGTATGTCGCCAGTGTTGGTAGCACAATCCACATCCTTCTGCATATATGTACAGTATGTATGATACCCACATATTTAGATGGTACCACGGTCTGTGTAAACGGCGGCAGGCTCCTGAAGCCGGCCCCAGTCACGATTCCGGGGGATGCAACCAACATCCTCTAATCGATGTAACCAACATACTCCAATTAATGCAAGCAACCAACACTCTCCGATTTAGAATGCAATCGCCTGGTTTAGGTCGCGTACAATTCTCCTACTTTTGCCGACGCAGCCAACAATAATGTGCCGCACCGCTCGTCCATTAACTCATTTTTGCTCGTCACGGAGCCCTGATGGACTGCCTTTGCAAAAACCAACGGTGACTTGCCGACCTTGATTTCATTCCGCCAATCCGTCTTTGCTGCACCTAGTGAAGCTTTCGCTGAGCCTATAACTTAGTTTCCGCCTCTGTCTTGATATTCCACCCGTGATACATAATGGCAACGTTTGCAGATGACGACGTGCCAGCGCTACCGCCGCCCGCTGGCATTACCTCGAACTTCGACAACCCTCCCAATAATAACGCGCTCGGTTATGGCCTCCTATCCGCCATGCTGGCTGTGGCCACTCTGTTCGTTTTCTTGCGCCTGTCTTCTAGAATCATGGCTGCCAGGAAACTACGGCTTGAAGATTGTACGTATCCGCACCCAGTATTACGTTCTTTGACAACTATATTCTAATCAGACCAGTCTTGGGAATCGCTGCATTTGTACATTGTCACCATCCCCTCGGCAGTTGAAAGCTTCCTCTAATGACGATATATAGGGACTGTTTGTTACATATCTTGCCTGCGCTTATCATGCTCTTGACTTTCCGGGCTTCTACGTTCATCAGTGGAATATTCGCCTTCGCGATATTCCAAGACTTCAATACGTAAGCTCTTTCAGCTCGTACTTCGTGCATAAAGTTACGGGTCTCATTGAGCATCAAATTCTGTTCTGATAGTCTGTAGTGGTTTTATGTCGCGTCGAATGCCTACAATGCAATGATTGGCACATTGAAGGTAGCCATCCTCCTCGAGTGGCTTCACTTATTCAATCCCACTAATGAAAGAAATTCCTTTTTTTGGACATGCCATATTATTATTTGCACGAACGTTCTATTTTGTTTTGCTTCAGCTGTTGCGATCAATCTGCAGTGCATTCCGCGTCAGAAAATCTGGGACCCGACCATCACTGCAGGCTACTGCCATGTCGACGCAAACGACCTTTACCTTGCCGGCACCATTATTAACCTCATTTCGGACTTAGCTATACTGGTAGCTCCGCAGAAGGTGATCTGGCGGTTGAACATAACACGTAACAAGAAACTCGGGATTTCTTTGATATTTGCGATAGGCGTATTGTAAGGTCACCTGGCTATTAGTTATACTACGTCCTCCTTTGCTGACTCCCTTCCCAAAGCTGTTGTGGCCTTGCAACCGCTCGCATTGTCACCACTGTCACATCAGCCTCCATAGCAGATGCGACGTACAATCTACCTTTACTGATCTTCTTGGGCACCTCGGAGATGTTGTGTGCATTGCTGGTATTCTGTGTACCGGCAATTCCCAAGGCAGTAACCGCTCTAGGGATCAACAGGCTCTACTCGCATATCGCCTCGCTTTTGAGCACACAGAAAGTATCTCGCGGCTCTAGTCGGCATCCAAGCACAAATCGCCCTCCCCTTGGCATTCGAAGCATAGATCTGGAGATCGGCACAAGCCTTACCATGAGATTGATCAGCTTAGCTTGGAACCTATCACAGGAGACAGGGTGTGATTATTCATGTATGAGGAATAGCATTTAATCAAAGATTCCTGTGGTGGAGTGTCGAGCTGATCCGAACGCCATGTTTTCTGTACTCCGTAGCTAGACAGACTGTAGGCTCTTCCTAATGATAAAACGAACTTCGTGGCTCAACCCTCCGTCTCGAGGCGGTTGGCTGCCACAATGGATTTCTTATATATACCATTAGTCCGTATCCGTTCCAACGGCGTCGTCTCGTCCGTGACACTAGCCTTCCTCTCTTTGCTCAAGAACTGCGTAAATGGTTTTGGAAATACTTCTAATATACTTGAGTGAAAGATCCATCTCTACAGGCTTACTATAGCTATAGGTCTTAGACAAGCTAAGCTTGCCGAATGTCAGCAACGCCTATAGCGATAGCTTACATAGTGTCCATTGAAGCAGTGCTGCCAATATCTTTCTACCCTAGGAGACAAGCCGAATCTACACTTCTTAGGGTACCCATGAAGTCACACTATCGGCTCATCGCTTGACTAAAAGGAATGTAGAATAAATATTAAGTTTAAAGAGTTAGTATATTGACTATGTCCTATACATTCTCATATTCTCCAAAAACCATTCTTTTTCATCTCCATTAGGTTAACTTGCCATTTAGTGGCTAAGCTGGCCTCTTTTTGTCTCGCACACTCATCGATCACAACGAGGAATACTTTCCACCACCTACAATCTTCATATACACATGATACTTGCCTTAGAGCGTTCGTATGCCTATAATACTCCAGAACGCTTCCTCAGATGGTATTCCTAGATATCATTCCCAGTTAGCCTGGAATAAATGCGATAGATTGGTTATACATTGGTTCCTCCAGTTCCTGAAAGTATCCTTGTGCACAGTGATCGTATTTTACGTCCGGCACGTCGTTCTCGTAAAAGTCGTCGAATTTGGTATTTATGGCTTCCTTCAGATTCTTTACGTCGCCCGCTGGGTGGAGCAGTTTCCACGGCTGGACACAACCTTCGGACTTGCATGATTTGAGAACCAAAGTCAAAGCATCAAAACGACTGAGAACTTGCGAGATAGGACGGTTAAAGAAGACGGGCTGACCCCCTTCGACAGGGTATGTCGGGTATAGATTTCTCAATTGATACGGGTCGTTCTGAAATAGCAGGTTGTCAGTATTAGGAGTTGAATTATTGAGGCATGTTTTGTTGTGGTTCTCTACCTTCATGTCATACAGTTCATGCTCATTGGTGCACCACACGGAATAGTAAAAGCTATACTCGTCGCTTACGATGCGCAGTGCTTTATACGTATTGTTAGGGATCAGGTACCCTGAAAAGCAGAACATTAGGCTCACAGATTACATAGTTATGCGTGTCAAATCTTACCTTGGTACGCATAGTCCCCCTCGGACACAGCGTATCCCCAGTATTCAACCTGTACATGCTCGTATCGGTTTCCGACAGACGCATCGATGGCGTGTCTCGTGAGTGGAATCGCCTCTCCATCCATGTCTTCACGCACTGACGCTCCGACAATCGAGAGAAAAGTAGGCGCTAAATCCGTGTGAGTTGTGACGATGGGCGCACGTTCGTTCTCCGGCACACCGGGTCCGCGTATGAACAGCGGGATGTGCACATCTTCCTCAAAAGGGCAGAACTTCCCAGGTTCAAGCCGATGTTGCCCGACGTGGAAACCATTATCACTTGTGAAGAGAACGTACGTGTCATCGAGCATGCCGTGCTCTTCCAGCTTTGTTACAATGGCCTCTATCATCTCGTCGACGGCCTGCAGGGACCGGAGGCGTTGCCGGTAATAGAGATCGTTGCCATCAATGTGAGTCTGATTCCATCTGGGGAGGTCGTGGACCCAGTAGACGCCAGAAGGCTGGGAGTTCATTGTTAGCTCTGCTTGCTCTGTCCGAGGTTTCTTGCGCGCTACTCTAAAGCCAACATGCTTACCGTTTGTGGGTTAAAATGTGGCGTTCGCGGTACAACGACGTCTGGGAACAGATTTTCGTGTCTTTTAGCTGGAATTGGCGCGCTTGTCACTGGTTTAGATGTCCCATTAACATTCACGTATTGTGTCTCGCTGTGCGGTGCGACCGGCGCAACGCCGAGAAAGAATGGACGTGCACTTTTCGAGGCATCATCTATGAAGCCGAGCGCCTTTTCGGACACGAGATCCGTGGAATACTTGTCCACATGATGAATGGGCTCTTCATAATTTCGGACGAACGTCGGGTTGTAGTAGTCATACGTGTACGGGTCAAGCAAGAAGTCCTTCCACGAGGGTTTAGACTTCACAACAGCACGCATTGAGAAATGGGCGACCTACGCTCCCGTTCCAACCCCTAGTCCTGGGGCTATTGTAGTTGTCCGTGCTATGTGCATTCCACAGTTTTCCGACGTAGTACGTGTCCCATCCGGCTTCTTGAAGCCAGAGAGGAAGGTAGTCGTCATTGATTCCCTCTTGAGCGACCTTGGCATAACCGCCTTTCACATGATAAGCCTACGTCCTGGTCTTTCAAGATTGGGCAAACTTACCGAATGGCGGGACAACGTCTGTTATATTGTGATTATGCGCCAGCTTGCCTGTTAAGATGCTAGCCCGTGCAGGACAGCACAGCGCCGTGGTGCAGTAGTGTCTTTCATAAGTTGTGCCTTTCGCCTTCAGATGCTTTCCCAGAAGGGGCATGTAGTCAATGGAGCCCATCTCCAAATCTTGGTCATCCGTGAGAATGAAGACGATATTTGGACGCTCTCGGCTGCTGAGCGCCGAAGGGGCCAAGAGGCCTATGGCCACAAGGGCTGCGAACGCGCGCGTCATGTCCGACTGAGAAGCAACGCGCACATTCAATTTGCGACGCGGTCTTATTTCGTGTTTCTCCAATGAGTATGAGGCTTTATCCAATGCTAGAGAAGCGGTGAGTATGGCACAAGCAGCAAGTCAAAAACTGTCTTGCTCAGTCAATGATCGACTCATACCGGATCCGGCATGGCGTTCATGTTTTCTGGGCTGTGTACAGTAATCATTAACCCCGGGGTACACTGATGTTTATATCCATGCCGCCAAAGTTATGATTTGTAACATCCCCTAGTGTGCCGAAGAAGGCCGTGATGTCTCGTGAGTTTCTCTCTTGCGCCATTAGACTGTGGCCTGACATTACGTGCCATGAGAAGAGAACAAATTCTACAACGATCCGACCATTATTTGCTAGGCCAATTTGTGTAAATTCTGCTAGCGCTGGGACTTCGCGTGAGCGCAACCTCACCCGTCACCATAAAGCCAGTATAACTGCTTCTGGGGGTTAAAATGTTAAGCCTTGTCCAGGCCGACGTCATCCATCTAGGTACCGGGTAGTACAGTCGCCCATCTATACGAATTGGTGGTAAAGGGACAACTGGGATCTAAACACTAGTAGTAAGTTATTGTCAAAGGCTCTAGTGTGCTAGCTCAATATCACGAATCGGAGTTCATCCTTAGCTGTTCGTCCAGAAAAGAGAAGCTGAGTTTCAACATCGATCAATCAAGTAGGTGGGTTGACATCTCTTCATAAGCTTTTCGTGTGTCGTGCCATGTGGACCAGACACTTGCGCTTCTGTTGCTGAAGGAAACTTGTATCTACTCAGTCCGTATCCCAAATGCAGGCAATAACCGGATGGTTAGATGTCAGCACTTATGAGTTGCCACGATGGTCAATAGGGGTGACATAATTAGTGCGGGGCAGGTCTTGGAACTAATACCTACGTAGTCTCTTCGCGTTGCGCCACGACTCTAGCCACAATGTGATGTCTAACATCTACTGCAGTCTTGTGATTTAAGTGCTATGCGGAGCTAACTACTAGAGTACACATATGAGCTGATTGTTATTCATTTCTGTCAGGAGTTCGGTGATATTAATGACAATTGGTGCGGTCGGGAAGCTCCTCTTGCCAAGAATCTTATATCCTATCGCCGAAAATTCTGTAATTATGTTTATAAGCTGTCCACGTCCGCCATCGTTGTTCCTTTTTTCCTGCATTGCCCTCCCCTTTTTTTATTTCAGCTGCATCTTCAGTGCCGAATCCTTCATACAGTCCTACTTATAGGCAAAGCATAAGTCGAATTCTACACGTGTAGGACAACCCGACTTTTCAAACAAGATGCAACCCTTGATAACCCCCCAGGATCATTACCCGAAATGAGGTCTCGGCGGAGTTCAGCTTCACCTGCAGGGCCAGTTGAATCTATCAACCATAGTTCTGATGAAAACCTTCGAGTTGCTCGTGGAACAATTACTAAAGGGTCGCGAGTTTTCCGTATAAATCGGCCCCTATTTCTGCTAAGAACGGTGTGTCATCTTCCCATAGGGAAAAGGGTCATCACTGCGAAGCAGGTAGTCCAAAATGGGTATCCATGTCGGTAACTTTTGGAGATTCGATGCAACGAGTGCTCCGCTGCTATTCGGGCTCTGTCCTGAGCATGGGTCCAGCGCCTCTGTTTCCGACGAGGTGCCAGAGCTCTGTACAACCTGGTACACGAATGAGCGCTGCCTACAGTATCCCTTGTTATAGGCGAGAAGATACAGGAACTCACCCTTTCCGTGCCGTCCCGGCTGTTATATCCGCGCTGACGCGCAATAGATCTTCGTGTCATTACAATACTCAAGGCAAATGCACAAGGTAGTGTTCCAATTGCGATACAAAATTGAGCGAGGTACACCAATCCTTTGACAATTCCATAAGTACTTTTGGTATGTTTCCTTTACTCAGATCTAGGCGAACCACGGCCCTCGTTAATCTGTCGCTACTTTATGTATTGTTTGAATATGCAAAACGACAGCATCGCTGGCCTCTTCATTGTACCATTTCAAATTAATTGCATGTTTATTTTCCGACTTGACATACATCTTTCCGACTACTGAACTATAGAGGATCTTGAATCCTGTACCAAGTATAATGAGGAAGACCGATTGAAGCGACTGCGATTGTTGGCTTTCGCGAATTTCCGATGCGCTCGATAGCTGGACTGCTTGGATACCTAGCAGTAAGACTATACGTGTAAGCAACGCTTTATAGGTCGTCAGAACATGCCGACAATAGTAACGGTCGGCATTCATGCATGATACGTCGGTGTGCAAATGCGCAGCTGGAGATGGAGGGTGTCACGGGAGGTCGGCATGATAAACCAATGGAAGTAGCTAGGGTTCCTTTCTTCGGCTAATCTGGCGTAAAAACTGTGCGCTCCGTCTATTCAGCCAGTCATAGATATTTTCGGAAATTGACTCGGCAAGGGAGTGTGGGGGTAATAGCAGGGCGACGGCCCCTAGCGCTCTCGTCATGCTGGGCTTATCCCTATCTTAACAGAGTCAGTCAGTAATGCGGCTCAATGTGGGCCATACTTCGAAGGGAGTCAACGACCACCAACTCGCAGAAAGGGGCCCTGGCAGCTATATGTCACATATGCAAGGGGTGATAGGAACGCTAGGAACTAGAAAAGATTGAGACCGTATGATCTTCAGTATCCGCGACCCTAACAAAACTATATTTTAAGCCACAATTAAGCCACGTATTTTGTTTGATAGGGATGAGCCCCAATACGCCCTTGTCGACCCTCGGCTGTTGGCTTTTGCTCCCTAGGATAAGTATCACAAAATTAATTCCACGCCATATTTTAAATCCGCTCTCATAAATTCCCATTCCCTGCACACGCAAATTCTGGACTGTCCTCTCTTGTTTCTGGCCACGCCATCGTCCGAGTAATTAGTTGTAGGAATCCTGTAACGCCATGTCTGACATTTTAGAGAATAGGTATAGTACCAAGGATAGCCTCCTTGCGGTGGCTGTCCTCGCCCTTCTCACCTTGGCTGATGGTGTATCTACGAACACTGTATCATATGCCCTCAAGTCCGAGTCTCCTCAGATTCCTGGCTTTTGGAACCTAACAACGACATCTCTGATTCTTTCCGTAATATCAGGTGAGATTTCAACATTCAAAGCCACTAGAAACAACTGACGGAAACAGACTTAATCGGCCAGCCTGTCCTCGTTTTCCTAACCAATCAGTACAATCATCAGATTGCTGTAAACATTAACATCTTGAGCATCTTCATAGCGTCAATCTACTCCATAATTTCTTGTACGAAACTATGTATGTCTTTGATCATTCTTCATGCTCACTTGTGAATAGTATCATGGCAAATCGACGGGCGTGCCTGGGTATTCGCTATTGCTCCGATTTTTAAGATAATAGGAAGTGGATCTCACGCTACGGCGTTCCTAGTAATAATCGCTATACGAGAAAACACTTCTGGTAGCTTGCGGTATGCTTTTCGTTCGATTCTCTGTCAACATAACCACCTGGCTAATTCTGAGGTCCACAGGTCAGCTCTCGTCTATACAACAGGGGCGGTGATTGTTATCTGCCAGACTATCGCTTCCTCTATCACTCCATTTCTGGCAAAGCAAGGCCTAGCAATGCCACTCTTCTTCTCAGTCATTTGCTGCATCTTTGCGGGTTTGGTCACAATACTCTATGGTACAGCCGGAAACCCGGCGAGTGACCGAGACTGGATCAACGATTCATCTGTACAGCCATTGCTGTCACCTCTTGCAGCAAGCCAAAATGCCCCTTCGGGCACGCCATTTGGACTTATAGCAGCATACTGCAACATGTGGCTCAATAGGCTGTTTACGGCCAGAAAACCTCTGAAGCTACTGGTTTGGGTGTTCTTGTTTGCGGCGGTAGCGAAAGCTACCCGTCCTTTGTTCACTACTTACATTCAACACCGAGTCGGTATCACACCCATAAAGGCAAGTAAATGTAATACCATTAATCTTTCGATCGACTAATCTTGTAACTCAGGCAAGTTACCTGTGGCTCACTCGAACGGTTATGTCGCTGGTCATCTTCTCTACCCTTTTACCTCTGGCCGTGATATTTTGGTCAAAGACGATGCCAGAGGAACCTGACATAATGAATTTATTTATAGCCAAGATCAGTATATTTCTACTGGCACTGGGGGCCGTCTTGATTGGTGTCGCTCAATCAAGACCCGTGCTGATGGCAGGTACGTTCAGAATGAGACAATATCCCAGTATTACAATATGGCTGGTACTAAATATTTCAAGGCTTGGTGATAAATACCCTGGGAGTAGCAACAGATTTGGCGCTCTTGGCATTTGTCGCGGACATAGTACCAGACGAGATCTCCAGCTCTTATTTCCTAGCAATCGCATCAATAGACAGCGCGGGCACGTTAATTGGAATTTCGGCTCTATATCCGCTCTATCAGCGATTTCTTGACGACAATACGCTGTTTGGGGGCCTACCGTATTACCTCTGTGCGGTACGTTGCTGTGGAAACCATTTCCCAATCGTATTGCTAAACTGCAGCAGGGCCTGTTCACCATTAGCGGCATTATTGTTTGGAGCCTAAAGCCACTCTCAATACGGTAGTACATACCATGCATCTAGAAAGTTTTTATCACAATGGGTAATCAAACGGTGTGAGTGTGAGTTTCACAGCCTTGGCCTTATAATGAAAGGGATGTTATATCTCAAGCAAAGGGTGTTCACGTAGTCTAAAGCTATCATGATAAAGACTCGTAGAATAGACTTGAGCTTTCAATATGATACTATGGCCTTAGGGTCTTGATTCAGAGCTAAAAGTTTAATTCAACATCTACAACGCTACCGGTCTCTGTTGTACGGAAGCCTACGCGCTGACAGGAGGTCACCTATGCGAGGCCCCGCGAACCACATGACCTTTCATATTCATATTCATTATATCATAGGCATGAAGCCGAATTACGGGATGTCTCGGATAGTAGGTAAATAAAGCTATTCAGAAACCGAGACACGCGGCTAAACCTTCTCATGAAGGAAGTTTAGGTCCGTAGGACTCCTTTATATAATGACCAGTTAGCACTCCAAGGGACAGAGGATCCTTTGGATAGCTAAGGGTCATTGCGCTCATAGAATATTATTCTCATATTGAGTCATTCTCCAAGCCCTGTATTTAGCGCTTGTGATAATCTCAGCCTTTTTACACATGTCGGCATTAGATAAGTTCATCTCCAACGGGGCCTTGATAGTATCGCTGGGAGACTGAAGCGTACAAGTCGTAGTCACCGCATATAAGATATCAAGCAAACCATATAGGTCCCACCTAGGTCATCTGCTCAATATGTATCGACTAAGAGTGCTGCTAAACTAAGCTTACTGACGCGAGTCAAATAAAAGCGTACCTTGAAGCCCCTGAACTAGGCCGAACTTACTCTTCCTGGGGTCTTTAGCCAGCCACAATAGAGAAGAACTCTTTACCCCGTAACTCTGCTCTCCAAGGGCTAAGCTAGCCCCTTTCACCTCACTCACGCTACTCGTTCTGATTCGATACATGGTGTGCATTTGCTGGACATCTGCTGAAGCAGAGAAACAACCATACAACATACTCACCTAGGAATCAATCCATCTCGAATTAAAGCGGTCGATTCCCTTATCTATAAACTACCATGACCCACCCCTTAGCGAACCACACCCCTTAGCGGAACAGCCAAATGAGATGTATCCTATATAAATTATACTTAGTTTAATAATTTATAGAAAATCAGCTAATTAATTAATTAATTAGCAAAATAACTTATTAAATAATAGATCCACTAATTAATTATTTAAAAAATATAATTAACGCTTTAATTATATATAAATATTATATAATATATAGATTATTTAAATTAATTTATTATTATTTTTATTTTTATTTTTTTATTAATAATTTTATTTTTAAGCTTTTTAATAATTTTTAATTTATTATTTTTAAAATTTTAATATTTAACTAATATTTTTATTATTATTATAAACTTTTTATTTAAATTCAGATTTTTTTTAATTATAATTAATTTAATTTAATTTTTTAAAAAGTAAAAATATTTTTTTATATTTTAATTAAATATTTAAATTTTTTTATTAAAATTTTATATTTTTTATATTATTTTTAATATTTTTAATATTTTAAAGTTATTATTACAGATTTCAAAAGTTTTAAAAATTATAATATATTTTTTTTACATTTTTAAATAATTTAAAGTTAAATTTAATATTTTTTATTATAAAAATGTTTTTTTTAATTTTATTAATAAATATAATATTAATTGAATTATTTAATTTTTAATTTATTGTATAAAATATAAAAGAATAAAATATAATTATATATTATTAATATAAATTAAAAATGGGAAAATGTAATTTCTATAATTATTAAAAATTAAAAATATAATATTTAAATTATTTTTATTATAAAATAATTATTTTGTTATTTATTTAAATTTTTTTAATATAAATAAAATATTAATCAATAATAAACTAAAATTTATTAATAAATTATAATATTTAAAAAAATTTTAAAACTAATAATAAAATTTAAAATAAAATTTATAATAAAAGAATTTTTAATAAGAAAAATTAATTATATTTTTAAAAACTTAAAAATTAAAAAATTAACTTTTATAATTTAATTAATTAATTAATTAAAAAAATCATTTATTATATTAAAGTTAATTATAATATTATTTTTATTAATATTAAACATATATTTTAATTTAATTTAATTAAAAGTTTATAATAATTAAAATATTAATTAATTAATTTAAAAATAAAATTATTAAAATAAATAATTTTTTAATTTTTAAACTTATTTATTTAATTAATTTTTAAAAAAGTTTTATAATTTTATTCTTTTATTAATATTAATATTATAATTTATATAATATTATATAAAAAAATAAAACTTTAAAATATATAATTTTTATATATAAAAAGGTTTTTTTTAAATTTATAATATAAATTAATTTTATTTAAAAATAAATTATTATTAATTATGTATTATAAACCAATAAAAGGGGTGGCCAGTTCAACAGGCCAGGCATGGAAAAAAGAAAATATTAGGCCAGATATAGAGAGAAAAAGCCACAATTATGTTACGAACCAACAGGAGGGTGGCCAACTCAATGGGCCAAGCGCAGGAAAAGAATGAGGCGCCGGGCCAGAGGAGGGGAAGAGAGGTCCCAACTGGGACAGGTCACGTGATGGATCACTGGATCACAGTGGTGAGCCAGTGAGTTTTGGATCATTGGATCACGGTGGTGAGCCAGTGAGCCCTGGATCACCAAGAGGAGGAAGTGAGTCTTGGATCTCTTACATTTCCTATGTCTATATAATGATCATGATTTCCTGTATCTAGTCACTCGTTTATTCTAGCTCTCTAGCTATCAATCTCACACTCTTATTTCACTTCATACTTTGAACATCTAAGAGCGACTACTATTCTATCGCGACTAGACTAGTGGTGGGAGTACCAGTAAAACCTCCCTTACGGACCACCTGCTGTTAGTCTTATTGTTACCTGCAAATCAAGAACCCCCGCGTACGTCTTATATATCTTCCAATATATAAGAGGTCCGTAACAAATTAGTCTAGGTCACGTGGTTATAAAAGTAAGCCAGTAAGCCCTGGATTACTAGATTATAATAATAAACTAATAAGCTTTATTTTATTTATATTTTTTATATTTATATAATTTTATAATTTCTTTATATTTAATTATTTATTTAATCTAGTTTTTTAATCATTAATTTTATTTTAAATCTTATTTTAATATTTATAAATATTTAAAAATAATTATTATATTTAATAATATTAAATATAATAATAAAAATATTAATAAACTTTTTTTATAAATTATTTATTATTAGTTTTATTATTATTTATAAATATTTAAAAATAATTATTATATTTAATAATATTAAATATAATAATAAAAATATTAATAAACTTTTTTTATAAATTATTTATTATTAGTTTTATTATTATTTATAAATTAAAAACCTTTATATATATTATATATATTTTAAAAAATATATATAAAGTTTATAATATTTTAATAATCTTTTAATTAATAAAATTTAATATAATATAAATATTAATATAAAAGATTAAATAATAATTAATTTATAAAATAAATTTATTAAAGAATATTATAAAGATATTTAATAAAATAATAAAATATAAATATATTTATAAATACTTATTTTAAAAAATATATTTTATTTCATAAGTTTAATTAATTAAATAAATTATAAAACTTAAAATATAAAATTAAAATATAGATTTAGAAATTTTATAAAGATTTTAATAAATTATAAATATTAATATATTTAAATAATAAACTTTAATTATAATTAATTAATTATTATTAATTAAAGGTAATATTATAAGGACTATAGAATATATTAGCCAGCTTTTAACATATAAGAATAATAATATTATAATAGTTCTTAAATAAATTTTTATTTATTTATTTAAATAATATAAGAAATATATAGTTCTAGTATTAAAAATACGTTAAAAAGCTAGACTATAACTAAATCTAAAAGAATATATATAATATATATAAAAAATTAATTTCTTAGGATTTATAATTATACTTCAATAAATAAAGATATAATTATTAAAAATTAATATAATATATAATTAAAAGATTTTGAACCTAGTAATAATTATAAATATTAAACAAGTTTTAGAATCTTTTAATTATATTAATATATTTATTAAAAACTTTAACAATATAATATAATATTTTATAAAATATATAATAAAAGAGTATAAAATAAAGACCTTTTTAATTTTAAAAGAAGTATAAAAGGCTTTTAAGAAATTAAAACTTAAAATAACCTCTAACCCGGTGGTTAGGTTATTCAATCTAATAAAAAAAAAAAGCTTAAAATAAATACTTTAAATAAAATAATTATAAAAATATTTAAATAATTTAAAAATAATATCTAGTAGTTTATTATTTAAAAATATTAAAAGATATTATATTATATTATCTTATTTATAATAAAAAACTTTTTATAATTATAATAATATTTAAAAAATAAAAACTATTCTTTATTAAAATAATAAAATTAATTAAGATTTATTTAGATTATAAAAACTTAATAAAGTTTATAATTATAGAAAGAATTATTAAGTAATATAAGAACTAGATAGTTTCTTTTTAAAATTTAATTTTAAAATATATTATATTAAAAAAAAAGAAAATATCTAGGCTAATATACTTAATCAACAAGGTTAAAAAGGATTTAAGGTTTTAAAATAAAATATTTAAATATTATACCCTTAATAAAATAAAAGCTTGAAAATTCAAACTATTTTTAAAAATCTTTTCAATATATAATTATAATAAATATATAATCTAAAAGAGTTAATAGAATTATATAAGCAAAAGAAATCAAAAAATAATAAGTTAATATATAAATAAAAGATTTATATACTAGAAAACCTATAAAATAAATTTATTAAAGACTTTTATAAATATTTATTATATAGATATTAAAAAATAACCAAAACCATATAATAATTATAAAGAAAATATAAATTTTTAAAACTATAAAAAATAGTCAAGTCTATAATAAAAGGTTATAATATCTATAATAAAGCTAAAGTTTTATAATATAAGCCTTATAAAATATTATAACCAATATAAATATTTAAATAAGTATAATATATAATTATTTAAGACTTTATTACTAGATTATTTTGATTAATTAACTTAATTATAAAAATATAATATAATAGAATATAAATAATTATTAACCAATTTATAAAATATAATTATTTTCTATTATTTAAAAGTAATATAACCGCTGAATAGCTTATATATATTTTTATTTACTAATATTTAAATAAATATAAAATACTAAAAGAAATTATTTTTAATTATAATAAACTTTTTATATTTAAGTTTAAAATAAGCTTTTTTAAATAAGTAAATATTAAACTTAAGTTTTTAATTATTTATTATTTTTAAATAAATAAATAAATAAACAAATTAAATTAAATTTTTAAATAATATTTTTAAAATTAAATTAATTATTAATAAAACAATTAAATAAAATTATAAATATAATTTTAAATTTTTTAATAATAAATATTATAATATTATAATAAAAAATAATTAAAAACCTAATTTTAATAGAAGAAAATAAAGTTTATTTATTATATTAAAAATAAAATATAATTTTCAAGATTTAATAAATTAAAATAAAATAACCTAATAATAAATTAGATTTTAAAAAATTATTTTATTAATTAATTATAAATTATTATTATTAAAAAATATAAATTTATTTTATTTTTTATATTTTATTATTTAAATTAATATTAAAAAATATATTAATAAAACTATTACAGACCTCTTATATATCGAAAGATATATAAGACGTACGCTAGGGTTCTTGATTTGCAGGTAACAATAAGACTAACAGCAGGTGGTCCGTAAGGGAGGTTTGCTGGTACTCCCACCACTAGTCTAGTCGCAATAGAATAGTAGTCGCTTAGAATAAGAACTAAGAGGTAGAGATTAATAGCTGAGGAACTAAACTAAACGAGTGACTAAATACAGGAGAATCATGAGATTATATAGACATAGGAAATACGCTTTGTCAGGGCGCAGACGGCCCAGGATCGACGAGGTCGTCGTCGACAGCATCGATCCGAGATGGGATCGATAGAGTCGCTGTCGACTATATTGATCCAGTCAGGATCGACGGGATCAATGTCGACCGGAGCGACGGAGTCGCAGCCAACCCCCTTATGCAGTAAGCGGGGTCCGTATAAGCGTTAATAATAGGAGAACGAGTGTGAGAGCGCAACGCGCGCTAGGCCTTTTGGGCCACCCCTCTTTATAACAAAAACCTTAATTTAAAATAAAAAATAATTAAAATATTTATAAGGTTAAAAAAATACTAAACTTTTATTAAAATAAAAATAATATTAAATATTTTATTAAATAAAAACAATATTTATATATTAATAATATTTTAATTAATAATATTAATAGCCCTGGCAGCTTATACTTTAATAACTCCTTTAGATTTATTATAATCTTATTACTCTAGTTTATCTAGTAAATAAAGACCTCGGTTAATAAGAAATATGCTTTTGTTTTAATAAAAAGCGCGCTAATAATATATATTATTAAAGCGGGTAAAAGCTCTAGAAAATTATTATTTCACTCGGTGCTTTGTTTTAGTTAATTAATTAGATTTTTTAATAAATTTACTAATAATAATAATAAAAACCTTAGAATTATTATATAACTGGTTATAATATATATATTCTTTATAATAAAGAATATTATTTATTATTTTATATTTTTACTCTTTTAACCTATATAAAAAATATAATATAATTTTAGATTTTCTTTTATTAATTAAAAATATTAAAACAAATTATTATTTAATTTTCAAAAATTATAAATATTTTTTAATATAACTAGATATTATAAACAATAAAAAAGAAAGTATATAAAGCAAAAGGTAAGGTATAAAATATATATATTTATTTTTTATTATTAAAATAATAATCTTAGAAAAAGAAAGATAATATTATAAACCAATAAAAAAATGGCTAGTTTAACAGGCCAGGCATAAAAAAAAGAGGATATTAGGCCAGATATAAAGAAAAAAAGCCATAATTAGCCCAGGTTATATAATTATAAAAATAAGCTAGTAAGCCCTAGATCACTAGATTATAATAATAAGCTAGTAAACCTTAGATTATTAAAAAAAAGTTAACCTTGTTTTATTTATATTTCTTATATTTATATAATCTTATGACTTTTTTATATTTAATTATTTATTTAATCTAGCTTTTTAATTATTAATCTTATTTTAAATTTTACCCTAATATTTATAAATATTTAAAAATAATTATTATATTTATATTATAAAGAGGGGTGGCCCAAGAGAAGGCCTAGCGCGCGTTGCGCTCTCACACTCGTTCTCCTATTATTAACGCTTATACGGACCCCGCTTACTGCATAAGGGGGTTGGCTGCGACTCCGTCGCTCCGGTCGACATTGATCCCGTCGATCCTGACTGGATCAATATAGTCGACAGCGACTCTATCGATCCCATCTCGGATCGATGCTGTCGACGACGACCTCGTCGATCCTGGGCCGTCTGCGCCCTGACAAAGCGTATTTCCTATGTCTATATAATCTCATGATTCTCCTGTATTTAGTCACTCGTTTAGTTTAGTTCCTCAGCTATTAATCTCTACCTCTTAGTTCTTATTCTAAGCGACTACTATTCTATTGCGACTAGACTAGTGGTGGGAGTACCAGCAAACCTCCCTTACGGACCACCTGCTGTTAGTCTTATTGTTACCTGCAAATCAAGAACCCTAGCGTACGTCTTATATATCTTTCGATATATAAGAGGTCCGTAATAATTTAATAGTACCAAGTATAGCAGTAGGAATACTAGTAAACCTCTTTTATAGACCACCTGCTATTAGTCTTATTATTACCTATAAATCAAGAACCCTTGCGTATATTATATATATTTTAAAGAATATATATAAGGTCTATAATATTATATTAAATATAATGTTTATTAAAATATTTTTATTATATAAAAATATTATAATAATTTTATTTTTAATTAAATTAAATATTATTAAAAATAAATTATTTATTTAATTAAGTTTAAAATAATTTAATTATAATATATTTATATTATATTTTTATAAATATTTAATTCTTATTAATTAATTTATTAAAAGAATTTTTTTAATAATATATTTTATATAAAAAAGATTTATTAATAATATTATAAAGAAAAATAGCCCAAGAAAAGGTTTAGCGCGCGTAATATTTTTATATTTATTTATTTATTATTAATATTTATAAAGCCTTATTTCTTATATAAAGAATTAAGTGTAATATTATTATTTTAGTTAATATTAATTAAATTAATATAATTAATATCGATTTTATTAAATTTAAACTAAATTAATAATAATAATAATAATTTTATTAGTTTTAAATTATTTATATAATAATTATAATTTGTTTATATTAAATTATTTATTTTATATCTTTAAATATATAAAAATAACTATTATTTTTAATAATATTTAATATAATAATAAAAATATTAATAAACTTTTCTTATAAATTATTTATTATTAGTTTTATTATGATTTATAAATTAAAAACTTTATAAATATTATATATATTTTAATATTTTTTTAATTAAAGAAATTAATATAATATAAATAATAATTAATTTATAAAATAAGTTTATTATTAAATATTATAAAGAATTTGATAAAATAATAAAATATAAAATTAAAATATAAATATTTTAATTAATTATAAATATTAATATATTTAAATAATAAATTTTAATTATAATTAATTAATTATTATTATAATATAAATAAATAATAATAATTTAAATAATAAATTAAATAAAAAATAATATTAAAGTTAACATCTTTTTAAATTAATTATATTTATTTTAAAGAGATTTTTATATTAATTAAAATAATAATAATAATTATTATTATTATTATTTTATAAATATTTATATTTATAATATTTTAATTAATAAGATTAATATTAACTTTTAAAATAATAAAATAAAATTTAATTTAAAATAATATAAATTAATAATTAAAAAAAGATATTAAAAAATAATAATAATTTTTTAATTTTTAATAAAGAAAATATTATAAAATAGTATATTATTTTAAAGAAATTATAATAAAAGAATTATTAAGAAATCCTTTTTTTGAATTAAAGAATAAAAGTTATAAAAGTTTAAAGAAATAGAAAAAATAAAAATTAATTAAGAAATAAGATATTTCTAAAATAAAAATCTAAAACTATTATTTTAAATTAAATAAATAATTTTATATTTAATAGAAGAAAATATTTAATTTAAAAGAAATTAAATAATCTATAAAATAAATTATAAATATATATATATATTATATAAATAATTAAAATTATATAATATATAATTTTAAAAAATAATTTAACTAAAAATAAAAGATTATTAACAATAATAAATTAATATTATTAATAAATTTAAATAATTATAAAACAATTTTTATAATTAAATTTAAAATATAATTTGAAAATAAGTTTTATTTTAAAAAAGAATTATAAATATAATTAATATTATAATAATATAAATTATAAAGAATTTAATTAATTAATATTTAAAAATATTTAAAAAAAATAAAACAATTTATAAAATATTAAAAAATAAAAGAAGTTATTTTTAAAGAATTAAAAAAAAGGAATTCTATAATTTAAATTATAAGAAATATAATAAAATAATAGAATATTATTAATTAAAATTAAAATTAATATAATTTATATATTTTAATTAATTGTTTAATTAATTATAAAGAATTATAAATATTATAAAATTATATAAATATTATTAATATATATAAAATAAATTAAAAAATATTTAATTATTAAAATAAATTATATAAATTATATATAATAAATTATTAAAATAAAAAGAAATTTATAATATTTAAAATAAATAGTAATTATATATATTATTAATTATTAAAAATATATTTACTTTAATAAATAATTTATAAAAGATATAAAAATAAAAAATTATATTTTATAATATAATTAAAAATAATAATTAAAAATCTTTTTTATTTAAAGATAAATTAATTAAAAAATATTAAATAAAATATTTATTAAAATATTTTATATAAAAGAATCTAAAAAAAATATTTATTTTAAAAATAATAAATAATTTAATATAATATAAAAAGAAATTAATTTAAAATTAAATTTAAATATTAAAAAGTATATATATAAAATTTTAATAGATTTTAAAATATAAATAAATATTATATTATTAAAAACAATAAAATAAAAACATATTTCTTAAAAATATAAATTAAAACTTTAAAAAATTATAAAATCTAATAGAAATATTTTTAATTATAATAATAATAAAATATTTAAAAAAAATAATATTTAATATTATTAATATTTTTAAATATAATATTATTTTAAAAATATTTAATTGTTATTATAATTAAAAATATTTTTATTAAATATTATAATTTTCTAAAGTTTTAATTTATATTTTTAAGAAATATATTTTTATTCTATTATTTTTAATAATATAATATTTATTTATATTTTAAAATCTATTAAAATTTTATATATATACTTTTTAATATTTAAATTTAATTTTAAATTAACTTTCTTTTTATATTATATTAAATTATTTATTATTTTTAAAATAAATATTTTTTATAATTCTTTTATATAAAATTTTTTAATAAATATTTTATTTAATATTTTTTAATTAATTTATCTTTAAATAAAAAGATTTTTAATTATTACTTTTAATTATATTATAAAATATAATTCTTTATTTTTATATTTCTTATAAATTATTTATTAAAATAATTATATTTTTAATAATTAATAATATATATAATTATTATTTATTTTAAATATTATAAATTTCTTTCTATTTTAATAATTTATTATATATAATTTATATAATTTATTTTAATAATTAAATATTTTTTAATTTATTTTATATATATTAATAATATTTATATAGTTTTATAATATTTTAAATATTTAAATATTAAAAAACTATTATTATTCTTTATTATTATTTTATTATATCTTTTATAATTTAAATTATAGAATTTCTTTTTTTTTTTAGTTTTTTAAAAATAATTTCTTTTATTTTTTAATATTTTATAAATTATTTTATTTTTTTAAATATCTTTAAATATTAATTAATTAAATTCTTTATAATTTATATTATTATAATATTAATTATATTTATAATCTTTTTTAAAACAAAACTTATTTTTAAATTATATTTTAAATTTAATTATAAAAATTATTTTATAATTATTTAAATTTATTAATAATATTAATTTATTATTGTCAATAATTTTTTACTTTTAATTAAATTATTTTTTAAAATTATATATTATATAATTTTAATTATTTTTATAATATATATATATGTTTATGATTTATTTTAAAGATTATTTAATTTTTTATAAATTAAATATTTTATTTTATTAAATATAAAATTATTTATTTAATTTAAAATAATAATTTTAGATTTTTATTCTAAAAATATAATATTTTTTAATTAACTTTTATTTTCTTTATTTTTTTTAAACTTTTATAATTTCTTTTAATTAAAAAAAAGATTTTTTAATAATATTTTTATTATTATTTTTTTAAAATAATATAATATTTAATAATATTTTCTTTATAATTAAAATATTTAATTTAAAATATATTTTTAAATAATTATTTTTTAGCTATATTTATTTATTCAAATCTTTATTTTATGTTTTCTTTAAAACTATTTCTTTTAATTTTAATAATCTTTTTTAAAATATTTATTAAATAATTATTATTAATTTATTTATTTTATATATTTTATTTTTAATTTATATTTTTAATTTTTTATGAAATAATATAAATTTGAATAATTTTATAATCTTTATTAATTATTTAAATTCTATAATATAATTTATTATAAATCTAATTTATTTTAAATAATAAAATTGTTTCTTAATATATTTTATTTCTTTTATATTTTTAAATAATACTTTTATTTATTTTTTAAAATTTTTAATTAATTTTATCTAATATAATAATTTTTACAAAAGTTTTTAATATTTATTAAAATTATTTAAATATTTTTTGTATTAAAAATTATAAATCTATTATTATTTTTTAATATTATTCTTTAATAATTCATTGATATTATTTTAAATAAAATTTTATTTATATAAAAAAAATCTTTATATTTATTAATTTATTATATAATTTAAAAAATATATATTTAAAACTTTCAATTTTTAATAAATTAATTATAATAATTTATTCTAATAATAATAATAATATTTTTCTTTTAATTTTCTTTTTATTTATTATTTTGAAAATTAATATATTTAAATTTAAATTAATTTTAATTTTATTAATTAAAATAGTATAAATATGAATATTTATAAAATTATTATTATTATTATTATTATTATGATTATTATTTTTATAATTATTATTTCAATTAATATAAATATTCTTTAAAAAATTATTTTTAAAATAAATATAATTATTTTAAATAAAAATATTACTTTTAATATTATTTTTTTATTTAATTTATTATTTAAATATATTAATATTTATAATTTATTAAAGTTTTTATAAAACTTTTAAATTTATATTTTAATTTTATAATCTATTTAATTAATTTAATTTATTAAATAAAATATATCTTTTAAAAATAAATATTTGTAAATATATCTATATTTTATTAATCTTTTAAATATCTTTTAATAAATTTATTTTATAAACTATTTTTTGTTTAATTCTTTATACTAATATTTATATTATATTAAATTTTATTAATTAAAAAATTATTAAAATATTATAAATTATATATATATTTCTATAAATATATATAATATTTATAAGAAATCTTGATTTATAAGTAATAATAAAACTAATAATAATTAATTTATATAAAAGATTTATTAATATTTTTATTATTATATTAAATATTTAAAAATATAAATTAAATAAAGAAAATAATATTAAAAACAATAATTGAAAAAATTTATTAAATAATTAATTAATTATAAAAAATTATAATTATTTATATAAATAAAAAAAATATTTAAAAAAATAAATTTTATTTTTTTATTAATAATTTAAAATTTATTTATTTATTAATATAATTTAATAATTTATTATATAACCTATATTAATCGTGATTTTCTTTTTTTATTTTTGGTTTAGCGCTTTTTTTTTTTATGTTTAGCTTGTTAAACTAGCCATTTTTCCGTTGGTTTATAATAACTTGTTACGAAGTAGACCAGGAAAGCGGCCAGCTGGGCAGACCAAGGGGAGAAAGCCATACGCTAAGAAGATTGGAGGCGGGCCACGGCCCAGAAGATAGGAAGTCACATGATTAGTCACGTGATGGATAGGAGGATAGGAGAGCTATCCAGCGATCCAAAGGGATAGGAGGATAGGAGAATTATCCTGCGATCCAAAGGGATAGGAGGATAGGAGAACTATCCTGCGATCCAAAGACAAGGGGAGAATGGGGTTTCCTATATAAGTCTGATGTTTCTAGTCACTCGTTTAGTTTAGTTCTTCAGCTATCAATCTCATCTCAATTTCTATTGACGACTACTACTCTATTGCGACTAGACTAGTGGTGGGAGTACCAGCAAACCTCCCTTACGGACCACCTGCTGTTAGTCTTATTGTTACCTGCAAATCAAGAACCCTCGCGTACGTCTTATATATCTTTCGATGTATAAGAGGTCCGTAACATAACTATAATATTTATAATAAAAATATTTACAAATTATAATAACGGGTTAATAAAAAAAATATTATTTAAAAAACAAAAATATTTAACGGTTTTATGTTAAAAAATAAATTTAATAATATATTTCTTTATTTAATTAAATATTATTATAAAAATATATATATAAAATAAAATAAAATAAAATAAAATTTATTATTAAAATAATAATAAAAAAATATTATAAAATAAAATAACTTAAAGAAAAGCTTAGCGCGCGTTATATTTTTATATTTATTTATTTATTATTAATATTTATAAAGCCCCGTTTATTATACAAAAAATTAAATATACTTTTATTATTTTAATTAACGTTAATTTTATTAATTTTAAATTAAATTAATAACGTCGATAATAACTTTATTAATTTTAAACCGTTTATATTTTAATAAGTTATATTCTTTTTATTTATTTAATAATTATAATCTTTTAATATTTAATTATTAATTTTATTTTATATTTTAACTATTTAGTTTATATTTTTAATAATATTTAATATAACGGTAAAAATATTAATAAACTTTTTTTATAAATTATTTATTGTTAGTTTTATTATTACCTATAAATTAAAAACTTCTACAAACGTTACATATATTTTAAAAAATATATATAAGGTCTATAATAAGCAGCTGATTTTTATATAAGTTAATTAAGTATAATATATATAAAACGCATTAAATTTAGCTGTTTCGCTAAGGGGTGCGGTTGGCTAAGGGGTGGGCCATGGTAGTAAGTCCATTACTAAAGAGCGGGATGAGGCTTGATAGATGGGGTTGAATTTCAATATTCTCCTAATTATTAGTAATATTGCTATCACTGATCGTGGGGTTCGAAAGCGGCAACGTGCTTACAGTAGAGGTTCTCCTACAGGGGTTTAAAAAAAAAGCATCCTTATCCAGGGATAATGAGTTGACAACTGTCAGCTGTAATGAAGCTTTGCGGTCCGCAGTCAGCTGTCGTAGTTAACTTTGAGATCCAAAGCGGGGAGCTTCTACGGATGTGGGCCTGTCGGCTTTCTATGGACTTATCTCACTGTATGGCAAGTTCATTCTCGCATTATTCATTGTGTTGTCTAAGTTGTATCATGCGACTCATTAATGTGCATACGCTTGTTATTAGCGAGTTCCACGGGAACCGAATCCCGCGATATGCTATTCTGTCTCACACTTGGGATGAAGAGGAGGTGACTCTGCAAGATATGAGAGAAGGCATAGCTCCCTCGCGGAAAGGGTATCGAAAGATTGAACTGTGCTGTGAACAAGCTCGGTTTGATGGGCTTCCTTATGCAGTAGGCCAACCCCCTTTGTCGGTTCTTATGGATTTGTTCTAATTCATAACGCACGATGGCGATAGTGGATCGATACCTGCTGTATCGATAAGCAAAGCTCTGCGGAACTTTCCGAAGCCATAAACTCTATGTACCGATGGTATGAGAATGCTACGCTCTGCTACGCCTATCTTGCAGATGTCGAGGACGTACAATGTGAGGGGATGTTAAGCTTCAAGCGTAGTCGATACTGGACACGTGGTTGGACACTGCAGGAATTGATTGCTCCTTACATCGTGATATTTTTCTCCTCTGAGTGGACCAGAATCGGTACTCGACTTGATTTAAGACAAGCTGTTGCGGAAGCTACTTCTATCCCGAGACAGGTTCTTAGATTTCGTAACATTAGTGATTATAGCGTTAGTCAGAAGATGTTCGTAAGTAGCAATTGTTTCTTTAAGGCTCATTTAGTCCTCTCCAAGCACATATTATTACTCTGGCTATGAGAGACCACTTATTTTCCCCTTATCATATCGAGAGTGCTGAAATTAGTCATTCAGTGGGCTTCACGAAGATACACCACAAGAATCGAGGATGAAGCCTACTGCTTGCTCGGCCTCTTCGGCGTGGCAATGCCTCTCCTCTACGGCGAAGGTAGAAGGGCATTCCGCAGACTTCAAGAGGAAATAATAAAGGAGCTAGACGATGAATCCATATTTGCTTGGCAAGGAGGAACGAACCAGGGTTTACTGGCTTCGTGCCCTGCCCAGTACACTTTCTCTCACAGCATCCAGAGAAGCATTGAACATCCATTTGGTGATAATGTGGATGATCTACCATTCGCGATTACCAACAGGGGAGTTCGTATATCTCTGCCCGTACTAGAGGAGTGCCACACCGTCCCACTCTACTCTTTAATGCGAGAGTCGTCCGTGCAATATCTGAACCCCGATCCTCCCCACTCGCAGGGGGAAGTGCAGCAGAGAGTGCTCGCAATTCTAAACTGTCAACAGGGTAGCGATGCGTATTCACGTATAGCTGTTATCCTTAATCACGACCAATCCCGGCAGCTGTACACGCGTATCGGACTCGTTAAAGTTTCAATCGATGATGTACTCGAGAGAGCTACCTTAAAAAGAGTCTTGGTAGCCACAGGCGAGAATCCCTGGGGTCATGCCTGGGTGTTAGAGGATCCAGAGAGGCTTGTTGTGATTCAGAGAATACCTAGTGTTTTATGGAACCTCAAATTCGAACATGCCACCCTCATCAACGGCATAGAGATTGGATCCGATATTCAAGAGAACGGGACAGTATCTATCCGCTTCCGTCAGAGCAGGCCACTTGCCGCTATATACTGCGCCGAATATCCTGACCGAAATTGTTACGTCGTCATTTATCTCAAGCTGTCAGATGGTAAAACTGGAATTGATGCTTCCATCACTCAGGCTTACGGGCAAGGCCTGAAAAAGGAAGACATCCTCGAACAAACAGCGCAAGTTACCCAAGATTTCTTATCCGGAAAATCAACAACGGAAATGGTATACGAAAATGATAAGAAAATTCTCATCCTGTCTCTTAACATTCGGGAGGCTGAACATGCATCTATCGTCCAAGTTAACGCCGAATTCAACCATGTCTAGAAATTGGACAGGCACTACATAACTGATCGTTCATGTTAGCTGTTGCTACTTGATCGACAATTGGACCATCTGCTGCTAAACCCCGGAAACGGGCGAATGATGATTGAGACGTTCACCAACTAAACCATATAGACAGTTTGGTTGTTGGTCTCAAAGTTTCCCATTCCCTCGCCGTCCATGAATGTATCTAAGTAGCAATCTCCTAGCAACTCGTGGCAGGGCTGCATACCCAATCCCGGTACATGGCGCATGCCGACATAGCGAAGTACAAAAGGCGTCTTGCCCCCTGGAAAGATGAAGATGCGATCTAGTTGTGGGTAGGTCTGGCCGGCCATAGGTGGGCCGAGACCTAGATGACCTTTGCTAGTTACGAACAATTTTCTAGTCGCGGTTGAAATCTTGATCGCATATCCAATGTTACCAACGGGGGATTCGCTAACAACATCCTCGCCGCTATCATTGACGAGGGGTGAGAGTCCTGTACAGAGTTCTTCGAGACCCTGTGTTCGACACCAGCGATTATACGCTGCCTCCTCGCTCGTTGCACTGAGAGCCGATACTGACGGTATTCGTCTAAGTGGCGCCTTGAAGTCCTCCTGGACTAGCACTTTACGCTCCGTCATAATCGTATCACCACATAATGTTCGCCAAAATCGGTCCTTCCAGGGGGTGATACCGCTTTCCATCGTATTCTTATAAGCGTCCCTTGTAAATGTGTACCACTCTTGCATGACAGAGTTTTGAGACTCCTCGTCTCTGTTGTGCATTGCTCGAGAAGTACTAGCGACAGTATCGACGAGGCAGCCTTTAAGCACTAAGATATTTTCTTCAATGACGGCAAGAGAGGCACTTCGTCCCGAGGAAGCATTGTAGCACGGAAGTTGCTTTGAATATCTGTCGAGTGATCCGGCGAACTTGACAGGCTGTGAGAAGTTGGGTGCCCAAGACGGCAGCCCCAAATCAAGGTCACGAGAAACAAAGCCTGGTTGAGAGATGATATCGAGAGACGCACTAAAGTTGATAATGTTGAATACTGCCCTCGTGAAAACTTTCTCAAAGCCCATGCCAGGGCTGTAATCAGGCACTATGAGGTCCTTCGCATCTTGCCCAGTATTGGTAGAATGCCCCTTTAGAAGAGATAAAACCCCATAGATCTTGTCCCGTGGATCGGTGGCTTCACGATGCCGAAAGGTCCACAGAAGAGATTCCGGTCGAAATAGTGATGAGACATGCGACGGATCGTCCAGGTCACCTGAGATTCTAGAAAGGCCAAAGTCTTCACTATGGCAGTACTGATGCAAGCTAAGGCAGGGCAGTACGGTATCCACGAGATCGTTGAGCACTACAACATTCGGGATCAGCGATCGCCTTTTTGGGCATCATCTGAGTAAATTTAAAGCTATTCGAAGTTCCCCATAACATGAAATCGGTCTCAACCCCAGCCTCTCTCCGAAAATGAACAGAAAAGCAGAGATATTATGACGCCAGGGACTACTTACTGTCGTTTACCCCAGGTACGTTGGCGCAACAGCTTGTCCTATGTTTCTGAAAGTTCGAAATGCCTGTAAGGAAGCGCCTCCACGGGATTCGAACTGGCCCATACAACAATTCCGAATTTCGCGGCAGTATGCACTCTTGGACCGTCCAGATTCGAGTCCACCAAGGTCGGGTACCAAGCCAATGCAGGGCTTGGCGAGTATTCGTTCGAAATGTAGCTGGAGCGTCTTCCGGCTCGTATTGAAGATGCGCTATCCAGTTGAGATGCGATCCTAGGCCAAGCATCGTCAAAAGACAACCAACTTGGTAGAAGCTATCCGCCTCCAGGGCACGCTTGCCAACTTCATCTAGCTTGCTTGGGTCGAATCTGGGATCCCAATGCTCTGACCGTGTCCGTGTTATTTTGAAGTCGTGTGCACCCGGCCTGAATTTGACCTCGGGCATCGAACTTAGCTCTGTGGGGAAGTTGAGATGAGGCAAAGAAGCGGAAATCTCGTTTAAGACGTCGCCCGACATCTTCAATAGACGTGCGACTTCATCCTCTTGTTCTTTACTCACAATTGGCTGCGGCTCATCCGGCTCTTCGCCTAACCACAGGAGTCCACGAGCTGTTTGACCATATATGTCCCCCATAAGCCGTACCTGATCCCGTTTCTCGTCGGTGTCTTGTTGATTAATACATACTGCGTCAACCCATAGAACTCTGCTGTCCTCGTTACTTCCAGTGCTCCCGATTTGCTCTCTCAGCCTTCTTAATGCGGCATAGAGGTTTCGGGTAGCTGGGAATGCGACACCATCGACGTCGATATCAACCAGATCGGTCTGAGACCCCCATACGTAAGAAAGAGCCTGTTTGTTATCAATGTAAGCATAATTTTAATCGCATCGGTGTGCGTGTCCTTCCGGCGCACCTCGTATTTCAGCTCTTCATCAAGAGAGGCTACATAGAGCCTGCACTTGATCTTGTCATTCCATTCCCCGGTCAATAATGTCAGGAGTCGGATCTGCTTCTTTGACGAGTCTAAGGGCCTGTATTTCAGAGCGCCCATATTCAGTAGTTCCGGGGCGTGCCACAGAATACCGAGTTCGTAGTTGCTTATGGGAAACATGACATTTCAAGCTAGGTACTGAAGTGCATTTGTGTCCCTACATGGCATGACGGCTGGGCAGCCGTAGCTGGACCTCGATGTGCAGCCATTGGTTAATCCCTTTTACCTTCAGCTGAATGATCCCCTGCAGAATCTCGGACTCGATCGGCTGATGTGTCGCCGGCCGTGGAACCTCTCATTGCGGCGGTCGAGTTTTCCCTAGGTTTTCAAGATGGAGTTCCAGGTTGCAACATGAAAACGACTTTACTCTTGATTCTGCACGACCAAGTGCAAGCTGTAAGAAGTATATATGTATATAGAGGGTATATTTCAGTACTCGTTATATAAATCCTATCTTTATAGTCAAGTAGGTGCCCCATGTGGACTGGCCCCAACCCAACCCCCGTAGCTTACTTAAGCACATATATATATAGCTCAGGACCTGAGACATACAGGCTGGTTCTGTGGCTTTAGCTACCTAGGTAAGTCCACTAAATAAGCCATCATGAACTGTATTTTGTTTATATGTAAGCTATTGGCCCTGGGCTTTTCCGCCGCGCAAGTCTCTGCCTCACTCCGTGCAGGCTCGCAGGTTGTTCTAGGTTCGCCGGACTCTATTGAGGCCGGTTCTCCTCTCCGTCCCGTCAATCCTGTCCATACCATCGACGATGCTATTCTCGCAGCCCTCAACGCCCATGATGACCCCGTCGATGCGCTCGTCTCCCTTCGACCCGAGCTCGTCGACGAGCTCGCCGAACCGCGCCTCCTCCACGTCTTCGGTCACGAAACGCCGCAATGGATGACTGAGGGTGACAAGCTACGACTCCGCCGCCAGGGCCGCAAGTTCAAAGACATCACCGACTTTCAAGAAGATGTGGACGTCTCGTGGGCAGGCAAGGCTCATCTCCCCAAATTGGCCCATCATTCGCTTGTGAAGCCACTCTTCCCCAAGATCTCGACCGACAACATGCGTGACGTCTTGACGCATTTGACCGGGTTCTACAACCGTTATTACGGAGATATCTACGGCGAGCAGAGCGCCCAATGGCTGCACGAGCAAATCTCCGACATCATCAAGACCGCGCCCTTCCACACCCACATCTCTCTCGAGTACTTTACGCACCCGTTCCCGCAGCCGTCCATCATTGCCCGCTTCGAGCCCAAGGTCCGCAACTCGTCCCTCCCACTGACCATCATCGGCGCCCACCAGGACTCCGCCAACTATCTCTTCCCCCTGCTCCCTGCCCCTGGCGCTGATGACGATGGCTCTGGAACCGTCAGCATTCTCGAGGCCTTCCGCGTCCTTGCCCAGTCTGGTTTCCTACCGAAGAATGGACCTGTCGAGTTCCACTGGTATGCCGCCGAGGAGGGAGGGCTGCTTGGCAGTCAAGCTATCGCGCGCGACAAGAAGCAGCAAGGGGCCAAGATTGGCGCCATGCTTGAATTCGACATGACAGCCTACGTCGCACGGAACTCGACTCCCGAGTCCATTGGTCTGATCAAGACAGATGCCGACGACGCGTTGACCGCCTGGGTCCTCTCATTAAGCAAAGACTATATCTCTATCCCTACCGCCGTTTACGGCCTATTCCCCGGAGCCGGCTCCGACTATATGTCTTTTACCCAGAACGGTTTCCCGTCGGCATTTGCGTCCGAAGGCAATCCACTCGCGAACGGTCGCTTCCCGGGAGACTACGACCCTTACGTGCACACAGTCAATGATACTATGGACGTTGATGATGATCTTGGCTACTTTTCACTAGATGTAAGTCTCAACGCTCCATTTGAAATGAGAGAGTACCGCTGACGCTCGTGTATAGCACATGGCGAGATTTTCTGAGCTTGCTATCGCATTCATCGTCGAGCAGGCTGGCTGGGACAATGCCTGGCGCTGACAGGTCGAATAAATTATACACACATTTTGATTGGTATCAACGCCAGACCGGATGACTTTGCTATCGGAGTTAATCGAATAGTTTTAGCGTACACACCACATACTCATCTTCATGGAGCACCATGTCTATCAAATAACAAATATTCGCATCTGAGACCTAGAGACAGATATGAGGCTCAGCTACCATTCGGATGGGTCCTTGTCCGCAGACCTAACTTATTTCCCCCCAGTCTCCCATCTCCTGTGATTAGTGACGTTTCATCATTATTATCAAACTCCCTTCCACTGCTTGGCTTTCGTCGACGAACCGCAACGATAGCCTAAGCATGATATTACTATCGACCAATAAATAGCCGAAAATGAGGCGCCCCGTCCCCCCTCGGAGGATTGCGAAAGTGAGACTGGCTCGTGTTGCGCCGTTTAGGAACCCCCATTACATCACAATGCGTCTCTCGACGAAATGGAGCACGAGCTATACACCCAATTTGCTGAAAATCTGCACATAATCGCGATCCAGTAGGCACTACATACGCACCTACGACGAAAACAGCAACAGCCTCTTCGACTTCTAGACGCTGTGGCCCTTCCTTTAATGTAGTGTACACAGAACAGCTCAGCTCCCCACTAGTCTGGCATGGGGTCCTATTCCGAGTTAGTTACTGGCCCTCTTCACTATCGGGTGGTAATTCATAACAGATTAGTCGATCACGGCTGAGCGCAGCATACTATTGATTCACAGATCTGCACCCTGTCTACACTATTTTAGGGAGTCGAGAGTGAAGTGTAGTCTAGCTGCACATCATGCCTCTCCTTTTCCGACGCAACACGCAAGAGTTTACAGGCATGAGAGAGATTTCATGAGAGCAACTAGGTTCAAATACCGAGGGTCTACATCTCGCCACCACACACCTGACGAAAAACACGCATCTCTTGCTGTGTAGGTGCACGGACAAGGATGCCTAAATGCAACAGATGCGGCTCTCACTACCTCATGAACTTGCTAAACACAAAGTGTAGGTAGAGTCCTGCTCCGACTTAGTGAAGCAGACAGCGATTTCCAAAATGGTACTTGTGGGTATACTCTACGCAAATCCTTACCCCATTCAGCAAGTTACCATCGCGAAGCTGGACATCGCATTTGCCCTTGGGGCTAGCTCGCCAATGCTGATCACTGCGCTAGCTTATGACATCTGTGGCAGGTATCCGTGGTGTTGGTATGTGTGCCGATCGTGGACTGTAAAAGAGTAGAGCTTCTCGGGGTGATTACATATCAGTCATTCTCACTTTCGCTTGCCCTTCGAATTCTTGGAACCACTCAATAACTGTTATTGGATAATACTACTTGCTTCGATATATGGTCACGACATTCGCTCAGCATGGAGAAGAACGAGAGTGAGAGATTGGAAAGTCAAATTAACAAACATCAGGGTAGGCTACCTAGATCCCTCCGTGCCCTGAAAAATTTGGAAGATGGAATGAATCATCCTCGCACCCTGATAATCTGTCTTGATGGCACCGGGGATCAGTTTGACAACGATAATAGTAACATGTAGGTAGTGACCAAGTCGGTGTGCCTCCATCTGATATGCTAATAGTAGTTCTAGAGTTCATTTTGTTTCGTGCTTAAAAAAGCACTCACCTGAACAGCAAGTTACCTACTATCAAAGTGGTATCGGCACCTACGACAAGGGAGGTTTGAAAAATGGCATTGGTGCTGCTATGGACATGGCGGTGGGCAGTGGATTGGGTGTGTCAAAGACCAACTCATGCACCTCTATGTACCCTGCTAACACTACTTATAGGCATTCATGTCAAGGACGCGTACAAGTTTCTGATGCAAAACTATCGCGAGGGTGACAAGATTTGCCTCCTGGGCTTTTCACGAGGCGCATATACGTAAGCTCCGTCCGGGATTCGGTTCCTCTCTCTATATGCAGCCTTTGCATTGACCACTTTACAGAGTCCGATGTCTAGCTGGCATGATTCATAAAGTCGGCCTGTTGCCAGCTAGTAATGCATCCCAAGTCAACTTCGCCTACAACTTCTACAAAGACGACTCGGACAATGGCGCGTATCTTGCCGAGGAGTTCAAGAAAACGTTCTGTACCGATGTCAGCGTCTACTTTTTGGGTCTTTTCGACTGCGTCGCCAGCGTCGGCTTCTTTCCTCGGAAACTCCCATTTAGCAAGACCGCTACGAATACGGTTCGCTACTTCCGACATGCTATGGCTCTGGACGAACATCGGGCCAAGTTCAAGGTGTGCCATTGGGAGAATGAGCAGACTGATACGACACCAGATATGAAACGTCGCGAGACCGTCGACTTGACGCCAGCCGGTCGACTCCGGCGCCACTTTAGTCTCGATCGTCGCTTAAAACATCAGAAATTGCCCGCTGGTATGAGTGGCAAGCAGCCACAAGGCGCGTCAAACGACAACCAGGCTGATGATTCCAGCGATGACGGATGGGATTTGAAATTCAAAGCTCAGGAGAAGGCAAATCATCGCTACAGAGAATTCACCACAGATGCTCTAGAGGTATGGTTCATGGGCGCCCACGCGGACATTGGCGGCGGAGCTGTCCGGAACGAGAGCCGTCACATGCTGTCGCGCATACCCCTCCGCTGGATGATCCGCCAGTGCTTCGAGTGCGACACGGGTATCCTATTCGACATGGCGCGCTTAGCGGAGCAAGGTCTCGACGTCACTAATCTTTGGCCCGAGTACCAGCCGCCGACGAAACCCACCGCCGGCCCTCCGCCTCGCCTCATGACGAAGTACAACAAAAAGATACTCGCTCCCATACAGCGGAGGTCGACGTTCCTGCCCATTGGCCCCGAAGGTTACACTATTGACAACGCGCCAACATGTGAAGATCTGAATTATATCCTCCCCTCGGAGTCTGATGAGGACCACTTCGACGCTATGCAGCCGCCCAACGACATGCTCAAGATCGCTAAGAGCTGGTGGGTGCTTGAGCTTTGGCCGGTCAAGATACGTGTATTGTCGAAAGATAAGGAGGGCTGGGAGAAGCGGGTCCGGGTCAATCTGGGCCGGCACAGGGCGATTCGCTCTACTCAACCTAACGTGCATTGGACTGTGCAGAAGATGATTGATGAGGGAAAATATGAATTAAAAACACGCCAGGTCAATAACACCAAGGTGAGTTGCCGCCAATATTTCTCTTGTCTTTTCTTTCCCCTTCTGGGCCTCTCTTGATCTACCAGCTGCTGACTTTTGATAATAGTGGAATGAAGTTGTGTAATTGAATTCAGTGATGATGCAGTCAGCCCAAAGTTATCATTGTAGTTCTATCATTTGCATGTGAGAGGAACAAAGTAGTCACTGTCGCTTTGCATAAGACCAGGCAGTCATGTCATACATCTACTCAACAAGCTACTTTCAGAGATAACTGGCTCCTCGCGTTGCTCTTAATTAAGACTTCATTCCTGGTTTTGCGATCATCACAATGAATGATAGAGTCCTAAGTCCCACGACTCTGAATAATCACCAAAATACAATCAATTCAGAGTATTTAATTGTTTCAGATGCGTTTGTGTCTACTACTACTACTTCCTCTTGTACTACGCATCAGATACATAAGACCACCTGGGCATTCAGCAAGCGTTGTTCTCTCTGCATGTACCTACTTGCGGCACTAAACAAAGGCTTTGTTGTTGCTACCTAGTACGACTGCTTGTACGCCGCTGCTAGTAGCACAACAGCACTCTACAAACCATGTGTGTAGCTGAGTAGCATGAACGCATCTCCTTATTCTAGATATGGCCATAGTATCTACTGCTATTTTTGTCGGCGCTATATACAGCAACCACAACTGGAAGCGCCCACCTGCATAGCATACCTACCTACCTATATCAGCGACCCTGCACCTTCCAATAAAGCAGAGTCTTCACCTATTTGGAGGGCTGTTTGCTTTGTGTTTCCAGCATTGCCTGGGTTTGCAACGCGAGAAGGAGCGCCAACAATGACCATCTGTGTGTGCAGTATTAGGTAGGTATTTCAAGTAATCTGTATGTTCCTGCATTATCACAATCCTGTCTACAAACCATCCGCTACTTCCCTCTATATTAAGACCAAGCAAGCACTTATCCCATTCTTCCCTTCATTCTTTTTTCATCTCTTCTCCAGGTACCTTTTCTCCTCTCTTTCTCCACACCACCTTCCTTCTCCCCATTACACACACTCTCTCTCACTCACTCACTCACACGCACTTGTATGGTATTATCATTCGAGTTCAGAGATCATCCGTTGCTTGCAACGCTATTCCTCGCCAATCCGCGTTGATCAGACTCTATGATACTCTTCAAGCTTGAAGTAGTAACGATTCGATTCCCGAGTTGGCCACCACTCACCGACAATAACCCCCTCTCTATCGTTGACGGGCGAAGGATTTGGTGGTTATCTGTCTGAATAGTATGAAGCTCGCACCTCTCACTGTGTCGGTCAGAAAACATGTCATAGTGACAACTCTGTCACTTGTCGCTGACTATCATACGCAGACTCTTACCTACTTGCCCACTACATCGAAAGGCGCCCCAGAAACAGATCTGCGCTGCTCCGCCCTACGTACAAGCCATTCGATCAACCTTCCAGTGGCACAAAACTCGCACAGAGGTTATACAACACCTCCACCTCATTGAGAAACCCTGCTTCGTCAGCTCACACCGGTATGTACTTCTGATTATAGTACCTGCTTCCACGTGGCACGTCCTTGTGGTGTCTTCCTCCGGTATCAACCTGGCACCCTCCCGTGTGCCTAATCCACATGTCAAATAGACACATACTTCAACATCACTGACAAGATACCCCGAGTGGGTCGTTCCATCGTCTCCCCTATCGCAATCTATTCAAATCTTCCTCTTGTCTTCTCCTCACCTCCATGATTTCCGAGATCTTCGCGCAACAACAAATGTTCATGAGACACATGTACGCACATTCTCTCCGCCCATTGGTAGCCCGCTATAACACCACTCTCCGCAGTGCAAAAAGTGGCCATTGTGAGTTGATGACTCTTCGAAGGACACTGCGTTATGAAATAACTTCAGCTCTACTGGTCAACCAAGCTAAGCTTCTATTTCAATACCCGGGGTCTCCTGCAGCAACGCTTTTCAAGCGTTAGCTTACACGTCGATATCTCATCACCACAACTCGCGTCATAAACGCATTTCCTTTCTCTCGTGGCCTATCTACTGCCATTACCAGCAGCGCAATAAAGGTGCCTTTTTGCGTTGCCACTTATTTTGTTTGTTCGTACTTCCTCTTGAGCTATAATGCTGATCATCGGATTCAGACTGAACATTGTCAAGAACAGGATGGAGGACCAACGCCCCATTTCTGGGCCTGAATACAAGGTAGAATGAACACATCAACAGTGGAGCGATCATTTCGGACACTACATACTGATATACACCAATAAGGACGAGCTAGAAATTATTCAAAAACATATAAAGTTCGACCATTTAGAGTCTGCTGACATTCCTGAATGGCGAACATATCCCGAGATTCCCACTTCTCGGGACCTCAATCCCAACTGGGAGGACCCAGAAGACCTGGAGAGGATCCATAACCTCTTGCCTAACAACTGGGATCACGAATTCCCGTGTAAAAACACATATCTGGAGACCCATTATCGCTTGCAGCGCGAGGAGGCCATTTCCCTCCTACGCTATTCTATAAAGAAGTACCGTGAAGAGCCTAATATGGCGGACGATGATGACACATGTGTCTACACGAAGGTCAGTTTTGCTATCTAAAATTGTATGCAGTGGTCAGCTAATCCTGCTGAAACTAGGTCTTTGTTCAAGGATATCTGATGACCAGATTAGGGCCAATGTGCCGTATCCAATTCTCGACCGAGAAAGCAGAGAAGAGAATCCGCTGGACCCAAACTCGCCGATTGACTACTGGGGGTCTCGTGGCGATATCTACCGCTGAGGATGGGTTTAAAACCATGTGTATGCCTGCAATTATTGCCGAGCATTCAGTTGAGGGCGGCCTCGACCAGACGCCTCCGACGATCCAAATATTTTGGGCGAACATGAACGATGCGGTTTGGGATCCCACTGCCGAACTGGTTATGCTCGAAACACGTTGCGGCTACTTCGAAGCTGTACGTCATTGCATGGTGGGCTTGCAGCACGTCGCGAGCGTGGACACACCTCTGGATAAATATTTAGTCAGCCTCGACCAGAGTGATTCGACAGCCAAGTACGTCCGAGAGGATCCAAGGATGAACATTGCTTCCCTCATCCATCATATTCCGGGATCAGATACCATGCCTACGGAAACTGTTCGTCAACTCCTAGCTGAAAGAAGAGAATCATTGAGAAACTATCAAGTTCTCCAAGAAATCAACGATCAAATTTCGTCTTACACCAATCTGGACAACTCTCAGCTCTCTGCAGTGCATCGCATCCTTACCAAGGAGCTGGCTATCATCCAAGGCCCTCCCGGCACTGGTAAAACTTTCACCTCTGTGCAGGCTCTACAGGTATTACTGGATAGCCAGCAAGAGCGCGGCAAAAATGCCATCATCGTCGCCGCCCAAACCAACCACGCTGTAGACCAGATACTGAGTCAGCTTATTGATCTCGGTTTCTGTACCGTTCGCTTAGGCGGCCGTACACAAAATGAAGATATCAAGCGCTATAGCCTGTATAATCTTCGTCGTCATGTCATGCCTGCTCGGTCGCACAAATCAGATAAGGAATACAGGAGGCTCGAAGCGGAACGAAAAAGGACCATCGCCCAACTGGAAGAACTTGCAGCAGGTATATTTTCTGATGAGTTGATTGATCCACAAGCTCTTGTGGCTGCAGGTCTCATTACACAGAAGCAATCTGAATCCTTACTAGCAGAAGATGGATGGGCATGTGCTTCATCCATGGAGGAATCATCTGGTTCACTCTCCCAGTGGCTTGGTGATCAGCGAGTTGAGGCACCATCCATGTACGCACGTGATCCGGACTTCGATATTCAAGAAGACGACGAAATGGCCGACTTCGATGCAGAAGATTACGGTATGGATCTGGATGATTGCATTGCTGACGATGACAAGGTTGATGGCAGATGGGTGCCTACCAAATACCAATGGACTGGTGCGAATCCTCGACAATACACTGAGGCCGATCTAGTAATCCGTAAGGAACTCAAGCGGGACAACCTATGGGATATTAGCCAACAATACCGTGGCGCTATCTATCAATACTGGCAACGGGAGCTATTATGTTTACACTGCGCCAAATTTCGCGCCGAGCTGGTGGCCAACGCGCGAATATGCATGGAGTTGAAGGTCAACAAATGGCATAGAGACTTGCGGTGCATTAAAATGGCCGGGATTGAGATCATTGGATGCACTACGACTGGGTTGTGCAAATACCGTGGTCTATTGGCTGCACTCAAGCCGCGCACAATGCTCATCGAAGAGGCCGCTGAGACGAAGGAAGCTAGTATTCTTTCAGCCCTGTATCCATCACTTCAACAGCTCATCCTTGTCGGAGACCATCAGCAGCTGGCACCTTCGTGTGATACCCCTTTCCTGGACGAGGCGCCATATTTCATTCGTGTTTCGATGTTTGAGCGACTCGTTAAAATGGGTATGCCGTATACGATGCTGAATATGCAGCGTCGTATGCACCCTATTTTAAGAGAAGTACTCAGCCCATTCTACCCAGATTTGCGGGATCACCCAGTAGTATGCAAGCCAAATGCTCGTCGTTCTATACCCGGTATGGGCCAACTACAATCTTTCTTCTTCCATCACACGTGGAGCGAGGGCACAGATGAGAATTTAAGCAAGTTCAACATCCTGGAAGCCGAAATGATCGTACGCTTCATTGACTATCTCATGATGAATGGCGTTAAAGGAACTGAAATTACCGTATTGACGTTTTACCGAGGACAGCGCAAAAAGATCCTTAACGAGTTCAGGAAGTTAGAGCACCGGGAGCCGTTCAGAAATGTCCAGACGGTTGATTCTTATCAAGGCGAGGAGAACGACATTGTGATTTTATCCCTAGTTCGCAGTAATGGCACTGCCGGACCACACAGGGCCGGCTTTCTTCGGGATAGCAATCGAGGTGTCGTCGCCATTAGCCGTGCCCGCCGCGGCTTCTATATCTTCGGGAACGTGATTAACCTGTTGAACGCATGCGCCGAGTCTCAGATGATGTGGGGTCAAGTTTATGACGTTTTCTGTCGACAGAGCCGGTTCAGCTATGACGGGGGGCTACCTATCACTTGCCAGAAACACCAAAATTCTACCTGCATAAACCACCCTGATGAGTGGATCAACAATCATGGAGGCTGTGATAAACCCTGCGGAGGGAAATTTGACAAATGCGGCCATGATTGTGCCCTCCTTTGCCATTGGTATGTCTATGTTCTCACGTCCTGGAATTAAAGTGGCTTGCCCTCGCAGATTATTCCTTTAAAACAAGACTCTAATCTTAGACATGCAGGGTGGAACATAGTCGGTTGATCTGTACGAAGGCTTGCGAAAAAGTACTGCGCTGTGGTCATCCTTGCAAACTTGAGTGCGGAGTCGAGTGCTATTGCCAATGTGATGGCTATACCGGCGCATACCCTAGTGACGAAGCGTGGGACGATGATACAATCCAAGGTGACTCCAGCCAAAGCTCAACCGTTTCAAGAGGTACACCTGCACCATTCATCGGAAGCGATGGGCGCGTTGGAAAGATCCGTGGGAGCCGCAATGGATCACGCAACTATCGAGGTGGCTTTGCACGTGGCAGACCAGCGCGGACCGCTGAACAATTTCGGGCTCAAGGTTCTTCGGTAAGATTACAAATGCTAAGCCAAGGTTGGGCAAACTTTGACGGCCGACAGCACGACGAACAGCAGCGACAAAGAAACCGCCGGGCTGCCGAGAGTCCCAATCCTCTCCATTCTTCGATTAGCGATGATCAAGCTACCTTCAATATGGTCAACCCTATACAAGAAACATTTCGTCAAGTCACGCTAAACCCGCATGGTAGGCGTGATGTCAAAAAGGGTGTTGTTTCTAAGAGTCAAACTCCATCTCCTGAGAAAGCCCAAAACAGTTGGCTCTCAAACGACAATAACCCTAAGCAAGTGTGTAGTACAGGAGATCCTCCAAAGTTCAACAGTGCTGTGCATACAGGGGATCTGGTGTTTCCGAATCCAGTGGAACCCCTATCTAGGGAGGAAGTTAATTTAAGCGTCTCCCGACATCTAGGTGAACTCAACGGACATTCCTCGTCAAATGTCTGGAGCTATTCTGCTTATGCTCAGCACTCCATGGCTAGCAAGCAGGTTGTTCCTCGCACCGTTATGAGAACAGCGAATAGACTTCGTCCGGCAGAAGATAGAGCAGAGTGGGAGATAGCTAGCACAGTGTGCGAGACGCAAGATGGTAACTTAGACCTCGGCCATGTGACTGAGGCGGAAGAAGGAAATCTTATTGAGCTCTAGAGGTCGAAAGGATAAGACGTATGCTGCGCTGTGGTGCTACATTTGGCTACACGAATTTCCATTAGCAGGGTGCCATTCTGGTACGTCTTACGAGTTGTTTTTGGTGAGGATCCAGATGGTCGAAACTTGAATGAGCTTCCAAGAAGGAATAATGAATAAGGAAGTTGTTATCCTGCATCAGAATGGTCTGTACTTAAAAGTAGCTAACATGCCATTGCTTCAATGCGAAAAGCTGAAATCCACTAGTACCTATAAGATATCCCTGTCTGGTATTAGCCTGTGGTGACCAATCAGAATATACGTCCCGCCAAACACGACATCACACATCGCATCGCATTCAAGCAAGTTCTCCACCATGTCTCCATTTCATCTATCTACCTGATAGTTAAGGATTCAACAATGCTTCATCTTTATTCTTTCTACAAACTCAAAAAGTACTGATTCTAAGTTTACCCTAATCTTAACCTCCTAAGTCATCGCCTAGTCCAAAAATAAGCTTTGGTCGCGTGGTCAACGCATCAACAAATATGTCCACACTCTTCCGTCGCGCGCTCTCCTCTATATAACACCAACTTGCTTCACCTAGCAGTGTACGACCTGTTTACCTCTTCCACGTACAACTTCCAGCATATGAGCTGTCAGTATCCGACCAGTTTCTATAAAATTCTATATATATACACATCAAACACTGTCGAAAGTCAGCCGTAAGGATGGATGACTTTGACCGAGACTCGAATGCGAGCTCCGACAACGAGCACGATCACGATGACGACCTTACTATGCATGACGTCGACGCCGAAGAAGACAATGAGAACCCCGACGCGGATGAAGACGACGAGAATGATCATGATAATGACGAAAACAACGACAATGATAACGAGGACGAAGAGGACGATGATCAAGACCACCATCAAGAGACCGACGAGTCGCAACAGCAGCAGCAACAGGAGGGACAACAACAAGCGCCGCACCCTGCCTCTCGCAAGTCTGCGACGCCTGGAGAACAGCCCACGTCGAAATGGCGACCAACGGTTCGTCCCGAGGTTCTTACAGCTAAGACCTATGACATCGTGCCCACAATGGCCGCGCCTATGGCTACGAGTATCAATGCTATTGCCATCACCCCGGACCTACGTTATTGGATGACTGGTGGAAGCGACGGTTATATTAGGAAGTATGACGGGCCAGCGACCATCAATGGAAAAACGCTCTTGACAGTGGCGCAGCGACATCCCTTTGTCGACTCAGTTACGAAGGCTGGTGTGCTTATGTCCTACTGGGAAAACGCCGAACCACCCTCCTCTACAGCGCGCCAGGAAGACCTCGTTCTCAGCCCCGTCTACAGCTTGGCCGTGCACTCCCAGGCGCTGTGGCTCCTCTCTGGCCTCGAGAGCGGAGGCATCAATCTACAGAGCGTCCGTCACGACGAAGGGAAGCGCATCACATGTCTGCAAAAGCATACGAACGCCGTCAGCGCGCTCACCTTGGCGGCCGATGAAAAGAGCGTTCTGAGTGGGAGCTGGGACAAGAACATCTTCGATTGGGATCTCAACACAGGCGCCGTGTCTAGACAGTTCGATGGAAACGGTGGCCAAATATCCGCTATTGAACTCAGGCCTACCAGCGGTGCGCCAATCCCAGCCGAGGCGAGTGAAGAGATATTCTCCAGCGACACTTTCATGGGTAACAATGGGCTCCCGTCGACAGCACATAACCTCGACTTCAAGCTTGATGGGGATCTCGGCGCCGACATCAAGGGGGAGACGAACGGCTTGGGCATCAATGGACACTCCGCCCAAGCAGGAGACGCCACTGCAGATGGACCCAATAGCCCCGCGCATGACAGTTTGTTCGGTGGTAGTCCGGGCGGTGGCTCCGACCTATTCGGCGATAACGACGGCATGGGTGCCTTTGGAGGCGACGACGACAATGAATTCTCGCGAGCCATGATGCAAGACTCTGCGCAAGACAACATGCCCATGGGCGACTATAGCATGTCCGATACCAACTTCAATCCTGATAACGCTGCCACCGGTCTGCCTTCCTCGGACACCCAGCAAAACGGTGGCACAGATGGCGGGCCTGTCGACACTACAACCTCCAACATGGCCAGTCTTGATATGACAAACGGCGCTACATCCGCCTCCCTACCAGCGACACAAGACCCCACGGCATCAACAGCGCCCACCTCCTTCTCCATGGATCCTCCGCAAACCGGTCTATCAACCGGCCACGAAGGCGCAGCCGCACTACTACCACCACCACCACCACCACCACCACAATCACCCTCATTAGTCTTCGCGGCCCCGCCCCCAACACACCACGACACGACGCAGACATCCGACAGCACCTTCCTCTCGGCGTCAATAGACGGCCCGATCCGCATCTGGGACCGCAGAATGCAGAACCCGGTAGCACGCATCGGAAACCGTCCGGGTGTACCCCCCTGGTGCATGGGAGCCTGCTGGAGCCCCGACGGCAACTGGATCTACGCAGGCCGCCGCAACGGGACAGTGGAGGAATTCAACATCCAAAAAGCCCGCGCGGGATGGGTTCCGGAGCGCGTACTTAAGTTCCCCGGGGGTAGTGGCCCCGTGAGCTGTGTCCGCCCCATGCCCAACGGCCGCCACCTCGTGTGCGCGTCGCACGATATCTTGCGTTTATACGATCTCAAGCGCGCGGATTCCACGTCATCGCGGCATGCGCCGCCGCCGTTCCTGATTATCCCTGGCCCGCCCCGCGCGGGCGTTATCTCGAGTTTATACGTGGATGCCTCGGGGCGGTTCATGATTTCTGCTGCGGGGAATAGGGGGTGGGAGGGCTCGTGTACGGAGGTGCTTATCGGGTATGAGATTAACGTTCCGTGAGCGGAATGTGATTACCTGGGACCGGCTGAGACGAGCTGGGTCGAGCCGGGATGCTATACAATGAGGGAAGAAAGTCTAGGAGAGAGACAGGACAGGGGTGTCTCCTCGGAGGTGCATTGGGGTTTAGAAAGGAGTTGAGGCGAAACGCATTTTTCATTTCATTATTATACGGTTGATACCCTCATACTTAGCTGGTGTTTTGGTTTGGACACTTTTGGATATGTCGACCTTAAGGCACACAACAAGCCTGATGGAGATTGGGAAAGGTTGTGGGCATATATAAGGAAAGGAGGATACTTGTCAATCTGTGAGCGAAATATATATACGGGTTGTCATTTATATTTACGCGAGACATCTATGATGCAGATATAGGGATGGAGCAATGCTTTTTAAAGTGTGGATGGAATATTACTTATTATTACTGCTATACTACACTGACATCACTCGCATTACATAATACAAGTTTATGAACTGTATTAAACCATTTCAACCAGCTTGGTAGAGGGTCAGGGCATTGACGAAGGGGTTGAGCTGCGTCAAGTTGAATGGCGTAACGGGCAGCTCGCGATCAGTGAGGACCAAGAAGATGGTACCGTTAATGGCCGGATCACCCTCATAAGTGGACGTGTTTGGCTGTATCGTGTATGCCGAGTTCCCGCTGACGTTCATCAGCGGCGAATAGGTAACATTGAGCTGCGAAACCCAGGCCGCGAACTTGGGCTCGCCGGCAGTCGTCGCCGTTACGTAGCTGTTGTTCGGCCCCACGGCTTGACCTGGGGTATCCCATTCCAAGAAGACTTGGCGTCCAGGGTACGACAGCGGATTCGTCCTGTTGCGCGTAATAGCCGCGCTGCAGTTCTCGCCTACCGTTGACGAGTTGGTGCATAAATCAGACTGTGACATGCCCTCGGTGCTCAAGGTGTTGGCGTAGTCGCCGAGTGTCTCATTCCAAACGTTAGAGCCGTTGATACGTGCCGGATTGGGCTGGTTGAGGACGTGCAGGGCAGGGAAGTTTTGCCAGATCAGTCGCGTCTGGCCCTCTGGGCACGACGAGATGTATGGCGCCAACAATGTCCAGGCCCACGACTGTGGTACTCCGATCTCGAACCACACGGGCATCGGGAACAGACCCTCGAACTGCCTGAAGATCAATTGCTGTCGCGCCTCCGTCGAGATGGACTGTAGGAGCAGCTGCCCTACTTCGCGCGCGTCGAGGTGGTTCAGGAACCCGTAGACGCCGGACTCACCCCACCGAGTCAGCTTCTGGGAGAAGTCGATGTACTCACGCAGATTCATCGACGGGTAGTTATAGGTGCACTGCACGGGGGCCTGGGGACCCAGCATGTTGGTCAAAAGAGTTGCATGGCCGACTTCTTGCTCTGCCATGAACTGCAACAGGTACCTGTCCTCAGCTGTCAAGCCCATGGCTTCGAACTCCTCGACCGGGTACATAGCCAGGCCGTAGTGGAAGAGGTCCAACTCGATCCATTCCTGGTACAGGGCCAGGGCAATAGACTCGTAGTCGAAGTCGCTCTGCACACGATATACGGGCTCGGTGCCGTTAGTGCCTAGCCCACCAGCCGGGGTGTATGGCGCTGGCTCAGGAGCGTGCAGCTTCCCGTCAGCGGGATACTCTAGCTTGTACTGCTCTGGAGGGTATGAAGGAATGGAGGGAGCTAGCACATCCGTTGATAGAGCTCCTGTAGTTGTTGGTGCGGGTCCTGTATACGGCCCATGTGATGTGACGTTCGTGACGGGTACGATACTGGCCGTCACTGAGGCACAGGACGTGACTGTTGTCGACGGCTCTGAGACGACGGGTACAGCACTGCAGCGAAGGGCCAGGACCAAAGCCAAAAGGCTTGAGTCGGTTAATATGTTGAATAGCGCCATTATGGGGAATGGCGCGGATGAGATGTTGTATGATAATGGTTTAGGTAGGGTCAATCCGAAACTCGTACAGTTGAGGCGAGAGACGGCATGTTATATACATGTTTCCTACCATCGTAGCTACATACTGAACCTAGCCCAATTGCCACACAAAAGGCTTTCTGTAAGAGTTAGTTTGCCATTTCCTATGCCGAACATCCTGGTTGAGGATACTTTGGTGGCGTCATGGAGGCATCTGGGGGGAAACGCCTATAGAGTCGTAGCTAGCGGTCTTGAACGACTAGGATTCAGGCAATGAAGATCACGAATGAATATACTATTGAGGTGTTTAGCAGCCATTCAGTTCCGTGAGGGTTACGTCGATGTGGACCGTCCCATGCGTATGATGACGAAGACACGCCGTCTCACCCATGACGAGGTAGCGTGCCACGCTTGGTGTCCTAACAATCTATATGAAAACAAACGTGCCCTAGTGTTGTCAAAGGGATGGAGATGACGTTAAAGTAGTCCCAGATTTCAGTTGATGACCAGCCTATGAGGCTCTGCTGGGCTTGGTACCATTGAAATCCCGAGCCTAACAAGACATGCTCCTACGCTAAACATCACATCTCGAACACGCTTGAGTAGGTTTGACATCCGGTAGTCGTAGTGACCATGGACACCATATTAGACTTGAGATCCATCTAACCAAGATGGTTGTGCTATGTTGGGTTATCCGCGCGCTTTTGCCCATAATTAGAGAGTCTTCAGGATAGATGTATCTGCATGCGGGATCTGTAGATCTACTGTATGCTGGATGGTCTACTCATGCTTTAGGACCGGTGAAAATGGTATCGAATGAAGATGATCAAGACAAAATGCGATCGAGAAAAAAGTCTTCATTGGCCCGGACGTCACAACGCAGACGCTGACCCGGGCGTCACACAACGTCAATAGTCACGATCGAGAATTCCGGTGGCACCTGGTGCTACCTGGTGCGGGCAAGATGCGGACACGATACGGGTTGGAAGCTAATATCTCCAAAGTTGATGACTCATGACTCGCTTCCACTGTCTCGGCAATGAATTGCTATGTTAGGCATCTCGGTAGTGAGGTAGGCGAGGTAGGATACACCGGCCTTTGATTAGCGCATCATGACGGCGACTTGTTTATTTTATGGGGCGGTAAGTACCTTGCAGCCCGGAAGGATTATGCCGGCGGGGCGGGAAAGCCACATACTCACTCGTAGATGGAGTGAAGCATCTTGCACTGGACATGGATTCAGTTCACCGTGAAGATGATATATACAGATTGCTTTAGAAGGATTGATGTTGTAGAAAGGGCTCGAGGAATTGACATACCTACCGAGGTAGCTGTGCGAGAGGTTAGCCTTGACGCACGCTGCACGCCCCTCGTGGCTTCCTGTTGAATAGTAGGAGGTATGTTACTAATATAACATCATCCTCTAAACCGATTTTGCTTCTTAGCGAAAAGAAAAGAAGACGAGGCAACACACCGTCGCTTTTCTCTACGACACAATGGCGTAAGGGCAAAAGACGGGCTGAACTATAACACTGCAGAGGCAGTGTATAATGTGCCAAGATAATCGGTTTTATAGATCAGCAAATTCGGGATGAATGACATGGGACGAGTCTTCATCCTGTGCATCGTCGACCCAAAGCATGTAAGTCGATTAAGAGGTAGCGTCTTGTCCGTTTAAAGCTCTCAACAGCGCAGACACGCGTACCCGACTTGCTCTTTTCTTCGTCGGCGTTGATCTGCCATTTGGCTGCTGCTCCAACGGCCAGCTATGTATATCAGATATATCCGTTCATATATCTGCTAGGTTCGCTTTGTACACTCTAGCCACCACCCCGCTATCGCAATTAGTGTCGCTCCAGCTCAAAGTGAACGGTGATTCGCCAATATACTCCATTGAAGAAGTATTTGGGACACGTGGTAAGCATCGGGGTTGATATTAACAGTGGTAGTGCAGGCCACGGTGAAGATAAAAAGATGCCTACCCAGAGAGTTAAAGGAGATCGAAATACTGGCGAGGTCCCTATCTAATCTATCATCTTACCAAGTTCAGGTACAGCTTTCACCTAACTTATCACTAGAAACCCCACTATACTTATTAGGTTACTGTAGGCAGGGGTCTCCAACAAAAAACGACCCATCCCCATTTTCTCACCAAAACTCTACAACTTCAACCGGCTACAGTATTATCAAATAAAATCGGAAAAATATAACCATATAACTCAGCTAAATAAAATTAAAACAAAATAGAATTTTTATATTTATATATACTAAAGCTTAATTTATAATAAATTTAATTATTTTAATTTTTATATTTTATTTAAGCATGTTAAAAGTAGCTGAAGTGGTTGGGTTTTGGTGAGAAAATGGGCGTGGGACATTTTTTGTTGGAGACCCCTGCTGTAGGTACGCCAGTAGACAGACTAATCCACCTTAGGCACATCTGAACTAGGCTCGCTAGGGACGCCGCCCAGGTAATCGGGAGACATCCGACATCTAAACAAAGCAAGGGGTGATCTTCCCTTTCCTATCTACAGCATCCCCTCACTTTCATCTACGATAGGAAGGTCTGGACTTGGAGAAGCTGCAATATGATCGTGCACTGCATAACAGTGGAGATGGAACGACCGAGATTTCTAGGTAGTATTGAGCTGCTGCCGCTGCTGTTGCTGCTCGACTTTCGGTGTATGAAGGCAGAAGCAGCAGTATCGTGACATTATTCGCTGGTTTGTTTGTACGGCAACATCGGTCTTTGTTCACCGAGATATACAGTAGCATTGGTGAACGCCTACCTATACACTCACCTACAATAGCTGGAGCGAACATGCCCAATTGATGACCGCGATAGAGAGAATCAAAATGTCCTGGATATCATGGGTTTCCCCTCAGCCCGCAGCTCTCCATTTTCTCTTCCTCTTCTTCGTAATTTCCCCCTTCGCGGCTCTGTCTGCCGCAGCCGCTGCTGCTGCCGAGGGTGATAGCGTCCTCCGCTTCATAGACCCCCTCATCGGCAGCACGAACGGCGGCAATGTCTTCGCGGGCGCGACGCGGCCGTACGGGCTCGCTAAGGCCGTCGCCGACGTCAACGGGCAGAACACGGGCGGCTTTTCCACCGATGGGTCCAGCGTCGTCGGCTTCAGCGCCGTCCACGACTCCGGCACGGGCGGCAACCCGAGCCTGGGCAATTTCCCGCTGTTCCCGCAGCTGTGCCCCGGGGACGAGGTGAATAACTGCAACTTCCGCATCGGAGATCGCGCGACGCCGTATGTGGCGGACTCGGTGGCTGCGTCGCCGGGGCATTTCGCTGTTGAATTGGAGTCTGGTATTAAGAGCTCTATGGCCGTGAGCGAGCATGCTGCGCTCTTTAGATTTGAATTCCCCGCCAATAGCAGCGAACAGCTGCATCCGCTGGTCCTCCTCGACTTGACGGATCTGTGGCAGTCGCGGCAGAACGCGACGGTCAGCGTCGACGCCGAGACAGGTCGGATGAAGGGCAACGGCACATTCCTACCGAGTTTCGGCGCGGGGTCGTATGTTATGCACTACTGCGTTGATTTCTTCGGCGGTAAGGTCTTCGACAATGGCGTCTGGGTCAATAATCGCGGCGGCACCGAGCCGAAAGACTTGTTTGTTACGCGGGGGTTCAACCTCTTCTTTCTTGAGGCTGGGGGGTGGGCGCGCTTTGAGGGCCTTGCTAATAATACCCTGACGGTGAGAATGGGCATTAGTTTCATCAGTGCTGACCAGGCTTGTCGGAGTGCCGAGACGGAGATTCCGAGTCCTCTTGGGGACTTTGATAGACTTGTTCAGGAGGCTGAGGATGCGTGGGAAGAGAAACTGAGTCCCATATCCGTTAATGCGGGTGGAGCGAGCGATGAGCTTCTGACGAGTTGTGAGTGAATACTACCCTGCATCCTTTATCTTATACAATATTCTTTCTTCCCTTCTTTTTCATATTATTTTAAACCCGAACCGGCTCTCGTGAACAAGCCCAATATCACGAGGCGAAGTCATGACTAATAAGACTTATAGTTTGGAGCGGTATATATCGCACCATGATCTCGCCGCAGAACTACACGGGCGAGAACCCCAAATGGGACAGCGGCATCCCGTATTTCGACTCGTACTACTGCATCTGGGATGCCTTCCGCGTTCAACATCCTCTACTTACCATTGTCGACCCGGCAGCGCAAGTCCAGATGGTCAACTCGCTGCTCGACATCTACGAGCACGAAGGCTGGCTGCCAGATTGCCACATGTCGCTCTGCAACGGGTGGACGCAGGGCGGCTCCAACGCCGACGTGGTCCTCGTGGACGCCTACGTCAAGAACCTGACAGGCATCGACTGGGAGCTCGCTCTGAAAGCGATCATCCAAGATGCCGAGGTCGAGCCCCTGGAGTGGGCGTTCCATGGCCGGGGTGGGCTGCAGAGCTGGCGGAGTTTGGACTATATCCCGTATCTGGATTTCGATCCTGTTGGATTCGGGACGAATTCGAGGAGTATTTCGAGGACGCTGGAGTATGCTTATAACGATTACTGCTTGGCTACTTTGGCGCAGGGGCTTGGACAGGCTGACCTCTATGACAAGTACGTGACGAGGAGCACGAATTGGCAGAATCTGTGGAAAGAGGAGCAGACTTCTGCCATCCGGGGTAAAGATACTGGATTTACAGGGGTAAGTGATTTTATTGCTCATATTCTTGTCCCAGTGATTTTCAGCATACAAAGCTTAAATTACGAGCTGAATTCCTACCTCCCGTAATTTCGAGCTTCCCGAAGCGATAGCAACGGCAAAGTCATCAAGCCTCAAATTATGGAAATATTTCAAGATAAAAAGAAGTCAACAATGGGAATTCAAGCTAATGTTTCACCATAGTTCCCGCAACCGAAATATCAAAATGGGACATGGGGGTTCCAAGACCCCATTGACTGCTCCTCGCTCGCAAGCTTCTGCTCTCTAACAGCGAACCCAAGTGAGACGTTCGAGGCGAGCGTCTGGCAGTATCAATTGTAAGTGTTGTATTACATATCGCCTCCTCACCGTATAGAACAAGAGGCAACTAAACTAACAATGACATACTCTAGTTTGGTCCCTCACTCCATGTCCACATTAATCTCGCTCATGGGTGGCGAGGAGAAATTCATAGACAGACTTGATTTCTTCCACACTTCGGGACTAGCAGACATCTCCAACGAGCCGGTCTTCACAACGGTATATCTCTACCACTACGCAGGGCGACCCGGTCTCTCCGCGAAGCGACTGCACACATACATCCCCGCGGCGTTCAACGCGTCGCACGGCGGGCTACCGGGCAACGACGACTCCGGGTCAATGGGGGCCTTCGTGGCCTTCGGGATGCTCGGGCTGTTCCCCATCTCGGGACAGGACGTCTACCTGATTTCAGCGCCGTTCTTCGAGGGCGTGAATATTACGAATCCCGTCACGGGGAAGACGGCGCAGATCAGGACTGTGGGGTTCGATGCCGCGTATAAGAATGTGTTTATCCAGAATGTCACTGTTAACGGGAAGCCGTGGACTAAGTCGTGGATTGGACACGTGCTGTTCACTGAGGGGTGGACTATGGAGATCGCGCTTGGGAGTCAGGAGTCTGGCTGGGGTACGAAGCTCGAGGATCGCCCGCTTAGTTGGGGCGAGGGGACGAAGGTGTCTAATTAGGATCTTCCAGAACGCGTCAAAACCATACTGCGGCCCATCATATAATATAATCAGTAGTGACATAATCATATTATGTTATTGTTATTATGTATAATTTACTTCCTTCATTTATGATTTGAAGTATAATATAAATGAGTGGTGATAGCTGAGGCACCTGCTGAAGCTGAGTTGCAGCTCTTAGTGCGCCTCGGTGTCGTGCATCTTCCCTGCAGGTGTGCTCCGTGGACCCTCTATAACCCCAACTATAGCCCGCTACCCCGGATCCAAAACGCACGCTGTGATTAGGTAGTTAGAGCAGTGCGTGTCTAAGCCAATTCGGTCTAAGTGCCGTGATGTCATGCTAAGACGATCTTCCAATCGCCACAAAGCACTTAAAGCACTTAAAGCTGCGTGCCTTTGTTTACGTCTTTTGGTAAGTAGATAACTCAAAAATTCCTAGTGAGCGTTCATGACGAACTCGAGTACGAAGTGTGCAACCTCGATACAATTCGAACAAGGAAACAACAATCAGGCGACGAAGAATAAATTCAACCATTATGGGCTCTCCTTCGACCTCGAGGAAGCGCAAACTCCCCTCTGCTTGGAATGAAGACGAGTGTGGCTCGACCACGGAAGCGAAGGAGTCCAAAACTTCATCACCGAATAAGAAGCAGAGCAAAAAGAAAGAACCGGAAGAGGAGAAACGGCTGAGACGGTCGGCCTTCCCTTATTCAACTAGACTTGGTCTCGTTGCATGAACTTCATGAACTGCATAGCTGACATGATCGTTGCGCCGCAGTTTTCGCAAAGCACCTCCCGCCAGCTTCGACATCATCTATCAACGCGCAACCGAGCAACGGTCCGTGCCTGCTCTCTCCCACGCACCTTAATATCCAACTAGTGTTGTTCTCTCATCGCTGATCCATGTTTCTCGACCAGGTTCTACGTGCTCAGCCGGTCACGATGCGGCACCCCCGACTGCCCAGAAGAAGAAGTCGAGCTAACCGGGTCAACGGGGAACATCTACACAGTCCATATCTGTCGAGAGCCGTCTTGCACTTGTCCCCATGCTCTGAAAGGCAACCAGTGCAAACACATCGTCTACGTGCGTTCTGCCGCTCTCGGTTGCACCCAATCCCTCCATCGCTATCTTCTCTAACATATAATCTTCACAGGTCATGAGCCGCGTTCTTCGCGCGCGCGCAGATTTAGTTTACCAGCTGGCCCTCCTATCCACCGAGCTCCGCGAGATCTTCGCCAATGCCCCGCCCATTTCACCCGACGCCAACAATAACAATAATAGCAACAGCGATAGCGAACCACAAGACCCGCGGCGCAAGACAATAGAGGGCGACTGCCCCATCTGCTTCACGCCCTTCGAGGGGCCCGAAGACACGGTCTACTGTCGCGCTACGTGCGGCCAGAACATCCATAAAGAGTGCTTCGAGATGTGGGCGGCTACGAAGCGGCGGGGCGGGCGCGACGCTATTACCTGTCCCATGTGTCGGAGTCCGTGGGAAGGGGATGAGGATATGGTTACGAAGATCAAGAACACTGGCATTGTGGGTGAAGATGGCTATGTCAATATTGCTGATCAGTTGGGTATCAGTCCGACAAGAGGTGTGTTAAACATATTTATGAATCGGTGTGGTGACATGTGGCTTACTTGGTGTCTACAGATGAGAGCACTTATTATGATGGGCCTCGCCAGCGCTGGAATGAGGGTATCTGGGGGTATTATCCCCGCCGCTACAGGCGCTGGACGGGGTGTTGAAAATGTTGAACTTGCCTGGTACTTCGTGATATATTCAGCCTACGGCATGAGTTCAACTTGCTCGCATAGCTAAGAGGATCCTTCATAGCTCACCAGGTTGCAACGTCAGTAGTTATTCATTGTTCTCGCGCTCCCCTTCACTTCGTGCTAAAGAAACTCTAGATTTTGGCCTCATTATGTGGTCCAAGCTTCACGGCATCAATATCTTCTGCACTGCTACACAGGAGCTGTATGGAGCCTCTAAGAGGTGAATAAAAAGAAGCCAATCCTTTTCCCCATTCCCGATGAAGGGGACGGGATGATAGAGACCAGAAAGTTCATTTTGAGTTGCTGTACGGGCAACAGGACCGGTGAAACATAATCTTTGTCGATCTCTATATAGGAAAACTCATGCGTAGATGTAGGCCGGGATCGAGATAGAACCGTCGGGCTTACCAGGTACTCTAGTGAACATAGGGCCAAATAGGCAGATTTCACAGTTGACTTGTAACATACTACTTAGGGCGGAGTGACCATGAAATAGCGAATTATAGTTATTCAAGAATCATCTTCAACTCATATATCTATTTATTATATTACTCTGCATCCCGTGTCAGTCAAACTCTTTCTCCTCTTCCTCGACGGGCCCTGCATTAGGAAATCACGATCTGACACGTCTATTATATGCTTCCCAGGCACCCGGGCCTTGCGGCGGCGGTCATCGTCTGCCATCTCTAAGAATTCCCTTTTCGACTTCGAAGTTTGAGGTATCGGCCGTTCTGCGGACCGACGCGGTGGCAGTAACGAAGAAAAGTCTATCGTTGCGCTTCGCTTCTTCGCCGGTTTCGGGGGCGAGGGCACCGACTTCGTGGCTGTAGAGTTGGACGCAGGAGGCGAGAATTGGGATTGCGGGAAGGTTGACGCGAATGTACGGCTTCGCCCTCTTATGGAGTCGCTGTCGTCGCCGCTGTCGTCGATCACTAACACGTTATCTCCAGAAGTCACATGGGAGGCTCTCTTGTGCTGGTTGGGTGTCCGCGGGGCGTGTCGCCGGTTTGCCCTGGTCGGCGTTGATGGCATTAACGGGTTCAGGATAGGAGCTCTGTCGTGATCACCGTGCTGCCTACTCCGAGGTGGTGTTTTCACTGGCATGGAAGCTGTGCGGGCAGGTGGTGTGAGCGCCATGATATTAGAAATATGTGGGCGCTTCTCCGGCTCCGCCTCGCTGAGATCGACGGGCCTCATCATCTCGCCGGCCTTTTTCCAGCCGTCCGTGCTCTCGTAGTCCCTCACCCGGTTGACGCATTCCACTGCTATGCGGGCGTTGTAATCCATGGCGCAGACGGCGGCCCAGGCGCAGCGACCTATCATTTCGCCGCGAACAAAGTCATCGTTAAACCAGCCGCTAAGATCGTTCCAGAGAAGGCTGGAGTACTCAATGCCGGCTTCGTAGAACGCGAGGAGGCGGTCTATCAGCTGCTTGGCATTCCAGTAAGCCCGCGGGCCGCACGAGGTCGCGTCGTTCTGCAGTGGTATCCACACGTTCTTGTTATAATTGTCACTATAGGTGAACTCCCCGCCCTCTATAAGCCAGAGGCGCAGCCGTTCATTTACCATCTTCACCCTCTGACTGTTTCGAAATGGGTCGAGCACTGCGACATGCTTGACGTGTGACCATCTCTTTGTGCCGTGAGGCCGGCTCTTGCATATGACAACAAGGACCCAGTGGTCGCCATCTGTGCAAATGGGGAATATACTGAACGGCGTCGCCCCGATTTTGTTGAGCGCGCGAGTCCTCGGGGCATTGATCTCTAGGACCAAGGTGTCCTCTCCGTCAGGTCCCGCATGCCAAACTTTTGGGTTAATCCCTGGAATCTCGAGACCGATTTTATCTTGCAAAGCACTCGGCAGACCACGGCAGTACGTTTCTATCGATACTTCGATGGCGTCTCCGGTTAGCCATTTATCTCGGCTGTAGTTCAAACTGTTGAGACCACGAATGTCGGGCCATGATGCTTTCGGCTCCTCGATCTTGTTCTTGGGGATGTCGATGTGCTCGATTGGGCATGACGAGGAACAGAGATTTTGTCCAGCCCGATAGGGTTGAGGCATGGGAGAAATCGTTTTCGTTGAAGAGTCTGCAGTTCGATTGCTAACTTCCTCGTATCTTAATTTTCAAAACTTCTCGAACTCGACAAACACGCGCCTAGGGAGCTGCAAAGCGGTGGTGTATAGAATACTCATGTAGTAGGGGAGGTAGGAAACACATATATAAATAGGCAGGCGATGTTGCTTTCTAAAGGTATTGAGAAAGTGACTGCCTCTAGGAGCATGACGATACAAAAATACTGTCGCATCTCAGAGACTCTCGAAAGAATACGATACTTTAACGGTTTAATTAGTATGTTATGTGACAAAGGTCTTAGAAGCTTATTTATTCGGCCTCTCCAGTGAAACTGGGTTCTTTGTAACAAGATTCACTTTCTTTCGTAGTTATTGTGGGGGAGTTGTCGCATCATAGCTTGCGGCAGCGGATATTGTCCCTTTGTCTCGCGACAGCACATCCAAATAACTTTTGGGTATGGTGAACTTTGCTGATATTCTTTGCCTTTAGACGCCTTGGGCTGACTTCAGGCTTCGTGAGGCTTCTTGCTGATGCTTACTAGTGAGGATAGTAGAGTGACTGAGATGAGACCACTTCTGCGAAAGGTCGTGGAAGCTCTTTATAGCTAGCATGGAAACGGTGCAGTAACAATCAACGTTTTAGTGTCCACCGCTGGACTCTCATCGGTCCGTTGTGCTTATTACTTCAACTTCAACGAATTGAAGGATGAGTAAACTCAATCGGAGAAAACCGTATATGCGATAGACCAAGCCAAAACTTCGCGTTGATCTAACGGTAAGCGCCCAGCGGTTCGTTGCGCATGATTGAATAAGTCCGGCTGTCCACGAATCTGGTGGAATGAGGCTTAGCCACAAACAAACGATCTCAACTAGGCCCTTTCTGTCGCCAGTGGATTACAGTGCTAGAGAAAATGGTGTCGCCCTGGTTTTCTGGAAATTTGGCCTTGACGCAAAGTTGATCAAGTTGCTTCATCCGCGCCCAATCTAGGTTTTCGCCACTATGAAAGCTGTATTTTGTTAGACCACAATCCTATATCATCATTAAGAGACGAGTGAATGAGTCGGGGAGGCGTAGTGGACTCACTCTTCCCAAGTCCCATAGGAAGTACCAACGAACATGGCAGGAATGTGCGTGGCGATAACTTGAGAGTATATATCTCTATATAAGTGGACGCCAAACGCCAGGGTCTCGGAGTCGACAAGCTGGAACCCAATAGGGGATTCCACAACCTCATGGCCAAGACCCACGATGAAAGCCCTGTCGACAGGGTTCATTACGGGATCTTGAAAGACACAACGAATCCTATGGCTTGCTTGACTTTGGAGGTGTTCAACGATGGCGAGGAAAGCGGCTAGTTGGATATGAGCCTTACGCTTCCGTTCCCATGCGCCATCATGAGGGTCTAAAGTGCCCAGGCCGAAGCAGATGGCAGTGGTCACTCTACTGCTAAGGTTCGCAGCATGGCTCGAGAGCAGCTCTTGGAGTCGTACATAGGAGGAAGAGGACTTCCACGAACCAGTGAGACGATCATGGTCCTGTTGTACTTCCTCGAGCGAGAGGCTTGGAGCACTCGGGCCTTGGGGAAGAGTGGATGACACAGAGACAGTCTGAGCTGAGCCGGACTTCTTCTCTGACCGCCGTCCCTTGCGACTGCGCACTTTCACCCACACCTCCTCTTGTGGTTCTTCTTCTGCGGTGAGTGACATGGCACCTACGTATTGAACGTGAGTCGGAGATAACTACTACTCGATCAGCCCTGATGAGATCAATTGAGTTAAGAGGTTAGCTCCATAAATTCAGTTGACCACAGCTGAACTACTGCGTACATGCATACACTTGGTAGCCTTATATCGGTTAGGCTCGCTATACTCCTTTCAAGAATACTCCACGCAAATTAAGCTTTCGCTATTGTACACTTAATCCGGCGAGTTATCACCAGTTCTGCACATCGACGTTCTGGCGTTGAATTCCCATCCCGTCATACCTGTGCTTTATTGATTATATACTACATACTCAAGGTCCGACGCTCTCTTGTCGCAAATGGTAATGACATTGTTGAGGATATGGACTCTGCTTTATACCATGATGACACATGTGCTCCAACTCGTACCACAGCTTGCGAAAATGGTCTCTTCGTGATGAGCTTGTGAGAGCTATACTGAATCCATCTAGTAGTAGAGATACTAGTTCACGACCGTTTCGGTAGCTATCCCTGTGTTTGGCTTGTCTCCTGTTGCACAGATTAAAGCGCTTGCATATACGCCTGCAAGGAGACGAGATAGATTCTACACCTCTATCACGGCGGCTGGTGTTGGATGCCGATGTGCAGTGTGGCAACCTTGGCATGTAATTGGATCTCGCGAGGCTGTTTCTTGCATGTCTCCTGTCTTGCATCACAAAGCAAGCAAGCAAGCCAGCCATGGATCAGGCTCGGGAAAGCATTGAAGTCAGCATCCCTTGATTCGTCATTATTATCGTCAGATTATGTATCTCCATGCTCTGGCCATAGCCTGGGATCTGGTTCGACAAAATGCAATGCCCTATCTACGCCGTCGTGGTCAGATTCTCACTCGAGCGAGCGAATTGCCAAAAATAGGGTCTTGGGGGTTCGGTCGCCTACACCATCTCTATCTATCTAGCGTCCGTGATCTTAGCACACACTTGCTGATGCTGCTCTGCACGCTGCGCTCTACAGTACACTACTGTAGGCTCTAAGTTCTACCAAATGCCAAGTACTTAAATATAACAAACTAGGTTTAGCGCACTTGCCGCTTTTTCTCAGGTTCGGCTCAGCCATTTATCAGTCAGGTGAATGCAGAGCGAAACGGTACTCAAACCGTTAGGTTTTAACCGTCAACTAAATGGATACGGAGCCCAAGACTTGTTGTACCTATACCATCAGTTTTATGCACCCCAATCCCAAAGCTGCTTATTAGCTTATATAGAGAAGGCAGAAGTTGTGACTTATGTGACTTAAACTCAGTTAAACCCACGTTTTTTCCCTTAATAAAGTACAAGTTCTGCCAGGCTTTAAGGCGGTGAAGGGTAGTAAATGAACATAGTGAATGATGTTCGCTTTTAGTGTTGCTGTTCACTTGGTATAGTGGATGTGTTTGCTTTTCATAGTGAATGATAGCTCATTTACTAAGTTTCCACTATATTAGGCAAACAAATGTAGCGGTGCCAGTCTACTGGTAGGGTGGTGAATGAATGACTATAGAAGGAAAGAAAGGAAAATATGTTAAGTCCGACAGGACTTACTCTATAACAAATGAAAAAGTTGGAGAGTTTCTAAGGTAAGTGTTTTGAAAGAAGTTACCCTGAAGACCATGTTGTGAAAGATGCCACAGTGCCTTTGGTCTGTTGACGGTGTTTTTGCTATTTCTCGAACATCTAATGCAGATATATGTCAGATATAAGGGATATGATCTAAGCCGGAAGAGTGGCCAGTGGGTGTCTTATGACAGACCCATGCCAGGAATACAGGGGCTTCCATACATTTCCACCTAGAGACGCGGTGACCTTGTGACATAGTGTGACCTATCCGAAGGTCTGCAGGGCAAGGAAGTCCAGGTGCACTAGCGAGACTGGTAGAGGTCGAGATCAGGGGGGTCCCATATAGAACAGCGATAACTTAAGGAGTAGAAGTCTCCGTCCTGCTTGACTATCATACATATATAATATATATATGGCACACCGTCATGTGTGACTAAACCACTATCCCACTAAGCCATTGCCCTGTTGACTGTGCTCCTAGGTCACTGGTTGCTGGTACCGCCTGGTGTACGCTATGTTAAGAAATGCTTGTCATATCCTGATAATACATGTTACATGAAAAATTAACCAGATTAGCTTCAAAAGAGTTTTCTATATTCCAAAAAGACTTTCCCCTTGCCTACATTCTATCTGACCATCACTAGCTGGTAGCTGATTCTTGAAAAGTATACGTACAAAAGACTTATCGGATTAATCCCGGAAATACAGTCCCCAACTGAGCTTGAAGTCAGCCACACAGACCCCTACTATTACCATGGATAGTCTATCCCATACTACTCTACTGCTTGATAGCATTGAGGTAGGCCGCGACTTCTTTCGTCATGATGTTGTCGTGAACTAAATGAGCAGCGGCTTCGACAATCCAAGTTTGACAATTTCTCTGCTTGACAGGTCTGCCTCTCGCCGCCTGAGATCGCCATATTAGGGTGTTCATGGGGGAAAGAGAAAAAAATAAACACTTACCACATCGTCGACAGCATTGAGGCTCTTGGTAGGAGATTTGGCTTTATAAGCACTGGCTTCAAACGCGCATGCTGGCTTGTTATCAAGCTTGTAGGTACCATTGTTCAGCATGACCTTCTCGTTGAAGAATTTGCCGTCGACCCACTAGAGCGGGATCATTCGACTGGGTGGGTTGGAGGTAAATTGCAGATTGAGGCTTCGCTTCGCCTCGAATGTGAAGCCGTTCCGGACGTCCCCTACAACGTGAATCGCGACGCCGATGTCGGGATGCCTGGCACTAGGGATCCAGAACGCCCAGTGATCCTTGAAAGGAGCGCCGTTGAAGACCATCAACTCGAGCTTGAATGCCCCAGGGGGGCCAGCAGTAGGTATGGCGGGAGGGTAAGGAACCTTGGGCTGTGCGGGAACTGGAATTGTTCCTTTTGCAGGAGGCGGCGGGGGTGAGAAGGCATGGCTCAGACTAAAACAAAGGGGTGTTGAAAAAAAGGATGGAAGGCTGAATGCGAAAAGGATGGCGAAGGGCGTGAGCTCTATGTTCGATGATGTTCTGATTATGTATGCTTGAACTATAGCCATCTCGAAGCGGGAAGCGAAGGAGTTTATATACTCCAAGGCTTAGGCTGAGTGAAGCCGTCCTTTGATCTGGCACTTCGCTGTTGGTTCTTACGCATGATACTAAACGACATCTGCGCCGCTTCACGCAGGGTAGCTGGTAGGATGAACATGTACTGTGGCCGAGGATATCAGGCGCGCTGAGTGGCCATTCTTCATAGGCGCCCACCTCTTGGACTTGAGTGGGGATCCAAGGCTTTTTGTTGTTGTTGGTTTTGCGATTAAGCCAACATTAGTTGGGTACCTCTACAGCTGTAGAGTAGGTTCGTTACAGCTACTTGTAACATAGTTTGAGAGGTGTCAAACCATTTCAATTAGTTCAGCAGATCCGCCACTTACCTACTGTATTAGGATCATTACCCCTAAATATTGCGATGAACCAATAATTAAGCGTTGGATGCCCAACAGCCGGAAGGACTGGAAGGTCATGAAAATATCCCCCCTTTCGAAGAGACAAAAAGAGACCATGGAAGCCTTTAGACCCCTAGTGAACTATCAGCAATATGAAGCATCTCTTCCAGTGCCCTTGCTACATTACAGCGACGTATGGATGGTCAAATTCGGCGTTTGCCAAGTGATGCCTAACTTGAAGAATCGAGGAGACAACACTGGCGCTACCGACACTTTGGTTCATAACGTTAAGCGCTGCATGGACTACTGTGTACAGAAGGCTACTTATAGTGGGGTATGACCTGTGGGTCATGTGACAAGATCAGCAGTACAAGACCATTGGCTGTTGACTGTTGGTGAATGAGTACTGTGGATCAGATCGATTTCTAATAATAGATCGTACTTGGTGGGATAAAAGTGGGGACATTGGGGCGCTTGAAATGATGAGCCCACCATTTCATCAAATAAAGTGGAATGTCGCCTGTGTAAACCAACACTCAACCGGAATTTGGCCAAACGAAGCAATCACTTTATGATTCTTGAGAATTTTCCTTTTCCCCGTTTACCCCCCCACTATCCGGAAAATCTTTGGTTTTTCTTCTTATCTTCGATTCAAACAACATGGAAACCTTCCTGGACACGAGTTTCTTCCGCGAGAAACGAGCCGCTTTGTTGCCGACACCGGCTCAGATCCGTGCTTTAAACGAGAAGAACGGCAAGAACGGTGGTGTAGTCAGCTTTGATTGGCCGCCTCCCGTCAAGATTGAGGCTCTGGGTCTTTTCGTGAAGTACGGAACTCGCGTGACGGTAACGGAGGGCCAGACCCAGGTCTGGATACGTGAGAAACTACAAGGCATTGTAGATGTTCCCGAAGTGTTTGGGTGGGCTCAGGACCAAGGTCAGACATTCTTGTACATGTCTTTAGTCGATGGAGACCCATTGAGCGAGAGGTGGCCATGCATGACGACGCAAGAACGGCTGACTATCTGTGGCGAACTGCGGTCAGCGGTATCTGCGTGGCGCAACTTGAGGCAGGACGAAGGCACTTGCTATATTGGTGAGTAACGAACATGCATGCATGCAACATATTATATTACTTTTGGCTAAAATGGCTGACCCATGAATTAGGAAGTATACTCAAGTAACCACTAACAGATGTCATCTTTACGATGAGAGAACAAGTCATGGGTCCTTTCCACGGTGTAGACGCAGTCAAGCAGTTTCAGGCGACACTGGACATCAATGTTGCAAATCCCGGACCCGTCGTGTTCACGCATAACGACCTCGTCGCGTGCAACATTCTCGTGAGGAGAAACAGTCCGAACTTAGCAGCTATTATCGACTGGGGCCAGGCTGGATGGTATCCTGCATATTGGGAGTATTGCAAGGCGCGATACATCGGTGTGCCAGACCGCTTCTACAGTGATTATGAGCCGGAATGGAAGCGAGAATACTTACCTAAAATCATAAACCCGGTAGATGAAGTGAAGGTCTGGCATCAGTTTCTGCGCTTTGCACTGTCGAGGATATGAAATTAGCATCTGCAAGGAGGTGCTGCAATACCTATTCTCGGCTTCATGGTAGCCAGGAGTATTGGCGTTGGAATGGTATTCGGTGCTTCCCATGGGGCATTGTTTTGATGATCGTCGGATCAAATGATGCATATATGTTTTTCTCTCTCTCTCATTACACGCATGGAGCCCTTCGGGCGTGGTACGTGAGCTCAAACGAACTAAGTAAATAAAAGTTCTTCTCGTAATACATCATCCTTGTAGTTTAATATCTGCTCTTGTTCTGCTATCCTTTTCTTGTCTCTTTATATTTCATAGTCCTGGGTTATTGGAAAGTGACCACTCCCTTGTGCATAGTTCTGTTGCCTGGAGAAAGGCCAGCAGCGCCTCTTTTCCTAATGTTGTACCGAAAAGCACCTGAAGAGAGTGGACAACATTTCTTAATCTTCCTTCTTATCGTTTCTCTTTCCTTCGCATACCTTTTACAGGTAAGAATTAGATGTGCGGTTGTTTCTACAGATCTACACGTTGGGCACGTGTCCTTTTTGTCAAGGCGGAGACAAACGGATACTGACAGGTTTAGGGATCGACACTGATATTGCTATCCTATGCACTAGGTGTAGAGTATAAAACGAGAGACAAGGAATAAAGGGAAAATAGATAAAAGATATGATTAGTTATATGGTGATATAGAATCTCTCCAGAGATTTCATATCTTTCGATAGTGTTTTATAACCCGGAGCGTTAGAACAGCGCCAACTATTATAGGCCCTATCAGGCTGGCCACACGAACTGCCTGGCGACCACTGTGAAGATTAACGGCTAGATCTAGCGAAAGGCGAGGGTCTAGCTGAAAACTAATAGGAAAAGCTGCCACAAGGAATATCTGAGGCAAAACCAACTCAGCGACGAACACATGGGCAGCGTCTATGCGGAACAAGTGATCGAACTCGACATGCAGGACATAATAGACAAGGAGGAAGCTATCGCGGGATAACATATGTTAGCAACCGAAGCGGAAAATCTGAAGCGCAACGCTGATGCCACGGCGATGTCTGTAACGCCTAAAGACAGGCGCCCGAGCTGCCTTGTGCTTACTGGAGGGAACGCAGGACAAGCTGGGCCAGGAAACCCACCAGCGAGCTCTGCGCCGGAGCAGACACAGGATACAGGACACAGGACACAGGACACAGGATACAGGACACAGGATACAGGACACAGGATACAGGACACAGGATACAAGACACAGGACACAGGACACAGGACACAGGACACAGGACACAGGACACAGGACACAGGACACAGGACACAGGACACAGGACACAGGACACAGGACACAGGACACAGGACACAGGACACAGGACACAGGACACAGGCTCAGGCTCAGGCTAAAAGCGGCATGGTTCAGCCTGGACTCCCATTTCGATTTGGGATGGTAAAACCTATCTCATAGGATCTGCTGCTGCCTCCCCCTTCTCCTCTTATAAACCAACTGCAGATTGACCAACAATCCGTGCAGGCAATATGTATAGCACACTGCCTAATCGATACTAGCAGTCATCTGTGCCCACTTAAGTAGACATATTCCACGGTGCCTAATGGCTATCACAACCGCCCAACTCTTGTCCATGTTGATAATAACACCTCGAATCCCCACGGTCAGGTTAAATAATGCCAAAAAAACAGGACACGAGACGTCAGCTCTGCTATCAAGCCAGCCACCATGCGAGCGTAGGATTTGCCATCTTGATCAGAACAGACGCGAACTGGTCGGAAACCCGGCACCGTATTAGCACGGGTCCAGTCTGGTCTGGTACGTGCCTGTAACAGCATATGTATCACGGGACCTGCGATCACGTGATTACTAGACTTTTTCTATCCCTTTGACTGCCATTTCGGCACCGTGGTTTTTCCGGCCCCTTGACTGACCCACATAGCCCCTGCTAGCAGCAGTGATATCACAACTACGCGCTGCGAGTGAATAATCTGCTTTTAACACCAAAAAAAGAAAAAGAAAAAATAAATTTATTTTAATTCAATTATTTAACTTTTTTATATTATAGTGGTTTTTTTATAAAAATATATAATAGGGTTATACTTGGCTTAATCAACGAAAGCGCAAATATTAGCGAAATAGCTGGGCTGTGGCAGAGGGTAGCGTAACGCTATGCCACGTCTGTTTACGCAGTGACATTAACTGCCATATAAAATGAGTGCTGTTCTAGGTACCTTCAAAACAATGAATATAATTGGCTGGATTGTCTCCAGTACGACATTTCGAACTAGTCCAAGATCTTAGCCTGTACCAGTTCAGGGCCGTACCGGTACAGATACCATACCAGCCTCGCCAGCCTATGGGTTGAGCACGTACTGGTCTGAACACGGCATTGGTCCGCCATCTAAAGCTGTACTACTGTAGTCCGGAGTCGTACTGGTAGTGAGCCCGTGGCCGTGCTGGTCTGTGGCCGTACCAGTACGGGGTCCCAATCCGTGCTGTCCGTTTTTGTTGATAGTCACCCGGTAGACCGCAGGGCAATGGAGGGGGTCAAGAAGACATGGCGGGCGATCAGAAACGAGATCGGGGCAAGTAGCGCAACAAGACGTCGGTGTGGGTGGCGCATGTGATTCCAGCGATGCGGACGGCGTTGTCGGCGTAGATGGATTGATGGCAGGTGGGGGTAGTATAGTATAGCTTGCGCTTGCGTTTCGTTGTGTTCGAGCGACTTCCTAGGAAGTCGCTCAAACGGGCCGTCCTATAGTTAATGCATACTGGAATCCGTTTTATAATAAACGGTCTTAGTTTTTGTGCAATTATAGTAAGTAGTAGTGGACGTGCATTGGAGATTATGCAGATTTTTGCTCATATCAGGCTATGAAAAAGTGGATCTTGCTCAGGACAGCTGAGGGCTCAGGCTCAGGTTGGATTCCCATTCCGATTCGGGATGGTAAAACCTATCTCAGAGGTACGGTAGTCTGCCAAGCCCCTTGTGCCCTGTGCCCTGTGCGTCTTGGCTCCCGCTCAACGCCTGCGGGAGTGGAGATGATGGGCACATTCGCTTTCCCAAGTGGGATAGCTCAGCGCTTAATGGCTGTGGGTCGTGTCGTCCTACTGGCCAGGCCAGACTGCGCGAGCACCAAGGACTGGCGACCCTTGATCAATGCTGTCCCCGCTACTGCCCGCTTGCTGGGGAGCCCTGTAGCCTGCTCGCCTACCTCCGGTCCACAACCAACCCTTCTTCGATGCCCATCCGGTTATGCCATTGGCCAACACGTCCTCAAATCACGCCCCGCTGGCTCTCGATGCTCGGCGGCTCGCTCTGCTTCGTCGGCGCTCTGCCATTGGCTAGCGCACAAGCCGGACGCACGTTGTGCACACCGTCCCGCCATTCTCACTGGTCCGTCGAGGCTGGAAATGCCGCCCAGATGGATAGGGGGCCCTGGCCCTCTGGGGGCGGGGTGGTATCTGGTGGTATCTGGTGGCCATGCAAGCTGTGATGAGAAGAGCTCGTTGCTGGCCCTCGGTCGCCGGTTGGGCCACGCGCCCATTCTTAATGGCGGCCTCTGCCCTCTATCGCCCAGCCTCAATTCTTCGTTGAACTTTTCCGTATACCTACGACCAATTCTTTTTGTGAGAGACTGACCTACCTGTCTGTGACTAGGAGAAGGCCGAGTCCAATCTTCGACCTTAATCATTGCCTCAATCAGATTATCATTGATCGCTAAAAGGATCTCTACTGGTGTTACGTTGCTATTTCTCTCCAACTTTTTCAGACGCGAATCTATTGATTTCACCTGAATTTGCGAAGAAAGCAACCTCGATCCCTTGACGAAAGCTTGATACTGCGCGACAGTTGGAAATTCACGGTGGTTTCGAGAGGATAATCAACCGACGGGGGAACTGTTCACAGAACCCCCTTCGTTTCCCTATTAAAGGGGCTTCATATTCAGTCCTAGGACCGGAACAATCACACAGAATTGCAAAATGCTGCCTCCACTCTTTCTGGCCTCAACGGCCGCCACATTAGCATCGGCACACACCATCATCACATATCCTGGATGGCGAGGGAACAATCTGCACACGAATGAGGCGTGGCCTTATGGCATGCAATGGGAATATCCATGTAAGCACACTCCGCTGCGCTATCTTCGAGGTCACACGAGCGACTAACACTTGGGAATAGGTGGTGGAATCAACCTCACAACAAACCGGACGTACTGGCCGACAACAGGTGGTGCGATAGCCTTCCAACCCGGCTGGTTCCAAGGGCATCAGACCGCTTTTCTCTACATAAACATCGGTGTCGGTACCGATGGGCCCGACGGTGGTCCGGCGAACATGTCCAATCCTATGATGGCTCCATTCCAGATCCTGGGTCCCTCGAATGGTCCCTACCCCGGCACCGTCTGCCTGCCGCAGGTACCGCTGCCAACAAATTGGACTATGAATCCCGGCGACAACGCGACGCTGCAGATCGTCGAGATTGCAATGCACGGCGCTGCTCTATTCTCGGTATGTCGTTGATATTCACGGGAAGGCCGCCCCGAATACATGAAGCTAACACCAATGTCTAGTGCGTCGACATCACCTTCGCCGCGCCCGGCGACCCGAGGATCCCCGAGGTCAACGAGACCAACTGCTACAACAGTTCGGATCTCGGCTTCGCGAGCATCTACACCATCACAACCAAGGCTATCGGCGACACGGCCGATAAGGCCGTCAGCGGCGCCCTCCCCAGCGTCCGTGCCGCAGCCGCCTGGCTTGGCTATCTCCCCGTAATAGTGGGGGCCGCTTGGTTACTGATGTGAACAACCCAATGAACAACACAAAATAAAATCAATTTGATACCCAAATGAGACTCGCTATGAGCACGAAATTCAATGTCAGATTTCAAACGGTGAAACCAGTGAAATCAGCAGCAGGTGGTCTTCACACAATAGACGTCAGGTCTTCCCAGGAGGCCAAAACAGAACCGAAGGCAAACTGAAAGCCAAAGGCGGAGGCGAAGGCAGGAGGGTGCCACGCCGTTCGCGGGAAAGAAGCGAAGAAAGCTCTATACCCAATTTTTCTTCAACTGTACATTTTTCTTCATTTTCTGTTTTGATCTTCTGTTATTTAATAAATAGCCTTTCCCGGCGTCAAGGCGAAGCTGGAGTTCCGGGAAGGGAAGCCAGGCAGGGATGCATGCATGGAGTACGAAATGGATAAGCTATCTATCTATCTACTGATTGATATATCTTCACTTACTTAGCTTTGAATCCATCTAAGTTAATTGTCGGGTTTTAATGTCCGTGCAATCCTATGTTCAAAATACCAATCCATGACTTAACCAGGGATGATAAGCCGTGCTTAATGTTCTTTGTCTCCGGACATTGACGCCCTACCGAGTGTAATCCCGTAGATGATGTCTGTTGCACCATATCTCATTCTGCACCGCAAATTCAGACTCAAGTGCACAGCGTAGCTAAGAAACCCGCGGTGCCAAGATGCGACGTCGGCCGGGACACGCATGTTTGAATACGCGCCGATTTTGGTGATAGGGGTCACCATCGCATCATCCCAAACCACGACCCATTGCACGTCACTAAGAGAGCTACCATGTCACCAAGTCAAAACCAATAGAGATCTATTTCAGCCATAGGCTAAGCGGCCCGATCCTATTGAATCTCAGACCGGAAGCTGTCTACTATCGACAGGTTGTAGGACCTTAATGCGTGATAGTAATTGCTCTTCGAGAAGACAGTTGACCTGACAAATCAGTCGGCTGTCTGATGAATTAGTATACTGTTATAAGGCTATTCTGGCGGCTTTTAATAATGAAAGCTCTCCAGGATCCTGACGATACCTATCTATCCCATTTTTGTACTGCTGTAAGACAGGAGCGCGAGACTTCTATATGTATGATTTTCAGCTAAGCCGATAAAGCTACCCTAGCTTAGTAGAGAGAGGCACTCATCTGCTACTGCCTGAATCCTCGCCTCAGATATCCTCTCCTTTGCCGACTTTATTGAACCAGATAAACTCTTTGCTTCAGGGGCAGCCTTCCCAATGACTGTAATAAGTGTACCGACAGCTACAAGCGCTCTATAGATAACTTCAGAATCGGTTTGCTTTTGCAGCACCAGAGCTAGAGGCGATATCAGCCGAATCTGATTCTCCGCAGATATGCTGCCGAGTTGTTTGGAAGCTAAAACGGCGTAGTTAATAGATACTGTCGTTAGAGCAAGCAAGAGGTTTCTGTTGAATTGGCCGATTGGAGCTTGACCCCGAAGTCCAACTACACGGCCGACAAACGAAAGTGCAGTAGAGATTTCGGAAGGCTGCGCTAGCAGTTTTCTCCCTTCCGCAGTCTTAAATAGATTGGCAATTGTCCTTAGTGCCATCATTGCACAATTCTCATTGGGTTGGCTTCCATCGGGAACACCGTCTAGTACGGCAGAAACTGCTATCTTGACCGGGCTACTATCATCTCCTGGTGATCGGTACTTGGCGACTCTAGGGGATACCGCAATACACCGTAGTAAGTCTAGAGGAGCCACTCTATTCGAGTAATCCCATTTCGTGCACATCATAACCACCAGATCGATAGTGGTTTCATCTGTCACGGGCTTGTTTGCTTCGAGTGCCATTCTAAGAATATCGAGCGCATTTTGTGCTGAAGGATTGAGAGAGATGTCTTTTCGGCCAGCAGCCTCAAGAGCAGAGCTGACACTCAAAATCTTCTTGAATATGGCTACATCAAGTCAGTATAAGGATAGATTGAATAATGATATAGAAGATACTGACGTTCATATTTGGCCCCGGTGATGTCTAGGTAATCGCGGACCGGTATGACTTTGGGGGTTGCTGTCTCTCCTTCGGGTCGATACCGAGATTCAGTGCCGTATGGGTCCGGTCCCGAAGGAGCTTCTGAGGTTTGCCCAATGGTTGCACCCTGAGTATTGGAGACGATGAATTGCGCCACCTGGTCTAAGAAATTCTGAGAAAGTTCGTTGTCGTTGATGAACTTTTGAGCGCGAGAGTAAGGATTTTCGGATAAGTTATAAGGTAGCTTTAGCGAGGGCTGACCCTCCTCAATTGCAACATCGAAAACGTAGTCATAGGACTGTCCGTTGTACTCAACTTTTCGTCCGCTACTACCGACAGCGTCCACTACAGTACCGACGTTGATCCACTGCTGTTGCCCTGCTGACCACTGGTGTGCCGTAACGGACCCATCGTCTTCCTTGATCATCTGGACCTGACCTTCTTTGGTACCGGATTTTGTTTTGAGAAACTCCGGCCCCGGGAGTTTCTCCTTATTCACACCGCCAATCTGCTGCTGGGGAATGGACGAGGACTTGACAGACCCATCGAAATGAGCTAAGGTCTCGGGGCTAGCAACGCGCTCGGGGCTACGCGAGAAAACGCGGACCACACCGTCGCTGGCACCCGACACGATGTCGCCACTTGCTGAACAGGCTGCAACGGACCATACTGAGATGGCAGGATGTGTGATAGTCTGGACACACTCGAAGCCACGCCATATTCGAACCGTGCGGTCCTCGCCGGAGCTAACAAGCTCGCAAGAGGGTAGTGATGTCAGCGAATATATGAAACTCTCGTGTCCCCTGAGTTCGCCTAGCTGCTGGCCATTGAGCCTCCATAACCGTATGACGCCGTCGTTGCTGGCGCTCGCGATGTCGGCACCGCTTGCATGACTCCTAGGAACTGCACAGAGGGCGCGCACAACGTCTGGAGTGTAGATAGTGGACCGGGGCTGGAGTTGACCAGCGACAGCGTTCCCAAGTTCAAAGACGCGAATATTTTTATCAGCACAACCCGTCACAATGAGGGTTTCGCTCAGAGCCAACACAGCCCAAACAGCCCCTTCATGGCCTTCCAGGACAACCTCGGTCTCCCATCTGCCAACACTCCATACGCGGGCAGTGCCGTCCCAGCTACCGGACACAATGAACTTCCCACCCGGGACCACGGCTAAGGTGCACACATTTTGAGCGTGACCAATCAGCAGGCGCTCAGCATTGTCCGAGGGACCAGCAGTGATGGGTCTAACGTCGATGATAGTATCACTTCCGCCAGATATAGCCAAGCCCTTCGGGAAAGCCGCAGAAGGTGGCAGACAAGTCAGGCTGTTGACGAACTCAGAGCCCTGGGTTATGACATGGGGTTCGAAGGCCGGAGGAGAGGTGGTGGTCCGAGACCAGGCGCGTACTGTATGGTCCCGCGAGGCCGACAGAACAAGATCGGGGGCAGGAAAGGCCACACCTCGAACCTATTTTCCGTTGCAGGTTAGATCACGGTGCCAGGAAAGAAAGGCCTTTGCAGCCTGAAGTATGTTTCGAGAGACGTCTCATATATGGAATCGTGTCTTGTCTGATCCCGTTCGGCACACTGGGGCCGGAGAGGTGGGTGACAGGCGGCAGCTGGGGGAGAAGAGCTATTAATGTTGGGAGAGGACCGGAAAATTGGGGCACGTACGTCGGCTTCGTGGGCGGCTAACTGCGCGGACAGCCTGAAGGCAGACATGGCCTGCTGCAATGCTTACCGGATGCCACGAGTATTGATTTGTTGTTGTTGCCGTCACCGTCGTGGTGTCGTCGTCAGCAATTCGCAGTGGTGGGAAGATGGAATCTATTGGACTGTCGGCAATATGTATGAAATATTTACCCCACCAAATGTCTTGCTGCGCTTCACTTCAAAAACGGTTACACCTTTCCGTGTAACTGCTTTCCTTAAATAAAACAAACCAATTTTCTGTGGAGAAATAGCAGAGCAAATTTAAGGGAACATGCAGGTTTGCCGTGATATTCCAGAAAGAAGAGTTAAGGTCTTACCTATTGCGACTGCCTTTGCAGCTTAGAAATGATATCATCCCTCAAGGTAACCAAGTAACTACCTAGGTACTTACCTAAGCTGCCTGCCTGGCTCTATTGAAGGGTCGTAGCTTATACTGCACTACCTCGACTACCTACCCCTCGGTCGCTACTGGAACCCCGCTACTCCCCCATACAGTGAGCAATCTAACCGTAGGTACAAGGCAATGCCTAAGTAAGTACCTTCTAAGTTCTCAGTAATCCAGCTCCTTGTCCCCTCCAACAGTATCTTAGGTAGGTAGCAGCTTCCCCACAAAATACAGTTCTTGTCACAGGCAGCTTGCAAGTTGCAGGGGTCTAGCCCCTGCCTATTACAATACCTGGTCAGACCTGGTCTAGCCTAGGTAACGTACTACGTCCATCAATCTGTAATCTGTGCGACGTCGTCTTTTTTGTCTTGCGCATCATCCTCCCGAACCACCTGCGCAGATCGAAACCACGCGTCCTCACGCTTCTCTCCCGCCCCATCCTCCCTCCTTTCTTCATCACTCTCTTCAACCCCCTCTGCCTCCCATTCTCTGCCCTCTATTTTCCTATTCCTATCTCTAATCTGGCCCCGGCGCCCTACGCTCCACCCGCCTTCTCTGACGCGGGATCGCATAGCTGGTTGCGCCAGAGTTAGAATCGACCGTCCTTTTCCTCTCTTGGCCTCAATTGGTAGTGATTCGCACTTATAAGGCTTGTCTTTTTTCCTTTCTAACGATTTGCACGACATAACGAGACAAAACGATACCACTTGATGTGAACGATACCTACCTCAAAGACAGAACAAGCAAAACAGGTCGAATAGACTAGAACTACATACTGGCAACAGTCCTCATCTTCTCTCTCACCCTCTTCTCTCTGTGCCCCTCCTTTCACCGTTGAGACTTGTCAAACTTGTCCTTTTTCACGGCGGTGGATAAGCCTTTCTCTTTTCACAGTCCTCTCAGGGGCTTTGGTCACCATCATCTGACAGCCGTTGTGATCGACGATCTCGAATTTACGCTGGATCTTGTCACCAGCTTCCGCTTGATTTGTGTCCTACCCCGACTATATCTTCTTATCAGACTATAAGTAGCCGTCGTTTTGCTCTTAACATGGCGAGCACCTCGGCCGATCCTCCCAGGCAATACGTGCCTTTAACGTGTCATGGTCACTCGCGCCCCGTCCCGCATATTAGCTTCTCGCCGCTTGAGAAAGAAGAGTCCTACTACCTAATCTCGGCCTGCAAGGGTATGTATACTATTCCTACGTCCTAAACTCGTGAGTACAGAATGGGCATTAATTAACACGGCTTCCAGATGGTAATCCCATGCTTCGTGATGGCCAGACTGGCGACTGGATTGGAACTTTTATAGGCCATAAGGGTGCTGTGTGGCAGGCTAGACTGAGCCCTGATGCAAGCACTGCTGCTACCGCTTCTGCTGATTTCACTGCGTAAGAATTATTTGTCATTGATTCGAATACTACATCACTCACCGTTGTCTGTAGGAAAATTTGGGACACCCACACAGGTGAAGCCCTTTGCACCCTTCAGCATGATCACATTGTCCGTGCCGTTTCATATCCCCCGGACAGCTCTGACCTTCTCGCAACTGGTGGGATGGAAAAGAAGCTCCGCATCTTTGACTTGAGCAACGTGAAACCGAGGGAGACAGGTGAAGCGGTAGCCCAGACAATTCCAGCCTCATCGGGTTTCGAGATTGGCCCAAATGTTCATACCGCCTCCATCAAATTCATTGTTTGGACTAGGGACCCAAACATCTTGATTACGGCATCTGATAACGTTCTGCGATGGTTTGACCTCCGTACGCGGAATGTTGTCAAGCAGGAAGTCTTAGATGGAGAGATTGGCTCCTGCGAACTTTGTGGCCTAGCTCCTGAGTTAATGTCTAGGACAGATATTGGTGAAGGCTTGCCTGTGTTGGCTGTTGCCGCTGGAAAGTATGTCTACTTTTGGGGCGGTATGAATGCCACTACCGAGCTCAAACGTCTCCAAATGGACTACCACGTCGCCAGCGTGGCTGTAGATCCCAAGGGCAGAAAGATTGTTATCGGAGAGGACAAGCCGGCAACATGGGCCAGAGTCTACCGATGGGACGATGGTGCTGAAATCGGTGAGTCCATAAGCACTTACCTCATCGGCCTACTCACTAACAATTAACAGACATTCACAAAGGCCATCACGGCCCTGTCTGGTCGGTTGCATTCTCTCCAGACGGTAAGCTGTACGCCACTGGCTCAGAAGACGGAACTATAAAAATGTGGAAAAACTGCGAGGGTGATTATGGGCTCTGGCGCGGTGGAGCCGCTGGGAATGGGAATGGTAATGGGAACGGAAATGGAGCTGAACGATTTGCGGAATAGGATGGCGCATCGTATCATGATCCCGTGTCTGCCACCCATCCTTCGAGCTGCGGAATCCTGGACAACTCATCATCCAGCGGCTCGCCCTGGGATATCGTCCCTGTATTCCCAAAAGCGGCGAAGAACTAATATGCATTGCACGATACAGCCCAGTCCTGAATTGGGGAAGCTTGCGGCAAGACTTACACCAGGCAGTGAGTCTACAATGCACCACATTCAGCCAAGCCCTTAGCTCATTACGTTCAGATGGTGATAGAAGTCAATATGCTGATCATGCTTTAAAGACGTCGAAACCATCATGTGCAATTCTCTGGTACATCGAGGTTTCAAACACATGGCACCAAACGTATGTAGAGCTCACTGCAGTAGCATGGACAGACGAATCAGATAGCTACATAGGTATCCAATTCGTCAATCTACTTAGTACCAAAGTCCCTACCTCCCGCCCAGACTGATTTACGAGCTGTCTACTCCAGCCTTAGATGGGTTCTCTCGCAAGCTGCGTGAGAGATGTTGTGTTATAATGATATACCTTGGAAGGCCACAACCAATCGTAGGTCTATCTATATCTATTTTCGTATTTTCGATTGCAGACTGGCTTACCCTTCGCCCTATATCTAGACACCGCCCAATACTTTATATAATACTGGATTCTACCTCCTGCTCTGGCTGTGATGCACATGGCAGGATTGTTTGCCATTCACTAGTCGATAAAAAACTCCGTCGTCTATCTGACCTGGTTTGCATTGATATGTCCTGTACCAAGTGATCTAACGCCCACCTAGGTAGCTATGTACCCTGCTTGTACACAACAATGCCCAGAAACGCGTCTAGAGCGAGAGGCTAGAGCCCTGTCTCTGTATCAAACAGCTTACCTATCTATAACGTGACAAACTGAGCTACCTGGCCACACACATACTTGGGTAGCTGTTGAATGGCTCGTGCTTTTAACAGTTGCCATCGAATAGCCGGTACGTACCCATTGAGAAGGTACTGTCCCGTCTGCCCTCTTTTTTTTTCTTCCCTGTCTGCTTTGGATTCACCACCCTCTCTCTCGCGCCTGCACAAATTTGATATTCGCAAAACACCATCTTGGTAGTCCATATCACAACCCTCTCCGGCCTACTGTTTCGACTTGTGCATTCTGCACTCGTCTTCGGTCTCAGTTTAGTAAGTATCAGCTCCCCTGCTCGATCTCCTGTCACTGCAGTCACAAAACTTTCACTCACCCTCTCAACACCAGCACATCCCTATCACTGCTTCCATTATTACCCACAACAGCATAAACATCTTCCTGCTGTCGTGAGCCTAAATGAGTGCATAAGTAAGTAAACGCTGGATAAACAGAAGCAGCGGCTATGATAGCAGCTTCCCCAGTGTCTCTGTCGTCTAATCCCATATCAATGAACACCTCATCACCACCTCACCTGTGCTCACAGGTCTGTTTGTGCACTGCCTTACCAATGACAATGCCAGAAGGATCCTAGTTTCTCAAAACTGTGAACCAGCAACATGGAACAGCCCCCGGCAGACTCACCCGCGAGTGAGGACCCTGCCGCTTTGTCCAGCGAAGGCAATAAGCCCGGCTCCACTTCAAGAAAGCGCAAGGCGCCCGAGGAGTACTCGACGAACCCCAATACGATGCGCGTGCGCGCTCGCAATGCAAAGCTACCACCGTACCAACTCGAGATAGAGCGCGCCAAAGCGAACGACCAGAAGGCAGTGGTTTCGGCGTGGAAATTCCACACCAACAACGAGAGCTTCCGGGAGGCTCCCGAGGCCCAGCGGAAGAAGACCCTCGACGAGGTGGAGAGGAAAGTCCTGGAGCGGCGCCGTCGCAGGGGGATTGATGCTAATACTAAGATTGCTGAGCTGAATAAGGAGTATGGGTATGCAGAGGATGCACAGACGCCCCCTGAGGATGTGGACGAGGGTGGAGCTCAAGGAGATGCGGCTGTGCCTGCAACGGCGAGGCCTGGTTATACCGCTGTTGCTACCCAGCCTATCGCGGCTCTCATGGCCCAACCTCGAAAGAACGCTCAGCCGCGCGTTACACGATCTTCTGCGGCAGGAACCTCTGCATCTGCGTCTACCCAGACAGTTCCTGCCGTCGAGAACCGGAATATGCAGCTCGAGGCCAAGATTGATGATCTCAAGAGACGATACGAAGCCGAGCGGGACCAGAATAAAGAAGAGCAGGACCGGATTAAGCAAGAGCAGGACCGGAATAAACAAGAGATTAAAGGCCTTAAGACACAGATCCGGGAATTGCAGGGTTATGTGGAGAACATGGTACAACAGATCGCTGCTCTCCAGAATACGCAGATGCACGCTCATCCATATACCCTGGCTCATCCTGCTGCCGCGGCCAGTAATGTTTATACACCTCATTATCCTGAGCCGCCCGCTGCCCATCACGCCCAGCGTACCTTTCATCATTCAGCTCCCCATCAGCATTATGGTTATGTCTTTGAGCGTGATGTGCTTGGCGATGACTACGATGTTGATGGTCAGAGACCTTTGTGGGAATAGTGCGTTAGGAAGAGGCGGAATTGGTCGATAAAGAGGTGGACATCTCTTTTGCATTGCGGTTTGCATGCGCTAAACAAACAGGCTGAAGGAATCCTACTCGTTGCGTTTGCATTGAACACTAACTTGAACGCGAAGAATTTCTGGTCTCGGTCTACTATATAGATCCGTAGATGAGCAAAAAGTAATGGACTGGTCAATCTTGCTGGAACCCGCGCTCTTTGTTGTTTATGCATATCACGGTGGCCCGTGTGTTCATGTCTTCTCACTGATGCACATGACATGCAGCTACAATCTCTTCAAAAGAATGGCATTAGCGAGTTCTACTTGAGAGGGTATAAATTCAGTTGACTGTTTATCTGAGATCCTGGCATGCATAAAGCTTTGTAAATGCCCTTGCCCTACCCAGCGCTCTCTATCTTTAGGAATGGAGTTCGATCTACCAACCAGCATCCATCCACCATCCATCAATGCATTCAAACATACCTACCCTGGTACATACAGTATCATCAAGCCCTTCCCATCAAAGTCCCATCAAACCATCTATTAATTTCATTTTATTTCTCCGGAACAGCAGGCCTCGACGCCCTCGCCGTAAGAATCCTCGAAACCCGCGACATCCAGCTCAAGCGATCAACGCTCGGCAGCTCGGCCGGGTTCTCGACGGTGCCGAAGGGCTTTGAGTCGTCGAGTTCGGGCAAGGGGCCCTCGGTGCCCAGCTCCGCGTCCGGCGGCATCCGCCTCCACTTCCTCTTATCGCCACCCCCCTTTTCTTCATCCTCGTCACTGTTTGTTCCCGTTTTGCTGCCCCGTCGGAATACTCTGGCGACTAGGGGTAGTCTTTGGAATTTGTGTAGTTGGTGCCGCGCCCACGCTTCAATCGTGAACACGAAGAACTCGTCCGTCTCACCCGCCCGGTAACGCCTGTACCGATGCAGTGTTGAGTACGCGCCGTACCCCGCGATGATGGCGATCAGGATCCCCGTCAGCACGATCGCTGCTACTGTGAAGTTCGACGAGAAGGTCCCGTTGCCGCTGCCGCCGCGTCCTTTGGATTGAGCGGAGTCGTCTATGTCAGGGCTTTGTTGCCCGCTTGTTGTTGTTGGAGTCGGGTTTGGTTGGGGTTCTTGCGAAGGGGATGTTGAAGGAGGTGGAGGGGCGGCAGAAGATGGCGATGGAGATGATGACGATGAGACTGAAGATGGTTTTGACGCGGTAATTGACTGGATCGAACCGCCTAATATTGGTAGGGGCGTTAATGTGCGTATTGTCGTCGCTGTTGTGGACTGTGTGGAGGATGACGTCGAGATAAGGCCCTGCGTCGACGTAGTCGTCGGATCCGACGTGGAAGACTCCTCTGTCCCTGTGGTGGAAGTTTCCGGCGGAGGCGGAGGTTGTTGAGTTGAGCTAGCCTGTGTGACTCTCGGTCCTGGTGTGAGAGGATCCGTCTCGAGACCGCTGAGATCCTCCTCGCGCCACCGAATCTGAATTGCCGGCCCAACTGTTACCTGGGCACCGTTCACAGAAGCTGTGCGTGAGACGCCCCATACGCCGCCGCGGAAGTCAGACGTGTCGGATGTACATGTGTGGCCGCTGAGGAAAAACAGTTAGTTAAACCGTGAACTTGCAACCAATTATGCCACAGATGCGTGTGGGTGTGTGGGTGTAGATGGTGTGGTGCTTACTTTGGTATACAATACGCCGCCGTCTCGCCGTCTTGGATGGCGGGAAACCCTTGACCTGTCCTTGGATTCGTTATAATGCATGACGGCCCTACGTAGAATCCGCTGGGACAGATGGCAGGCGAGTAATATTCGAAGCCACGCTCGGGGATATATTCATCCCACGACGGCGGATCGCAGGATGCGGGCGCAGTCGTGGGAAATGGGGGGAACTGAGAGGGCACTTTCGTCGTCGTCAAGAGCCATGTTATCGGACACGGCGGTGTGAAGACGGTGGTGAGGGCAGCCAGCGGCGGCGTGAGTGTCGCCATTATATTGTCGACGGTTCAGTAAGTTCTGGCATCCAGCACGCTGAAGACAACATAGACGTTCAGTTCGTCAAGAACCTTCAGTGCTGGATCGCCGCGCAACTACTTCTCTCTTCTCCCCTCTTAGTTCCAAGATGCCTCTATATGATGTCCAGATCATCTATCAGCTACGGGAGATCGATCGCACCACGAGCTGAGAGGGGCATAAATTCGCGATAGTATAGCTCTCTAAGGCGGATTCGTCCCGGGAACACAGCTTGATCGGGCTTCTGGTCCGTTTGAATAAGATAGACAGCTATCTATCTGCCTGCGAAGAAGATTAACCTGGTGGGTTCAACCCGGACGCCCAACGTCCGGGTCTCGTTTTGTCTGTTGGTTTTGCCATGACATGGACCATGAGGGAGATCATACATGGTCTCTGTCCGATTCGACGAATCTGCTGGCTCGGCCAAGGTCGGGTTGGCATGGTACCAGGCCCGTCTCACAATTCCCAACGGGCAACCCTTCTCGTCCCCCAAAACATGGTCTAAACGTCACTTTTGGCCCCTGGCAGCCGCTTAGCTCATTCGACCTTCGTGGCCATCTTTGCATCTGGATTGCGAGCAGAGCAGATTGCCATTGAACCGACCATAGCCCTGGAATCAATCGGCCTCTGAGGAAATGCGAGTGTTGTTCGCCGTCCTCACCATGAAGACATAAGCTGTGAGTACACACTATACCCAGTTCACTTTGAAGATGAATCTGAAAACAGCTTCCCCCGCTTTCTGCCCGCATCTAGACTAGGGGAGCAAACCCATGCTCACATTGCCTCAGGTTTCACGAGGGGGCATGTCACAAGCATATATACTACATACTACAGACAAGGACCATACAGGGGACGAACCAACGAGATGCGACACTGGGCCACTGTCCCACCGACGCCGCGGCTTTGACCCCGGAGCACGGCCAGCCATGACACAATAGCTTGCAGGCTTGGCAGGTCGGTTCGGGTCTTGCCGACAAATCCCAGCGAACTGCTAACCTTTCCCTTTCCCTTTCCCTTCCCGTTCCCGAGTTCTGCCCCGGCATCGAGCAAGCGGCGATATCCAGGGCCAGGGTCGAAGTAGCGGTCTTGCAACTCAATGATCGATTATCATTGGAGCCGAGATAAAGATTAATTGATTGTATGTTTTGTGCGGCCCGTGAACTCTGAACATCTCAGGATCATGGGTGGCTGTGAAACGGCCAAAACCCCTCGCCAAGACTTCGGCTCTGGCACTGCAACGGTGTCGTCTCATCTTATTCACTCAGCAGAAGAAGCGTGCGGCCATGCTTCTGACCATAATTATCGAAATTGGGTGCCCTACGTAGTACTGCAATTGACGAGTATGTTACGAGACTGTTCGATTACTTCCAACCCAGTGATGGCGTCCTCTCAATCTACGGAGGTCATTTAAGTATTATGGCGAGGAGGGGAAGAATGTGAAATGTGACTATGGTCTGATGAACAGCTGCGGCCAAGGTAAGTGACCGCCTCGCCTGAATTTCTCACTCGCTGCACCAGCCTACCGATTAATACGACAGATGGTCTTCCAAACAGTCTTCGGCATGGCCGATTGAAACCTAATTTTGAGTGAGAGCAAGAATCGTATTGGAGGACTCTATATGTTTACTTACATACGGCGCCTCTAGCCAGCTCTATGTTGCTTATTCATGATGCATCCCTCGATACTGTCATGACGAAATGAGCACCACTTCGCGCCTGATCTCATTTATGTGCTCAGCCCGTTGGGCGCAACGTCTCAGCGAACTGCCCGCTAGAGAAGAAATCGACTTCTATGCATGTAAAGGATACTGTCTTTGCCTTTTGAAATTGAAATCCATCACAGCTCACGATGGAGTAAACAAATCGCAAGAGGAGAGCATTCAGAAACTCGCCAACAGCGTAAAACCATTCACTTGAGAGCATCACATCACTCAAAGTCATCTACCACCTTCCCGCTCCAGGTATCCATTAGTCTAGTGAGACTGAAATGTATCATCAGAGTAGTAGTCACATCGACTTATCCAAACCTTTACTGTTTTAATCAGTATCTGAAAACCGGGTGAGTTCCCCCCGCCTCTCCAATCTATCATAACAACCAAGCTCAATTCTCCGCAGAGTTATCTCGTCAACCGTTAGGCTCGTTGTTGGTATTGATATTGTAAAGGTGATGGAGACTCGTGGCCAGCAGTCACTATAAGGGGTAGTCTATATACACTATCCTTCGTACCTACCAACACAACGTCCTCCATCAAGTCGCCACTTCCTTCCTTCCCTCCCTCCCTACTTACTTGACTTTCTACCTGATTCATAGCCTCCCTCCCTCACTCACTCACGCACTCACTTACTCACCTATGTGCACGACTATCATCAACACGCAGCTTCGTATTCCATTTCATTTACTTCTATTAAAAACGTGTAAACCCCAATCTATCACGCTGTCTATAAGCCCATACTCAACACTTACCTACCTCCCTTCCTTCCACTCCACCAGCACTCGACTAATTAGTAGAGCCGAGTCTGTCGCCTCAAAGCCCGAAGCGCGGCGCCCTCCTCTTCCACGACGGCTGCGTGCGCACTGTCGAGCTGCTGCGCTAGTAGCGCCGAGTCCCGCTTGTGTCTGTCTTCTCTCATCTTTATTCCTCTCTCTGTCTCTACATATAATCCTACTTCCTCGCCTTCTGCTTCTGCTTCTGTTCCTACCTGGGGAGAGAGAGGCGGTAAGTCCTCGGTGTTGGTCGAGTACGGGTTCAGAGAAGCTAGCGAGGTGTACGAATTTTGCGTCGATATTGATGATGAGTTTGATGTTATGGGGTTGATGAAATGCGAGGTTTGATACTCTTTTTTTTCGTCCTCTTCATCTTCACCGTAGTCTGAGGTGTCGTCGTCAGCGTCGTCGTCGCTGGGTGGGAGGTTCCAGGATGAATTCGAGGATGAGGAGTATGAGGATATGGTGGAACGAGGGAAGATCCCCGTCACGCGTTTTATGATGACATTGAGCTTCCGCTGGAGCTTGCTTGCACCATCTCCACGTCGGTTGGGGATGAGAGTGACGGCGTAAGAGTGAGGGGTGTGAGATTTCCATAAAGTTGGACTTCCGCCCTGGGAGTCGAGGGGTGCGGTCTGTAGTCTCAAGTCTGGCGCCATGGCTTCGCGGTACGATTCGATTCGTGACATGGCTGTTAGACAAGTATGTGAGAATGTGATGGGATGAATTTGTGCCAAGATGATCAGAGTTGAGCAGACGAGGGGAGCTTCTCCGGATTTCTGAAATAGGCTTACGACTTCCTGAGTCTTGGGAATAGATCAATCGAAGTAACTGAATTTCCGAAGGACAAAGTCAACACAAACAAAGAAACAAGGTTGATGAAAAAGCCAGCTGAAACATGAAACAAGGAAAAGGGCCGGGGCGATTTTATAAATCCGACCAAGTGAGTATGCCAGTATTCAAATACTTCCTGACTAGACGAACCTTGTTCTCAGTCCTGCGAAGCACACGTACACAAAGTTTTGCCCTGCTTACCTTAGCTGTAGAGAAGAATCTACACGGTAGAAGGTTGATGAATTACGCAGATTATCCAGCAATTTGTACCGCACACGAAAAAGTGAGTTGAAACACAGAGTTGAATGGCGTGAATGATCCTTTTTCGTAAAGCCATTGAGCGTCTCCCGTCCTTCCGCTTTCACTTGTTCGGAGAGGGCATTGTTGTTCGTTCAAAAGAATATGCTGCTTTGATAGGTCCCGTGACAGGCTTTGTCAGTAGGAGGAGGAGTTAGACAAAGGGGTCACTCTCCTTCTTATTGATGACGTAGATGCTACTATTTGGATCATTACTTCTGGGGAGCATGATTCGCGAAATATTGAAGGTACTATCATATATTACTTCCATTCGTTGTGAGGATGCTAAGCCGGATGGGATCAGACCCAGCTACAACATTGCAACATCACATTCATATCACATGCACTCTGTAGGTCCTGAGCATCAGAATCATCAAATATGCTATGTAGGAACATTAAATCCGTTTGTAATACATAACGCCAGGCCCAGGCCTAGGCCTTTCGTATGTCGAGCATTGTAATCTTCAATCATGGATGGCCACCGGCCAGCAAAGTAACCAGCTCAGCGTTGAGCTCCGCCAAATGTCTTAGTGTAAGCCTCGCCTTCTAGGCACACCTCATTATATGTGTCAAAAGGACCCTCAAAAACCAAACAGATCCCGTTGCCGTTATGACTAGGCGCCAGTTTGAGGAACTCTAAGTCGTTCCCCTCGCCAGTCGTTCCACGAGACTAATAGTATTAGATCTCCCTTGCGTTTAATGCGTGTATATACACCGTGCCTTCCCACCAGAATAAAGTTCATGAAGACAGAACCAATAAATGCCAACGCCAGTTCCCCAAGCCAAAATCCATGGGGACAGATATGCCGTTAAGTCTAAAGGCTACCAGACGCATTATGCTATACAGTATTTTTCTTCATAGCCGAAAGAGGCCGACACTATCGCCTCACACAATTGTCAGCCCGGTCAAATTAGACCGTTTTGCCATCGCAGTCGGGGATCTTGACGCCGTCTTTCAACTTTCGATTGACGTCTAGAATGCCCCATTGGTCTTCCCACTCTTTGCCTGGTGTATCAAAGCTGATCTTCCAGGGCTCATCGAACATCTCGAACCAGAAATAGTTCGTGCCGTTGTTCAAAGCCTGGCAAACCCACGTAGAAAGCAGCGTGTTGAGCTCATCAATTCCAGCGACGGCCCCGTCCGTACATGTATCTGCGCCGCCACAGTCGGTGCCGCCCTTAGTTGGCCATCCGATTTCTGAGATGACGTTCTTCTCTAGGTCGGATTTGAAAAAGGAACCGGCCTTGTTTTCCCAAAATGACCAAGTCCATGATGCCGCTACTTTGGAGTCTTGACCAGCAAAGAACGGATGGACGTTGGCCATGATATAGTCGCTGAGCTCCGCTAAATTTGCATCCCAATTATCTCCTAAATCGCTGGTGGCCACGGGAAGGTCCCAATTGTGCTTAGTCAAATTCGAGCGCACATTGTCTAATAAATCCCCCAACTGTTGAGCCGTCATTTGCTGGCGGAACAGAATTTCATTGCCAATAATCAATCCCTTGAACGGTTTGTCTCCGTACTGGTCTAGGATCGACCACATGCGATCAAGCTGGCGGGTGTTGGTCACGTTATTATCGTCTTGCCATACGCCAAGCCATATCTTTATGTCGTCTTCCATCTTTAACTGGTTTATGGCGTGGATAGTCATCTCAGTTTGGTTGCAGTCGGTCCCGTACAACCGAATGGTGTTTGTCAGTTGTGAGAGGATGGCCACATCGCGGGTCACGTTGTTCTGGGATGGTGGATTCTTTAGGCAGTCAGGGTATTGGACGTTTATAGGTGTATAGTCCACTCCAGGAAACACCTTGTGAAGATTGGGGTTGTTCAGTAAAGCTTGAATCTCGTCAGAGTCGAGGCTGAGATCTCCGTTCTTTGCAGAATCATCGTCGGCGGATTGTCCGTATGAGGATGAGTCGTTCTTAGAGTTCTTGTTCGCATACATTGATCCCAGCACACCGCCAACGACGGCACCGGCTATAACCAGTAGAATGACAATCGCGATTATCCACTTCCACTTCCTTCTGGTCCTGCTTTGTTTAGCCATCCATTCGGATTTCTCCGCCCTAGCGCCAAGGTCATATTCTCCGATGCCTCCGCTTTGGGAATTAGCAGCTGGATTCTGCACTGGATCATAGTTAATCGCACTATTCCGATTCCTTCCTATTAGACTACCGAGAACGCCACCTGTTGTCGCACCGCCGGCGGCGGCTCCGGCGGCAGGAGCAGAGGCACCATTTGCACCTCGACCACTCGAGTTTCCGAGGCTTAGCATGCTGTTTCTAGCGGAGCGTCGATACTCGAGGCCATCATCACCGTCGTCGTCAATGTCATTAGGATTGAAATGACCTATTCTTGGATCCATGCGTTGACCGTAGGCCAGTTGTGGATCTCGAAAGGGATCGCTGTGGAAGCTATTCAAGCTGCGCGTAGGAGTAGAAGCGGCAACGGGTAGGGCCAGATTCGACGATGAGCCATGGCCACCCGGGCCCTGGTAGGCTTGCTCGTGAGCATAGGGTTGGGGTTCCCCGTAAGGAGTATCCTGAGGTTGTACCCGCTGGTAAACTTGGGGATATGGAGGTTGCTGTTGCTGCTGTTGTTGTTGGTATTGCTGCGTAACTCTCATGGCCTCGAGACCGCTTTCTCGGGCATGCCGCTCTGCAACGCTCATGGCGAGTCCAGGAATGCCGCCAGCGGCAGCCTCGCTGAAATTGTCGGCGCCGGGAGTGATGCTGTTTGGCTGCGATTCGTGCCCCCAGGTGCGCTCTACAGGGTCGCGATGAGGCGGCGGTATAGGCTGTGCGGTTGAAGAAGCGGTGATCCCTTGCGTGCTGCCTCTTTGTGTTCTATTCTGGCGCATCCGAGCAAATACGGAGTCGGGGTGGTCGCCGGGGTGTGCCGAGTGTACTGGCGGTCGTGGTGGACTGGAAGGGTGGTCTCTGTAAGGCGCCGAATCGTCTTCGTACTGTGGTCGGGATGCGTCGAGGTCGTATAAGGGACGAGCTGGGATTGAATGACGCTGCGGTGAAGAAGCCGTGTCTCGGAGGGCATAGGATGAAGAGTCTAGAGGAGCGCCTTCACCACCGTCAGAATCAAAGGAGTAACGAGGACCCATGGTGGGCGCCCTTAGATACTGATATGAGTACAGGCAGGTAGCCGGGCGGGCGGGTGAAGTGGGTCAATGAGACGGCAACAAAGACGCAATGCCAATCAACTTGGCAGTCGGCTGGTTTGTTTGTGAGGGAGTGGAGGAGTGCGCAGGCAGTTCCGGCGCGCTGGGCTGATAGGCTGTTTCGTCCGGGGCGACGATTAATACGAGAGGCGCTCGATAGCGGGCAGCCCTCGACAAGGTGCACAGGCCCAATCGCCTCGCTATCTCGCGTTGGACGAGTCCGTACTGTACGGACGCCGCTGCAAATAGCAAGGACGGAGCGGGAATATATAATCTGGCGTAGGTAGGTGGTGTAATGCCGGTCCCAGAGAGCCGGTAGATAAACTTGCAGACGAGAGGCGTCAGCGAGCGTCGTCGGGTTCGCGAACACACACCCGACTCGGCGAGCCAACAGCCAAACACATCAAGGTATAACGTATGCTAAGTGAGCGAGAATAACAATGAATATCTATCTGTTGGAGTCATCAGTACTGTAGTGCAAGGGAGCCAGTCGTGTCACAAAGCTGGCTCCGGGGTTTTCAGTGTAGGTACCGGTATGCGTCTCGTAAAATGAACTTTAACGTATAGGTAATGCAGAGAGTATCGTCGTTGAGGTTGTATCTACAGTATACTCGATTGCAGTGCGGTGTAAATGGCAAGTGGAAGAGATGCAGCCCGACACCAGTCAACATTGAAACATACTGCAGTAGAAAGGTGGGCATACCCTGGGCTTAGCTTGACCGTCGCTTTTTGATACGAGCAGGAGCGTAGCGTTACCCAGTGTAGTAGTGGCATCCAGCTGAGACAGACAAGGCACCTGGCTAATACGGTTAGTCCGATCTTACCCCGTCTCTTGGCCTAAAATGGGTAGAGCTCTCTCTGACAAGCTCGAGTCCTACTAAGCAGGTAGGAACAGGTGAAAGAAAAAGCTAACGGCTAACGAGGAAGTTGGCAATTGCAGTGCAGAAAGTTTACATGGGCAGAGGGCATTTTCTCGTATTCAGATCACCAACAATTTTTGTCCCAACTACACTAACCCACTATCTTGCCTAACAAGACTTAATAACTTACAGCGAGTCACCAGTTTCTCTTGGGGCTGAAGCATCGACTGCGAGCTGGTGCTGAAGCTGAAAGCGAATCTCTATCTGGGGACTATTAGAGGTATACTGATACACACTTATACGCCGAAGCTGGCGCTTAGAATAAGTACCGAATCGAGCCCCCTTGGCGCCTCTCAAGGGGCTTGGCAGACTCGGGCTGGGAGGGCTAAACTGGCATGCCCCTGTCCGCAGGGCAACAAAAATGACGGTATACAAGGGCCGTCGCTATTGTAACTTTAAGGTATCGATTTGCGACGATCACCCCTCTCCAGCTAAAAGCATCTCCCAATAATGGGCAGAATCAGCAGAGGATACGCTACAATACCTCGACTCTCCTACAGTAACATTTGGATACCCACAGCACTCTGATTCCCCAGCTAGCAACTACCTAAGTCGGTAAAAAGCGAAAGTCAGAATGTCTCACGATGTGGCTTCCCCTTGACGCCTACATTCGGCCATAGGTGTTGAACGATACTGCGTAAGCATACAACGTTACAACTCATCTTGTTACCATATGGTGTAATGCTCAGTACATCTACTACAGTGGTGTATACGGGCAATTAATTACGAACATCTACCGCCGAGTAGGGCATAAGACTGTCAATCTGCCTTTAAACACCCTATTTGTGCCTACTGAATCAAGACCCCATCTTATTCGGCCCGGGATCACGGCCTTCGCTATTTATAGCCTCACTGTATAAGTGCGCACACGAGCTATTAACCCACACTTTGCCTCTCAATACGAGTAGGTTTCAATCTTTCGCCGTTCGTTTAAACTAGGTAGTTATCCAGTATGTTGGACGATAGCAAGCGAGAAGAAGTCCAGCCCGTTGTTTTGATCGCGCAGTTTTCTACCACGCTTATTGAGCCGGACTGCTGGTTAAAACGTTGGTCACATGCAAACCAACAATCATAGAGTAACATTAATAAGACATCTTGTATTTCCCTGTCTCCCTTTCTTGATGATATGGGTGTTTTTCGAGAAGCTACCCAGGTTTTTACTCTTGCTTTGAGCCAGCTTATAATTGATAGCCGGCATTGGACAAGATAGCACACCTGGCCTGCGACCAAACCTACAACCCATTAACTAACTTTGTACTCTGGTGAATATCTGCCTATTGTATATCTTCATGTAAGTAAGTAGTCTGGTACTACGTACGCTAAGGCATGCAATCGAAGACGTGCATCTTGAGGCGCACTCCACTACAGTATCGTCAACTGGCAGAAACAGATATTAACCTCTTCGATAGCGAGGCTGTGTCTCAAAACTTTACTCTTCCCTTCGTCTTCAATTCTCTATGACAGATAGCTCGAGTCCGAGCACTATATTGTTAGAAGAATATTGTTAGAAGATGCAGCATCTTTCTGCTCATTTTTCATTCTTCCACATGCCAATGAGTACCTGGGTATCTGCGAACTATTTTTCTGAGGCAGCTTGCTTGTGCAGCCACAGTTGCTTGATCAGCCCCACAAATTAGCCTCATGGCAAGGCTGCCTCGGGGTATGCTTCAGCCACAGATGATATGACGATCATGATATCATCAACTTTTGAACTTTTGCTTGAGCCTCCAGCATCATCAGAACAAAGTTCATCAATATCCCAATCGAGCCAATTCCTGCTTTGCGTTCTCTGAGCCTAATTAATTTCGAATCTGACAGTCTGAATCCACGAGAGGTCGGCTAATTAAGCGACATAACAGTTTATCTAGCTCTATCTAGTGAAGTGAAGCCGTGTAGAGCCCGGAAGAAAAGCTCCAGTCCTTTCTTGAAACCCATTGCGAATATTAAGCCTTCATTCTGTATATAGGAGATAAGGCTCAGTAGCATTACCCTTGGCCCACACGAGGTTACCTATTGGACCCTGTTCCCTTCCCTTTCTGGCCCATCAGTTCCATCCGTCTACCAGTCGCTCCATTATTTCATATGCTAAATGATGTCAAGCTGTAGTAGATCCGTCCAGTTACTGCTCTGTGCCTTAGTAGACCTAGTAAAGCCAGGCGACGATATGGCGAGATATTGACATCATAGGTGCATAGCTGACCCCTACAACTTACGTCGGTGGGGGAGACTGCAATGACTCTGTAGCATATAAACGTTGGACTCCCACACGACGTCGGATAGTCATCATACATCTCACATCTACTACATCTACATACCAGTGACTCTCAACAAGAAACACCCTCATCAACACGTACAATCCCAAATATCACCTATCACACCAAACAGACAAAGTCATCACACACCCATACATCATGTCTGCCACCCGAAACCCCGATTCCCTCCAGGGCGAGTTCCACCCCCGCGTACCGCCCTCGGAACCCATGGAGAAAGGCGGCCACAAGCCCGGCGTGCTAGTCGGGAACGACCGCGTTCCAGAGTTCCACGCAGAGACATACCCGCCGGGAACCGCGCCCCGCGAACACACATACCAGCCCAACCCAGAAGGCGAGTTCCCGGCACAAGCCTACGACTACACCCCGAGCGCAGAAGAAACGCTCGGGGGCGCGACCTCGAAAGACCTCTACACCGGCATGGGCAAGCCGCTGCAGGGACAAGTGAGCCGCGAGATCAACAAGGCCCACGGCCGCCACAGGAAGAGGGAGGAGGGCACGGGCTGGATCGCGCACGGAGGGAGCCAGGGTGTCGACATGGCGCGCATCAAGGGCGCTGACCTACCCGAGGGCGTGGAGAAGGGCACGCGGGGTAAGGCGAGCGCCGACTATCCTGCTGCTGAGGACCGCGTGCCTGCCAGCGCCGAGGAGATTGCGGCCGAGCGCAAGGTGCCGGAGTGAGCTTATGATTATACGCAGTCGAATGTTAAAGAATCAGGGGGTCGACGTCGTTAGCGCCCGCGGGTTCGGGAGTATATTGTTAGGCTAACGAAAAGGATACTGTGAATGAATTATGAACAACGTCATATTGTCTTGCGAAGCTGTATCATGTGCTTGCTACTGGTGATGACACACGATTTGCTCTGGCATGGTATGGTATCCATAATTGCTCGACATAGACCCAAGTTGCATGGCTCGACTAAGTCCTACTATGTTAGGATCACGGTACGTCTATCGCATGCTCTTGATTTTCTCCATGATTCTTTACTAGGGATTTATTGATTAATTCTACCTTATTCTACCCTAAATTACGTTCATATAGAAACACAGGAGAGCAGCTGGTGCCGCATGGAGTCTTGATTCGAGACTGTAGAGTCCACGGCTCGAAAGACGCAACTCAAGCAATCACAAGTTGTCTGTATCCCCACGGCAGCTGTATTCGGAAGTAACGTGTGATACTGGTCGGCGGCAGCGGCGGTGGCTCGTATCGCCGCCCACAAATCAAAGCGCGAGGAGTGATTATTTATCTTCGTCGTCGTCGTATCTCACAGAACGTCGTATCCGAATCGGTTGATCTGATTATTAATCCCTTGTCACGGAAAGGTCTCCTGACATATCCGGGCAGTGCGACCCGCCGTCCCGTCCATTTCGCCGTCCAGACTGCCATTAATCCTTCAGTGTGACTGTTTCGCTTCTGCTTCGGTGCTTCAGCTCTATGGAATACGGAAAGCAAGAAAAGGGATCGTCGGCAGGTACGGGGGATGCTGTTCCTCTTCCTGTTCTGACCCAGAGTCGCCTTATTAGGCCGTCCCTGTCTCCTGAACCCCTAGCTGTGCCCCGAGGGCCAAAGACAGGACTGTATTAAAACTCTCATCATGCCAGTAGTACGAAGCGTGATACCCCCTTCCACCACCTGTCGTCCCGTTATCCTCGAGACCCCTCCAAACCGCACCGGAGCACAGCCCCTTGGTGACCCCTTTCAAGACCATCCATCTCACAATGCTTTCGCCTCAATCAGCTCAAGCAATAAACCCGGAAGATGCCGGCGCTCCTCGTCGTCTGGCCCGATGACCTCGGCGCTGGCATCGAGGAAAGCGCGCTTGAAATGCGACCATAACCCGACGCCGTCCCGCTGCTCGTCATCTCTCCCCGGTGGACGCGGATAGAAAGGATCGTTCCTCCAAAACGCCCGCGCGGCTTGCTTCATCCCGGCTTCGTCCATCGTCATCTGTCTGCAGCAATCGAAATCGAGGATCCAGAGGCAATGATCGCCGAGGATAGGGGAGGAGATGACCGTCGGCGGGTTTCCGGGTAGCGGTGGGTTTTCTGGTGTTATGGGAGGCGGCGTCGCGAGTACGAATTCGACGTCGTTCGCATCGATTCCTCCCGACCAGTGCATGAATGCCAGAGCCTGCGCCATGCGCTGTGCATACTCAAGGAGATCGAGCTTCAGGTCATCGATCTGGTCTAGATGAAGGGGATAGTTGCGCAGGCTGAAAGTGCGGAAGGTCGAGTTCTTGAAGCCCCGGCGGCGACGGCCTAGGTACGGTCGGATCAGGCAGTTGTGATTCTTGGGATCGGCGGTAATAGATGGTGCGAGTTCTGGCGGGCAGTACTTTTGCGACGAGCAGGTCTCGCACGTCGGTTGGTACGGGAGGGATTCGCTCGGTCAGGAGGATGTTATAGGATGTGTAGCCTGAGGGGAAGCGACGGACGATCTCGCCTGCGTCGGCGGCGGGAACGTAGCCATGCCAGGTAGGGATCGCGAACAGGCATGGGACTCGACAGCATTGGTATGCTGCTATTAGTCGTTGGTGTATTTCGGAGTCGTTATGTAGGGATCTGCCCGGTCCGCCGTCTTCGCGTTTGATGGCTACTCTCCCGCCTCCCGAGTCGGCCCATACCGAGCCGCAGAAGCCTGCGCCGATGCGGTATAGAGGACCCGATAGGTGGGAAATACGAGAATAAGTTTCGCTGCTCATGTTGAATCTCTGTTGTATGGGATGTGGTTTAAACGTGTGATATTGATGGGCCGATGGATGAATACTGTTAAGTTAGGACATCATAGCAGATATCCATTAAGGTTCACAGCGTACACTTACCTACAACGAAGCCTCTGTAAAATAATAATAGGACCTTAATACCACTGACGGGCTTGCTGTGATTAGGGGGGCTGATTCATACTACCGGTACGTTGGAAGAGATACCAGTAGGTACCGTTCTGCCTTTGGCGCTTGCGAAGCCCTGAAAATGATTGTTACGTCCAAAGTATGAAGCATGAAGATATGGAAAGTTCTCTCCCTGGTAGAGAAGCTGTTTAATAACTGCGAAGCTACAGTGGAATCAAAGCCTTGCTTTCGTTTCAATATTATCCTTTAGGAGTTACTGCAAGCACCGGGAACTAAGTGCTCCTTTTGCCATGGCTAAACCGAAAGACATATTGAGCAAAGTATGAGGTCGATTCGGATAGAATTCCTGCCCACATCCAAAATGGTACGGATTCGTGAGTGCTGCCGTTACAGGCAGTCAAGCGTCCAGGAATCTGGTTGCCACTACAAGATGGATGTTTGCTTCACTATCGGATGCATCTCTTAACGCTCAAGGAGGATATTTCAAGGAACGTCGCCAATTAGGGCTTAGTAGGGGAGATAATTAGGGATTACGCCGACAACGGTGTCGCACGGTGATCAGCAGAATCCTAGGCATCATTGTCATCACTCGCAGTAATACAGTAATACTAAATCGCGGCCGTAGATGAAGATAAAGAAAAGAATTTGTGCGCGTCACGACCAGGCGAGTCATATAATGTTATGGGGGCAATGGGGCAAATATGTTCTCTAATATCTACGACCATCTATGATGGTCAACTAGTAGAATGAAATCAATTCTGCCCGAAAATGTGTCCTGGTTGGTGTACCTCGGTTGGTCTGTGCTACGTTGTGCCCAGATACTGATACAGTTGAGTCGCGTCATCGCAAGGATCAACATGAAGAAAGTACGATCGAAGACTTGGATCTAGTGATCGTCGTCATCTTCAACTTCGGCGTCGGGAAACTCCTCCGCCTCCTCGGCGAAGGTAACGCTCTTTCTCTTCCCATTGTTCTTGCCCTTGATAGAAGAATTGGCGCCTCGCTTCTTGGCCTTTTTAATGGCGGGTTCATCCTCGTTGATGGCATCTTCCTCCATGGCGCCGGCTTTGCGCTTGGGGTTGCTCTTCGCGTCAGACAGACGATTCTTGGCCGTCGGGACTGGGGCTGTGAGAGAAGTAGCTCCTCTCTTGTTGCCGACAAAGCTTCCCGTAAGCCCAAGCTTTCCTTTGATGGCTAAGCACCATGAAGAAGGGAAATATTAGTTGAAATGTTGACCCACGGTAATATGGTAGTTAGATATTAGGGTGTGGGGTGGTGCCTTACAACAAAGAGCATTCGTAAGGGTCCGGGGATTCGTGTACCCTAGGTGGGCGGCGAGCGCATTGGTCTTCAGCTATAATGGGTGAGCAAGTGCACGGGAGAGAATTAGTTCAACTTACCTTAGGCGATTGCTCCATATGTGCCCACGCCTCGAGCATGATCGCTTTCTCCCGCTCGGTGAGCGGCTCAGCAGCTTTGTTGGTGTCCTTCTTGGGTGGCATGATGGACAATGCTTAGAGTTGATGAGTAGAGTATGTGCTACTGCGATATCAGTTACTATCAAATCAAACTGAAATGGTGAGGTCTAGAAAAAAGAGCTTAAAGAATGGGTAATGACGTTGGGGGTTGGGTTAAATAGTAGTGCAAGAGAAGATAAAATCTTACGAGGAGATGTTGATGTCGCAATGTAGTACTGTACCTCGAAAGGACTGAACAGGATGAAGTAATAAAGAGGGCGGTTGGAGCTGAACTTGGGAGAGACGGAGATATTTATAGACATGGGAGAGGGGAGAGTGATCTAGCACATGGGCGGTCGAGGCAGGCAACAGCTTCGACTGTGATGGTCATATGAAAACTTGCTCGCTGGCTGTGTGGTTTGTTTGCTAGTTGTACATGTGGTGCTCTTACCTTGTCGTCATGTACTGGCATGTTACTTATATGTTGAGTATATCCTCTGGCCACTCCTTTTGTAGGTAGTCGGGGCAGGAGCGTAATTGTTTATACGTGGAAATTATACAAGGTGGACCGAGAGCATAATACTCATTACCTACATGCAGATGAAAATTTTTCTGCAGTAGTACTACATGCGATGATTGCTCGGTGAATGAAAGGTGAGAATACTTGTATTAACCACACCCTCGAGGCAACGAGTCTTATTGGCCAATTTCATACCAGGACCAGAGCCTCTGGAATGTATTTGTGGTAGAGAATGAGTACATGGCCTGATTTTTTCGGATTCCCGATCAGCTTCACGCAAGTGTATTATCTTAGAAGGGGGTAATTGGAGTTTTAGGTAATGCCATAACATGTTTTCTCAGCCAGACAATTGTACATATGAGTCAGTATACATTCATTACCTACAGCATTCACTTCATATACTCCAGGTAAAGTACAAATTGTGGTATTTCTTTTGACCCATGCCTAGACCATATTGGTCAGGGGACTTACTCCATAGCGAGAATATGTCGCTAGTAGGTCCCGACAGTTTGGTAGACAATCGAATTGGGGGGGGGCTCGGCAGATGATTTCTGCATCACTCCCTGTGGGTTGGTTTGATCTAAGTAGATGTTTCCAAGCCAAAATGTCTGATCTCCGATCTAGGAGCGATATCCCTACACTGATATTGAAGATGTGACTACGTATCCAGTGTTGAAATCGAACTGTGTCAGGGAGTGACTTCATGTAGTGTACCTATTCATGGGGGCGCGGACACTCCTTTCATGTATATATATGAAGTTCTTCCTCTTACCTATCAAGTAGATAAGCTGAATAGTAATGCTCATATACCTACTATTTCACTACCCAGCATCTCCGCTATCTGGTAGGATCTATTGATATCTAAGGGACCGCACGTTTTTTATAAGAGGGAAAAGTACGGATGACATAGGTAAGAAGTCGTCTCTCATCAGTCCATCCCATCTACATATACCGTGAGTAATGGCTGGAAAATACTACTTACCTGCTATAGACCCTCAACGGCTCCCCAATATGAAGTACCTGTCCAGGTACTAGAGCGCAGCATGGGATGTCACTCTACTTACCATTACCTACTGTGGTAAAATTTGATCGATTGCTACCGGGGTAGTGAATGAAATATGCGAGGGTAGAATGTTTGCCCCGTATTTCGACGTGGTGATGGTGTCATAGAATATGCGGAGCCTTCCCCTCCCATAGCTCGACAGCCTACACAGCACAGACCTTAGTCCAAACTCCATCTTCTCGAACCAGTTCTACTGGTAAGTACAGTACTGCACTTGTGTATAACAATAAACGATGCTGGAATCGCCAGCAGTGTGAACTATGACAGCTAGTGCCCGTTGAAAGATCACGCAAGCTGAGATTGGCCGATAATGCTAGTGAGCCATAGATATTGTCTGGTCAGCATTCCAAGCCTAAATCTTACCAAGCTTGAAAGAAATCAATCCAAAGCACCCTCTTTTCCTCTATTAACGTCTCACCTTGCCATGTCTACTGAACGGGGGGCACGTGATATGTAGTCGTAAAATGTGGGGAAGTTACCAGAAAGTTGACGAAATGGTGGGGCAAACTTGGTTAGTTTCGGGTTCCTGCAACTGACAGGCGGGCGCTGATTAGATGCGCATACGTCATTACAAGTTGTCTATCGTAATTGATATATCAGGCAAGCAACAGAAACTGGTATTAATACGACGGGCCGACAACATCTATCTGACCTGGTTTCTTGGGAAAGAAAAACCTTTTTACCACTATATCATCTACACAACCAACAGAAACCCTCATCGACGAATAACAGATATATATTTACCCCAGAAACTTTCTCGGCAAACCCCTTTTTATATCGAGACGAAGTCCCTGCGACATCCTTATACCAAGCAACATGTCGAGCACGAACAAGATCGTAGACGACGTAAAGACGGGCATCAAGGGTATCCGCGGCGCGGGCGACGCTCTGCGCGGAAGCCTGATGGACGCGACGGACCAAGCATTCGACAATAAGCAGAACCACCCTGAAGCACAGGCGTCCGCGCTCAAGAACCAGACCATCACCGAGAAGGGCAAGCGCGAGATGCAGGCCGTAGACGACAGGCTAGCGCAACATGAACAGAAGCGCGAGGCAACCAGGCTGAACCAAACCGGTCTCGCTGGGAATGGTGCTGGCGCTGCGCAAGGCACTGGCCATCACCCTGTTCCCTTACAATGAGCTCCGATCAGTATGTTGAACCGACGCCAATACGAAGAGGTAGCTAGGGTATAATGTCGTTGGTTTGCAGGCGGGGGAGTCTTCACACATGACGAGCGACGGTGGTGATGATAATTAGCGCTTACAAAGTAATAAGAAATGGAAGATTACGAGCACCAAATCTGGCATCTTTAGAATCGTCGAATAAAGTTTCAGGGCCCAACCTATAATTACTTAAAATTCCTGGACTGAAGAATCTTCGAAACTCTTTAGCTCTGCCTCTAATAAAAAGAGTTTATCCTTGTTAGGTAGATAGGGGACTGGCTGGGTCTATATATACAGGCTATCCCTCCCAACCACCAGTCGGAAGGGCTAGGGGCCATTTGACCAATATACCTTCATGGCTACTGACCCCTTTTGACCTACCTGCTACGTGATTGCTAGGCTATACCATTCACTCTGGGACACAACACCTGACAATCCTAACAATATCACAAAGGCTGAATACACGGCTTGGAGAATAACTCTATAAAAACAATATTCGTTAAGTGCGTAGACCGTTTACTATCCAGGAGACTCGATTAGTTGACTGGTAGCCAGATTCCCAACGTAGTATTTCATACAGCCATGATACGACATGAGACTAAAAGGGTTGTGATGTTGTACAAAGGCTCCTCTTGATCCTCGCACTAAAAATATTCCGGTAAATGATAGCCAGACTTCCAAGCCTTATTGCATAGAAGACTGGCATAATATCCTTTGACGCCTGTTCTGGTGGTACATGCTTTCTGTTATCAAGGCGGAGAACAAGGCACGCTATCAGACATACGGATATCTGGTGGCAGGAAGACCTAAGTGAGGGAACTTTACTATCTCAAGCGAAATACATCCATACCTTTGCCAACTAGAAAATCCGGATGGAATTGTGCAACTTCTTAACCTATCATGGTAGGTAATACTGCCAACTGAAATCTAGCGTCGCACACTCTAATCTAGAGATCTTTGCTTTGATCTGAACATAGGGTTAGATCGCAGCTAGCAGTCTCCTACTGCATACCTAAATCCAGCAACATTTTCCCGGCTTACCGTAGCCATGTTTGTCGCTGATTCTCTCTCGTTTGCCACAACCTATGATTACGTGGCGACTCGCTGCATTCTGGCCAGGGATGTGACACCGCATAATGTGTACGCGCGCAATTTTCTTATCTTAGTTTAACCCCAATTACGGTAAGGTACCCGTATTCTCTGCTACTGTGAATAGGTACTCCTGTCAGAAGTTTTTTGTCAGGCGTCGATTTGATCTCAGATGACTCCTCGTGCAATGACTTGACCCTTCTCTGTACCACTGGTTGATGCCGTTCTACATGTCAGTACAGTGCTGAGTTGAAGACAGATTACACCCCACATTGACTAGCAAGTCAGAAGATTTGGGGTTACCCGACCAAACCGTTCAGTTCCAATGAGGGCCCTTAATTATACCATGCCGGCGGATAACCGCGCAACATATCATACTGCAGGGTGCTAATGTACCGTAGATCTCACCATCTTGCATGCAGGGCGACTAATACCTGGGGAACTCTGTCTGACATCGCAGCTGTTACGGCCAAAAAAAAGATCTAAATTGAGCAATCACCTTTGCCGCTAATATACGTCGTGATCAGCCTTGACAGCTCGAAGAACATCGCAGTGGCCTCCGTTAATTTTATCAGCTACAGCATAGACCTGACAAATTGCTAGTGACCGCAGTTACGCTACTGCCCTAAAATGGATAATTGAGACATTTAAGGGAAAAAAAGGCCACAAAGATTTTACGACATGAAATTTCAGATTATCGGAAATTCAACGGTGGGTAAAAAAAACGCGTTGTTTGTTAGATAGAGAACATCACAGGACTGACAGCCACGTTAGTAGCGTAACGGCGGTCACTAACAGTTTGTCATGCTTATGCGGTAGACCAGCAACGAGACACAAGGAACACGAGCGGTTATACCCTAGATTGTCGAGAGCTCCACCCCCCTTTTCTGCATCGAAATGGCACCCTAACCCAGTCATCGTCCCGTCCATGGGCCTTATATCTGCTCATAGAGCTCGTGGGCCATGTGTCCCCAAAATGGACAAAGGAGATTTGCAAAACTGTGAGTTAGGTTCTCAATTCCGGTTGCCCCCTAAGGAGCTGTATGCACAGCAATGCCCTGGATAGTGGCCTACTGCAGGCTTCGAAGCTTTGAATGTGTTTGCGACGGGCTTGTACTAAGTCGGATTCATGAGGGCGAGGATGTTACACCTAGGTTCACCAGAGCCCAATTATAAACTAGGGATCTGATGAAAGCTTTAGCCAGGAAACAAATACACAAGGTTGTAGAGCACAATCGAGTCGAGGCGAGGCCTACAGTGGCACTCCTGCTATAGTTGGCACATACAACCCCGCTGGCCTTGTCGCACCGGTCGATTGGCTGGACCCTTCCGATCATGAGCGAAGAATCCTAGCAATCATTCGACTTCGTACAGCCGAGAAAGAACACTACCGCGGACCGATGTTTTTTTAATCTTGGAGGATCAGGCGGGGGCGGTATGTTTGCCCTCAGAGACTACGGCGCAAGCTTGGCCGAAACTCCGACGTTGTATCGTTCGACCTATGGGGAATAGGGGCTACACTACCCAGAATCGAATGCTGGGGAACCTCGGAGCAAAGATGGTTATGGGGTCTACAGGATGTTGGCTTGGTAAATTCACATGCTAGGGACATGCTCGAGATTATCTACAAGCTAGGTCATGAACAGCTACGGTAGGGCGCTGCCAGGCAGCTGGAGTCTGCTGCGCTTGGGGTTTAGTTACGGCACCTTACTTGGCGGTGTTTTTGCAGCTGTGTCTCCAGAGAAAGTCTAAAGGCTAGTCTGCGATGGTGGGTTTTGAATTTTTTGGATGCCTACTGAAGGAGGTCCTATAAAGACGTAGTTTGGTGACTAACATTATGTCATGCTATAGGCAACGTCGACGTTCAAAAACGACACTTCCAAACTCACATCAACTTCCTACGAGACACCGACAAATTAAGAGACAAATTCTAAAATTTTTGTCACCAAGCTGAACCAGAAGGTTGCGACCTCTATGCCGATACTCCCGAGTCGATCACACAACGCACTAGAGAACTGCTGAAGGAAAGCCGTAAACGTCCTGTCCCAGTCACAGCAGATGAATCATTCACAACACCTGTTCCAAATGTGCCACAACTCGTTACTTGGAACATATTTGCTTACTTCCTCTGCACTATACCATTCCATATTATTGTTTAAGAAATACGCAGCAGTGCTAGCTGCCCTGGAAACAGGAGACGGGCGCCCCTTTTATAGCATAGACAACAACTTGTGTAAGTGGTTTTTGGTTTCCCGATCACCCATCCTAACACACTCTCTTCACATTGAGAGAAAAAGTCCTCCGCCTGATTAGGCTCTTAGCGTTCTACACATCCCTACTGAGGGGCCTCCGCCGTCTGTATGCTCGTCCGAAACCATTCCATCCGATTCTCCTTGGCTTGAGGAAGGAACAACGAGGCGTTTCCAACGATAACGTGTTCAGATCTAACTCCTATCAACTAAAGACTCGACGAGTGTGTCGGGTTCGCGCAACAACTTGGCGAGGTTAGCGATCTGGCTGGCAATATCAATGTGCCGTTTCGTCTTATAAAGGCCGAGCTGTGAGGCCCAAATGGCGTTTTGAGGATACGGGGATCTCGACTGATGTCTTCAACCATTCAGACAGAATACTAAGTTGGGAGAAGGAACTTTCAATTAGAGAATCAATTTCTCATTCTGTAAGTGACTAGCATAAACATCATCCGCCATAATACGCAGGCCTGCGACTAACGTCACCTTCAACAGTTACGTGAATACAAACATCGCCGATAACGTCGCGCCGCTCGTCGCCGTCTCTGACAATTCTCAGGGTTTCCCGGATCCGTCGTCCTAGTTCAGAACTCCTACGGGGTACGCTATCACGCCCGCACCATTGCATGGTAATAGAAGCTAACTATTGAAATATAGCATACGAGTTTGTCGGCAGCTTCGACTTGTACCGCGAAACATATCCGTGACTATTTTCAATAGGGAAAACTCCCCAAGCCTAGCATCACCTATGACCCCGACTACTACCGTTCCAGGATGGTACTCCGATTGGTAAAGACGAATTGGCTACAGCACTTGATGACTTGTCGAAAGCCAACCGGGACTTCTCGTCCTAGCTGAATATCCCATTTCTACACAACAAGCAGGCGTTCAAAAGACCTATCATGATACCCCCTATTCGGCTATTAGCCGCGAAGGTGACTTCTATTATATCATCATAGCCGTCTATGGTTCTGTCAACATGACACTTAAGACTATATATATCAGTATTCCTGGAACTCGAAGCAGTTCGAGCCCTTTTAGTGAATGTGCACAAATCGCTGATTATCTACCCTACTGTCAACCGCTTCGCCTCCCATGATTCCCGGCACAAACGCGTCCCCTCTGAACGTATAGTGGTACGAAGGCTCCTGGTCCTTCGCATCAGTGTCATCCACATGCAGCGGCGCGAGCAAAAAGGGAAACCTGCCTCCAGACAATACCCAGACCTCGTCTCCAATCGATGAATTGGACGGTCCCAAACCCACCGCCCCGTTCTCAGTGATGAATAACCGCTGGAACCTAAGCATCTCCGCACGCCAGAACGCATCAGCTGTGGATCCCTCAATGATTTCCTCCGGGTTCGCATAGTTTCCTTCTACAATATCGACCAGCGCCTCCTGCCAGTAGACTTCAGATATGACGCGAAAACGCGGCTCTTCGGCCAGTGCCTTCGCTATTAGCTCGGCTATCATCTCGTGCAGTCGGTCTTCCCCCTCGTTCCTCGCGATCACATCGCTGCAGGCTAGGATCTTATCAAAGAATACGCCATTCACATTCAACACTTCTTCGCCGTACTCGGGCGAAGTCAGCTCGTCTAGATCCAGGATCGGCAAGCCCCTATCCGCTGTATAGTCGAACCAGAATTGGTTGTGTTCCCAAACCGCCGCAATATCCTGTCCTTCAGGTGGCCGAGACCAGTCATTTACCCAGCTAGGCAGGCCCAGGATGCTCTTAGGCTCGCCTCGGAACCCGATCAGTGGCCTAAGCCCATGTTCATCGCGCAGTAAGTCGAGCATAACCCTGTGATACAGGACCGCCGTGTTGAAAGCGTAGTCGCTAGAGCGCACGCTGGGAAGAGAGTACGTACCCTCGGCAACCAAGTTGAGAATCACGTAGACTTTATCACGGGGATCTGTTGAATGGCGATATCGAAAACGCCAGAGCATTTCAAGAGGCGGATGCGGGTCGATGATCCAATTAGATGCCCAGAGAAGACCTAAGATCGGAGCTGTGAAGAAACTGTAATTATCAACGATATCACCAGCGTCGATACGCTCCGCCGGCGGGTACTGCGACCAGACCAACTTCTCCGCCGCCTGCGTCATGAAGTTCCAGGGTATCGAAAGGGGACCCCAGAGGACCATCGCGTTTTTCGGCGACGTCGCTTCTTGAACGGTCCAGATCCGAGACCACCATGCCGAGGACATCAGTACTTGGAGAGCTCTGCCTGCCTTTGCCTGCTGCGCCTTGGTAGCGAGGGAAGAGGGGACATTATATTCTGGATCCGCACCCGAGAATAGCTGGATTGCGTCTAGGGCACCCTTCGCCGCCTCTAGGGCATCCGATTCCGTCGCGTCCATGGCGACGGCATCGATCTTGCCCATCCACATATTACACTGCACACAATCACGATATATTCTGTGCATCATATCCACCTGCGCTGTTTTCTCCGCGCCGTCTTCTTGATTGATACATAACGCATCGACCCAGAGATAGCGGGGTTCGGTCTCGTGCCTAATGCGCGTCAGGGCGTCGAACAGATTGTCCGTTAATTCCGCTTGCGTCCCTTCAACGATAATGATCCTATGCCCTTCCATTTTACCCCAGACGTATGAGAGCGTTTCATACGGGACATCATCATTATGGATGGTACTAATCCGATACGAACATCGAATGACCTCGTCTTCCCTTCCGGGCTCGATCTTGAGAAGCCGAATCTGCCCTTGACTGCTGTCTATAGGGAGGAATGAGAAATCTAGCAACCAAACGAATAAGACTTATGTCTACAGACGTTCACGATTCAGGTTACGTACGAGGTGCCAGACAAACTGGAGATCGCGGGTCGGTATCCATTCTGCCACTAGAACTATGCGATGAGCTTGCACTAGGTTCAATATTGTTGGGCCCTACGTAAGGAGCACCCGCTTCTTTTAGCCCGATCTAGTAAGGCGGCAAGAGGTGTTGCCGCCTTTATAGGAATCCAACACATTGCTATGGTAGGAAGTTGACAATGATGAAAAACGGGATTTATATAGTGTGATGCATTACATGGTTAGTGAACTAGAGAGTATAGATGCATTCTTATTAATAGAACGTCTGCCATTGCCACTTAGATACGAGGAGACGACCATTTTGGAGGACGAGCCCGCTTCGCGACTTGGTTTGTCGACTAAAGTTAGCAAAACGCTGACCAACCGACACACCATCTTACATAAGCAAGTTCACCTATCTACACCACTTCACCTGATAGATATGTCTGATGGCACGCTGGTGCATTAGTTGAGAACACGCTATGCAGGGTGAATCCTACTATGACTCATGGGGCTCACGGGAACAGCCCTATCGCTAAATAGAGTCTTGCCCCATCGCCAACACTGGGATACCGTGCGTTCATAGATGCCCGCATGGCATACACTTCTTGCTGGCTCGTGAACAAGACGAATCTTTCCAGGGGTGTCCCAAAACATCAAAGTATGCCATGTAATAAGCGCTAGTCTGCATAGCAACCTCACTATACCTAGAACAATTAGTCTAATCATATTGAGAGGCAAGGAAGAAGATTAGCGATTAGTGAACGCGGGGCAAATGGGAAGCCTCCACCAAGCGCCTATGTATTCCCATACGGAAGTCTAGGGATATTGGTGTCAAATATAAACGCACATGAAGATCATCACGTCTTGAGCGAACGCAAGCGGGGAAAGCCCGTACGCAAAAGCCTTTCATCCTGTATATTTAGAGCGCTTTGCTAAGTCAACGTAAATTCTTCAGTGCTTTGCAACGGTTTACGTTATACATCTCGGAATTCCGGGCAAGGTATGTGAGATTCCCTCGAGTCCCCTGCAGCTGCCGAATTGCATCGCTGTTGTCGCACGTCACAGCTATGTAGAGACAATGTTAATCGGTCTATACAGGAACCAGCAGATACGAAGAAACTCTTTAGCGAGCTCAGTTCCCCACCGAAGACAAAGCGCCGTACTGGAACTCACACGCCAGGCGCAAGTGTACTACTCTTCCGCCGGAAACCCGGAAGCTCAAGCTAGAGAAATTTGGGGTCATAGCTCAATGCTGAAACGTAAGCACCGGAGGAGAGCAGCCCTAAAGAGCTGTCCCACAGAGGCATTGACTTTAGGAAGGAGGTTGATATCATGAAGTGAATCACGCATGTACATTCCAAGCCCCCTCCTTTATTCACATACTAATAGGCCACTAGGAGCATAAACCAACCTATCTTTCCTGTTATGTTTGTATTGAGAGAATGCACTCCCTATCGTCATAATTCTTCTGCTAAAATCTCAGCTAAGCTGAGATGTCGCTTCTGAATGGCATAGAATATTGGCGGCCGCTTATATGAATCCTTTAGCGTGCCATTACCGAACCCCAGAGCCCGACACACGTTCTCGTCCCCGAGTGCGGCAGCATAATGCATTAGAGACCGCTGACTCAAAGAATCAAGGATCCAGTTTTGTCGCTTGTTGAAGATCGCGCTCCGCTCTTGTCTGTTGACTAGTAATGCATTGTGGAGGAATGTGTGTCCAAACTCGTCATGTCGGTCGAGGGTCCAGTTCTGGGCGAAACACTGTCGAACGACTTCCTTTCGGTCTTGAAGCCAGAGGAGGTCAGCGTCTTCGTCTAGTAACTTACACAATGGCGAACGTATCCAATTCCACAGAAACGAGAAGTCGACAAATGTCTCGCTCTCAACCTCGCAGTCCCATGACCCGCATATCAAGATGGGTAGAAGGCTCTCCTTCACCTCAGTCTTGAAAGACAGCGGAGCTTTTACGCCGAATTTCTCCTCGATGGATGGAATCACTTTGGAGAAGGCCTCGCCTAACGAGTGTAACTTTTTTAAGTTTGCTTTCGAAAGACCGTTGCGTGACTGAGAAATAGCTTGTGCTAAAGCTATCAATGCACTTCCTGAATCGTCATTGTTCAACCTTTCATCTAGGGTGTTAACTTCAGCATCTGCATTTTGATCAGAGGAGGATGGGACTCCGAAGCTGAGGCCTAGATGGCCCGAAGCTGTTGAAGAACGAGCTTGCTGCAGCAGCACATAATCTGCACTTCGCTGGGGGATGGTCGCTAATTGTTCCGAGCAATGACTTTGTATCGCCCTGGCCATATCCTCAACATATTCGGATCTTGACTTCAATATAGGTATTTCCGGTATCTGAATAAAAAGATCAACTAGCCTTTGTCGCTGACGCTGTAGAACACTGAGTTCAATTCTTGCCAATTGGAGTAAGTTGGTTGCGTTGAAACTGATGTATAGTGCTTTGTTAGGGGCCTGGAGTATTTTCTAGATAACTATTTAGAGTATATTTGATCCTGATCCGACTTACAGATCTTGATGGTCCCAATTCATTCGACGTATTGGCGCGGGCGCCCTTCTGCTCGGCGAGGTGTCGCCTTGCGCCGCAATGTCTCTGCTCCTTACGTTTCCACCAGTAGTTGATCTTGTATCTGGAGGGGACAAAAGCTGTGAGTTTGGAGGAGTCGAGAAGCGGGCGTTACGACCGTCCTGTTGCCCGGAGCTCTTCCGTTTGCTTCTCTTGGTATATCCACCACATCGTATCCCCGTTGTTTTGCACGGTTCACACTCCAAAGGTGTTGCACTGAACCTTGGTGGACTACACTAAAGACGGTTTAGAGTCGAGAAGACACTGACTATCATTTACGCGGCGAAATATAGTATGAATACGTACCAGAATCTTTTTTCTACGGCAGTTCTCGCATTTGAATTGAGCTGGCGCCCCGTTCTTAAAGTAGCGTGTCATTGCTCTAATGCTATGAATTGCGATTTTTAACTCCCCCTTCGATGGATTTTGGCACCACCGGCTACTTGAGAGCCCTGGTCGCTAATTGAGGTGATACACAGCTGTGAACTGTTCCCTCGTATCCAGTTAATCTGGCAGGTCTTTCGCTAAAACACGATCCTCGATGGACTTATTGTCGTGATGGATTCTGGACAAGTGAGAGTAGCTACGAGCTTGAAGTATCGAAGCTTAAAGTGGCTGGGGAAGCAGGACGGACCCGAACCACTCGACAAGACTGAGAGATAAGAACTCAAGTGCCCCTCCAACCCTTAAGACATATCTTAGGATGAATCCAGAGCACTCAAAGCAATACGCTGAGTGGTAGTTGACAATGAAATCGTGAAGTCTCCCCCCAAATTCTATCGCGGAATTAAATACTCTGAAAATAACGACACGGAATCGACGTTTCTCTCTAGCTAACAATCTTACTACGAGAGCGAGTTGCTGGCAGAAGAAAGATGAGTGGCGGGGTATGTACAAGGGCTTTCTTGGGTTTGGGGGCCGAATGATAACTGCGAAGTGCGAAATTGCGAACTGCGAAAGTCCGAGCTGAAAGCACGTCGCATAAATAAGCTGTCAACCTCTCTCCCCTCTCCTGTCAACGTCCTTCTCTAGATTCAAGCTTTTTTACTCTGAGATTTAACGATGAAGGTATTAGCCAAATACCGCGGCTTCTTAGAAAGCCTGAACATTGTTCATAACACTTTTTCTCTACAAGACTCCGCTATAGGATAAGGCCAAGTGTGTAAGATGTTCTCAGGAGCAATCGGTAAACTGCCAGACGACGCCGTCGTAGCCCTACCTTTAACATCCGCACTTTCGCATTTCGCAGTTTCGCAACACCAAGCGCAATTATCGTCGTCGACCCAGCCACTTCCGACTCTGCCTCAATCCGGTGCAGCCATCAAGATGTCCTACCACCATTTCTTTCCCCAAAACAGCTTCTCGAGCACTCCTCCACGCTACCAGACTCAGCACCTTCGAAACTGCATAGCCGATCCAGAAGGAAAGACGAGGCCGTAGGCTCGACTAAATTACTTGTTTAAGATCTTCCGATTGACAACAACAAGCGAAAGCGAGGTTTGGATTTTATTGTTGACTATGATTGTCCCTTCACTCTCATCTGGTCTGGCAATGGCCACTCCGACGCCAACAATTGCACCACTTGCATCCTCTGGGGGTGACCGCCTCAGCACAGATACCAATCTTGCAATTGCCTCCCTCGTCTTCAACGTCATCGCGGCTTTTATGACCTTCCTCCAGCTACGAGCCACCATCCGTCAAGTTCAGCAAGGTCAGGTTGTCGGTGTCCGTCTCCGTCAGCTGGCGCGCAATGTTCGAGCAACACGTTGATTCATTGTGTAAGAGCTATCCTAATACGATCTCGCTGTCGTTCATATAACTGCTGCTAACCGTGCCAATTTAGGATCGTTGGCGTCGTTGGCGATCTCGCCGCCGCCACCGAGAACAAAATGCACGCACATCGCCGAGACATACCTACTCACTTACTCTACATTGAGGCGCTAGGGGCATGTGGAGATCTGGAGTTGATAATTGGGATTTATCTAAAGGTGTTGCGTACGGGAAACACATGCAAGAAAGTTGGGATGCAGGATCATAGAGAGTCAACAAATAGATACACTGCTATCTGAGATCATTTCCTTGAGCATTAATACAATCTGTAAAACGAACTCATAACTATTTTCTTTAAGTGTACTCTGTCGTGATATGCTTTGCTTCTTGCCATTTGCCCTTTACCCGTTGCCCTAGCAACTGCTTCTGCATTTATTGACTTTGACCCCGCCTGACATGCTGCAGCGTGTTGCCGGGCAACAAACGATCAGACAAGCTGAGGGTATCCCCCTAGCTTACCTGAGGGTAACTCCACTTCAGTACCTGAATCACATGACCTTGGTACCTGGCTAAGCCTTTGTTAAAATAATCTATTTAATTACCTTAGTAGATAGCAAGTCTTATAACCAATAAACAGCAGGCTGGATTAAATTTTTTTTTTTTTTTAAAAAGCTAGAGATAAATATATAGCGTATATCTTTTAGAGGCTGCAGACTTTTTTAAAGGAGAAAATATCTTTGTGCTACGACTGCCTAGTATTAAAAGTAACTTGGATATGCATATATTTACTTAGAAAGTTGGTCATGTACCTATCTTATGTGACTCAGGTATCGAAGTGGAGCTACCCTCAGGTAAGCTAGGGGGGGATACCCTTAGTTGATCTGTATGCTCCCGGGCAACCACAAGGAAATCTGTACAGCTTTCCCCACTATTCCTACGTACCGGGGTATCTACTGGCTTTCCCTGTATACACAGCCCATCCTCGCCATCTACTGTACTGATAAGATGGGTGTCACCATCACGAGGGACTACTGTAGGTAATCGAGGCGCCTCACTCGTGAAACATAACGTGTGAAAACTGGAAACAGTGACCAAGAGAGGCGATAGGATGTAGGTTTGGGGTTTCCCCACGTTAAACTGGAAACAATGACCTAATAAGTACCTCTAGAACCCAAATAGCACCTGAAGCATCCCACTACATAGGGACTAAGATAGCGGGCCTATAGAGGCGCCGCCGTGCCCAACTGACATGCTTCAGCAGTCACTTTGTGGAATTGCGCTTCGCACCATTTTCCCTCCCAGCTCTGTCTTCATATCAAGACTACAAACCAAAGCAGACAATGCTATAAACTACTGAAAGATATGGAAATAATTGAATCTGTTCTTAATACTCTAGTTAATTATACGATTTCATAGTTATCAATTGCACTCGCCTGCACTACGATCGCAGGTCGAAGCGCTCAAATGCACGTTTGCTCCATAAGACCAAAGTTCAACTCCATCACTACCTACGTACCTAACCTTAGGTAGGTACCCAGATTGGGCTGCACTTATCATGGGACAGTGAGACAGGCTTGTATAAAGAGTGCCTGCTGAGGCTTTTCTCGAGATGTCGTTTTTCTTGCCCTTTTTGTTTCTTTAAGAGGAAACTATATAGAGCGTACCCCTTCCTTATCAAGCAAACTCAATCGTTTATCACAACTGAATGAATCTACATTGACACAAGGTATAATGTCTTTCTTCAATCAGCACCTATAGGTACTATTTGACTTGACGCCCCCGGATGAAGACACTTTTAATGTTGCGGTCATCGCCCGTCATGATAAATTTGTCAAAGATGATTTCTGCCGTGTCATGTTCTTCAATCATAGTCATAACTCCCAGCACTGAGCTCTTCGAGTCGACTACCACCGCGTCGAACTCCTTTCCAACAGCAAAATTGCCAATCTTCTCATCCAAGCAGCAGACGCGAGCTCCGCCAAGTGTCGCCAGGTAGAATACCTCGGGAATCGACAGTCCTTTATCCTGACCATGGCTCATGGCTTCTCTGGCATTGGAAGCCACAATAGCCTGGCGCATGGCGTCAAGGCTGCTACTTGAGAATCCACCGCCACTGTCTGTGCCCAAACCTACCTTGATGCCGCGCCGGAGGAATTCACGCACGGGAGCAACCATGAAGCCGCCTCCGACGGTCATATTAGAGATGGGGCAATGAGCGACACCGCATTCGAGATCCTTGAGGCGCTCCAGCTCGTATTCTGACACGTAGCAGCAGTGCGCAAGGATAGAACGCCGGCTGAGCAAGCCGAAATGATCGTAAAGGTCCACTTCGTTCTCGAACGTCGGGAACAGCTTCTTCGTGTACGACATCTCCTGTTCAGCCTCGTTGAAATGCGTCTGAATGGGGAGATCGGGGTTGGACTTGGCGATCTCTCCCAGTCCGGCAAGCAAGTCATCCTCGCAAGTTATGGCGAAGCGAGGGGTGAGCACGTACTTGATCAGCCTACCCTCCGGATCGATCTTTCTCATGTGCGCAAGGCAGTGTTGTGTTTCGCTTAACGAGCGCTCAACAGTGGTGTCTCGGTAGTAGTCGGGCGCGTCGCGATTCATATTGCACTTGCCTACGAATGCGCGCTGACCCTTCTCGAGACAAAGATCTGCCAGGATATTAGTGGCTTCAGCATGCATGGACCCGTAGTAAGATGCTGTCGTTATGCCCTGTTGGAGAAAACCGTCGACGCAGCTGGCGTAGATGCGCCGGGCATATTCTGGATCGGAGAAGCGAGCCTCGTTCACGAACGTGTACTTGTTCAGCCAGTCAAGGATATGCATGCCCTGGCCAATGCCGCGTTGTGCCCATTGTGGTGCATGGTTGTGTGTGTCAACAAAACCTGGAATGAGGAATTGCCCGCGATCGAGGTAGTGGATATCACATTGGGACTGCGAGAGTCCAATGGTGGCCAAGTGTGGCTGGACTGATTCCTTGTCGATCGATTTCCCTAGATCAGATATCATGCCTTCTGGTGAAATAACTATCAAGCCATGCTCAAGTATCTCCAGCTGCTGGAGATCAAGGCAATGAATAAGTGTGCCGTGGAACACTAGATGTTGAGCCATCACTGTACTGTTTCTCGTGGGAATCCCTTAATACTGCGTGACAGACCCCTCATTTGCATGTGACGATCTGATTGTAGTCAGTCGACCCAGCCAGCTGTCAAGAGTCGCGAGGCAGCTGGCAGCTCATTGAAAATGGATGCCTAAAAAGTGGTATAAAACTGTCGACTTAATATGCAAAACGCTCAGCCACAACCCCTAAAATCCACTTCCCGTTGAGCAAGTAGGCATTCAAAGCGTCAATTGCCATGTTGAAATACATGTCTCGGTCTTTCGTTGTGCCTCTTCGACCGGATGGCGCCTCCGAGCAAGAAGAGACGGACGCATTACAAATCACGGAATGGCTGCCAGCAGTGCAAGCAGAGGCATGTCAAATGCGATGAGCAGCGGCCCGCTTGTCTCCAGTGCTCCATGACAGCGCGCTCATGTCTGTATGTCCGTGTGAGGAGCAACGGCAGTCAAGTCGCAGCGCCGGCTACGCCAACCAGCCAGTCGCCGCCGCCATGCCTTGTTGTGCAGCCAGAGGTCCGCAATGCCGCCAATGCGCCGGGTCCGGCCCTGCGCGAAGTGCCCCAGCAGATCTTCGATCTCAACCATCTCATGTTGTTCCACCACGTCGAAAGCGGCCTGATGGCGCCTCCGAATTGGCATTGGGCCGCCGACAAGGAGGGTCCCCAGAGGTTACTGCACATGGTCATCACGTCTGCACTCTCTACACCCTACCTAATGGATGCAGTCTTAGGCTTTGCTGCTCTACATCTCAGCGCATTGGCTTCCGATTTTACTTCACGGCGCCGCTACCGCCTACAAGCCATCCACCTTCAGACCCGTGCCTTGGCCCTCTATAACGCCGCCTGTCCCGAAATCACGGAGCAGAACTGCAAGGGTCTGCTGTTGTACTCGGCGTTCATTGGAATGCATATGCTCCACGAAACGGTCACCTCCCAGATGGACTCACGAGAATTGTTAGACAAATTTATACAGTTCATTGGCCTCTATTACGGCGTCAAGGTTGTTACAAATCGTGCCTGGCACATCCTTCGAGAGTCTGAATTAAGTAATATTGTCAACGAGATTGAGGCCGCCGATAGGCTCGAAACATCCTGTGAAAGCATTTGCCATGAACTTTCATGTTTCCTTACGACAATCCAGGATAAATTAGGGCCATCCTCCTTCCAAGCCTGCCAGGACGCGGCGCAGTCCTTAGAGTGGATCTTTCACCAACGTAGCGTCCTGTGTGCCGCAGCCGGTCAACACATTGTGCTTTCTTGGCCTGTCCGTATGTCAGCAGCTTACTTGCAAATGCTGAGGGAACGCCAGCCGGAGGCGTTGGTGATTATGGCTTATTGGGCCATCCTATTGCATTATGAACGAGACTTCTGGCTCTTCGGCCAAGGAGGACGCTTCTTGATTGATGCCATATCTGACTATCTGGGACCATACTGGGATAAGTGGCTTGCGTTGCCGAGAGAAATTGTAAATGCCGATTCCGTCTAAAGACACGGCGCCTAAGCGAAAGCGCTTAAGGGCATTGAATCGGGTCAGGTGTAATACTACTGGAAATGAGCAGCCGCAACACTCACGGTCTACTCTTGGAAACTGGCTGGGTCTTTTGGCGCTATATGTACACATGGATTTTTCATATATAGGCTTAACCAAGTAGCCATTCCAAATGTCTACAATGACTCAGCGCGATAGTTGAGACTTTCTGTAATGCTGAAAAATCTTTCCACATCAAAATTCTTTAGTCCGCTATGGATCATTAGCCTTGCACATGTACCAAGAATTCTAAACATCATGGCTTACTCTCCCCCAACGTCATAACTTATACTCATGGCAATAACGCGATTTGAGCACGGCTTCTGAGATCCCTAGAACTGAAGCCCGCCTGGAATGTGAAGTCGCCCTTGGGGACGACCCATTCTTTTCCATCAGAATCCCAATAGCTCAGATCCCTCCTCATCAGTTCGAATTGCACCTGTTTGGTCTCACCGGCATCCAGCGCGACTTTGCTGAAGCCCCTTAGAACTTTGATCGGCGTCCCTTCGGGAGTAGTGTCCTGAGGGAAGGACACGTATAACTGCGGAACCGCCAATCCTCCGACGTTCCCCGTGTTTGTGACCTCGACCGTAGCATGCGCTATGGGGCTCCAGAGGTCGATCAGCCCCCCGGGCTCAATTCCCTTCGACTTATCCGCGACAGAAGATACATTCTTAGGTGCGCTGACTTCCAATGTAGCGCTCATGTTAAATGTGGTGTACGATAGTCCGAAACCGAACTCGTATTGTGGCGTGATGTTCGCGGCGTCGAAATGGCGGTAGTCAATCGCCTGGCCGTCTGTGAAGTCCGACTGCCATCCATCTGGCGCCTCGCTTTCTGGCGATTCCACGATGTCGGCCCCATAGTCCGCGAGTGTCTTTGGAATTGTGTAAGGTAGTCGTCCTGAGGGCTCAACGGCTCCCCAGAGGACATCGACGATGGAATTCCCTGTCTGCTCGCCGGGGTAGTGCGCAGCGAGAATAGCTGTGACATTTTCGTTGTCGGCCCATGGCATGAGGACTACGCCGGGCCCGTGGACTACCACGATGGTGTTCGGACAGAGGGCCGCCGTGCTCTCTACGGCTTTGGTGGCGTTGAACTGTAAGTCGAGAGATGCTCTGTCCGCGCCTTCGGTGGCGTACGCCTTGAGGAAAAGAAGACATGCGTCCGGGATCGGATAGATTGTGTTGAAGGATCCTTGCGCTAGCTGATCGTTCTCGAGCACGATTTGCACCCGACCGCCGTAGCTCTTGACGTGATTACGCACGGCTTCGAGCGGGCTTATCAGATCCGTGAACCGCACGTTCCCGGACCCGCCGCCTGTAGCGAAGGTGCCGTGTTCGTAGCCCTCCGGATGTGCCCCGATGTCGACATACACAGATCCAACACTCGGGTAGTCGGCATCATTCCCGAAAATGCCAACGTTTGTGATGTTCTTCAAAGGTAAGGTCCCGTCGACATTCTTGAGAAGTACGGTTCCCGCTGCGCCAATCTCACGGATGATCCCAGCATGGTCCCCGCGCACGTCACGGGCATCTACCAGGGTGAGCAAATCAAGCAATGGAGACAGGTGGCCCAGCTGCACGACCGCGAGCGTAGGGCCAGTGGCGGGATCAAGCGTAGGGAAATCTTGGTCCTGGCCGAGGCGGAAGTACGGAGCCATCACGCGCTTCGCCATATCCTCGAGACGTTCCTTAGTCACGAGACCCCCGTTCACTGCCGCCAGGAGCTTTTCGCCGAAATAAGCAGGTCCCGCAAGCGCGCTGACGTTCCCTGGCTGTTCTATGTCGAGACCTGCGTTGGCGAAGTCTTCTGTTCCGTGCGTCGCGTACCAGTCTGACAAGACGTAGCCTGGGAACGCCAATTCGTCTTTGAGGAATGTGGTGAGCATATCCGAGTTTGCGCAGGAATAGTTCCCGTTAAGCCGGTTGTACGCACACATCACTGTAGACGTACCCGCTTTTACTGCGTTCGCGAACGGCCAGAGGTACAGCTCGTGAAGTGTCCTGTCGTCGACATTCGAGGAGATAGCCTCGATCACGCTGCCATCGGTGGCGGTGGTTGAGGTCCGTTGGGTCTCCTGCTCGTTGGCTACCAGGTGCTTCGCGCACGCTTGGACGCCGTTGGATTGGAGGCCGGTAACGAAATTTTCCATTGCCGCACCCGCGAGATAAGGATCCGGACCGAACCCTTCCCAATTGCGTCCACCGCGCGCATGGCGACCCAATGGGCCCGCAGCCGGGCTTTAAATCATTAGCTGCGGCCGAATGCGAGGAATATATATCAGTTTCATACCCGAGAGCGACGTGGGATCCCTTAGCCCTGAATTCTTCCCCCATAGCTACAGCCCGACGATACATGAGATCGCGATCCCACGTAGCCGCAACAGTGATGCCGGGTGGAAACGTACTAACGCCGTCCTCGCGCGCGACGCCGGCCGGTCCGTCCGAGAAGCAGATGCCGTCGAAGTCGAGTCGGGAGATGGAACCTATTGAACCCACGCAGGGTAGTATAGAGCTGAGGTAACCGCCGGAAACGATTCCCACCTTTTCGCTGAGGGTGAGTTGCGATACGAAGTCGTTGGCTTTTGCTAGTGACTCGGACCACGCTGATCAGATTCATTAGCATGGTATCCGGCAATTAGGAAACCATTGGGCTTTCGGGTACTCACAAAGCGGTTCAGGCACGGAAGCCTGAGCTGCCGTGATCATCGCGGCAACTGAGGCCACTGAGTAACGCATGATGGCCGAACGATGATTGATTTCAGTCTCGCCGTAAATACAGCGTTAATCTGCGCGATGAACCGCTCAGGGAATCTAGGGGAACTACCCCATTATTTATATCCTGAAGCATCCTGTATCTACGCATGTTACGCGAGGCCTTGTATCCTATCTGTCTGTATACGAGGATCCTTACGGGTATACATGGAAGGGTAGGGGAATGGTGATGACCCCTGTCTCTGCCATGTTGATCTTTTTTTCGTCTAGGTAAGGGGAGGGTAACATACAGTAGGGACCAAGCACATCTAGATTCAATTTTTGGCTGCCGAGAAAGTAACACTACTAAATGATCCGGGTCTACCGTAGGCAAGGGGTCAGGGGTTACCGATACCCCACTCAATACGCGGATAGAGATGGCACTATACGCGTGAGAAGATGTCCAACCTATACGAAAAATAGTCTAATCGTCCCTGGCGTCTTTGACATACTCGTCTTTAAAGAATGGATAATCATATTTCTCGTTACCGCATCTGGTGGGTATTGGGTACCCATCCATTATAGCTCGCGTCTCTACTTATTTCAAAGTCCCATGCTCATCGAGATTTCTCTAACTCTGCGAGCAATCAAGGTTACTGAACCGGCAATACCCATAAATGGCCCTGGGTCTTGTACAGCAGTATCAATACGAGGAGGATACGAAAAATAGAAGCAGCTTATTAGGTATACTGAGTAATAGCATTTATTGTTAAGTTCTCAGCTTGATTGAACCTCACGGAGAGTGTTCATTTTCGATTGGCTATGTCACAGCAGAAAGGCGCTGGAGGTTTAGTCACAGTCACGGGACCAGACTTTACAGAAAATTTGCAGAGCCTATTAGGCGTTTAAAACAGTTTGTGTTTCTGGAGGTCACATGTGGAATATTAGAAGATAAAGCAAGTTCACAAGATGGATTGGGTAATGGTCTTGTAGCGGATAGTGTGATCAATCGAACTTTCTGGTTATTACATTCAACGAGAATATCATATCAACTTCAGGCGCTATTTATGGGAGAAAGCCTTCGACTTTTCCTTCGCACCATTTGTAGAGTTCACTTGCTCGACCGGACCCTCCTTTAGCGGGAGTTCTTAATGCTAATACTGCAATGTTTGAGGTTAGTTAGTGCGTAAAGTAATAGGTGACGGTCTACGTCTAGCTGAGAAACTCTGGAGTGGAATATGGATAGTTGCCCTTTTAATACTGGCTTCGACCCTTGAGAAAAATGGAGATCAATTTGAGGGCTAACATACTAAGATCACTCCGTTGACCTGGATGCCATCTCCCATCACAGATAGCGTACGCCCCAGCTTGTGCCGCTTCCGACGTAACCGACTCGGAAAACCCCATCCAGAGATAAGTCTCAGCACCGTCTAAATAATATGTGATATTAGCGTAGGCAAAAGGGATGGGAATTCCGAAGATGCAAGGACACATGACCGACAATAGCAGAATCTAAAGAAATTGCAACCACTCACGCACTGGATCCCTTAGGATAGGTCGAAAAAAGTAGTAGAGTAAAGGAGACATATCCCGCCAAATGCCTGTGATATAATTCCCGGGGTTTCCAGCGATGAACACAATCGGTGGGTTACCCGGCGCTTGTCGCCGCGCAAATTCAGAAGCTAAAAACCAAGCGGCCGTTTTTGTGGAAGCATAAAGTTCAAGTGGATATTGAACACTCTGGGGATCATCAAAGAACCGCGGATTGATACCGCTCGTCGGGCTCATCAGGTCGACTGTAAGTGACGCTGACCACACAACTCGCACGCTGTTTGGAGGAAGCTTCTGTGCCGTCTTGGAGAGAAGAGGGTATAACAGCCGAGTCAACAAGTATCCTCCTAAAACGTTAATGGAAAAGTGATATTCGTGGCCTTGCGATGACAATGGTGCGTCCTTTCGGGCTCCAGTTCCAGCATTGTTGAACAGCACGTCCAGCCGCCCATCCTGGCCCTCGCGATCCAAAAACTCGTGAGCAGCCTTTTTGATAGAGTTGAGGTCTAGCAAGTCCATCTCTATGAACTCAATTGAACCTCGTGTGGGCTCTTGATCGACATTTTTGTTGTCTGAATATAACGCCTTGATGCGAGTCGCGGCAGCTTCAGCATTCTTTTTGGACCGTGCCAACATGTACACTTTACCGCCAGCACCATATAGAATACGCGAGACCTCGTATCCCAAACCAGATGACGCGCCTGTTACTATAAAGACCTTCCCACATTGAGATGGTAAGTTCACCTCGGTAAGCGGCGCCCCATTCCGAGGGGGGAAGAATTGAGTCCATATTGCGGCGAAAGACATTTTCGAATCAATCATGTATTCTCCGTTTGGTACAGCGACTGGAATACCCGGCAATTGAGTTCGAGAAAGACTTAGTTCGCTGTTCTTTGCCAGGTAAACTTAAGCGGCCGGTACTCCGCATTCAGGACACTTCAGGAGCATCACGTATTACTGTACTATTCCTTCAAATACCGCACTAGGGTATTATGCATTCTCAAATCCGTTATGATATGACGCTGCATACATATCCTCTCAATCGGACAGAATTCGTCTGACGATATTTCCTCATTCGGCGACATTATATAATGTTGGCGTACACAAGCCCTTACCGCGCCGTCAAATGACTTACATCGCACCGTACTTTTGATGATTGACTGGAGCAACTACGTGCGCGCCGCCATTGTGCTCTACCAGCAGCAATAGTATTCATTACTAAGTTTCGAAGACTTGCACCAGTCTGTCTTTCAATCCTTCATTAGCAGCTAACAGTCTCATCGCGCTATGACAGTGCCGAAGTGTGAGTGAATATCAACCGTCCAGTAGATAATTATGACATAAGCGCATGGAGAATATAGACACGAGTCACAATTATCGTATCGTCAATCGGAAGCACCTCTGAAGTTTAGTTCTATCATACCTCTGAAAACGCTGTTGAACAGTCTCTATTACGAAATACGTAAAGCTCAGCTCGCATGTACGTAATATCATGGAAGCAGCAAGCGTGAATTTTCTCAAATATCAATTTTCTGGAATAATTTCATATTCGCGTAATGGTAAACACCGGGAATTACGGACGTATCTGTTGAGTTGCAGAGCTGAATATTGACAATAATGGGACCTTATACAACATGATTCAGTCGAAACACCCAAGAAGCCAAAACTCAATTTCCCATACTGCTTCTCATAATCCAGATTGATGAGTCATGCCATCACCAAGATGCTCACGAAGTGATCAAGTGGTTTTCACAAACTCGATGAGCACTGGGAACGTACCATCTCCTGGCTGGAGAGTGTAGTTTTGGTACGGGTTGTCCGGAATGCGGTACTCGAGACCCTGCGCGTCAGCATTGCTGGCGGGAGGGTGCTGAATCCACCAGGTGAAAATTTCCGTAGAGATCTCACCTCCCTCGTACTCAGCGAGGAACAGGGGAGCATCTCCGGCCTATACATCATGAGTCAATGATCGCACAGATAGAACCAAAAAAAAGCCAGTGGATAGAGGCTTACCGGCCCAATGAGGAGGTCACCTCCCCAGTTGTCGCTCAATGCTTTGCATGCCCACTTGCCGTCGCCTAAAAAGTCGACGCCACAGATATAGTCGTTCTTGGCTGTTCTCAAGACCTCGACAGGATAATCCTCGAGTTGGCCAGTTGGCGGGATGAAGTTGAAGGTAGCGCAATTGTCGTCTGTAACTGGCACGACGAGCCCGTCTTCGTTCATACATCCGACGGGGGGCTCATCCGGGAGGTCCCTGGGATAATTCTGTCGCCAATAGGTGCAGCCTGCGCGTAGATGGATTTTACCAGTACCACCGAAGTACTCGTCGATGTCGCGATATCCAGGATTTCCATACTCGTCGGCTGGGTTATCCCAATCGATTGGGCATTGAGATTGAGCCGTCGCAGCAGTAGCTGCTAGAAGCAGGGAGCCAACCTTCGCGCTGAACTTCATAATGAGAATGTGATCTTTATGCTCGAGGATCGAATGCGATGGGTTAATGACGCCTATTCCAAGAGAACAACTGGCACGAGCGGCCTTTTATGTATTTCCATCTTCTCTCTCAAGTCGGAGGCCAAATCTCACATGATGCTGTTTTCCTTCAAGATGGCCCGACTTCGTATTGGTCAGACCAATTGAAGCATCAAAGATCGTAAATTAAGGTGAAGGTGAGATCAATAGCGTGCGGCACAGCACTCAGAAGCCTGCTGACTAAATTACCGCGACCGCTCAAGTATAAGAAAGGTTCACAGACAAATCTGAACAGTAATTGGAATATTCTATTTTTATGTTGGAAACTTCCGCCTCGCTAGCCTGTTGCGCGATAGTTCAGTCAGATCGCGGCCAGAGTTAGTCGCATAGCATACATCCTAAGATCTGTAAGGATTCTGGTTAGACAAAAATAGCTAGTTATTTGCATATACAGCAGGTGCATCACCAATGCGTCTTGTTACCGTTTCCTTCGCATTCTAGGCCTTAGGGTATAGAAGTTGAAGTGCCCTGCGTCTCAAGCGCCAGAGTGATAGGACTTTGTAACTACTAAGTAGATGGTGCTATCTCCGTACACCACCATTCAATAATCATCTGACTCTTCGCTTGTAATAGTATTATTTCAATGCACGTCTTGCGTCTCGTCTTTGTATCGGAGTTAAATTCGGGCTCGGATTCGTCGGAGTTTGTAGCTATTGATCTTCTTAGTAGCTCTAGAACCTCCTTCTCTAGCAGTAGCAGAACAAAGTCTCGGGTTTCAATTTGGAATCACACTAGGTTCTAGTTGAAAAGCTTTTCCAAGCTTGATTCTCTGTTGTGATAGATTGAATGGTAAATTGATTGAAGGGCGTGCCACCTTCCTAACCAGCTCTCAAGTAGGTTGGCCAACTAGGAGCTCTATGACCGCAAAGATGATAGTCAGCTTATTGAGATATTTCGAAATCTTGATCGGACGTAATAGCACTGTGCCAAGTTTCCGTTCATATTAAGTCTTGGCGGTGTGTAAAGTCTTGGAATGGTAGCTGTTTACTGATCCTATCATGGGTTTGTTGGCGGTAAAGGCTTAACCTAGCCTGCAGTGACAGTGATGATGAAAGCTACAATAGAATGATGTCTCTCATCTATTGCAGACGTTATATCTTTAGTAAAATGGCTGCTGAGGCCTTGCCTAGCAGTCAGTGTCCTGTGTCTTCCGGGCCTAACTATGTGCGCAGTTCGACACTGATGCGTAACAAAAACATGTAATAACTAAATGAGCAAAAGGACCATCAACCAAATATTGATGACAGATAATTCATAGTCATGTGACTTATACAAACATACAACAAGAGAACAGTGGCTAGAGCCGTACGAAGCAAGAAGGTAATAGTGGCATGCCACACAATTTGTTGAGACTTAGCCCTAGTAGGTATAGAATCTTATAGTCTTACCAGATTTCGGCTCAGGAGTATCGCTAGTGTTACATGGATTGTATTTAAGGTACCAGAATGTTACAGATCGGGACTCTGTATCTTCGACGGCTAGGTCAGCAGTGAAGTTCTACGTCTGCCCTGAAACCACTTCCTGTCCTTCCCAATTGTTACTGTTATTCCCAAGTAAACGGATGAGATGAGGCCGAGATCTGCCTATCTTTTTACTTCGAGCAAGGCCGTCTTGATTAGTCAAGGCCCTTCCCACTTCCCTTAATCGCCCTGAGTCGCCTAGTCATATATTGAATTGTGACGCTGAGTTGATGCGCCAAGAAACCACAGTAGTTTCCGAGAGCCTCCGCATTTGATCGGCCGATATGTCCCTGTCCATGTATTTCGTCAGGAGGAGTTTACGAATTTTCAGATAAAGCGGAAGACACTTGAGTGCGTGATCGCGGCGATAGGTGGTCTCACTGGCGGCAATCCCCGCAACCCTTGAATATGGCTTCTCGATCGTCCGAACTTTGGTCGCGCGAGTGGTGTCTTCCTTCGTGGTATGGTGCGTGCTTACATAGCTTGCTTAACAGGACTATCTAGAGCTGTGAATCTTTGATTAACTATTTCCAGGTATACTATTTTTGGAGTTATCATGGCATACTCTAAGTATAACAGCGCTTGACAGAAGAGTCAATCAATAGACCAGGCCAGTCTATGCATAACGAAACAGAGCAGTATGAAGATTCATTAAAAAGGTGGTAGTCGGGATTCGACGCTATTAGATAAAATACACTTACGCAGTGCCTAAGACGAAGCGTGCCAAATAGACCAGGCATCGCAGCCATATTTCTTCACAAAGTCCTGTACAATCGACTTCGGCAGCAGTCCTACGAACCACCCCAAATAGCCTCACAAGCCCCCAAAGGCGTCGGCATGCGCTCCCACCCAGGCTCAAAGCCCTCAATACTCGCACTATGTTTCAAGAACGTCATTTCACCAAACGGGGTCTCCCTCGTCTCGAAGAACCCCTTTTCTTCCTCACTCTTCTCCCCTCCATCGACCCCAAGAACAGTATAATCCTCGCCCTCGAACCCCGAGCGCCCTTCATATTGTCCCAGACTCCGTAGATATTTCATGACGCCTGCGAGGGAAACATCAACTATATACGCGCCGACTTGCTTCCCTTCTATCGCGTCTTTCTCGCGATGATACACGGCCGCGCAGATGCCTGCGGCAAGCAGGTATCCCGCGCCATGATCGAGTGCCTGGCACGGTAGGGCTTTGGCCGGGGTCACTTCCCCTTTCCCCGTAGCATAATGCTCCGCCTCAGAAATATTCATCCCGGACGCCGTCTGCACAAGGGAATCAAAACCCCTTCGTCCCTTCCACGGCCCCTCAGGCCCAAAAGCAGACAAATTCGCCACGATAACCCCCGGATTCACCCTCCCCAGCTCCTCAGCCCCTAGCCCGCGCGCCGCCAGACTGCCCGGTCTATACCCCTGCAAAACAACATCCGCCTCGCGCGCGAGTGCGAGAGCCCGCGTCCTGTCGTCGGGATCTTCGAGATTAAGCCGCACGCTCTTCTTCCCGCGCGAGAACTCGCGGTCTAGACCGGGCAGATCGGGGAGTTGCGGCGCCGTCACCCAGAGGACCTCGGCGCCGTGCGCCGCGAGCGTTTTCCCTGCTGCCGGGGCGGCGATGACGCGGCTGAATTCGAGGACGCGGAGGCCCGATAGACATCTTGGGCCGTGCCCTTCAGGTTTATGTCTTAAATGACTGGGACTAGGATTGGGATTGGGATGGGAATGCGAATCAGTATACGAACTCGCGAGCGGGAGTCTGCATATATCCACAGGAAAATCCGCCGTAGCCCTCATCTGCGGCAGCGCATCCCACTCCGCAAACGACCGCAACGCATAAATCGCCAGACCTCTCTGCTCAACAGCCACAGTCTCCAGCTCCACACTCTTCCACTCGCGCGTGCGCTGACTCACAGCCGCGCGATCGACGCATGTCTCCGGTAACCCAAGGAGCGCGAGCGCGCCGCGCCGATGATGAGCGAAGTTGTCGTGGATGCGCACGTACCCGTCGGCCGTGGGATGCAGCCCGCCTATGGGGCCCCATATCTCGGTGGGCGGTTTACCAGCGAGGGTGTAGAGGCGCTCGCTCTGGAATTCTAAGAGCGCATGGCGGAGGGGTATTGAGGTCCGTGGTACCTCTGAGCCTTGCGTGGAATGTATCACTGTGGCCGCGGCGAGGGCCGAGAGGGCAATGGTGCTTTGCGCGAGATGTCCGATCTTGAATGATGAGGGTATTACAGGCTTTTCTGTGGCTCCTGGCAGAGAAAGGGATGAGAGCGCCGATGTCGGCAGGTCAAGGTGTTTCCATATCTCCTTGACGATGTCTAATGATGTGAAGGCTTTGCGGTCGATCATGCTGTCTTTTCAGGAAAGTGTTTGAGAAGAAATGGTTCGTCTATATGAGTCGCATTAAAGCGCCATGTCGCAGCGTCAAATCAATGGAAAAGATTAAATTTTAAACTTTAGGCTCAGGTATGCTTCGCCGTTCGCGGACTATATGACAGCCATTCACACCTGGGCCGTTCATACCGCTACTAGGCGATGGTGGGGTTTATAGAGTCAATTGCGGACTTTCATTTGGCTAGGACATATCTAGGCTTTGTACTTCTCTTATTTTCTTTACATGAGCCGAGGTAGCCGTCTCTGGAATACGTCCATCAACTTTTGTGGTAACCTGTCACTGAATGGAATCAATATACTGAAAGAAACAGACAGTCATTCACGAGATAGCCCACCGGCTGAATAAGGTATTGCTGTGAGGAATATGCTATATCCTAGATAGAATCGACTCACAAGGATTCGAAAGACTGATGACTTGAATGCTCCAAAGCAAAATCATGCGCTGGGGAACGACAAATACAACGCTGTCAAAACTATCACTAGGGTAATAATATCCAGGGCCCTTTCGCCGTGGCAAGCCGCGGTCTTCCGGTCGGACCGGACTTCGATCGGAAGTGATCGACCAACCTGCCAAAGGTCTGACTCTCATTAGATAAATGATTCAGAAACAAATGAATCCTGGTAACTACCCGTTGAACGCTACGGCTGACCTGTGCCGTACGTTCTTAGTAATGGTGCAATCCTGCCCATCATCCCGTGCATGAGTCTAAGCAAGAAAATGCTGTCTAATGATGATGTACAGTGTGTACCAACTCCCCTCGCTATGCATCTTTCGTATTAGTACATATCCGCAGACCGTGCTAGGCTTCTTGACTTCCTCAAAGCTTCGAAACCTCAAAACTACCACCCTACTTATATATACTATTTATGTAGGCGCTGAACAGCTTGCGTCCATTTCTCTTGCTCGTTTCTGAGTGTGTTAGTTACCGGCTTGGGGTAGGGTATGCTGGGGGGGAGGGGGTAATCGTACTTATCTAGTCCAAGTAATTTGCCTAGTACGGGCACCAATTGTGACCGTACCTTGTCATCTTTGACTTCCAGGAACTGCAGGAAGATAGTCTTGAGATAGGCGAGATCGGGGCCGCCACTCAATCCCTTGGCAGATGAACCATTCAAACCACTCCTCGTAGAGTCTATACTCGACCTCCCACTGCTCGCCACGTTGGACCCGCTCCCGAGATTCAGCCTAGACTGTACGTTCTTGAGTTCTTTATTAGCCCTCTCGTACCGGGCCCGAGCTTCATCCAAGAGCTTCCTTAAATCGGCTTTCTGCTTTTCTGCGTCGCGGACCTGTTGCTCAGAAGCATCCAGAGCTGTACGTAAGCTCGAAACTGTCGAGCGCATGTCCTCGGTTTCGGCCGTAGCCTTCTCCTCGATTTGCTCCAATTCTTCCCGTCGTCGGCGCCATTCCTTCTCGCGTGCTTCGAGGTCGTCCTTTTCATTGTTGAGAGCCTTGATGTCGCGCTCTAGCTCGCGCAATCGGGTCTTAAGCTCTTCAGCCTCGCGAGCGCGCCGTCGAGCGAGGGTTGAAGACTCGTCCTCGACTCTATCGCGATCTTCAATCGCTGCCTCCATTCGAGACCTCATCTCGCGAACCTTGGCATCGGCCTGTTCGTCCACTTCGGCCAGCATTCGGCGCATTGTCTCTCCTTCGCGTGTTCTCTCGGCGAGATGCTTCTGCACTTCCGCTAGTTCTTCCTCCAGGCTCTCAGCCTGAGTTTGTGCCTCCTTCAGCTGCATCGACAACTCTGTGATTTGATCTCGCATCGACGTGAGTAGACCTTGAGCGTTGTTGTACTGCTGTGTCTTCAAGTCAACGTCTTCCTTGGCAAGGTTTTTCTCTTTTGTTAACTTGGCAACCTCGTCCTCAAGCTCCTTGATCTTCGGCCGCAGGCTGGACAACTCAATCTGCACTGTCTCCAGTTCCCGGCTAGTCTTCTCCGCGTTTACAGCTATCTCGACTTTTTCAGCTTCCGAGCGCCGGTAATCGCGGCCTAGGATTCGCTTCTCGTCTTCTAGCTTTGCACGAGTTATTTTCTCCGTAGCTAGCCGTTCGTTGAGTGCTTTAACTTCGGCCTCGCGGTCGAAGGAAATGCGCTGCGTACGAGTCACTTCATTCTTGAGCTCCTTCTCCCTTTTTTCAAGAGCACGCAATTCGTTTTGTCTAGACACAAGCTCTTCTCGAGCGGTCTTTAAGGCGGCGGAATCCTGTCGAAGGGTCTTAAGCTCAGGTTGAATTTTAGCCAATAAGTCCTTAGAATATGTTAACTTTTCGAATCGCTCTTGGGCAAGCTTCTGTGCAGCACCCAAGTCGGATTCCAGTGTCCGGGATCGGACCTTCAAGCCGTCGAATTCCTTCTTCATCGAATCATACTCAGCCTGCAACTTAGAGATTGACTCGGCACGCTTAGCACTTTCCGTGGAGCTTGTAAGCTCCTTTTCCAAATCAGCGATACGAGAATTGAGTGCTGTCTTTTCGCTTTCCAGTTCCTTGATACGGTCCTTGGCTTCGACGTGCTCTGAGGCGATATCAATGTAATTCCCCTGTATGTTCTCTAGCTCCTCCCGGAGATCCTCCTCGGTCTTTCTCTGCTTAGATAACTTGTCGATGCGCGAGTCTTTCTCGACAATCTCTTCCTTGAGCTGGGAAATCTCGGCCCTTAGGGCTTCAATGTCAGGATGTTCGAGAGGAGAGAGCTGTGGTTGTTCTGACGTGTCGCTGGGCGCGGTATCTGTGTGTATTTGGGAAGCGTCACCCTTTTTCTTATTTTTCTTCTTCTTGTTCTTCTTTTTATTCGAACTTGACGTTGTGGAAGTACCTGGTGCAATTGACGGAACAGTTAATCGCTCATTCTCTTTTTTTTTTACCTCGTCTGCTTTTGAGGTCGAATCACTCTCCTCGGCCGCTGCCTGGATCTCACTGATGGACACTTTCAATTCCTCGATTGTGGCTTTCTTAGCCGTAATCGCAGCTTCAAAGACCCTCGTCTCTTCCTCCATTGCATCCTGCAAGCCTTGCGCCTTTTGTACGGCCTCGTTGTATTGCTCAAGCATCTTGGAGCCAGTTTCCTTCTCCACAGTTAACTCTTCTTTCAGTGTATCGACCTCCGAGGTTAGAGTTGCGATCTGCTCCTCTTTCGAGACCAATTCAGCCTGCAGTTTAGGGATTTCATCATCGTAGGAGAACATATCTTCGCCACTATCTCCATTTTCTTGCGTCTTGGCACCGGCCTCGTTTGGCGGCGCGGCGATTGTGTCTCCCTTCGCAGCTTTGAGAGTGGCTAGCTCTGCTTCCAGCGTGGCAACCTTCTTGTCAGATTCGGTGAGCTTGGTCTTGAACTGATCCTTGTCGGTAGAAACACGCTTCAGCTCATCCACGACCATGTCACTCTTCAAATTCAATTGGTTGACATATTCGACAAAGGCATCTGGGTCCTTGATGGTGCTGAGTGGGGTGTTCTCCTTGAGTGCGCGTTCAAAGTGATCTATCGTTATTGCCCGGGCATGCGCAACCCTATATGATTTGAGAAGCTCTGTGACACAACGCGCATTAGTTCACCGCCCGATGCTTCAGTAGGGGAGAGGTTTCACTTGCCTTGATACTTAGTCTCTAGCTTGTCTAACCTCCTCAGCCTCGCCTTAACCTCGGGTGACAACGTAGAATCATTGGGGCCTCCTGATGTAGAGGCGCTTGCAGAAGTGCCAGCAGCCTTGTTACTATGGCCATTGTGTCCCTGTTCCGAAGTCTTATTCTCTGAGCCAGTATCTTCGCCGCTCGGCTTCGTGGAGTCGGCGGGCGCGGTGGGCTTGGGGGTACCAGAGCGACTGGGGCCGTCGGGGTCGTCGTCCAGCTTGAAGGCGGCTTCAAAGACGGCAGGGTCTGAATTTGCTGGGCTGGCTTGGCCAGGTTTTTTAGCACCAGCCTTCTGTTCGGTGGAATGCCTCTGACGAGCCTGCTCCTCAGCCAGTGTGCGATCGAAGGCCTCCTTAAATTTCTAGAGCAGTGGCGCGCGGGTAGTTCAGCAGACAGACAGACAAACCAACCAACCAAGAAGAGATGTATCGCGGAGGCTCTTACAGAAAACATGATGGCGCGCCCTTCGTCGGTTTCTTCGCTTGATTTCAGTCCGGCCTATTCTATTCTTCTCTCTTCTCTTCTCGGAGGGGATCTGGGGACCGGCAACGGGACCGGCCTCCATGCGCCAAGTCGAGCTGAAGGGCGTGCAAGGTGTACCGTTTCTCGCAGATGGTCGATGGGGTAAATTCTGGCGCCAACGAACGTATAATGCAGATGAGATAGTTCGAACGGAAAAGGCGCCATGCAATTCGGCGGTTTAAAGGGGGGATTAGTATACCGGTAGCTATGTGGAGGATCGAGCGATGGAAAGACGACTCGGCTGTTCTGGTAGTGAGCAGGGCAGAACTCTCAAACTAACGGGGGTCAATAGTCCATCATACCATGCTACCCATCCGCCGGAAGGGTCGAGTCAGTCTAATATTAAGGTTAAGTTCGAATGATGAAGATGTCAGATTTCCCATAGGTAAAGCAATCAGCCCCCAAAGACACTTCCTATAAATGACACTTGAGCGAGGCTGCTGAATAGGTAGATTACTAGGTGCTACGTACAGTACCTGGGTAAGGCACCTTACCCAGTAGGTAGCTGCATGTTCTACATTTCTATTGGCCAGAGGACGGACCGAAGGGGGGTTCTTGACGCTAAAGCTCACTTAGAACCCGCTTTCCAGGGTAGGGCAAGTACTTGTCTGTTTCAAGACACAGCCCAGGTTACATAACCTGCCTACCTGTTCGAAATGGAACATGACAGTACATGTAGAACACATTATTACCAGGCATGCTATCGATTTTTGGTAGTAGGTAGGTAGGTATTCGATAACTTGAACGTAACTGAGTTCCTGTTCCTGTAGTGGCAGGCGCACTATTCCACGCCTGCATGCAAGTTACCTATGTACTTACCTTGTAGATAGTCCTACTACTAGGTAAGTAAATGTAGGTTACCTGGCAGTTAGCTCGTCTGGGTTACCACTTCCTACCTAGTAACTTACATACCTAAATCTACAGGCTACATTAGGTACACATTTCACTTCGCAACAACACCGCCAAAATTGATCGTCACCACATTCCCTCAACATTGTCTTCCCCTCTCTTGCCTTCTCTTTTTGATTGTTCTCGTCATTTCACTTTGAGGTACTTCCCTAAGCTCTTTTTTTCGTTCATGCCGGCTTGAGCAGCCTACTTATATTACATATCTGTCCTTCACACTGCCTGTCGTGTTTGTTACCTACACAGTTATCGTAGATACTAACCCAACTAAGTACCTATCCAACCTTAAGCTATCCCGACGACTTGAAGCTACCTCATCATTTCCTTCTTCTCTCCTCGCTATTAGACAACTTCCGCCATGATCCTGTAACTCGGCCCTTCCATATCAATCCGACAGCGACGACAATATGGTGTCGCTCTGGCCCTGGAAGGTAAGTTCTAGCCTGGCCGGCAGTCAACGCCTGAGAATGTGGTAAAGCCCTTCGTAACTGAGACTAATTCCTTGTGCGCGCGAACAGGGCGATGGGCTTTCGCCGGCCGAGTTCGAGAAGACGCTCGCCACGCTCTCAACCAAGATCACAAACACCCAGGCCCAGCTCGAGCAGGTGCGCAACAGCTCCCGCCGCATCAAGCTCCTGTGGACCCTCTATCTGGCCTTCGGATACCTCGTCTACGCCATCGTCTTGGTCCTGGTGGTGGGATGGCAGAACCTAGGTCCCTGGGATTGGACCGGTATTGCTGGCGGGCTCGTGTTGTGAGACACCGCCGCGGCCCCCGCAACCTCCGATAATATATAGCCATGCTGATGGAAAGCTTAGCATCTACGTTGTCCGCACCGTCGCCAACGCGTACTACACCTTTCGACTAGATACCCTTGAGACCCGTCTCAAGGACCGCCAAGCCGAGCGTGCCAAGACCATCCAGAAGCTCAAAGATGCTACCAAGTATGACTCGACCCTCGAACTACTCGAGAAGTACGGAGGCTCGGGTGAGAAACGAAACAAGGCAAAGAAGCCGAAAGACACAAACGAGGGAGGGCCGACACCGGAGAACGACGGCTCGAGAAAGAAGCATCGCCAAAGTATCGACTCCAGCCATCTCACCGGAAGAACACATCTCCCCCCACCGCCTACCGCCAACATACAGAGGCCTTCAACTGCGTCTGGCCTACCTCCGAACCGGCAAGGCCAGTCCTCCAGCTCGCGCCTCGAACCGATCCCATCGTCGCCACCATCCCAACCTATCGAGGAATTCGCTCCCAACGCCGGGCCCCTTCCACCAACCTACAACCAGTACGAAATGAACCCCGGCCCTCCTCGTTGGTATGACCGCATTTTGGACCTTATGCTGGGCGAGGATGAGACGGCACCAAAGAACCGCATCGTTTTAATATGTCAGAAGTGCCGACTTGTCAATGGTCAGGCACCCCCGGGAGTCAAGAACGTAGCCGACCTCGGCGCCTGGAAATGTATGGGCTGCGGCGCTACCAATGGCGAAATGGATGAAGGCAAAAAAATCATACAAGAGGTACTAAGTGCCAAGAAAACAATGCGTGATGAGAGCAGGAGCACCGAGGAAAGAGATAGCGATCGTTCTAGTGACCTGGTAAAGGTCGAGGAGGATGGCGATGATAATACTCAGAGCGAAGCGGAAACAAGGCGCAACATGCAAGAGTTTCGAGCGAAGAGGCGTGATAAAAAGTCACAGATGGTGCCATAGTTCCGGGGTTCTATTTTTGATACTACGTTCATATATCTAAGTACAGTATCATCGAGCCAATCTCGTACAGAGTGAAACAATCAATTGACGACGCAAGACTATACTAACTACTCACCTCACAGGATACTTATAGTCTAACAGAGCTTCCAGTGTGGATGGAGAAAGCAGCGTCGAGAATAGCGCGACTTTCAGCAGACTTGGTGCGAAATAACAGTCTATCTTTAAGTGTCATTCCCCGCCAGCGAATGCGTTCTGTAAATCCTAATGTGCCACGTGCTGGCGATGTGGATAGTGAGAGTACTGTATCTAGTGTAGATATGCAGGCTTATATAAGGTAACTTGCTTTCGCTCTGTTACGTTCCACGTTACTTGTAGCGTGAAGGGAAATAGGTGACTTTTCATGTGTCTCTTTGTGTCAAGAATGAACGGGTATGTCCTCATCTTCGTTGCCACTTTAGAACCTTATTGTTATGTGACGTTGAGGACGTTGAGTTATAACGGACGGCGCCCAGGTGTGCGATCTCAACGACCTACCTAACAGCATTCAACATGTGTTTCAGTTTGAATAAAAACTTCAAGTTACTTATACCGCTCCTCACTAGAATGATATTATCATGTTCGAATTATCGCAAAACAACCATGCAATCATGCAGCCCATACTAGGTATGTACCTAGGTACATAGGTCACGATAGCGCGGGAGGATTCCGCCCCTTCTCGATCTGTCCAAGCAGTATAATAGGGCTCGGAAATAAATAAGCGAAGCTAGGCGTGGTCTTCGAATGTCGATTAATCCAGGTAACACGGACGTCGGGTTTGAACCAATACGACTGCCGCTCGGCAACCGGTGGAGTGTCCGGAATGGTGGCGTGCAGATGAATGTTCGCGTAACATCGTAGGAGCCCACGACGTTCTTAGCTAGCGAATTTAAGTAGTTCGTGGAGAATGTAGGTTCTGCATACTGAACCTGGGTTAAGAATGTTTGGCGCACTTTGGAGAGGAGCATACGCCGGCGGTCATATGGCAAAGGACCTGGGAGACAAGATTGAAGCGGACGGGCATATATCGACGAGGTCGCTTGCCCACCTCAGATAGATACTTAAGTATAAACCATTCAGTTCCTCCGTCGCCAGTGCCTCTCACGACGACATTCAAAGCGTCTCCCACTCTCCTCCTCCTCACCACTCTCGCGGGCACCAGCCACGCAGTAGTGAATCTCTGCCCCGAGCTCAACACCATCGGTCACGCGCCGTCCCAACTCTGGGCCTTCAGCGCCCTAAACTAGACGGTGACGCAGGTCTCAAGCGGTGCGTCACGGAGGGCGAGGGGTTCTCCGAGGAGTAACCTCCGTCAGCTTGCAATGAGTCTTATTAGGATCCTATGTACTGGAGAATAATAGGGGAAGGCCTCGTTTACTGCCAGGATATTATCCCAAGTCTTACCATATTATACCTAGATGTGGCAAATAAGTGATCGCTATGCGATAGCGTTCACCATATAACCGTGAGGTTGCAAGATGCCTTGCTGGTGGCCTTACTTCCATAGCGAAACTCGACCAACTTCAGGCGTAGTTTAAAGCAAGGAATTAGAACGGGCGGGTCTAACGCTCGAAGCGAGAAAAAGCAACACATATACGTCCGTAATATAGATATGTATGTATGTGGATTCGTAACTCATTTCATTATTCCTAAAGATTAATGTAATGCCCACTGTCCGCGCCTATCCCAACGCTCTCATTGTTACAGTTTGCTGGCGATGAAGCTAACGGCAGTCGGGGCCAGATCATCGTAATCATGGTGCGCATCCGTGATGATCAGCGTGCCATCGCACACGAGGTCCCCATCATGGCATAGAATAAGCGTGCGTGAGGGGTCGATGTTAGGAACGACGCCGCCGTCCTGCTTCTTACGCGTGTCGCCGAAGGTGACGGCGGCAGCGACCTTGCTCACCACGGTCCCGGAAAGCAGCCTCGCCGCCGCGTGCACGAGCGCGGCGCCCTGGCTGTACCCGGCGATGACGAGCTTCGAGCTCGGACACTCCGTGGCGGCCTGCGTGATGAGATCCCCGAAGTTGGCCGCGTCGTCTGGGTCGCAGCCCTGCGCCCGGAGATTATCCAGCAGGCTCGCGGGATAGTCGAGCCCTTGCGCCGCGACGGTGGTGGTGCCCACAGCGGCCTTCAGCTGGTCGATGGTCTGCGGACCGGGCGAGCTGCCGATGTTGCCGTCTTGCGTGCTCCCGCGGGCATACAGGAAGATCACGGGCCGGCAGCCGCCGTCGAGGAACTCGTTCGCCGTGTCGCCCGTTGCTGAGACCTCGAGTATGCCTGAGCTTTTACCCGACTTGAGCTTAGCGATCATCTCATCCGAGAGATCGAAGGTCATGGGCACGGCCGAAGCCAGGCCAGTGAGGACCGTAGCCAGTAAGAGGGAGGCCTTCATCTTGTCTGCTTTGCGGGCAGCAAACGGGAGAGAGGTTGGTATGTTGACAAGCTACGAGGGAAGTAGATGTGAGACAACCCGACTCAAGACGGCCGCGCGGTTTGGGATGTCCATCCCTCTCGAGGGTCTCGTCTACTAGAGTAGGACATGGCTACTTATATACCATTTCCTACTCCGCTTTGCTGGAATGTAGAAGCACTATTGATTCTGGAAACGTTATATCGTCTGTGTGCTGCAAGAGAGGAGGGCCAATGTGACCAGAGATCTCAATAAAATTTCGACCTGCCCTTTGTTGCCAGATCCGCCGAAGAGGTAGACCACTAGGAGCATTCTACTCCTCCCTCTCTTCCAAGTCGAGGGCGCTATTGTGAACACGTGCAACCCAAGACCCAACAACCGGTTTGCTGGGCGCATATTCCATCCTGCTTGGACAAGCCCAGCTGCCTCCCAGAACGAGGCGTGGTGTGGTATTTTGGAGAAGCTCTTGCTAGATTTCTCCGCTCCAAGCTCAATGCCGAGCAGCGTCTTAGTCTTGAAAAGGGTAACAGATCGCCGCTAAAATCCACTGTGCCCGGTTAATTGCTTGAATTATCCCTGCTCACGAAGCTTTCCTACTCAGTACACCGTCGTTACGCTCGACTACCACTACCAATTGGATTGGTGCAGCTCGTCCCGCGGATTAGAGCCACTGAGCAAGCTGTCAATGTGCTCGGAAGCGAGCCGAGAGCAGCTAGTGAGATGGGCTAGTTTCGCGGGATCACGATGATCACTCGTAATCCTACGGCTTCGCTGTCCGAAAGCGCACTTACAACAACTAAGAGTGTCATCCCTAGCTAGATAACCTACGGCGTAAATACATTTTGCGTCCCCACGAGATACGTCCCAAGGGTTGAGGTCATTGCTACTTTATTTGCTAATCTCCTTACATACTATTGTCCGATGCAATGGAAAGCCGCAACTCCACTACCATGCCATGGAAGCCCCAACAGCCACCCCCTTGAAGCGCCCTTCTTTAATACGCGTTTAGAGAAGAGCCCACAGGTCCCGCTCCGTATAGCATCTCCGATGACTCGTCTAGTTCTCCAGCTTGGCAAGCGCCCGGTCCAAGGTCTCTCCTGTCAGACGTTGGAAAGCTTCAAGGTACTTGGCACTCGTTTGGGCCCTATAAAGAAAAGTGCGTTAGAAGCCCCCCCCCCGCCCCCCACTCATTCAAAAAGAGTCAAATCAGTTTCGGGAGGTTCGGGGTCATGCAGGAATGGCATATTGGGGGCAGTAAATTTAGTGAACCAAGAAATGAACGAGTCTAGATCACGTACTGTACCTCTTCCGTCATCTAAGATGGGTGGTCAGCAATCTGTGCGCTCGAATTGATGCTCGCTAATGAAAACATACCGAAACGCCTTCTTTCCCTTTGAGACCCTGACCTATATTTATTCGCAAGTTAGGAACTTTTGCCCAAGTCTATTCTGACGACTTCCGAGGGACGCATGATATGTGGGCGGTAAAGGCTTGGCCGTAATTGGTAATAGCGAATTCGAAGTGCTTACCAGTCAACCAATCACGCAAATATTGCTCTAAATCAGAGTCAATTAGCATCTTTACACTGCCTTGAAGGCTTCAAACTTACTATCAAAGCTCTTCTGGTCGCGTCCAGGGGCATAGTCTGCAGCTGGCCAGAATCTCGAGCTGTCAGGCGTTCTGGTATTGGCTCATCAGTATTTCCCTCGTCCATGTGCCGATGCGGAGCTAGAAGGAAAGAACTACTGACAGGACTTCATCGATCAACACAATCTCGTCTGTTTCCTCATCGAGGCCTGTAGTTGCCGTCAGTATCTAGTATGAAACTCGGCGTAGCTGCTGGATTCGAGACGCACCAAATTCGAACTTGGTGTCCGCAACGATAATTCCTCTCTCAAACTATTTCAAGAAGTCAATTAATGTTATTTGAAGATTGATCCCCGTCGAGTATTGAGGCGCAGAATTTGGTTGATCGTTAGGACTCACCCAGCCCGCTCTTGGGGGCCGAGCAAAGGCTGGGAAGCTACTTACAGCATAGGCGTGCGCAGCCTTGTAAATGGCCAAAGCGAGATTCTCGATCTTATCGGCATACTTCTCACCTACAATCTGCCGCGCTTGCTCGGTGTTTATCTATCCCAAATCGAATGTCAGTATTCTCTATAGGGTAATCACCATGCGTAGTCCCAGACGTGTGCGGCAATGAATCTGATACCCGCTAAAAGGGATGGTATTAGCTTTGAATTCAGAATACGTACATTCTCATCCTTCCCACCCACGGGCGCTTTCGCTGTAAGCATAGTGATTAGCAATTGCCCTAAAGTTGAACCTCAGCAAGATTCGGAAGACAATGCCGCAGCTTACTAGACGGTGTGTAAATAGGACCATTAGGGAAGGCCTGGCATTGCTCTAGCCCACTGGGTTGTTGCATGCCATGCACTGTCCCCTTCTGCTTGTACTCGGCCCAAGAGCTACCGGTGATATAACCGCGCACTGGAACAGCAAGAGTCAGCAGTCAGCACAGGGCAGGGCGAGTATATGCGGAGTCGAACCTATAGCCTCGATAGGAAAGACACGATACTTGTTGACAATCATTGAGCGACCTCGGAGTCGCTTCTTCTCTTCAGGACTTATGTTAAGCGTTGGAGGAATGTTTAACGAGAGCAGATGGTGTTTTAACCCCGGCACATGCTCTGGTAAGACCGTGTTGAGCCAATGGTTTGTGAGCAGAGTGAGAACACTGCCCTTGTCCTGAACGCCATTCTCCAGGATTACATCGTAGGCGGAGATGCGATCCGAGGTGACAAGAAGCAGCGTAGAGTCGCTTGTCTCGTAGATTTCTCTCACCTTGCCCTGCACGTTTCGCATCTATTAGTGCCGGAGTTCAACGATGGGTAAGCCAAAATAATGTGAACCAACCTGGGCCACCAAAGGCAGCGACTTGAGGCCAACCGAGGTGACTATTTCTGTCGCCATCTCTGCTCTTTGCTCCGTGCGCGAGTAATTGGTGAACTAGGAGGGGCTATCAAGTGAGAGATGCGCCAAGCCGATGCACTCCTTTAGGGTACCCTAAGTCCTTGAAATGCTTCAGTTCTCTTTGGGAATGATGGTCTTTTCCGGGGCTGAAGTATAAACACCACGAATTTAAATGATATAAGAGTACCTAAGTTTGCATATATGTTTGCTTTAATCACAATGGATTGGGTACAATGGAAATGGGCCTCTGTCGCAAAATGGTCCCCAATGTTTTTCTGTTCCCCGCTAAATTCTCGATTGCGGGCCGTGGTCGGACAAAACCGTTACGTCACTGAGCGCTATTCACCAACCGTTTTAAACCAAATTATTTGCCAGTCCGCTCTTCCTACCTTACCTGCGTGTTCAAAGGCATGTAAGTATTCGCCGCTTAGCTCAGGAGTATATCGTATACCCGTTTTACACGGATGCCGCGTATAGTTGGAGAAACTTAAGTAATTACATGTTTTCAGCTCAGCTCAGCTCATTTCAGTTCACTTCACTTCAGAGATATCACAACCTTTATTCATCTCAAGCATCTCAACCGCTGACATCCGCCAACCACAGCGCATGAGAAATATAAGTTACCGGCTTGAATGAAATTGAAAATTCCCCATCCATGAAGATGACCGTCTGCACCGCCCCCTGCTCCCTTGGCGCTTCAAGTCAGAAAGGTGGCAGAGCCATCCGTCAGGCAGTCGTCAGTGTCGTATGGAAGGCCTACGCGACTAAGAAGGTTTACGCGGTGTTTCGTACCCGCTGGATTGTATGGGTAAGAGCTCTCGCTCGATCCGAGATCTGTTGAGGCTCATCAACGGCCTTGGTAATGCCGAAGGCCCGATGGAGTTGTATGTATATATTTAGAATCACAGCCCAGACCCGGAAGACTGCGGAGTGGCCAACGGACCTTACGACGATAGAATGTTATTGTAAGTCCGAGTCTAACTGTAAGTCCTGATTCAGGAATTCGGGTCTCTATCCCTCGATAATTATGGAATTTATATAAACTGTCAGGTTATGCTTTGTTCTCGGCAAGATTTGGCGGAAATGAGCAGGGTGAGATTTGGGAAGCTGTTTGCTGAACGACATGAAAATTTATGTCTATTACCGAGATCGTCCCTCTACTCCATGATTATGTCGAGATCACAATGAGCAGTGCCTTCACACTAGATTATGAAGACGAAGAAGTGCTAAACTTCTGAGGTCCTGCTGACACCCTACGCTAGTCATTTAGCTCGATATAATACACCAGTGTTGTCTACCGTGTCTCTTTCTTGTGGTGCTCAATCCTATGTGATCGATACCTTTTAGTATTGTTCTTATGTACACACATATATATAAATAATTCGTCAAAAATAGTAATCGTAGGATAGCATAGTCTGCACGGTTCTGCCTAAGGCTAGCCAAACTATACGTCGTGACAGTAGCGTAACAACCGTCATGCTAAACTTCTGGTCACCGATCGATGCTATGTAATTGTGCACTATGTAATTACGACTCAAACAGTACAACACGTATTTCAACAAAGCTATAAGATACCAAGTGTCCTGAGGACTTCTGAATTCTCTTCAAAATAGGGATGTGTTTCCGAGTCTATTTATCACGCAGTGCATACTCGGAAGGGAGCAAGGCCGACACCATCCCTTATCCTTAAGCGAGGTCGAGGGGAGTCTGCTCTTCGAAAGGCGAAGTCATCTAATTTAGGATTGAAACCGTCGTACGATATACCAGTCGTGCACAACCGTAGGGCAGATTATCAAAACTATAGTTATATAAGTTAATAATCGCTTGATCAGCAGCCTGGCATTGTTTATCTATGAAAAATAGGTTATTTTATAAACCACTCGAATCCCAACTGGGATTGTTATGATTTCCACAATATAAGCATGAGTATATTATTGTGACAAGGGCTCTTGTAGAGGGCTTGGAACTTAGTTATAATTTATTAATAATTAACTAGGGGTCTTAAAATCTTTTAATTTTTAGGTTTTCTTTTAAAAAAAAAAATTTTTTTAAGCTTTATATAAATAATTTTTTTTTAAATATTTAAATATAATTTATTATAATAAATTATAAATTTTTTTATTAAATATTATTTAAAAATTTTTTATAATTAATAATTTTTTAAGTTTATTTTATTATTTTTATATTTCTTAATATAAATTTCTTTATAATATTCTTTTTTAATTTAATTTAAATAATTTAAATAATTATTTTTTAATTTATTAAAATTATATTAAAAAAATTATTTTATAAATGTTTTAATATTTCTATTAAATAAATAATTAAAAGATTTTTAGATTTAATATTATTTAATTAATTTATTTTTTTATTTAATTAAATATTCTATATTTTTTTTAAGTTTTTATAGAATTTTTAATTTTTTTTATTTAATAATTCTTTAATTTAATTTAAAATATTTATTATAGAATTTAATTAAAATTAAATAGTATTTAATTATTAATATAATAAAATTTAATAAAAAATATATAAAATAAATTATAAATTTAATAATAATAAATAGAATTATTTTTTAAATTTTAAAAAATTTTAATATGTTTTTATTTAATTTTTTACTAAAATATTTAATATAATAAATTAATTTATTTTATATTTAAATATTTTTTCTTTATTTATTAATTTATTTTTTTATACAAATTTAAATTTCTTTTAAATATTATATAATTTTTTAATAAATTTATATTATTTAATAAATATATATATTATTTATTAAATTATATAAAATATTTATAAATAAATTATAAATAATTAAATAATCATTATAATTAATATAAAAATTATATTATTATATATAAATTTAATAAAAAAATATTCGTTTTTAATTAATTATTTTATAATTTATAAATATTTATAAATAAATTTTGAAAGTTTAATTTTTAATTTAAAAATAAAAGTTTATATTAAAAATAATATTAAAAAATATATTATATAATTTTTAATAAAATTTAAAACAAATTTTAATAAAAATTTTAAAAAATATAAAATATTTTATTTTAATATAGAAATTAATTATTATTTAAATTAAATTATATTTATTAAAAAGAAAAGGTTTATAATAAAATCTTATAAATTAAAATAATTTATATATTATATATTTTAAGTTTTTATTAAATTAATATTTTAAATAATTATTTATAAATCTTTTAATAATAGATTTTATAATCTTATTTATTTTTATATATTTAATAATTTAAATATGATATTTTAATTTTTCTTTTATATAATCATAAATATTTAAAAATAATCTTTTTTATAAAATAAATTATTTATAAATTTTATATTTTTAAAAAGATTTTCTTTTTATAAATAATATTTAAAATCTTATTTGATTATTTTTTTTATATATTTAATAGATTTTAATAATTAATTTAATATTTCAAAATTATAAAGTTATTTGAAAATAAATAAAATAAAAATAAATATAATAAAAAATATTTATTTTATAAAATTAATTTAATTAATTTAAATATAATATTAATTTTTTTATTTTATTTCTTTAATTAATAATTTATAATAAATTAATACATTAAAAATTATTAAATTTAATATTAATTAAATATTTTTATAATTATAAAATAAATAAATTTTAATATAATATTTAATTCTTTTAAAATATTATTATAATTAATAATTTTTTATTATTATTTCTTTAAAAGAAATAATATTTTAATTTCTAAAGAATTTTATTTATAATTTTAATTTATTTTTAATTTTATTAATTTGATAATTAATAAAGATTTCTTAATAAATTAATAATAAAACTTTATAAATTTAATAAATATTTAATATTCTTTAAATATAATAAATATCTTTTATTTTAAAATATAATTAATTTTATTTTAAACTATAATAATTTTATTAATATTAATAATATATTTAAGAGATTTAATTTATTAAATATATTAATTATATTTTAATAATTATTAAAATACTTTTTAATTATTTTATTATAATTCTTCTATATCTTTATATACATTAAAGAATTATTTAAATATAATAATAATTTAATATTAATTAAACTTTTAAAAAGAATTATTGATTATTATTTAAAAGATTATTAATATATTAATTAATCTAAAAAATATAATTAAATATTTAAATAATTTATATTTATATTTAAAAATAATTTCTTTTTGATATAAATTAATTTAAATTTTAAATATTATTTAATAATTTTAAAATTAAAAACAATAATAATTTATAAATATTATAATATTATTTAACTTTTTATAATTTATTATTAAGTATAAAAACAATTATATAATAAAATAAATTTATAAATTTGTTTAATTTTTAATATCTTTTTAATTATAATTTAAAAATATTTAATTTTTCTTTATTTATAATATAAAATTTCTTTTAAACAATAAGTTTATTTTTAATAAAATTAATAAAACAATTTTATCATTAATAATTAAAAGATTATTATATTATAGTTTTTATTATAATAAAAATTCTTTTTTAAATTGTTTTAAAATATTTTTTATAATATCTTTTATAATTCTTTATAAAATAATTATAAAAGTTTATATTATTAATATAATTTCTTTCATAAAATCATAAAATAAATATTATTATATTAATATTTTTAAAAAAATAAATAAATTAACATTATTTTAATTAATATTATAATAATATTATATTGAATTTATTAGTTATAATATTAGTTTTAAAACTAAAATATATAAAATAATCTTTTAATATAATAAAGTTTTATTAACTATATAAACAATATATTAAATATTATTATAAATTATAATATAGGTTTTTTAATAAAAACAAAAATAATTAAAATTAAATTTTTAATATTTAAAAATATATAAATTAAATCTTCTTTATTATTATATATAGAAATTATAAAAATAATAAATCTTTAATTAAAATATAATTTAAAAGTTTTTTTCTTTTTAAAAACATTAATAAATTATTTATATTATATTTATTAATATATATATATATATAATTATTATTAATAAATAATAATATCTTATATAATATATTATAAAGTTTTATTAAAAATTTAAATTATTTTAAAATTATTATATTAATTTTAATTTCTTTAAAAAATAATAATTTATTTTATTTCTATTTTTATTTTTTTATAATGAAGAGTTTTTTTAAAACCGGTAATAATTCTTTTTATTAATATTTTTTTTAATAAAATAAATAAATATATAATAATTAATATAATTATATATTATAAACCTTACATACATTCTTTAAAATATATATAATATATACAAAGGTTTTTAATTTATATATAATAATAAAACTAATAGTAAGTGGTTTATAAAAAAGGTTTATTAATATTTTTATTATTATATTTAATATTATTAAATATAATAATTACTTTTAAATATCTTTAAGTATTAAAAATAAAGCTTAAAATAAAATTAATAACTAAAGAGCTAAACTAAATAAATAATTAAATATAAAAGGATTATAAGATTATATAAATATAAAAGATATATTTTATTAAAGTATAAATAACCTAGGATTAATAAAATTGTTGTTAATAATATTAATTTAAAATAGAATTAATATAATTAATATTAATTATATTAATTTAATTAAAATTAATAAAATTAATATTAACTAAAATAATAAAGTTATAACCAACCTTTTTATATAATAAACAAAGTTTATATAAGCATTGATGATAAATAAATAAATATAAAAGCATAATATATATTAGGTTTTCTTTTAAGTTATTCTTTTTAATAATATTATCTTTTTATCTTTTTTATTATTGTTTTAATACTAAATAAGTTTTTTTTTTTTATATATATACTTTTATAACAATATCTAGTTATATAAAAAAATATATTATTGAGTTTATTTTTTAATAAGAAGTTATTAAATATTTTTATTCTTTAAATAATATTTTCTTTTATTAGTTTATTATTGTAACCTTGAAATATTTTTATTATAAATATTATAATTTATTTTATAGAATTCTTTTTATTAATTATAATTAATATATAGTTTATATTTAATTTAAATAAATAAACTATAATATATAAAAGCTTTTATTAAAATAATTATAAAAGATAACTTATTATTGTTCTAAATTAAAATAAGAATTTAAAATAATAATAAAAAAGAAAATAAAAATAAAAATCTATTATTTTTAAATATAAAACAAAATATCATAAAATAAAATATTTTAAATTATTATTTATAATATTAATAATATAAATAAATTAAATTAATTAAAATAAATAAGATAAAATAAAAACCCTAAAAAGATTAAATATAAAAAATATAAAAAATAAAACTTTTTAATAATATTTAAAAAATAAATTAAAATATATTAATGTTACGAAGTAGTGTCAGATATAAGTGATGGCATGTAACGTTGGGTTGATTGATTGTATTGATCCTGTGTGTTGTATGTGTCAAGTAGACGCGACTAGTAGGCTACGCGGAATTTGTATGAGGGCCCCTGTCTCCTGGACATGGGTCTACCCTTAGATACCCGTTAGTCAGATATTCTGGCTTAAGATATAACCCCTTATATCTGACACACCCCCTTAGGAAGCACCCCCTAAGGGATGATTCCTACGGATACCTTCTATATGAACCTTGATTGTTCTCCTCAGATAGAGATACCTTTGCAGTTATTCCGTCATCCATGTATCAGACTCTCCTCCTTCTAACGAATCTTCAAGTATTTCCCATTCCTCCTCTGGTATCTCCCTGAGTGTTCGGTGTTTCTGAATGTCTCTGGCATCCACAAGGTTGAGCTGTTTCAGAAAGGTGTTCCATTTGTCTTTGGGGAGTGCCTTTGTTAATCCATCGGCAATCATGTCGGTAGTAGGGATATATTCGACTCGTAGAGTTCCGTTAAGGACCTCTTGTCGTAGCCAGTGGTTATGGATATCAACGTGGCGTAGCTTCGTTCGTAGTGTAGCGATATCTTTCGTAACTAGTCCAATCGTCTGCTGATTATCGCATTGGATTCGGATCTGCTGATCGTCCAGGGTAACTCCTAGTTCCTTAATCAACCGGCTGATGAACATTGCTTCCTTAGAAGCCTGGGCTAATGCCAGGAGTTCAGCCTCGGTTGTAGAGGTTGTTACAGTGTCCTGCTTATTGGCTCTCCATCCGATAACTCCTCCGAATAGCTTCATCACATATGCTTGTGAACTTTTGCGGTCGAGGGTGTTGTCGGCAAATGAGGAATCGCTTGCGACGACGAACTCGTTCCCGTCTCCGAATTGCAGCGCGTGGTATTGAGTGGTCTCGAGGTAGGATAGTAATCGATCAGCGGAATCGTGGTGCTCTGGTCCTGGATTCAGGTTGAATCGTGACAATCGGGATGCTCCGAAAGCGATATCGGGTCGGGTAATCACAGCCCCGTACATAATTGAACCTATTTTCTTTTGGTAGCGGTGAATCTCCTGTCGCGTGGCTAGTTTATCATAGGGACTGAGTTCTCCTGCCTTCATTGGAGTATATGCTCTAGGGACAGATCTGTCCTTGAGTTTGACAATTTTCTCAATGTATGAGGACTGTGATAGCCAGATCACGCCTTTCTCGCGATCCCGAATTACTTCCACGCCGAGAAACCACAAGAGGTCATCTCCACCAGTCATCTGATAGCGGCGTTTCAGTTCGGTGATTGCTTGTTGAGCAATAGCCTCCTTGGACTGTTGATAGGCCAGGACAATATCGTCCACATATATAAAGATGAGAACCCCTTGCTTGGTATAGCAACATGGCTCGTGAGGAACTACTTGGTAGCCCATTGATTTCAAGGATTTAGTTAATTCTTGCTGCCAAAGGAGCGGAGACTCTCGAAGGCCGTACAGCGCTCGAAGAAGTCTAAGAGAAGTCTGGGGTTTGCGGTAGCCTGGAGGCATACGCATATAGATTTCCTTGTCAAGTTTTGCATTGACGAAGGCATTCACAGCATCGTACTGCTTTAGTTCCAGATCGAACTTAGCTGCGATGGCTATAAGAATTCGAAACGATCTACCCGCAAGGGTAGATGCGTACGTATTTTCTCTTTCGTTAGTCGGCTGTTGGTCTCCTCGAACAACAAGTCTAGCTTTACACTTTTGGTAGAAGCCATGCTTGTCGAACTTGTAGACATACACCCACATACAGTCTAGAGTCAATTTTCCATGGGTAATACGTACATCAACTTCTTCCCAGGTATTCATATCTTTGTGGCTCTGAAGATGTAATTCTTCGGCCTGCCTGAAGTATTCGCCCATAGGGTGAGTACTAAGATCCTTATGCCACTTGGGAGGTGGAGGAAGGTCTCGGCGATGGATTTTGGATTTGGTTTGAAGCAGCCTCGTCAGGTCTGACTTCTGAAGTGCCGAAGCATCTTCTGGAATGGATTTGGGTGGAGGCGCTTGAAGCTGCACTCCTGGAATGGATTTAGGTGAAGGCGCTTGAAGCTGCACTTCTGGAATGGATTTAGGTGAAGGCGCTTGAAGCTGCACTTCTGCGAAGGATGCAGGCCCCTCGTCTTGAATGGATTTAATAGTGCTACCAGGGTGGCTTGGAGATCTTTTCAAAGACCTAGCTTTATCAGCTTTGCTCACCAGCATGCCGTGCCGTAACTCCGCGGTTGCTAGGCGTCCTGCATTGAACGTGGCCTCCCAGCAACTCTCACGTGCCGTAACTCCGGAGAAGGTTGTTTGAAAACTTCCTTCAAACCTCAGGGTGGGATCAGGCGATCCGGTAGTCTCATTGAGATTCCTCCTTTGGCCAGCTTCTCTGATTGTAGCGCTGAGAAGAGCACAGTGGGCGAGAGATTCAGGAGGAGTAGGGTACGGAGCAAAGATTGCCTCAGTATATGGTTGATCAGACCATAACAGCGAGTCTTCATCCCGATCCACGTCTTCACTGATGTCTTCGTCTTCTGCTTCCTCAGCGGGATCAATTGGTGCGTACACCTCTTGGTCCTCATATGAATTGGTAGAGTTCTGCTGAGCAGTCTCTGAATGGAATTGGTAGGTGATCTTGGCTAGTAAGGCCTCGAACTCCTCATTGGTAGTCTTTAGGAGGTCGTCCTTTAAAGAATCGATATCTCCTGAGAAAACAATGTCTTCATCAAATATAACGTCTCTAGTCACAATAACTCTGTTAGCTCTTGGTAACCAGATACGGTAGGTAGTAGATGATTGGTATCCAACTAGATACCCAATCCAAGCCTTTGGATCAAGCTTCTTTCTCCTATTCGTCTTCAGCTGTGCTGTTGATGTCATAGCGAAAGCTTTGCATCCATAGACCTTCAGGTGTGATAACACAGGTACTTTGTTCCTTCCGACGATGCCGTCTCGCATCTGGAAGTAGGTGTAGAACTTCTCATATGGAGTCTTCCAGTTGTAGATGTATTTGGGAGTACGATTGTAAAGGTATACAGCAGCCTTGACGATCTCTACCCAGAGGTAGGTCGGCAACTTTGATCCATTTCTCATAGATCGTGCCTTTTCCTTAATCACACCCCCTAACCTCTCAGCCCCTCCGTTGAGTGCTTGGGTGTTAGAAGGAGACACTTCAAAGGTGATCCCTTCAACTGCTCGAAAGTGCCGGGCAAGCTCAGAGGTACCCTCTGTGTCCATTGTCATCTCGTTGTCACATTCTATTGTTAACACCTTGGTCTTGTAATGATCCCTTATATGTTTGATTAAGTGTGTGAGTGCAATCTTGATGGATGAGTATGTCCGGTCGTGTAGGTAGTAGTCGAAGGTGAAGCCAGAGTATCGGTCGGTGATGAGCATCACACACCATTCCTTGTCTCCATTCTTCCGAGGATCTTCGTAGTCGTGGAAGTCAATCGCTAGTCGTACACCAGCCGCTGTTGGCTTCTCTCTTGGTTGTCTATTAATTTGGCGTTTGATTTTCGATACTCCGCATGCGTCGCACTGGGTGGTCTTTATCTCGTCACTTCCATCAGGAGCTCGGCGAATCCTCACCCCCTGAGATAAAGTCACCAAGTGTCGCATTGCTTCGGGTCCTGGGTGACCCATCCTAAGATGCCATTTGAACAGGTCTCCCCGTGAAATTGGCTTCCCTGTGTATGAATTGAGCTTGTTTCGCCGTGTGTAGAAGGCGGATCTCTGAAACGAGAGTGGAAGGTATTCTAGGACAAATTGATCGAGTCGATCCTGTAGACGGCATAGTGTTGAACCATCTCTTCGTCGTAGGAGGTTCGTAGGTGGCCTGTTATCCCACCAGTACCCTAACTGGTTGAGGACTCGGAGTGACACTAGATTAGTGGCCATTGTAGGACAGAATGCCACATCATATAGTCGGAGGACTTCTGGTCCCTTGGGTCCCTGGACTCGGACGTCAACTTCTCCGAAACCTTCAATTGAGATAACTCCGTCTCCTGCGTATACTGCATCATCTGGGTTAGCTTTTCTAAAGTTCAGGAACCTGCTGATTTCATTGAATATGTGTATCGTGGTGCCTGAGTCCAGAATTGCAGAGTTCTTTAGTTTGTAGGTTGTTCTGGTCTTGTCTCCAGCTGCAAACGCTGTCCAGGCGAGCTTCCTTGATAGTCAGTCGGCATTAGGTTCGGCTTCTTCTTGCTTCGTTCTCTTCTTTCGGATGCGTTCAATCTCCTTTAAGAGTTCTGGATCAGACTTCAGCAGTCGTGAAACCATCCCTTGAACCGTCCTGTTTGGGGTAAAGTCTTCGCCTGCCAATTCTGGAAAGGCATACCAGCACTTGTCCAGTGGATGATTCTGAGTGCACAGCGTGCAATCTGTGTTTTCATTGTTAGTATCTGCTCGGGGACGCTTAGCTCTTGTATTTCCGCCACGTCCTCGTGATCCTCTGCCACGATTGCCGCCTCTGCCTCTACCTGCCGGTTTCGGACGTTCCTGGGCTTCTTCCACTTCAATCGTGTCGTTTGCTTCCTCCGTGTCTCCGAAGTTATGAAAGCTTCCTTTATGGGGTTCCTTCCTGGGTGGTTTGCTTCGGATTGATAGTTTAATGCTTGCTTCGTCGCGCAAATCTGCTGCGATCGCAGTGTAATCTAAAGTTCCGTCTTTGATTTCTTGTCGATTAAACTGTCGAAAAGCTGTCACCCATTCTTGGTAACTTCCTCCTAAGGCTTTCTCTAGGTCGGTGGCAATGTTGTATGACTCCGTAAGGTCTGTGGCTCCATGCTTCACTGCTAGAGCTAGCTTTCCTTCCCATTCGGTTGCCCAGATTCCTAGGTCCTTCGGTGGTCGTTTCGCACTGTTGTCGATGAACGATCTATAATCTAGCCTTGCTTGATGCATCAGGCTTCCTTTTAGGTGTGCTCCAATAGTACAGAGCTTGTCGTACCACACATCGAGTGTGTCTGTAGGTTCCAGCAGTGTGTCCTTGTAATTTTGGGATACCGTCTCGAGGATCCAGTTCTTCAACTGATTAATGGTCTTGACTTGATCGGTATATTCGCGTATTCTTGCATTATAGTTGTTCGAATCTGTGTTATACGCGGTTCGTCCAAGAGTCGTCATTTCGGTTACACTTCGTGGAGGTCTCGGGTCTATGATTTCATGATCTACCGTTGAAGAGGACCTCGTGGATGATGATGGTGTGTTCGCTACCCTTGGATAGTCTTCACTTCTAGGCATTATCGGTCGCTTAGGCCATGGTATCCTCGTATCTAGGTCTGGAGTGATATAATCCCAGAGATCTAGGCCAACTGCCTTGCTCTTGAGTTCTCTGTCCCATGAGTAGAAGTCGTTTGGGTGTCTTAACGCGATCTTCGCGTCTTGATTGGTTGGTTTCTGCATGCTGATCACTTAACCAGGCTGGTAGCTTATTCAATGGTAGTTGAGTATGGCGATGAGACTCTTAATTGTCAGATATAAGTGATGGCATGTAACGTTGGGTTGATTGATTGTATTGATCCTGTGTGTTGTATGTGTCAAGTAGACGCGACTAGTAGGCTACGCGGAATTTGTATGAGGGCCCCTGTCTCCTGGACATGGGTCTACCCTTAGATACCCGTTAGTCAGATATTCTGGCTTAAGATATAACCCCTTATATCTGACAAGTAGACCAGGGAAGCGGCCAGCTGAGCAGACCAAGGGGAGAAAGCCATACGCTAAGGGATTGGAGGCGGGCCACGGCCCAGGAGATAGGAAGTCACATGATTAGTCACGTGATGGATAGGAGGATAGGGGAGCTATCCTACGATCCAGAGGGATAGGAGGATAGGAGAGCTATCCTGCGATCCAGAGGGATAGGAGGATAGGGGAGCTATCCTGCGATCCAAGGACAAAGGGGAGAATGGGGTTTTCTATATAAGTCTGACGTTTCTAGTTCTAGTCACTCGTTTAGTTTGAGTTCCTCAGCTATCAATCTCATCTCAATTTCTATTGACGACTACTACTCTATTGCGACTAGACTAGTGGTGGGAGTACCAGCAAACCTCCCTTACGGACCACCTGCTGTTAGTCTTATTGTTACCTGCAAATCAAGAACCCCCCGCGTACGTCTTATATATCTTCCGATATATAAGAGGTCCGTAACAAATACTTTAATATTTATATAATTTTAGTTTAAAATAATTTTTAAATATAATAAAGATATAATAAAAGAAAAACTATATTTATTAAAAATAAAAAAAGCATGCATGCTAATATTTATTAAAGGTAATAAATCTAAACAAAAGAGGATAATATTATAAAGCCAATAATAAAACCAATTAAAAAAGAAAATTAAATATAAAATAATATGCAGGGGTAAAAATAAAGACATGTTAAGTTATATAACAGGATTAAAAGGACTTATAAAATCTAATTAATTGAAAGGTTATAAGCTAGATAAGCTATAGCTTAAAAAGACTTATAAAGACTTATAAATAAAGTATAATATAAGCTATTATAAATAAAATAAGTTATAAAGTATAAATAATAAAAGATTATATATATATAATTATATATTTTTTATATTTAATTATTTATTTAGTTTAATTCTTTAATTATTAATTTTAGTTTTTATTTTATATAAATTATTTATTATTAGTTTTATTATTATTTATAAATTAAAAACCTTAGTATATATTTTATATATTCATTAATATATAAGAGGTTTATAATAAATATTTTATAAATTATTCTATTTCTTTAAATATTTTTAAATATTAATTATATTTATTAATTCTTTTTAAAATAAAATTTACTTTTAAATTATCTTTTAAACTTAATTATAAAAACCTTTTTATAATTATTTAAATTTATTAATAATATTAACTTACTATTATTAATAATCTTTTATTTCTAATTAAATTATTTTTATAATATATATATATATTCTTTATAATCTATTTTAAAAACTTTTTAATTTTTAAATAATATTTATATATATATATATTTTTAATTCTTTATAAATTAAATATTTTATTTTATTAACTATAAAACCGTTTATTTAATTAAAAATAATAACCTTATACTTTTATTCTAAGGATATATTATTTTCTAGTTAACTTTTATTTTTTTTTATTTTTTTAGACTTTTATTAGTTATATTTCTTTTAAGCTAAAAAATCTTTTTTTTAATAACTTATTTTATTATTTTATTTTTCAAAATAATATAATTATTAAAAATATTCTTTTTCTTTTATAATTAAAATATTTAACCTAAAATATATTTTTAAACAATTATTTTTTAATTGTATTTATTTAAAAAAGAATTCTTTAATATTAATAATTTATTTTAAAATATTTATTAATATTCTTTAGTTTATTTATTTTATAAATTTTATTTTTAATTCTTTATAAAATAATTAAAATAATATAAATTTTAATAATTTTAAAATTATTATTAATTATTTAAATTTTATAATATAATTTATTTTAAATAATAATAATATTTTTATTTATTGTTTTAAAATTCTTATAATTAATAAAAATATTCTAGGTTTTTACTTAATTTTATTTAATATAAAAACCTTTAAAAAGTTTTTTAATATTAATTAAAATTATTTAAATTTCTTTTATTAAAAATTAAAAAATTATTATTATTTTTTAATATTTTTTTTAATTATTAATCTATATTATTTTAAATAAACTTTTATTTATATTAAAAATATTTTTATATTTATAAATTTATTATGTAATTTAAAGAATATTAACTTAAAACTTTTAGTTTTTAATAAATTAATTTATTATAAAATATTTATGGCCTAATCAGGTGAGAAGCTATAAAGAAAGGCCAGCGTTTCTCTGGCCTATATTAAGCTATTAAAAGATTATATACTGGCTTATTGTTATAAAGAGGGGTGGCCCAAGTAGAGGCCTAGCGCGCGTTGTGCTCTTATACTTGTTTACCTATTATTAACGCTTATATAGACCCCGCTTATTATATAAAAGAGTTAGTTGTGACTTTATCGCTCTAGTTAATATTGATTTTATTAATTCTGATTAGATTAATATAGTCGATATTGAATTTATTGATCCTGTACTAGATTAATATTATTAATAATAGTTTTATTGATTTTAAGCCGCTTATGCTCTAGTAAAATATCTTTTATTTATTTATATAATAATCTTGATTTTTTATATTTATTTATTTATTTAAACTAATTTTTTAATTATTAATTTTATTTTAAATTTTATTTTTATATTTATATATATTTAAAAATAATTATTATATTTAATAATATTAATAAATCTTTTTTATAAATTGTTTATTATTAATTTTATTATTATTTATAAATTAAAAACTTTAATATATATTTTATATATTCTTTAATATATAAAAAGTTTATAATATTTTAATAATTCTTTAATTAATAAAATTTAATATAATATAAATATTAATTTAAAAAACTAAATAATAATAAATCTATAAAATGAATTTATCAAAAAGTATTATAAGAATATTTAATAAAATAATAAAATATAAATATATTTATAAATATCTATTTTAAAAAATGTATTTTATTTAATAAGTTTAATTAATTAAATAAATTATAAAACTTAAAATATAAAATTAAAATATAAATTTAAAAATCTTATAAATATTAATATATTTAAATAATAAACCCTGGTTATAATTAATTAATTATTATTAATTAAAAATATTATTATAATATAAATAAATAATAATAATTTAAATAATAAATTAAATAATAAAAAATAATATTAAAATTAATATTTTTATTTAAATTAATAATATTTCTTTTAAAAATAATTTTTTAAAAAATACTTATACTAGTTAAAATAATAATTATATAAATATTATAAAATTAAAAAATCATAATAATAATATTTATTATTATAATAATAATAATAATTATTTTATAAATACCTGCGTTTATAATATCTTAACCAATAAAAATAATACTAACTTAAACCTTAAGTATACTTGTTCTTAAACCAGCCAATAAAAATAAAAAACCAAAAAAGCTAAAGCAGTTAAAAAAACCAGAAAAACTAAAAAAACCAGAAAAAAACAGGTTATTATGTTTATTACCACCTTTAAAACAAATTATTATAACTAGCCTATTAAAAACCAAAGGTTTTAAGCCTATACCCCTTAGGTTATATAATAAGTCTATAAATATAAAGGTATTCTTTATATAAATAAAACTATATTTAAAATAATATAAATTCATAATTAAAAAAGAATATTAAAAAATAATAATAGCTTTTTAATTCTTAATAGAAAGAATATTTAAATAATTTTAGCTAATATTAAAAGATTATTTAAAATCTCTTATATTAAATAAAACTAGATAAAAAACCTAGAAAATCTGTATTCATTATAGAAATTTTAAAGAAAATAGAAATATTATTTAAGAATATTAAAAAAACAAAATATATTAAAAAATAGTTTTATTATTTAAAATAAACCAAAAATATAATAAGCTATATTATAAAGTTTAAATCATTAATAATAATTTTAAAACTATTAGAATATATATTATTTTATTTATTTTATATAGGATACAAAATATAAATCAAAAATAAACACTATAAAATAAATAAGCTTAAAGAAATTAATAAATATATTAATATAACTATTATAATTAATTAATAATTATTTAATAAATATTTTAAAGAAGAAAAAACTATTATAATTAAAAGAAATAGTTTTTAAAAAGATATAAAATAAAAATCTAAATAAATAAATAAATAAAATCAAAAAATAATTATTTAAAAATATATTTTAGGTTAAATATTTTAATTACAAAAAAAAAAGATTTTTTTAGCTTAACGAAAATATAACTAATAAAAGTCTAAAAGATTAAAAATATTAAAAGTTAACTAGAAAATAATATATCCTTAGAATAAAAGTATAAGGTTATTATTTTTAATTAAATAAAGGGTTTTATATTTAATAAAATAAAATATTTAATTTATATAAAATTAAAAAAATATATATATATAGAAATATTATTTAAAAATTAAATAACTTTTAAAATAAATTATAAAAGGATATACATATTATAAAAATAATTAAGATTATATAATATATAATTTTAAAAGATAGCTTAATTAAAAATAAAAAACTATTAATAATAGCAAGCCAATATTATTAATAAATTTAAATAATTATAAAAGATTTCTTATAACCAGGCTTAAAATATAATCTAAAAATAAATCTTGCTTTAAAAAATAAAACTATAAATATAATTAATATTATTATAATATAGATTATAAATAGCTTAAATAATTAATATTTAAAAAGATTTAAAAAAATAAAATAATTTATTAAATACTAGAAAATAAAAAGATTAAAAAAAGAAAATAAAAAAAACTACTTTAAACAAGCTCAAGAAAATAAAAGAAGTTTTTTTATAGCCTAGGCTATAAAGAATATAAACAAATAATAGAGTATTATTTATTAAAGCCACAACTAATATTATATATATTCTTTAATTAATTATTTAATTAATTATTAAAAGTTATAAATGTAATAAAATAATAATAAAAGAAAATAATAACCTTTTAATATTTAGATATTAAGAATATTATAGAATTATATGAATATATTATATAATATATAAATATCTTTAATATTTATAAAATAAACTAAAAAATATTTGGTTTTTAAAATAGATTATATAAATAATAATAAATAAACCATATATAATAAACTATAGAATCATTATATAAAAAAACTATCAAAATAAACAAAGATTTATAATATTTAAAATAAATAATAATTATATATAAGATTTTATAATAGAATACTATAGAAATAACTATTATTAATATTATTAATTATGAAAAATATAATTATTTTAATAGATAATTTATAAAAAATAAAAAAACAAAAGGTTATACTTTATAATATAACGAAGAATAGTAATTAAAAAACATCTCTTATTTAAGGAAAAATAAAATAAAAAAAAACCTATACTATAAACTAAAAAAATATTAAATCAAATACCCACTAGAATATCTTATATAAAAAAACAAAAAAAAACAAAAAATAAAAAATAAAAAGAGTACTTACCTTAAAAATAATAAATAATTAGAATAATTAAAACTTTATAAAAAGTTCGACATAATATAAAAAAAACTAATTTAAGATTAAACTTAAATATTAAAAAAATATATATATAAAGCCTTAATAAATTCTAGAGCATAAGTAAATATTATATTATTAAAAATAATAAAATAAGATTATATCTTTTGAAATAATAAATTAAAATCCTAAAGAATTATAAGATTTAATAAAAGCACTTTTATTTATAATAATACTTAAATATTTAAAGAAAATAATATTTTTTAATATATTTATATAAAAATATAAAAAATAAATTATATTTAATATTATTAATATTTCTAAATATAATATTATCTTAAAAATATTATAATTAATAATTAATAATCTTATAATTTAATAAAAAATAAAAAGAATTAAGTAAAAATTAAATTAATAAATTAAAGAAAATTAATAAAATTATAAAGAAAATTATTAAAAATATATTAAAAAAATATTATAAATTTTATAAATTATTTTAAAAATAAAAATAAAAAAAGCTTTTTAAATATAGTTTATAAAATTATTATATTTTAATTAAAAAAAGATATTAACTAAAACTTTATTAAGTTTATTATATAAAACTAAATAAAATAAAAGCCTTATAAAAATACTTTTAAAAAAACCTAGCCAGAGAATTTATTAAAAAATCATAATTATTTTATAATTATCTAGTAATTATAATACCAAAAATAAAAAATAAAAAATAAATAATTAATAAAAATAAAAATTTAATATAACAAATAATAATAAATTATTGTTTATTAAATAAAATTATAATATTAAATGAATATTTATTTATTTTATTAATAATAATAAAAGAAAATATGAATCAAGTATAATAGTTTATAATATTTAATATACTAAATAAAGATTATATTATTTATATAATAAAAGAAAAGAAAATAATCATTTAAATAATATATAGACTCTATAAATATTTAGTAATATTATAAAGATTATAAAATATATTAACTAGTTTTTAATATATAATAATAATAATATTATAATAATTTTTAAATAAGTTTATATCTATTTATTTAAATATATGTAAAAAATATAAGAAATATATAATTCTAGTATTAAATATATTTTGAAATGCTGGACTATAGCTAAACCTAAAGAAATATATATAATATATATAAAAAATTAATTTCTTATGATTTATAATTATTAAAAGTTAATATAATATATAATTAAAAGATTTCAAATTTAATAATAATTATAAATATTAAATAAATTTTAAGATTTTTTAACTATATTTATATATTTATTAAAAACTTTAAAAATATAATATAATATTTTATAAAATATATAATAAAAGAATATAAAAAAAAAACCTTTTTAATTTTTAAAAAAATATAAAAGGTTTTTAAAAGATTAAAACTTAAAATAACCTTTAACCTAGTAATTAAATTATTAAACCTAATAAAAAAAAAGCTTAAAATAAATATTTTAAATAAAATAATTATAAAAATATTTAAATAATTTAAAAATAATAAAAAATAATAAAAAATATAATATTATTTTATTTTATTTATAATAAAAAACCTTTTATAATTATTATAATATTTAAAAAATAAAGACTATTTTTTATTAGAATAATAAAATTAATTAAAATTTATTTAAATTATAAAAACCTAATAAGATTTATAATTATATAAAGAATTATTAAATAATATAAAAATTAAATAATTTATTTTTTTGAAATTTAATTTTAAAATATATTATATATAAAAAAATATATTTAAATTAATATATTTAATTAATAAAATTAAATAAAATTTAAGATTTTAAAATAAAATAAAAACTTAAAAATCTAAACTTTATTTAGAAATCTTTTAAATATATAATTATAATATATATATAATTTAAAAAAGCTAATAGAATTATATAAATAAAAAAGATTAAAAAATAATAAATTAATATATAAATAAAAAATTTATATATTAAAAGTTTTATAAAATAAATTTATTAAAAACTTTTATAAATATTTATTTTATAAATATTAAAGAATAATTAAAATTATATAATAATTATAATTTTAATTATTTTTTAAGATTATAAAAAAATAATTAAATCTATAATAAAAGGTTATAATATTTATAATAAAACCAAGGTTTTATAATATAAACTTTATAAAATATTATAATTAATATAAATATTTAAATAAATATAATATATAATTATTTAAGGTTTTATTATTAAATTATTATTATAGACCTCTTATATATCAAAAGATATATAAGATATACGCGGGGGTTCTTGATTTACAGGTAACAATAAGACTAACAGCAGGTGGTCCGTAAGGGAGATTTGCTGGTACTCCCACCACTAGTCTAGTCGCAATAGAATAGTAGTCGCTTAGAATAAGAACTAAGAGGTAGAGATTAATAGCTAAGGAACTAAACTAAACGAGGGACTAAATATAGGAGAGCCCTCTCGAAAATTAACGAGCCCAGTGAGCCTGGATCACTGTAAGCCGAATAATCCTGGATCACCGTGAACTGGGTGAGCCAGCACGTGACCCCTCAGTGGCCCAGTGCGGGTCAGAGAAACACTGGCCCCTCCTTGTGGCTCCTCACCCGATCGGGCCACAGCCACTTCATAATAATTATTTTTTATTATTTAAAAATAATATAATTATTAAATAAATTATATATATCTTTATTTATTAATATTTAAATAAATATAGAATATTAAAAAAAATTATTTTTAATTATAATAAATTTTTTATATTTAAGTTTAAAATAAGTTTTTTTAAATAATTAAATATTAAATTTAAGTTTTTAATTATTTATTATTTTTAAATAAATAAATAAATAAATAAAATAAATTAAACCTTTAAATAATATTTTTAAAATTATATTAATTATATAAATTATTTATAATATATTAATTAATAAAAATATAAATATATTATTTTATAAAATAATTTATAAATAATTAATTCTTATTAAAAAATAAAAAAAATTATTAATAAAAATATTTATTATTATAAATAAAACTATAAATATAATTTTAATTCTTTTAATAATAGATATTATAATATTATAATAAAAAGAAAATAAAGTTTATTTATTATATTAAAAATAAAATAATTTAATAATAAATTAAATTTTAAAAAACTTAATTTTTTTAAAATTAAAAGAATTATTTTATTAATTAATTATAAATTATTATTATTAAAAGTATATATAAATTTATTTTATTTTTTATATTTTATTATTTAAATTAATATTAATAAATATATTAATAAAAATTTAACTTAAAATAAAAAATAATTAAAATATTTATAAAATAAAATAAAAATATTAGATCTTTATTAAAATAAAAATAATATTAAATATTTTATTAAATAAAAAGAATATTTATATATTAATAATATTTAAAAGCTTAAAAAATATTTAAAAATTATTATAATTATTATAAATTAATTTCATTATTAATACCCTGATTGCCTAAGGCCAAAAATAAAGGGTCGACCCTTTAGGCAGTATTTAGTATATTTTAATCTATTTTTAAGATAGCTTTAGAATAACCAACTTTAAAAGGTGGTATTATACTGCGCTTTCTATACTTTTTATATTTTCTTTTTAATTTATTTTATTATTTTTATTTTATTTAATAATTAAAAACTATATTAAACTATTTTTATTTTATATCTTTTAAGAAATTATTTTTATTTTTATAAATTAATTAATTAATTTAATATAATATTTAATTTATTATTAAATTTTAAAACATTGTTCTTTAGCTAAAAACTTTTTCTTTTAAATAATAATCTTTAAAAATAATATTATTAATAATATTTATAAATATATTTAAATTATTATAAAAATAACTTATATAAATATATTTTTTATATTAAAAACCCTTTTTTATTATTTAATAATTTAATAATTAATTAAAATATTAAAAATAAAATATAATTTTAAAAATAATTTATTATCTAGTTTTATTAAGTTTATTATATTTTTAATTAATTAAAAAATATAAAAGAATATTATAAAAAAGAAAAGAAATAAATATATATATATTATTAAAATAATAATAATAATAAAAAAAGGATAATATTATAAAATAATTATGGCTTAATCAAATAAAGAGCTATAGAAAAAGGCCAGTATTTTTTTGGCCCGTACTAGGCTATTAAAAGATTATATACTAGCTTACCCGGCTTATCATAATCTAGGCTTACTCAGCTTATAATAATCCAGGCTTATTAAACTTATTAGTTTTTAAATAAGCTTTTATTTTTTATTTTTTATTATATTTATAGACTCTTATAACTTTTTTATATTTAATTATTTATTTAATTTAATCTTTTAATTATTATTTTATTATAACTAAATTAATAATAGAAATATTAATAAACTTTTTTTATAAACGACTTATTATTAGTTTTATTATTATTTCTAAATTAAAAACGTTAGTATATATTTTATATATTTTTTAATATATAAAAAGTTTATAATATAATTATAATAATCTATTTTAAAAATAATAATAAGAATAATAATTTTTTTTATTATTTTAAAAGTTAATATATTTAAAATTTAAATTAATATTAATTCTATTAATTTAAATATTATATATATAAATATTTATAAAGTTATTGTTATTATTATTATTTTAATTAATATAAATATTTTATAAAAGATTATTTTTAAAATAAATATAATTAATTTAAATAAACATATTAATTTTAATATTATTTTTTTATTTAATTTATTATTTAAATTATTATTATTTAATTATATTATGATAATATTTTTAATTAATAATAATTAATGAATTATAATTAAAGTTTTTATTTAGATATATTGATATTTATAATTTATTAAAATATTTATAAAATCTTTAAATTTATATTTTAATTTTATATTTTAAGTTTTATAATTTATTTAATTAATTTAATTTATTATATAAAATATATTCTTTAAATTAAAAATTTATAAATATATATATATTTTAATATTTTATTAAATATTTTTATAATACTTTTTAATAAATTTATTTTATAAATTAACTATTATTTAATTTTTTATATTAATATTTATTTTATATTAAGTTTTATTACTTAAAAAATTATTAAAATTTTATAAATTTTATATATATTTTTAAAAATATATATAATATTTATAAAAGTTTTTAATTTATAAATAATAATAAAATTAATAATAAATAAGTTATTAAAAATATAAATTAAATAAAATTAAAAATAATATTAAAAATAAAATTAATAATTAAATATAAAACAAATATAATTTATTAAAATATAAATAATTTAAAATTAATAAATATAAAAATATAATATATATTAAACTTTTTTTTTAAATTATTTCTTTTATAATATTATTTTATTATTAATTCTTTAAATATTTATTCTAAAAATATAAAATATTAAATTTATTATTACTATTATAATAAAAATTAAAATTTAAAACTATAAAATATTTTTAAATAATTATTTTATAATATTAATATAAAATAAAATTAATTAAAAATTTTTATTTATACAAAAAATAAATTATTATTTAAAAAATATTAATATAAAAATATTTATTTATTTATAATAAAAACTTTTATAAAAAACTTAAAATTTAATTATAATTTATTAATAATTAATTAAAATTTTTAAAATTTTTAAATATTTAAGGTTTTTTTTTTTTTTTTTTTTTTTTTTTTTAAACTTTATATAAATAAAAAAAAAGTTTTAAATATTTAAGTATAGTCTGCTATAATACGCTACAGCCTCTCTTGTTAGGTATTATTTAAAAGTCTTCTGCAGCCAACAGTCCCTTGGGCTTAATTCGTTATCTCCGTATCTTCCGATATAGGTCTCCGTGTGACAATCATAAAGACTCGTTGAGGCGCAATGATCCTAGCTCGTTCCACCCAATTGTCTCCACGAATAGCGTGTTCGAAATCCGATGTTGCGATGTATGGGGATCAAGGTGCAATCCTGATGGAGTAGAACTCATCTATGGGGTACTAATGGATGTGTCCCATGATCAACCGGAGTTCTTTGGTATGTTACATTACCATACTGCTCAGAAGGTTGATAAGTCTGGACTAAGTCCAGCCAAAACCAGTCTATTCATTCAGCTGACCTCACTCCTCCTACAATGTCCACAGCCATGCAAGCATACTGATTGGGCTCAGCAAAATAGACGACACCGGCGTCTAGATAGAAGCGTCTCTTCGTTTAAGTTTAGGGTTCTCGAAATAGTGTAAAAGAAGTAGGGCCGTAGATTGATTTTAGTTTGGCAGATTTGTTTATAAGCAGTTAACCATATCATGAAACATAGATGTATAAGCTGCAGATTCATTACCCCACCGGCAAAGTCTTAGGTCTAGAGAGTATACCCAGCAACTCCCTTGACATGCATTCAATTTATCAAGCAATCGCAAGATCGGAGATGAAGAAGGAAAGTTGCATTGATCGGCTCTGATTGTAATGTAACGAAGAGATCCTGTTTGGTGCTCAACGACTCGTGACATGCCCAGATGAGTATCTAATAATTCTTAATATCCCTATACTATAGCATAACGTAATCCATTCCACCCCGCTGGTTGCTGAATCTGATCATTCATTGCCGTTTCCTTATATCGGAGTAGGTAAACGATGGGGAAGTGGAACAGAAAAGAGAAAGGAATGAGAAACTAAAGAAAGAAATGGAAGCCTCATGACAATTATAAGTAAACTACGCCGCATAGCTGCATCTGCTCAAATAATTACCTGCAAAATACACTGACGGCGTCGGATACTTTATGCGCTAGTAGAATCCCACGGGACTTACTCTAGTATTCCGACCGTTATATTAATAACTTTTTAGGGCGAAACTAATTTGTATAATCCTATGGGACACTAGATGTGAAGACTTATCAACCATTGACGTGTCCGTACCGTGGCGGGGGTAGTCATCGCTGCATCTACCCGAAATTGTTGAAGAGAGCTTCAATTCGTGGATCAGCTACCGTTTATGAACATGGACAGGATCGTCGCAATGACATGGAAAATCGACCCCGCAGCTAATGTACATGTTCTCGCTTAAGAGATCCTTTCCAATGTACCGTCATTTCGAAAATATCGCGAGACTTGGCGTCTGATAATTTTGTAAACTCACAAGTTATAAGTTATCCGCCAAAGATGGACGTTGACGTGAAGGCTATAATATCCCGAGCCTGTCCTGGCTCGGGTCCGAAGGCACTAGGGGATTTAACGAAACCCAGTTTCTCGTTAAGAATAGATAGTAAACATAATACCACCGAGCTTCTTCCTTCTATATATCCCAATAACCTTTCCTGATTCCGACATGGCTCGGCTGCAGGATTAGGCCATGCTGATGTGATAGGTCTTGTATTTGTATTCAGAGGTTTTGTGATCAATCGCTCCGGCATGATCCGCAGTTCTGTGGCATACAGCTCGCATCCTGACTAAACTAAGCCGCCTAGCTCGCGCCTTTGATCCACCAGGAGCATCTAGCGACCGATGAACCAAGGGGTTATCCTTACCAATGAGGGGTTGCCATGTTCTGTAGTTGCACTATTTTACTCACTATTATATTTGACGCGAGCCACATTGATATCAAGGAAAGATCTTTTCATAGAGTCTTAGCCAAGCTTGGGCCTACTACGCTGGGTTAGTTACGTCCCCTCTTATTGGTGAACGACTTGGCATGTCGGTACATGACTATTATTAGTAATTAGGTAACATCCCGGCGACCCAGCTTATCCCTACATGCATGCTGCGATCTTCCCGCAAACGTTGGATTATACGCTGCACCATGCGGAGCTCTCCGCAGCTCTCCGCGGGTTGTACATCATCGGCCGACTAACGATGAGGGTCTAGGGTTTGACAAGTGAATCTGAACGGCCTCATATCGTGTGGTGTACCTAACCGTTCAGACGCGATATCTGAGCGCTAGTAGGGGTTCGGTACCAAAGAATTACCGCTCGTCACTCTCACAATATGTAAGCGATCTACCCACGATCCTATAGTACAGGTCTTAAGTCTGTTCAGGAAAGCTTTATGGCATATGCTCCCAGCTGCAACTTGCCTACGAGTTGGGTTCAATGTCACAAATACTTGTAATTCTAATACTTTCCTATTTAGTAGTCGTCTAGAGCTAAGAGATTGAGGCAGCAGTGTTATATTTTTATAGCCCTTACGAGATCATCGGTCCTCGCTCCCCGCAGGCCTTATACATTTTCGTATGAGCCTTAATATCTCTCACGAGTCATGAACAAGCTTATCTGGATGATACAGATTATGAACTATGCTCAGCAGCTTATACCTTCGATTAGTACACGACGAGAAAATACTTAAGCTTGAGCCAAACCGCGCCCTTGGAGATTCGATTCTGAATTCAACAGCAACAACACCATCAGTCTCGATTTCTAGATCATCAGGTTTCTCTTTCGCCACCATATTCATTTCTATTAAGCTCCATAAGATTCATCCCCACCATGAGCAATTTGCATTCAACAATTCGTGTCGCAATTCTGGGCGGCGGCATAGGGGCAGCAGCTCTGTTAAGAGGACTACTACGGTACTCACACATTGCGGCCGACATATACGAAGCAGGACCTTCATTCAAAGAAAACAGCCATATTATTACTTTGACGTCTGCAGCCGAGGAGATTCTGCTCAAATTAGATCCTTCTTTAGATGACTGCCTCAATCAAGCAGAGGCAGTTTACAGCGCCACTGAGTTTCGAATCGCTTCTGGCCCGTACGCAGGGCAGCCAGTTGATCTTCCGTCCGACTATAGACAAAAGATGGTTGACCCTCAGAAGCTTTTGGACGAGCTACTAAGAGGCATACCGCCTCGTATGATTCATGCCAACTCGCCCATATCCTCAATCACTGAGGTATCGCCTGGGGGCGGCGTGCTTCTGAACTTCGTAGGTGGGACACAGAAGAAGTATGATATCGTTGTGGGTGCGGATGGCGTTCACGGCATTACGCGAGAATTTGTCCTTGGATCCGATGATCCAGCTCTACGTCCACAGCATACAGGGGTTTGGAGGGTTCCCATCAAAGTCCCTTATAGAAGGGCACTAGATGCCATGGGGCCCGAGTTTCTCGACCCGAACACGCCTTGTCAAACATCGTGGATAGGGGACGGGAATTTTTTACAGCTTGACTTCATTGGGGTTGACAAAGACGTTCATATCACTGCCTACGGCGTTAACGGCGCACCCCCTACGCCTGAGACCTGGGCAAGTTTGCTAACACCGGAAGAATTTGGGGCCGTTTTCGCAAACATCCCACTACCGGTATGTCGTGGCATGGTCAATGTGAGTAAATAACGCTATGTGAAACTCTTACTTTTTCGGCTACAAGAACGCTAATACGATATACTTAGCTGATTCAAAGCCTCTATACGGTCCAAATAGCTGGAATTTCGTATATGCAGCTTAGGCCATCGCGGACTTATGTCACAAACAACGCGGCGCTTATAGACAATGCTGCCCATTCTGTGGTGCTAGTGCATGGAGCCAATTCTCTCATTGGATTGGAAGAGGCTTATATCCTAAGCATGCTCTTCGGTCGTGTATCCTCAAGGGCGGCAATCCCAGCAGCTCTGCACGCATTTGACCATGTTTGTCGACCCAGAGCCGAGGAGGCAGGTCGTCATACCATCCAATATGGTCTCGTAACCATTGGTAGAGATCAGGAAGTCGGCCTTGATCCTTATCTTATGGGCCCTCGTCTCCAGTATCATTGGCAAATCATCAAGGAGTCAAGAATAGAGGCTCAGCAAACAGCTGCTATTCAGCTAATGGATCAGTTGTTAATGGAACACTGAAAAGTCTTGTACATACGTCTCATTAAAAGTACGCGATTTTGTATTTGATGGCAGAGATCCGGGAGGGACAGGCTCCGTTGTGTTTTCGGGCATACACATATAGGTGGCATATATACAGCTGGCATTGCACAGGCGTGTTGAGATTGTAGATCCTAGGCGCAAGTTTTATAAATTGTTTCCACTGAACTCAAATTTTCCCTTATACACACCCAATTATCACTTTTCGGGTGGCCCTGTCCCGAATCATTTAATATCACAATAACAGAAACACTTCTAGTCGATAACGACCGTTACATTCTAAGTCGACTACGAAACCGAAAATTTTAGGTTATGGGCAGTGACTACCCCTGAACTCTTATACGATAGGTTTCACTACATATTTTCAATGACAATCGTTTACTACATACCTAGGCAAATTAAGCGAGCTATAATACATGAGCTAATAGTCTTATCCAATAAGTCGGTGAAGTGTCATGTGTTACATTCCAAAGGTTGTACTACGATTAGGTCGATTCTTACAGACCCCTGACAGCGCGATTATGTCTGCTTCCTGGTTTAAACGAATTACACAAATGTTGTCGAGACTTCAACTAACAAGGCCGTGATAATTATAGATCATTTTAGCGAGAATCATAATGTTGTAGCGAGAATTCATGTGCTTCTTGAAGCTTGTTGTTTTCATTGTCGTAGAGACAAGGGAAGGAACCTATCCCTAAGCATGATTCAGCCCACGGTAGGAGAAGGTTCTGTACCCCATAAGCATCCCACCCGAGCCCTCAGCCACATTCAACCGTACCAATAATCTGCATTGAGAGTCACAGCCATTAAATCCTTCGAGATCATAAGACTTATTGCCACTTAAGCCTCCAGATATTTTCTTTCTGGTGGCTTGGCTCCAACTGCCGCAGTTGACGTTCCTAGCATACGTATATGCTCTTATCCCAACAAACGCACCTTTAGAGATCGCCACTGCTTATATTGATACACAACATTGGGATACCGATGGGGTAACCAGTCTGACGTGTGGGACTATGCTTTGACCACTTAGCATGATATGGAACCAGTAGACCTCCCTGTCTACCTTCCTAAAGACCTTCTTTCACAGTGGCTTGTGGGTAGGGCACCTCCTCAAAGCCGGACCTTGTGGCAATTTATCAGAGTAATCGAGCATGAGTGGCGATAGTTCATCACTGAAACCTCTCTTTATTTGCTAGTTTCCGAGAATGCGATAAGGAGTGAGGGTTAATGCGTCCGGTGCCTGTAGCAGCATCAAAAATAATCATAGCTTCGTTTATCGGGATCCACGGAGTGTTCAAGACTCGGCATGTCGCCATATATGATAGAGTAAGCTTCTCGTGTACGTCCCTACGAAGACTTTGCGCTTCATTGTTCACTTGTTGTCTTATCATCTCATCGGCATAAGGAATCTCGGCTCTCAAGAGTTATAAGCTAATCGGAGATTTATCTCACAATCTTCGTTGAAGACTGCAGCATCAGGTCCAAGGCAATAGAAGGAACACGTATGAATAAGTCAAACTGAGGCTCTTGACTTTAAAGCGTCAATGTTAAGATGAAAACTATGAGGAATAAGAACTTACTGCGGGATCGTGGTGAGTAGAAGTGATTTCCTTTAATCGAATCAAGCCTACAATATTTCAATAGGACCTCCGCTGAAGTAACGCGTCAGTTCACTCGTCAATTGGTGCATGATCCAGACACATGTCACAGTTCAAAGCCTCAGATCTTTGTAAATGGCTATGAGACCTACAGCTTCGTTGATGATGATATTCTCTATTCTACTAATGCTAAGCCGTGAAAAGAGTGACCTAAGTTTCTGGCGGCAATAGTGTAAGTCGCGGTCGTCTGTCATCATATGGGCATCTTGGTCGCATTAGTTGTGATAAGTACCTACCTAATTAATTGAAAGCGATGCACGTCGTTCCCATTTAAATCCACAGACTGTATGTGCGGGCTTTTCAAGTGCTTAAGACCAGTTAGAAGCAGGGGTGTAATACAGTGAGTGAGATGCCTAGGCTCGTCGCTATTTGGACACAATTGCTACCTACCTCGCATGAATAAGTAGGGCACCCAAGGTACACATTACAAGCGTGTAGGGACTTAAATTGGGCGCCCATTGGGGGCCCAAGAAAACCCATGGGTTTTTCTGGGCCCCTAAAAAAAGCCCATGGGCTTTTTTAATAGAGATCGCTTTATATTAAAGCTTATAAGCTTTTTTAGGCCTAACTATAATTTTTTTTTATATTTAAAATATAATAATTTTAATATATTATAAATTAATATATAATTAATATATTATATATATAGAGACTACCTAAGCTATAGCTACTTTAGTACTTAGCTTTGGCATTTAGTTGGGGGCTGTCAGATTTGAGTCAATTGCATGAAGTCTGGTCAGAATTGTCTGTATTGTTTTTTCTGAGGCGCCTCTTTCTTCTGGCTCCCTCTTTTAACCTGTGGGCGGTAGGGCTCATCGTACCACCATGATACGTTGTGATGGCGTGACTCTACGGAGGCAATCGTTATATCCAACAGGGGCCTATGGGCTTAATTGGGCCCTTGGGTTCTTGGCATTGGGTTAGGCCTTTAAACCCTACAAGCGTGATCAGCACCGTTTCCTTTACTTCTCAGTCATATATTTCATTAGCGTTAATACGCAGTACCGACATCAACAACACATAGTCATGCAGCAATTAGCCTGAGTTTAGCGCCTTCTCACTCAACTTATCAAAGTTACCCTACCTACCTAGGTAGGTATGCTGGCAATAGTTCGGCCGATCTAGTGCCGTCAATGTCGTGATATCTAACACCGCATTTTGACGTATTCTGATATCATCAATGACGACACATTGAGATATAAGAATACCGCATTAAGTGAGAGTGACAATAAATGAAATGATACTATGAAAACTGGCAGCATACAGAGGACGCATTCAATTTGAATCAATCGAGAATCGCACACTGATATTGGGCATATAATTCTCCTCTTCGGATCTCGGCGTACCATTTCTTCGCAGCGCTTGTCATCTATCATCTCCATCTGCAACAAAGAAAGAAGCGGACGAACCTGCCCGAAAATGGGATCGAAAGAGCGGATTCCGACCACTGGAACTCGCACACAGCTTTCCTCATCTGTGAAATCCTTCCTCGCGGCAAACCCAGACCTGCATCTAGGTGGCCGTGGCGACTTTCATAAGGAGCGTCGGCACCATTTAGAAGTCTTCGGTTTCCATGCGTTGCCAGCGTGCCAGCAGGCCGCGATCGGCAATGTGCGTTTCTACGGAGTGCCCGGACGCCATGGCACCATTCCTATAAGACTCTTCTATCCCAAGTCATATAGCGAAGGAAGAGAATCAAAATTGCCAGCAATGGTATACTTCCACGGCGGAGGTTATACAGTAGGGAGCGTTGAGGAGTTCGAAAACGGGCTCAGGCTGCTTGCTGAAGGCGCTGGCATTATTGTAAGTGCTGGCTTTGTCACTATAAGTTCACTTTGCGCCACTTATCGCTTTGTAGGAGGCCTGCAAGGAGAAGCCGCAACCAAACTTCCTACACATTGAGTAAGCGGCAATCATGAAGTGATTTGCTAATTCAAAGTGATCTTATTAGACGATTGGTGTTGAATACCGCTTAGCCCCCGAGTGGTCCTTCCCAACGCAACTGGATGAATATGACGACGTGCTCTCGTGGGCACAGAGCGATGAAGGCGGTAAATTCGGCATTGAGCAGGATTGCGTACTTGGAGGCGGTGATTCGGCAGGTGGAAATATGACGGCTGCTTTATCGCTGCGAATATCGGATAAGCACCAGAAAGGCGATGCTCCGGCGGTTCCTAAACCATTCAAGGCCCAGATATTATTATATCCCGAAGCGAGATTGCCCTTCGACACACCCGCTGCAACTGAGAACAACTCCGGGTTTTTTCTCGAATGTGAGTCGGTTCATGCATTAGCTTATTATCCCCTTTTTCAGCCTTTGCAGTTACCAAGCTACAAACCAAACATCCCACTAAAGATGATGATCTTGGAAACATAAATAGGCAACGGTATTTTCTCCTTCGCAGATCATTACCTCCCGCGTTCACCGGATACTGCCTACCCGCCTGCACATCGGTATGTATCACCGGGCATGCAAAGCGTCGAGAATCTCAAAGGCCTGCCGCCCGCGGCGGTCTTTACATGTGGATTTGACCCTCTTCGAGATGTCGGCGTTGAGTATGCCTCCAAGCTACAAAAGGCTGGAAATGAAGTCGTCTGGCGGCATTATGGAAACCTCACACATGGATTTCTACAGATGGCTCCTTGGAGCGAGGATGCCATGAATGCCACTCAAGAGGTTGCACAGGTGATCAAGAAGCTTGCCTTTCGAGCAATGATTCCATGTGGCCAGCTGAGTGCTATGGACCTCGGTGCAAGGAGGTTGTTATACAGAATGGGGGCGTCTGTCTCAAATGCTTCATAATGGACTAACATGCGCCAGTTCGATAATATTCGTATAGAAATACTTCTGCCATGAGCTGCGTTGTTAACTATGAAAGCCTTCAGCGGGATCAGTATTTGTATTGCGTCACTGATTCCATTCTCCTGCTCTTCAAGTTCACTAATCATTAACAAGTCATGATCCCCATGTGAATCTCTGGAATGATGTCTTATATCTCGGAATTGTCTAGCGCCTTGTACACCTCCACCTCATTTATTCCGTCTGTTATCCTTGTCAGAAGCTCTTATTCATGAAAAATGCAATGGCTGCTTTTCCTCCTCCACAGCCTTTCTGACGCCCTCCAGTGCTTCCAGGCGCTGCACCAGTTTTCCGTATGCAGGATAGGTGCTCTTCATATCGATCGGGGTTAGACGCACGCCCCAGCCCCAGAGGACGTAGACGAACAAGTCCACCACCGTAAGGTGCTCTCCAACCACGTAGGACTTATTGGCCAACCTCTTTTCGATGATATCATAGGAGTACTCGATGGTCTTCATCCCCTTAGCCTTCACCACTGGGTATACATCCTTATTACCTTCGACGAAGCGCTGGGGGTGCAGATAGGCACCAAAGCCTTGCGAGTGCAGCGTGTCGGACAACCAAGCCATCCACTCGGCGACGCGCACCCGCCCAAGGATATCGCTGCCGAGGTACGCCTCAGTGACTTCTTTGTTGGGGGATAGGAGAATAATCATGGTCAACACGGCAATCTGCTCGGTGATGAGCTCGCCGTCGACGATTAGCACTGGAACATAGCCTGCTGGGTTGAGCTTGCGGAATTCTGCGTTGGAAATGGTGCCGTCTGCGGATTCTAGCCCGTTGTCGCCTGGGCGGAATACCATGGGCACTGATTTGAAGGGGATTCCGAGATGACATAGAAGTATGTGCGGCGTCAAGGAGCAGGCTCCGTTGACGTGGTAAAGAGTAACCTCAGGCATTTTGTACCGTAGACTTATGTCTTAATATTGTTATACTGGTTTGTGGACTCGAGACGAAGAAACTTGGTGATGGTGATGATGATGAGCTAGAAGTATGAGGGTTTTCCCTCATACTTATACATATACATCCAAGTCGAAAATCATATCCATTTCGCAGCATCGCTGTCTAGAAACTTATCTTCATGCTCATACGCAACTGCATCAATGTTTAGCTCTTACCAATTAGTCACGCCGAAGACTCATCACAATTCAATTAGACAAACCCCGACTTTCCCCAGTAATATCCCACATGTCTTCCGACCGAGGTGATGAACTTTCCACTTCGCGCTTCACGCGCCGTGAGGCTTGTTACCAAATTTGAAAGATGTATTACACACCGAACTATAACCGGATAAATCCGGAGTATCGGAGTATCAGGACGGCTTTACGGGGGCTTTCCATTAGTCATCTTTCCACTTGGTGCCTAGTTAGAAGCGGCCCTCATAGGGCGTAGCTTATTCATTTTTGAAACTACACTTTTGACAACCATAAGCCGCGGAGAAGCGCCAGCTGGATCTTAGATTGGTCAATTCGACATGAAGATCTGTTCAGGTCAGCCTTCTATTGATATCTGGTCTCTGATTGGCCAATTCGATATGAAGCCGTCTGCCAAGGTCAGCTTCGTGATGATATGTGATCATGGGGAAATTTCTATGCCAACGTGGTTAGCAGATCGGGGAATCATTTTCCCTCGCAAAACAGGTCTGTTGCACTAAACCCAATGTTTAATTACCAGGAACCTTCAGAAAGCCACTATCTATCATAAGAAGGCTCTAACATTCTGGATTTAGCTAGGCATGGAGATAACAGCTCGGTACAGGGAAGCGGTATAGTTCAGTCACCATTTTACTTCATATTACTTGCTTTTCTCTATCAGTCTAGTTCAATTATCCCATCCCTTAACGATACGTGGTATCCTACTTAGTTAGATTAAAGGATGATGCCTAGTATCAACCGATTCTAAAGTCGACTTGATTATCATACTATATCATCGCGGCGGCCTCCAAGTCCCCCGTCTTTTCAGAACTTCATTGTTTCGAACTCACAACCCATGGTCATGGTTGTTTGGGAAGAAGCTGTTCAATGGGCGTTGGTTTACCGGTCCAGTGTCGATAGACATTGCTGACGTGCGTTCCTCCATTGTCAGTTGAATATGAGGGTCTTTCTGAATCCGGAGTCGCATCGCCTGCTCCTGGTCGATCGCCCACCTTGAATATCCTCTATTCATGCTTTCATGGACAGCAGCCCTAAGCAATTCCGTGAGGTTCATTGACGTCGGGATATTCTGCAGACCCATCTCCCTCATGAAGGCTGGGTAATTGTCGATAGTGTGTAGTCGCCGCACTTCAGCTGCGAGATGGCCCGCGGCATCCCGAGGAGGTGCACCGTGACGCTCGAATAGTTCATCCCGCACTTGGGTTAAGGTTTTCTTATGAGAGGGGCGAACCGTACGGCGAAATAACTCCGAGAACATAAGTCGGTACGACGTCAGTGAACCTTGGAAGGTTTTTTCGAGGCGGTAATCCGATACTGCATTCCTCTCCATGTACGACAGTTCAGCCATGCCAGCGCCTTTGCTATCGAGGAGCCAGACGACGTGCCGGACGGTGGCCTCTGTTATGATGGACCTGATAAGCGTGTCGGTGACTTGAACATCTGAAATTAAGAGAGCGATGAGAAGATGTCCTAGATTGGGACAATCTGTCTTGGAGGTTTTGCCATTCTCGAAGGCTCGCAGCAATTTGTTGGCCTGTTGAACGATACTGGAATCCTCTGCCGCTAGACATACGAGCAGGTGAAAGAGATGGAAGTACGATTCTATAGCTTTCTCCGACGCGTGGCAAAGCGTACTCTCTGTCGAACCATACGTGTCCATTTCCTCCGTAGTCGGATTCAGACGAACCACAATGTCGTTCATGAAGGTGAAGAGAGCATGTGCATTTAAGGAGCCTGAAGATGGTGAAGTTCTAAGGCGAGACGCAATTCGAGTCAAAGCTCTGTGAGCTTCTTCTCTGACTTTATTCCAGTGGCGTGTCGATAGTGGTAGAGGAAGCCAGTGGCGAAATCCTTCGTTATAGACAGATCTTCTGAGGTCCATTTGTCTATAGGCTTCCTCGGAGATCAGATCGAACTCGGAACAAATTTGGCCCCCTAGGACTTTGACACCGACACCAAGCTTTGCCGATAGATAACTTCTTTTCAGGCAGAAGCATTGTAGCTCACGCTGCCGAATGATGTCGAAATCTTGCACAAGTTGACTAACTCTCGGCCACGCCTGCGTAAAATTCGTAAGGTGTTCAAAGTCTAGGCTCTCGATGATGAGGAGAAGCACCTCATTAGGAACCTGATTAATTGGACCGTCTTTGTCCCTACCTGTCGACTTTTGAGAGCTCATCGAGGTTGATCGCTGGTTCCATTCCATATTATGAGGCGCAAACGACTGCACCAGGTTCAGGGTAGGGCAGCTCTTGGGACATTGGTCAACGGTCGCAGCAGAGCCAGTTGGCATAGAAGGCGCAGTAGTTTGTCCGTCTTTATCCTTCATTCCAAACTCGCATTCCGCGCATTCATACGTATCAACTGACTGCGAATTGTCCATTGCATGGTAGGTGTCGAGTCGCACGGCTTGACTACTATGCTCCTGTTCCAAGCTATCGCTGTCAAAAAAGCTGAGAAGCTGAATAGCGATGCCCTTCAGAGTATAAGCGGGCGTGTACCCGTCGCCGATATACAAGATGCTGGCATATATCCTGTTGCGACGGACATTCGGATGCTGGATTGACGAGTCTATCCGGACAAAAGGAGGGATTATGGGGTATTTTCTTGAAAATCTTATAGTCAAATGTAAAGGGGGGTAGTTTTCAGGGCAAAGAATCAGACAAGCCAGCTTGAGATTATTTTCGTGCGGGTGAAGCGTGATTTTTGGGTAGGGCTCCGTGACGAGTTCATGAATGTCTGATAGCACGCGTTGGTGACTGAGCTCCGCCATAGTCGACATTTTGGCGTATGTAAGATGCCTTCGTGAAGCCCAGAACTCTTACGGGAATGATAAACCGAGTCACTACAGGTTGTTGAGCGCTATGGTGAGATGAGGAATGGAATGAGAGGATGGAACCGCCGTCAACGATGAAATAAATTGATCTTTTCTCTTTAAGTATATATATAGAAGAATGCATATCTTAGAACAATCACCTTAAACTCATCGCCGTGTTGACTAACAACAGGGAAGCTCTCCAATAACTTACAGGGGTCGCTAGTGCTAGCCCCTCGCAGACACAATAGGAGCCTCGAGTTCGATTGCCATTTCCGCTAACCGGTCGTTCCTCATTGGCTAGATCTAAATTGCTACATTCCACGCATCCCAAACATGTTTGAATAAGAAACAATTGGCATAGTTTGGCCTTCTATCTATCAAATGGATAATGATAAAGAAACTGATTATGTTGTGCACTTGTTCATTACGAGTATTGTGGCCCAAGACACCATTCACGAAAGGAAAATTTACGAGCACCATTGTGGTCGGCGGGATGTTATGTTATTTCTATATGCGCGCTCTATAAACAAAGTTGCACAAACAAAAACAGGGATGCTCCAGAACGCCAATATTCGCGTTGAACCAAGTGTTGTAAACCAAGAACGCCTTAAAACACCAATATGCGCATCAAACAAAGTATAGTAAAAAAAAAGCCGCAAAATGGTTATACGCCCAACTCACTCAAGCTCATAATCCGCAACATCTTCAAAAACTCCGAGATCTTTGTCATTAACAGCTATCGCCTGGACAGGCTCAGCTTCGGTAGGCTTGGCCTCGACAGGTTTGACCTCGACGGGTCTGGTCTCGACGGGGGTGATCTCGACAGGTCTGGGCTCAATGGGTCTGAACCCATCAATCTTGATCTTCTTCGCGGCCGGACTTCCCTGTTCGTAGTCAGCATCATCATCAGACGACCGCCGCTTCCGCGGATTCTCCTGAGGAGCATTGGCCTGCGCACCGTTATTTGGTACCTGGGCGGCGCTGGTAAGATCCAAGCCCGGAATGTCACTCGGGAACTGGGGGCCGCCCATAGGGGCAACGGGCACCCCAGCTTGAGTAGACACATCAGCGTCCGAGAGTTGATCTCCGTACGAAACAACTTGGGTCTCGTGTTCCATCTCTTTGGGGATGGTCTCTGCGCAAGCCTGACGAGGAGGCGACGTCGAGGAAAAAACAGGTGATCTCGGGGCAGAGCTAGGTGACATCATAAAGTGTGGTGACTGGGGTTCGAGCAGGCTTGAGGGGACCCCAATAGCATAAGTGTGAGTTTCTGACTGGAGAACGTCCCACTTCTCGTCATCAGCTAGATAGTCTGTCTTTCCTGGCCGAGCGAGGAGATCACGGTCGTAATTCGAGTCCTCGCTCGGGACCTCGAGGGCGAGCCTGGTAAGGAACCCTGACCCCTCGATCGCCTGGTGGGCGCACGCCGCCATTAGGCTCTGTCGGTAACCGTCCATATTGTAGTGCTCCTCAAAGGGGCCCCAAAAATAGGCTTGATCATCACTTCCTGATTTGCCGTGCTCTTCGCGATACTGGAGGACCTTGAGACGGCGGATAAGCTCACGTGAGATCGCGAATGAGACGACTCCTGTTTGCCAGAGATGGTCTAGCGCAGAGACGTCGATGTCCGGGGCATTCAGTTCGTGGTACGTGATATTCTCCGACAGCGCGATGCAACCTTGTCGGAGAATTTCGGGAAATCGCTTATTAATCAGGTCCCTGCGAAGCTCTCGGCCCTCAGGCAGAGGGTCAACGACTAACATATCAGTAACTTCCATGTCAGTGTAATTGTCGAGTGATTGGTAAATGTTCGGTCCTCGCTTGAATTGTGTCCTGGTGACAATCGTTATCCAAACACCGTTAATCTCGACTGGCAAAATAAGATATTCACGGAACCGGATGGAGGAGAACAAGTAGTGTAGTTTGAAGGTCTTGTCGCTCCTGCCGAGCTGTTTAGCTATCTTCTCGAGCGTCTCTCGAAACACCTCGTCATCTGCGGGAAAGAGATCGAGATGATCAACTGAGGGCGTAGAAACGTTAAGTGGCTTCTCGAGCTGTCTGTGCTCCCAAAATAGAGCGTTTCGCATTGAGAGAGATTCAATCGGTCGTGTTCGCTCTACCTCGAGCATGTACATCGAGTCCGCGACCGAGCCAATCTCCTGGATCGACTCCTTGACAAAACCGGACAGCGGTTTGTGCCATCCAAATTTGATCCAAGGCGAACTTACAAGGCGTGCTGCTGCGGCAGGTTGTCCTCGCTTTTGGCTTGGGTTTGGGACCTTTCTCTTTGGCGACACCTTTTTCTCCACCTTATTCTTTGGTGACGTCTTCGTCTCGGCCACCTTCTTCTCCTTGACTTGACCGTTCCTCGTAGCAGCCATGTCTGGTAGTCTAGATTCTGTAGCGTATGTGATAATTTCGTGATACTGTTGCGGTATATACCTTTAATGCTTCGACCAGAACGGTATGTATCTGCGTGACTGCGCCTGTATCTGTGTGAGTGTGAGTATGAGTGTGAGCGTGAGTGAGTGAGTGGTTGAGAGATTGAGTAGCTGAATAGTTGATGCTTGGACTGAGAATATTGGGATTCCTTACAGTCCGCCGTCGAATTTATAGGTATTTTGAAATAGAATAGTATCACGCTGGCAAAGTCGGATAACGCCCTTGTCGACTGACATTGGCTTGAGTATTGATTGACTCGAGAAAGGCGTTTAATTTCATTGGGCAAAAGCACCGTACTGTTAGTGACAAGTAGATGCTTTGTTCCAGAGGGTTTCTTTAAGAACGACGAAAGCATCCTTACGACAGTCAAGGAGACCGCAGAAACAAAGCGCAGCTCTCGACAAAGCTAAGTCATTGTCGTCGGCACCAGACTGATTCATTGTATATACTTCCCTCTCGCTTTGATGAAGGATAACAATTTCCAGTTGACTGCGATATTGAAGGAGCTCTGTTATTCTCTTTCCAAAGTAGTGTTATTGCTTCACAACACCAGGTCTTTCTCTGGGAAAACGCGACTCTAAGGCCTTATACTTTGCAGTCTAAATTCGTAACAAACTAATCAGCGCAAGGCAATTTCTCTTGTAATTGACAGAAACAGGCTAACAACTTCATTGTCTGCCTAGATTCGATTATCAAGAACGAGAGAATACGATTGTCGCTCTTGGCTCACCGAGGGCCAGTTGAACGATATGCTGACCCTGGTGACGACATCTAAACTCGCAGAGCTGTGCGCTGGAGTGAAGAAGTTACGCATGCAGAGTCTGCGGCTCTACTTACGGCATATTGTAGATAGAGACTTAGTAGTGACCGGCTGTCATCTCGGCTACATCATGAGTGAGGAATCTCTGAGTTATACAGAGAGCCAGCTGAACCGCCATAATATTTCGGGATGGAAATTGTTGCAGAACACGGCGTCATTCGCTATCCCTCGATGCTAGAGTCAATAGTACCCTATGGCCGGATTTCGAGTATTCCCGCCATGTCTAATAGGCTGGGAACATGGTGATGATAAAGTAAACTGTGCTAGATTGCGACCAAGACTCGTGAGGGTATCTATCTTATTAAACCAATTCTCTTCTGGTCCCTTTTCTCATTTTACCCTCTACACAAGAATGCGACATAGTGAAGCTCGTAACCAGCCGAGGACCGTTCAAAATATACGGATAGTATGTGGTATCGAACTTCCTGCTTAGCAGTCTTGTTTATAAAACGAATGGTCTTCGATTTCTACCCCACACACATCTTCAGAATACGAGGACGGAGGCTAAGCAAGGGACCACACCACCCTTGTCTTATGGCCTCACTACTGTAGGTACTGGTACGAGCTAGCGTAGCGTTCTCCCCAAGCCACATGCACTACAACAGCCCTACTGGAGCCTCCTTTTTGGAAGGGGGCAGTTGGGGAACGCAGTGACAGCACTAGGGGGGGTAGGATAGAAAGGGGTCACTTTGCGTACCTGCTTCTGTAGTATGCCACCATCAATACACACATGTAGATCCATATTCTACCACTCGTAGATTTACAAACGCGATCCCCTCCGATTCCCCCACTGAATAAATAGCCCTCGCAGATGTGTTGATCAGCCGCTTCAACCCAGCGACCGCGCCGGGCGCCCGAGTCCAAACCACCAACACCTTCTCTTTCCCGTCGCTTTCTCACCAGCGAGCGCCAATGGTCGTGTCGCTACGCAGTCCGAGGAGAGCGCTCGTCGCGACCTTCCTGCTGACATCATTCTTCCTTCTCCTCGCATTGCACCACCGCGACAGCATCATCAGACCGACCAATTACGATCCCTCTCTCTTCCCGCCGTCTGAAAATGGAAAAGCGACTACTACCTCCAGCGTAGCGGTGCGGCCGCAAGAAAAGGAAGGAAAGAAGGGAGATGGGGACGTGGATCAAAAGGAAGAGGGGAAAGAGGGAAAGAAGAAGCAGGGAGGAGGAAAAGAAGAACACGACCTCGAGCTCGTAGTAGCAAGCGTCAAAGCAGAAGACACATCATGGTTCCACGCCTACCTGCCCTCCTGGCACAAGAACATCTACGTCGCCGATGACCCCTCAGCGCCTCTCACGGTCCCCACGAACAAGGGCCGCGAGGCCATGGTGTACCTGACGTACATGATCGACCGGTACGACACGCTTCCCGCGAACGTGCTCTTCGTGCACGCGTCGCGCTTCGCGTGGCACAACGACGACCCGGACTACGACGCGCTGCCGACGCTGCGCAACTTCCGCCTGCCCTACCTGCGCGCGAAGGGGTACGTTAATCTGCGCTGCGTCTGGGTCATCGGGTGTCCGGCTGAGATCCGGCCGGCGCAGGACGAGGCGATTGCCCCGACGACAACGGTAGATGGGGAAAAGGCAGAGAAGATACAGGCGAAACACATCTATAAACAGGCCTTTGAGGAGCTGCTGCCCAGCACGCCTGTCCCTGAGGTCGTCGCTGTCAGCTGCTGCTCGCAGTTCGGCGTCACGAGGGAGACGATTCGTAGTAGGCCTAGGGAGGATTATATCCGGTATCGGGAGTGGTTGCTCGCGACGCCGCTGGACGATGCCTTGAATGGGCGCGTCTTTGAGTTTGCTTGGCATAGTGCGTACTTCCTTCCTTTCCAACCTTTTATTCCTCTTTTCCCTCTTTGTTGCTGCTGTTTTAAGCTTTCCTGGCCCCCGCTCTTTCAGATAGCACGCACACGCATACGTCCCTGCCCCTATTCACCTCCTTATCTTTGATAAGCCAGGATCTTTGCATGTATGTGATGCCGTCTGACAAACCGACCATCTAGTCATCTTCGGCAAGGAAGCGGTGCACTGTCCCTCGGCAGCAGCGTGTTACTGCAACGTCTTCGGGCTCTGCGACATGGCAGTGTCGGCCTGCCAGGAAGACTCCTGCGACGGCCGCTACGTGCTCCCGCCGTACTCGACGCTGCCCAAGGGCTGGCCTCTCGTCGGCTGGGAGCAAGAAGCGCGGAACTTCACGGGGCCGCTGTAGTCACCTCCTTTCTTGCTATTTATCTTCCTTCCGCATCTTTACGCATCTTTCTAGATCTTTGATCGTGTAACATCAGGATGATAGAATCACCCTTGGAAAACTCGGTACGGCATCGGCTTGGCTAATGTGTTCTTATAAATCGCATGGGAGCTACGTGATGACACGAGTGCCAGGTAATTCTGGATAAAACCGCACGGGAAATGGTAAGATGAGCTCTTTCGCGATCGCTTACCACGATATGACGGGGGTGATTCTCTGACACGGGATATAGGATAAAAGCATGCATTCATGCACAGGCGTTCTGGGTAAGACATTAACAAGAGAAAAATTAGGGCATCATCATCGCATGTACTGAGAGGGGGGGAATCGCATACTACATCTGTACCATTGATTAATATCGTAATAGATCACAGTTAGGCAAGCGCGTTCCGGAAACCATGACAGAGCGGTCACTTCGTGTGGCTTATGATCTTCATTATCGTCATCATTTTGTGAGTTCTAGCAGTTCTTGATACTAATGCAATCCACAAGGCAACAGGTCGATTGGTGTGAGTATGGCGTAACTTATATGATCTCCACACAGTAACACAAATAACCCACTATGGAAACAGACAGACAGAGCCAGACAAAGGTCACCTCTACCGTCCAGAAAGGTTTCAATACACAATCTTCTCAACGAGAGCAACCCCCAAATGTTCTCTTACTAAGATTGACATATCTAGCACAGTCGCCACCCTTAACATCGAGCGTAGCCCGAAAACGGAACACAACAGGCCAAAGCTTAGCACGTCCTTCGCCTTTTATCTAAACACTGGCCGATAATCACCAAGTCTCGGAGCCCTCTCAAGATCTCATCTCGGATCAATGGAACATATCGCACAGACCCCTTATTTGCATTAGGAAGGTCACATTACCATCTGACCGGGACACACAAGGGTCCCAAGACGAGAAAAAAATGATGGAAATGACAAGGGGTAAAGAATAGAAAGAATAAAGAAGGGGAATTGATATGCAGCAAGCATGTTATTAAACCTTACCTGTTCCCGAGCCCAAGGGCTCGGAATGGTGCCTCCCATGTTGGTAGTGGTCTAGAAGGTCCATAATCCCTGGGCTTAGTTGACAACACCTCAAAAGCCGGTCGCGAGTTCGGCCACCTACATGGCAGCAGGTTGGTTTTCGAAATATGAGTAAAGTAAGTAGGTATAATTAACTTCTGACATTTTAATGTTGCTACATAGCCATATTCTGACATTGTAGAGTAAGAGCCTCGTTTCCGGTTGCCCGACGCCGCCCTCGACCTGTCTATACTGTTTTCCCGCCGCCCAGCGCACTCCCAAGCAAACAAACCTGGCTAATGTTGAATGGAGATGATATGCCTTTCCCGCCGTCGTGTCTTCTCTATCCGTTGTGTTTTGTTCCGTTTTTGTTTTTTTCTTGATTTCTGGGTTTCTTCATTTTGTCATTCGTTCATTTCATCTCTTCATCTCGAAACTTCCTACGCTGTAAAGCTCGTAGTGAATTCTTGAGGGGTCAATCCTGTTTTTCAGCAGGTGATTTCCTATCTCGCCCATGAACTTCTCCGGGCCACAGACGAAGTACTGTGTCAGACTGTGGTATAGCCACAGGTCCTCCCAGTTCAGGCCAACAAAATCTTCCTGGAAGCGGGACGTCAGCGATATGACGTCGCCGTCGGCAAGGCGCGAACGGAAGAATTTGACTTTGATGTTGGGGTCCGTTTGAGCGATCTTCTCGACTTTTTCGCGGAAGGGCGCATCGTGGCGTGATGCCTGAATCCAAGATACCGGCCTGCCATTCCCTTGCTCTGATACCGCTTTCAGCATAGGGTATAGCGGGGCGGCGCCGGCGCCGGCAGATATGAGAACGATAGGGCTGTTGTTTGGGTCGTTGGTGTCGAGGAAAAACTCGCCAGCCGGGTGGGTCAGTTCGAGGTGGTCGCCCACCTTAAAGTCGTCGATGAGGACGTTGGACACGAGGCCAGGTCTGTGCGGACGCACACTGCCGATACTGCTATCCGATGCGCTACTCGCGGCAGAGGAGATTGGTGGGCCATCGTCGAACGGCCCAAAGTGTCTAGGGTCGAGCATCGTGTCAGGACTGGCGCCGATATCTCTCTTGACAGTGATTCGGTAGCTCTCTGGGCGTGGGGCATCGCTAAGAGAGTACTGGCGCAGCTGCATGTACTTGAGTCCTTTGACTTTGACGCGTATTGTGACGTACTGGCCAGGCTTGAACAAGGGTAGTGGCTGGCCATCAACTGGTGTGAGAGTGAATGAGACGATGTCGCCTTCGCTTGTTTCCGACGTCTTTACAGAGATGGTGAAAGGTCGCCATTCGGTCCAAGGTCCAAATTCCTTGTAGATGATTTGCTCGCGACCAGTGAGCACTGCGGCGGGCCATTAGCGATAGCTCGGGGAGGCAAGGTAGTCTAAAGCAAGGGACAAGAGGATGACGAATATGGACAAGAGATGGAAGAGAAGGGAAAGAGGGCAGAGGATCTTACTCTTGGCCATCAGCCAATAGGCCTTGGTCCAGGCAGCGTTGACCTCGGGGGTCATGGCAGGGCCGAGCACGGCGGAGAAGGCGCGGATCAGATACTTGGCGACTATCTCGTAGTGCTCCGGGCGGATGACGAGAGAGGCGTGCTTCTGGGCAACGCGCTCGAGCTTGTCCGTGAGCTCGCTGATGTTGACAATGTTGGAAGCGAAGGCCAAGATCAGGGCGGTCAGGGCGCGGGGCTGGCGGCCGGTGTGCATGTTGACGCTGTTGAAGTAGTTGTTGAGCTCGGGATGATCGCGCAACATGCTCTTGTAGAAGACGGTCGAGATGTGCTCGCCGTGCTGTCGCAGAGCCGGGATGGTCTCGTTGACCAGCTGGGCTTCCCGCCGTGTGAGCATGGTGGGCGGTTGATTTCTCGTTGCTGTTGCTGTTGCTGTTGCTGTTGCCGTGGTTGTTGGTTGTTCGCTGCTCGGGTGATTCTAGTGCCCCTGTCCTTACACTATAGATTGACCTAGGGTTTGATGATGGGTTTGTTGTTGTCGCTGCTGTTCATGACTGTAAGTGCGATGTGAATGAAGTCAGAGGCATATAGGTGCTCTGGGAGTCAAGTATTAGTACCCAAGGTGGGATGGGTTGGATTGGGCGAAATCGGATTGAATTGGACGTGGGTTGGACGACTGGATTGGAACAGGATTCGAAAAATGTAGGGAAGGTAAGGTACGGTATAAAAAAGTCAAAAGTTGTATGATGAGCCGAGTGAGTCGAGATGTGAAGTTGAAATACTATGTCATCAATGCTTCTTAATTACTCCTTTTTCGATCTCTAAAAATATTTTAACATTGACTTCTATGTCACTTGTGCCTCTTCATCTTTTTTTTTCTTCCTCTTCCCTTCTTTTCTTTTGCTTTTTATTCTTTTTCCCTTCTTCCCCGCCGGTAACCCCCGTTCCCACCCCTGCAGTTTTGTTATTTTACCCATCTTCTAGAATGCAGGGAAGGCCGATCATGCCCGGGTACATTGCGCTAACTGGCACTGGAAAGTTAAAATAATGCTAGCGGTGGTGCATTCAAGTTGTCCATCCAATTACCGACATGGTGTTTACCTGTATGCAAGGTTTGGTCATGAGTGCGCGAATGGCCTGATGTGACGGCTATCTGGCATGATGTTGGCTTGCGATAGTGGTCCTAGCCAGTGATCGTTCACGTCGTACAGTGTTATAGGTATACCTAGGTAGTGTAAATCAGTGCTACACTGCTACCTACCTAGGTATTAGGCCACGCGAGCGGATGATATGGCTGCATTCCAGGTGCCTGTGGTAGGTAGTGAGTTCCTATACTACCTGTGTACTTGCCTTGAGTGCATACAGTATACTGTGATGTAGGTAGGTATTGCTCTCAATACAAGGAAGCTGCTGCTAATCGCGTGGATCCGGAAGCAGGCTAAGTATTATGATACAATCACCCCGATGACGCTATTTCAGGAACCAGCGACTTCAAAATGTGCATACAAGTCGTACAAGGACGGGAGGAGCCGGCCATTGCCATACCGCGGTGTATATCCTACCTTGTATGCAGTTTAGGTAAACACTGTGTTTTTACAGTATATCGACTGATGCTAATCTGATCATCTACAATGTTATATACTTCGGTTGTAGTGGTATGTATGCGAAGTAAGGTGCTTCATATAAGAGGCATCTACATCTGTCCCGCAATTTACTTACTATATCCAGGGTGCCTAAGAAGGTACATAGGTAAGAAGCATCGGTTGGCCATCATAATACCTCTCAGTGTCTTGATAATAAGTTGTCTTTGATACCTCTAGTTTCACTATTCTACTAATTATGATAGAATTTCTTCACCCTTATCTATAAATAACACGCATCCAGTGTGCCGCAACAGCTGTCTATATACTACAGGACGCATCACACTAAAATACACACTACCTAACAAGCTCTCGACTGTTTACATAATAATCGAACAATATGAGGGATGACTCTTTGCACTACAAGCTATGAATTGGTCGATTTAAAGTTCACCAGACTAGTTGACATACATTAGTACTGTATGTCAGAAAGTAGTAGGCTGTTAGTATGGCTCCGAGACTGCCTAGGTAGATGTTTCCCAGCACGACCTGAGGCTATTAGTACTCCCCACACAGAGCCTACAGGTGGGAGATGTAAGCTACCTACCTAGGTACATACCTAATATGTACTTGCCTATATGTACGGTACCTGCCTACTAGTAATCGGAACAAAAAGGTTGGCTCTTCCCTACCTTAGGTATGTAGCATCCGGGAATACCTTCCCACCTGAGGTGTAAGTATACTGTAGTATCTGGGTAGATTATGAGTGGAGGTTTAAATCATTATCACCCATCTAGCCTCCCGTGCTTCCGTCGACGTAGTGCACCCAACAATTTCCTTCCCTTTTCTTGCTATGCACAATACACGTGTCGAGACGAAGCAAAGGGAGGAAGGAGAGCTATACGGCTTGTTCCACGCACACCGTTAATTAGGTTGTGTAGCGGGAGATGCAGGGACCTCGGGATCAAATGGATCGCCGAAACCAACTCGCGTGTCATCCTTTTTTTTTTTCTTTTTTCTACCGAATGGTTTTATTCTTTTGTTCCAGACTAACGACAACCTGCGACAGTCCTGAGAGCGGGGGTTTAACACGTGTCCGCGTACAACATACCTGCTAGCACTGAGCTTGCTATAGGCCGGTACGTAGGCGGCTTTAAGACGTTGTGCTCGGTAGGGTACCTCGTACTCTACCTGGGTACTATATCATGGTTAGGCTCCGCTATACCGCTAGAACTTGGCCGTACTTTCCCGCATATTGTATAACCCTAGCACGCCCATTTGTTGCTACCCGACGCTACTCTCAGGTACTTAGAAAGAGCCGAAGGTCCCTAAGGCAGGGCAGGGAGGACAGGGGAGGCGTTATAAACCTTACCTACTTACATACAGTAGCGTACCGTATGCACCTTGGACTGGAGATGACAGAGATTCGGAAATTATATATCTTGGTACACTAAAATCCAGTCTCGTCAATCCAATGTGTTTTGCTCCACGATCAGAACACGATTATCTAGATATTACTAAGTAGTAGATACGTTGTCCACTTATCGAACCAAAGAAAAGGAAAAGAAATAGGGTATGCTGTAAGGATGTCGCTTATCTCGTAGGATGAACCTTGTCACGCGAACTGTCGCATTCGCCCAGGATATGTTCTGGAGACCAAATAATTTTTTTCCCCCAACCTACCCATGTTTCTTATTACCTTCGCTCGGCAGAATGGTGATAAACATCCAAGGTTGGATCGTCGCGTGACGAGAATTCGGGACACCGGCCGCTTAAGCGAGCTCTTTGATTACCAAGGTAAGTGAGTACACTCCATCTGTCTAGTTTAGGCAATTCGTAGCGTGGGTGACGAGGGTGGTTCGAACATGTGGAGAGAGCACAGCGGAACGGAAACAGGTAGTGCGTGTCTATATGGGTCTAACGGCTACGCTAAGGAAGAAAATCCATACTAAGAACGGAAAAGAGAGAAAGCAGAGGGAAAATTAGGGAAGATGCGGAAAGAAAAAAAATTTCAGATGATTTTGAAAGCTGTTCGAGAAAAACGAAAAAAAAAAAAAGAATAAGATTGTTGTTAGCTAGCGATTGTTTCGATCAATCGACCTCCGGGTTATGAGCCCGGCGCTCTTCCACTGAGCTAGCTAGCTGGCTGAGTGCGTAGTTTACTCCGAATGATGGTTTCACGGCTATGAATATATATCATCTGTCTGGGGCTATGTCCTTGGTAGGAAGCACTCACATCTAATAATGCTAAACCGTGAGAAGGATATTAAAATAGACAATTATCCCTAGAAGTGTTTACATACGCTGTTACTCCTTTGACGCTAAAAGGAAGCTTGGATGTTTAATCCCAAGATCTCTTCAATCTAGTTTCTACTGTGAGGAAGATGCTTCTAGTTTTTTCAAGCCAAATACCTTGCAATGAGCTAACTGGCCAATAAAAGTCTTGACTCTCACCTGTACCACTCAACTTTTTTTTTTTTTTTTAAATTCACATTATCTTTTTGGAATTACACCCATGGTCATAGCCCTGGCCATAGCCGAGAGGACCTATGGTTCGCCATACGCACAGACACAAACTGCGAATCGCCAGTCGCCATTCTTACTTATCTATATATGTACAGTAGAACGAAGATTCCGTGACAGAAGCTCGTTTAGAAGTACGAGAAATCACCCATGGGGTCCCAATCAGTCTCTAGCGTGGCAATAGTCACGATATCCCTTGTAGAGATGACGTACGCATCCCGCACTCCACGAACACTCCGTATCAAGTAGGGCTGCAAGATCCCACTGAAGGATCATTGTCATATGCCAGATTATGCACTATCTTCATTACAGCATCCTACACTACACCACTTTCGAGGACGAAGCGGCGAGGAAGGGCGGAAGTTCGGTCTCGTCGTACCGCGTTTCGCGCTGTTCCAGTCCAGCGGTCCCCCGTAGTCTTCAATTTCGGCGCTCTACCTTATTCTACGCCACATATTATCGCAGATTACCGAGGACTCTTAATCAGTGGGTAAGGGGACATGGGTGAGTGCTGGGATCCCTTAATTCTACTAGTATTATAACATATTGGGGATGGGTTGGTGATGATTGGGGTTCTTGATCATCGTGGGAAAATTTCAACTCCTTGTTAACTTATTAATTTGCCCTCGCCCGTGGACTGTACAGTGCTCAGTATGTTAAATTATGGCCTTCTGTACTCCACAGCGGCCGCATTGGCGGCCGAGAGTTATCGACGAGATAGGTCAACCTACCGAGGAAGGCAATTGCTCTTCCTTACGGGATTCAATACGGAATGTGACTGGCCGTTGCGTGTGCCTGCTTGCGGACTACCATATATCGCAGCTTGAGGGGACTTTCGTGTAGTGCATCGCTATTAGACTTTCAGGATGGGAACATAGACATTCAGTCCTAGAATCATGTATCAAGGAGATTTTATGTGGATAATCAAAATATCTCAAATCTAATGTTCCGCGTATCGCAGTTGCTTGGGCTAGTCTCCCTTCCCAGGTCGTTGTTATTGTTGTACAGGTATTGAATCTCTAATGTCAACGACGGAGATCGCAATAACATCACCTACGCGTTCTGAAGCTTAACTGCCGTGATATAATCAAGGTTTCGCATAAGCCTCGTTCAACTGAACAACCTATCAAGAAGTTGGAAGCCAATCTACGTAGTTGTTGGCTGTTTCACCGTGTTTGAGCACAAGTCTTCTCTCAAGGCAGCAACTACTTAATTTTTCTGCCATGGAAAAGGAGAAACGAATGTTATAAACCCTGTTGCGTGTTTTAAGCTTGGTATGCTAGTATAGGCTAGTTGTCGTGCTGTAACATTGGGGCTACTACAATTGTGATCTTTGTTTACCATCCACAAGCCAGTGTCTCTAGTTTCAGAAAGCAGCCGCATGATTTGGCTTATTGAATGATGCAGAAACGTGCGGCTGCAATTTTGGATCTTTCCGGTACAGGTTGAAAAGAGGAAACAGAGTTTCAAGTCCAATAACGCCGCTACTCGAGTTTCTGAAGACGTCTAAAGCCGCGCTTGTAGGCTCTACCAGGAACAATCGAATTACATATGTCGATCATCTAGACGTATAGCTTCTTGAGGTGATTTTCGTACTGCGCTCGATAGCCGTCGCGAATATGCAGATATTCTAGCCCTAATAGTTGCTTTTCGGAATGAACTCGCGAAATTATCTAATTCTATAGATTGTAGGCCTGGATGTAGTAGAGCCTATCTCGGCGAGGTCTCTCACCCCTCGTTGATCTGTAGCTGTTGGCAGCCTTCGTGAGTTCCGGATGAGATAGGGTTGGATTGAGACTTCAGTCGAAAAGATTCCGACTGTTCAACGGTTTTGCGGCGTTGGGGTCTCGTTCTCAATCCCGGGTGTATTATGCGCCAGTTCTTCTTGAAAGAGGGGACGAGACACTCCCACCTTCCCGGCCCTTCCAAGAGTGCAAGGAAAACCTTGTCATCATCCGCCGCCGAATACAAAAGTCTCGGTAGTGTGAAACGCTTGACGTTGGGCAGGAGGGTTAACACAAACATCGCAGCTTCTTGCGAGTAATAGCCGAGGGCAAGTTGCTTTTGAATTCGATTGTAATACTCTCTCCAGTTTAGACCTGCTTTTGCTAAGAGCGATGAATTGGAGAATAAAGCGACCACTGGACTGCCACTGTTTATATCTGGCATGACCATGGAGGGTCCGTCGTCGTAAGGGGACTGGCGAGAAAGGGTGTCATAGCTGAAGTCTGCGTTTATCATGTAGCGCGCAACTATAGGCTCAACAGCGATACGTGAGATGAGGTCGAACGCCCGATAGAAACTTTCTGCAGATGGTTCGCTCGGGCACTCTCTGTAGTCTGTGTATACGAAGTTCCAGAAGACTGAACGTAGGTAGTTGTAGTACGGGATGAGTCGAGTCCATAGTGCATAGATTCTCTTGCAAGTCAATGCTAGGCTTTCGAACCCTTCTGGTAAGGAAAATTCGATGATCTCGTCCAACAGCTCGTTAGGCAAACCGGTCAAAGTTGGCGTAGCCATGATCATGTCAAGAACCGGCTGTTAGAAGGTGCACAATCTTGAAGTAATAATCTCTTCCCGAGTTCCTGGCAGCGAGCAAAGAAACCAGCTTCAACGTCAAACATTACGCAGTCTAAAGGTTCCGTCTATGACTTGTACTCGTGGGCGGAGTTTTCACCCTGAATGCGAGGAGTATGGGTGTGCGATTGTTTGCTTCCGGAAGCAGTTCCCAGCAACACTGAGGGCTGGTGTGATGTGCGTCAGGTAGCCCTTGCATATGACAACACCCGGCACATCTGACAACCGTAACTCAACACAACTTCTTGATCCCTTGTCGTTGGTAGTAGTGTTGAGGATTATGTGTGGCATGATCCTGATTTGCCGCCGCCACGAAATATTCGTGACTTAAATCACAGTAGACCTCCTATAGTACAACGATCCAAGGAAGACAAGGGAGCCTCACGATATTCCTTGTCTGCCTAACTATCGAGTGCAAAGGAATGAGGGCGGCAAATGCAGAGCATAGGACTGCCAATTCTCCATACCCATATGACACTACAATCCCCGCTCCCCGGTTCAAATATTCATCCCTTGCTCCAGCTTGTTTACTTCAAACCAACTTCCACATTTTCGTTTATCTCGAAGTGATACAATGGCGGTGCTGGCTTAGAGGACTGTCGTAGAACGTAGCGTCTGATCCACCAAGGTAGCACTTCCTTCAGCTGGTATGACGCATGCCTCCGAGTTGACATGTTGAAAACAACGTCTAGCTCTTCAAGGGAGCGTTGCTTTGTCTCGGGAAGAAACAGGAATATTGCCACAAAGCAGACCACGTTGAGACCCGCGAATAATCCGAACGTTCCCTCAGGTCCTATACCCTGTAGCAATGCAGGAAACGTGAGCGCTACGATTACGGCCCAGAAGTTGTTCGTGGCTACAGCCCAGGACATACCCACTTCGCGGTGGGACAAAGGGAATACTTCGGATGAGTAAACAAAGGCGACTGGTCCCTCACCGGGGGCGTAGAAAGCAACAAAGAGATATATGAAGAGGGCGATAAGACCGATATGCGCTCTGCTCTCCTCAGGGATATAGAAAGACAGGCCGGCTGCAAGTAATGTCCAGGCCATATTAGGGAATGTGGCAAGAAGCAGAGTTCGTCGGCCCCAGAGATCGATTGTGAAGAGAGCGGGAATAGCGAAGGCGAAAATGGCCGCCCCGAAACCCCAAGAAGCTATGAGAGCAACCTTCGTACTAGCTCCAGCCTGGACGAAGATGGTTGACGAGTAGAACGCTATTATATTGACTGTGTAAATGATCGAAGTCAGATCCTCTCTGTAGAAGAAACACGTGTACTGAAAAGACATAGAGAACACTCACTGCCACAGAATTGCTGGGCCGCCATGACAATACCCGATGCCTGACTCGCACGTCGGTTTCGAGGCACTGTGAATAGTTCAAAGAATCGAGCGAAAAAGTTACCATGCGAAAATCCACCCGCCTTGGTTAGGTCTTCTTCTAATTGTAATTGAGCATGGATGAAATAGAGATCCCGTGCCGCAAATAAGGGGTCTGACCGCAGCCTGAGAAGGGACCTATATGCATCCGCGACACGGCCCTTTTTTAGAAGCCATCGTAGAGACTCGGGAGTAAACAGTATACCAAGCAACAATGGTATAGCAGGTATGAGGGCAGAGCCTAACTGAAGTCTCCACGTCAAATCACCGACGTCTAAGACGATCAAGTTCGCACTGAAACCCAGCACAATCCCAAGCGCCACGAAAAGCTCCCATGACATGACAAGCGCTCCCCGGATGGCAGCTGGCGCATTTTCTGCCGAAAAGACAGGCACAGTGACTTCCTTCAGCCCCATTCCAATTCCAAGCAGAATTCTATTGACCAAGATTTGCGGCCAGGATTGGGATAGGGCCTGACCAAGGGGAGCTAAGAGACTGAATATGGCAATCAAGTTGTTTATAGGATCTGAGATCCAGCAGGCACTGCAAGTCAGTCAGTACGTGTTTATATTGAAGTATTTGCTCCGACTTGCATGACGGTGATCGCTATATACGGAGCACTATTGATCGCGCCAATAATCCAGGAGTTCCTTGCACAAGTTCCGGCAGCCATACAGCTCTCACCGGTATCGGCAATGCCAAAGGCTTCCGGATACGACAGGTTGGCTCCATTCGATCCTGTTTGGTCCCATCCTTGTATAGCAGCACCAATAGAGTTCATCATAATCGTAAGATAGAGAGCCTTTGGGTGCCTCCAGCGATGAGTAATTTCGTCTTTTAAAAGAGCACGGTCATGATCGGTCAACTCTAGAATAGTGTCAAGATTTTGGGGACTTTGGGCAGCAAGAGCCCCCTTCTTGAAGAGTTCAACGTCATCCGAAAGACCATATGTAGTAACGAAGTCTTCTACGTTTTGCAGGAGCCGATCCTTTGGGATATGTAGCAAGGGATTTTGAATACTATGATCATATTAAGCCACGAGTATCCTAGACATGTTCCTGAAGGAAATGATTAACATACACCGATTCGGTTGGAACCTTGTTCGAAGCTACTTCATGAACTTTGTCAGCGTTACAAGAAAGCCCTGAAACATCGGTTGCACTACTGCTTGTTAGCATGGCGTATAACTACGTGGAATAATGATAATTCACCCTTCAATCTCGTTTGACGAAGCTTTCGCCATGTTGATAAAATGGGTAGTATAGACCAAGCTTCCTAACTGCTGTATCTAAAATATCAAGATGCAGCTCACAGGTATGGAGCTGTCTTGCTTCCATTTTATATTTCTTGGGGCTCCGAGTGCACTACCAAATTGTCCTACACTGGGACTGAAAGAAACCTGGTCACTACCCGGAAATATAGCGACACGATCTCCATATGCCTAGAACACGATGACCTGCCTATGAATCGAGTGGGGGAAAAACAACAGTCCAATGAAAAGGGAAACAGTGAAACAATTGGTAGCATGCAGACGACTCCCCTTAAACCCCGCTCCTCTTCCCCATTTACCCCAATAACAACAGCTATCATTCAGACATGAACAGCTTAATCGGGTATATTATTCATGTGACGGTAATTATATGCTCTTGTGTGTGTCCTACCGGGGCTTATGGGGTCTTATCCCCTACGTCTAACATTATCACAAATAATCTAATTATCATAAGCATATTAGACTCACACATTAACCCTACAACTAGCAGCCTCATTATCATATAGGATTCATATATATGTTGCCCAAGTGTTTGTCCTAAATCGGTCGCCAGGTAAGTAGTTGAAGAAGTGTTGTTTTACGGGCATCATCATCATGTACGCACGAGCTCAGTGAAACTACCGATATGACTGGTCTAGCCGCTAATGAAACTATTTGGTTCGGTACCGAGATTTAATTCTAGACCTAACACTAAAGTTGTTTTACATTCGCATCGGAACCAAGAGTTCTTCTTTGTTTGAAGCTAACAGTCATCGGCCATCATACTAGTAGTGTCAACATACAGATGATGTAGCGTCATGTAACAAGAGTTTGCGCAGTAACAAGTATTACCGAATAGATTGGGTGACGCTGGAGGTACCTCGAAAATAGCGAATATCATTGGACAAATGACCCTTGTCTAGTGCTGAAGAAAGAAAGCCGCGGAGCCGAAGCCGCGCTCAAAATGATATACCTATGTCGAGAGGTCCTACATCGTACTTAAACTGCCACAAAGATCGGATAACCACAAATTGAGACGTCGAACCTGTGATGGCTGCACCATGCCAGACTAGCCCAACCAAGGTCATCGCAAAACACGATGCGACCAGATTTCGCCAGTCGTGCGATAAATGCCAGGACAGCAAGATCCGGTGTAGCCGCGACAAACCCAGCTGCAAGCGATGCGCACAGAAGCGATTGAAATGTGTCTATAGCCCACTGCGACGGACTGGTAGACCAAAGAAAGCCGTCAGCTCGGAACAGGGAACTCGTCTAGGCTCGACTCCTATAAACGTCGATGAAGGAGAAGACCTTGCTGAATACAACAGCTCTGAATCGGTGACGAGGGAGGCATCGTCGCTGCTCTCACCTATCGGTAAGTGATATGTCCTAGCGCATTTGGTGACATTTGAGGAATTGAGTTTTACATCTCGTCTTTGCTCGTTTGTTCATTGATATTAGTTTCGCATTGCGAGAACGGCGCTGCTACGACAACTTACCCGTCGGGTTCCAGTTCAGGCTATCAATCTACAAGCAACTCTGAAGCGACACATTTGTCAACTTCGACATCAATACTAATAACTGACGACGGTGCGGTGATACGCTCTAATGTAAAGGAGTGGATATCAAATGACCGTAATCAATCGTGTACTCCCCGCGTATTCGGAACTCAAATCGCGACGCATCCTTGTATCAATGATGGGATTCTCTCCTACTCGGCCATATCATTTGAGACTCCTTCTACCCAGCTACCAGATTGCCATGCATCAATTCTCACCCAAACAGCCAAGCTTGAGCAGACACTCACGCGTACTGCATCGCCAGCAACGATAGATGTCGTGCTGGAGGCCGAACGCGACTTCAACAGTCTGCGATATCGTCTATTTTCCTGTACTGGCCACCGAACCCCTCATCCTCCCGAAGATGCCGGCCTTCAGGCTTGGAATGCACCTCCCACTGCTACTCCCAACTGTACTCGCCCATGTCTAGCTACAGATCGGCCTATTCTCCTCGGTCTCTCCCTTCTGGCTGAGCGTGTGGTCGGCTTGCTAGAAGACATTTTCCGCGTCGCCGCTAAATCAGCGCAGAGTGTAGACCAAGCAAGTGACTTTGTCTGGTCCACCATACCAGGGCATTCAGGTCCATCGGCGCGCCGACTACAGCGCTCTCTTCGCAATTTCGCAAGTAAGCCTTGCGTGTCTCCGGAAATGGACTCATATCGCGCCTTACGACTGGGCGAGTTTGTAGTAGAGGGACAGGCAAAGTCCAATGCGATAGGGCGAATTCTCAAGCTGCGCGTGAAGAGAATGCTGAACGCCCTGGAAGTTCTAGACAGTGCGAGGCAGAAGAGACAGAAAGGGGAGTGGAACATGGGAGTGAAGTCATCGAGTGGCCCGTTGGATTGGGGTGGTAGTACTACGGTGCTTGATACGGTCACGGGGACTTTGCTCGACGATCTGATGAGAAGGATGGAGTCTCTGCAAGGTGCGATGGTACTGCTATGAAGTGCAACATCGCTAGTCCTGGCGCAAGATGCAGACAGCGGATAGTCGCAATTCACTGATATACTCTACGGTCATCAGAATGTGCATGTTACATCGCCATTTATTGGGGCAGGATCTCTTCTAGTACCGCGGTCAAGTCGCTACACTGCTTTCAATCCCTAACTCGTCAACCACCCCCAGAAGTCTGAACAGCCTCGTGCTAAGTTCATTTAGCCCCTTACCACACAACGGCGACCCGACTTGTCGTTCGCTGCCTATCAGCGCAGCTTCTTCTTGTATGTCCTGCAACATGGCTGCGAGACGCAGGATGGAGTGCTTCAATGCCTCCTGGACCACGATGACCTGCTCCACTGGCTCCAGTTCCAGTTCTCCGATCGCGACGGTAGGCATTACGACGGTGACGGGCGCATCATCGTTTCGGCCGGGGCCGGTAGTGGTAATGACACGCCGCCGTCTCTGCCACGAGATCAACCCGTCGACGACGTCTTCGTGGCCGTGCATGACGGCACTGATGGCATCTATCATAGTGCACAGCATCGGGGCACCCATGTGTGACCCGGCTCGGGGGCAGCCGTTCACATTGCCCCAGTGTTGCACCAGGACATGCGCCGTTTCGAGCCTATTGGCTAATGGAAATAGTGGCGATTGAAGTCCGGTTGACTTCGAAGTCGATGGTGATGCTTGTCCCGGGGCCGAGGTTGCGAGAGTACTGGATATCTGGCTGACATGGCCTATAATGCGCCGAGTCTCGGCGTCGCAATCACAGGACGTGGGGGGTGAATCTGTCCCATGAGGCGTAGAAAAGGGGGCTTGCATCGTGGGCGCTGGGGGTGGTCTTGGCCAGGCATGCTCAGCAAGTCTCCGTCTCGGCACTTATGGGCATCCCTTGGAATGTTACATACTCGATGATTGGAAATCTCTCCGCTCCAGCCTGAAATACACCCTTGATTTAATTTGGCGGGGTGCTTGTTGAAAGATGTTGAGATAACTCCAGTTCGTCTTTGTAAGTCGGGTCCTTTTGCGGTTTATATGCATCGGGTTGTTCCCTTGGCGCGGAGCGCCGGGTTGTCTTTTGCACTCCTGTTGAAACCACCCGAGGCATGAGCAGACGGCCCGGACAGGGCAGAAATCAACGCTCCGATGTACAATGAAAATTGATTTGCCCTGGCAGTCCCAATAGCTGTAATCGTCATGTATTGACTAAGCACGGGTACATAGTTATGAATTTTGACCGTCTGCAGGAATTGTCTGCCCGTTCACCGTGCTCAGCCTTTCTTGGAGTGTCGTTATAATGCACTGGCTCCTAGATTTTCCTTCTTTGCGTGAATTTCAGCTCACCATACAGAAAGCTTCTGTTGAATTGCGCTACGGATTCATTCGGAGAATAATACGCACAAAAAGACAACGACAATGCATACAAACGTGATGACTCAGTCTAGTTCTACGGACGATGTTTGCAAAAACGAGCCAGACTCGACGCCCTCGGAACCAACCGCGTCCGAGGCCATCTACCCTTCTCCTCGGCGTCAGGTCATCACTGTCGCTGGCCTACTTTTGGGTATTTTCCTTGTGAATCTCACATTTTGGTCGTTATTTGTCGGTGTCTGTACGTCGTTGAACTAACCTGGTGTATGTCTTCTTAGGCTGGCCTAGACATCGTAAGTGGTATTTCATAAATTGAGCGTGAGCTTGAGAAGCACCTCATCATCACCAGCTTGTTCACGATCAGTCTGCTCTAATCTTTTCGTTGGCGGCAGAACATCATCGCCACGGCAATCCCTGCCATTACCAACGCGTTCAACTCTCTCGCGGAATCCGGTTGGTACGGCTCGGCCTTCTTCCTAGCTTATGCGGCCTTCCAGTCCCTTTGGGGCAAGGCTTACAAGTATTTCGACATGAAGTTCGTATTCCTAGCGGCCATGATAGTGTTCGAGATCGGATGCCTGATCGGGGGCGTGGCGCCTAACAGTGCGGCTCTGATTGTTGGCCGCATCGTGCAAGGCGCTGGTGCAGCGGGCATTCTTCTCGGCTGCTACTCCATTGCCAACTTCGTCTGCCCCCCTGACAAGGTATCAATCATCATCGGTCTGTTAGGCAGCGTTTTCAGCGTCGCCAGCGTCATTGGTCCCCTCATTGGCGGTGTCTTCACGTCCAGCCCTCACCTCACTTGGCGTTGGTGCTTCTACATCAACCTCCCCATTGGTGGCGTACCCATCTTCATCATATTTTTCTTTTTCAAGACGCCGCCCCGGGCCAAGATTTCCGAGAGACCACTGCTCAAACAACTGATCCTCAGCTTTGACCCGCTCGGCGTGGTTCTTTTCGCGGGCGGTCTCGTCAGCTTCATTCTTGCGTTGACGTGGGGCGGTACGAAGAAAGCCTGGAACTCATCGACGATCATCGGATTGTTGATCGGGTGGATCCTGTTGAGTATCGTCTTCATTGGAAACGAGGTCTGGCAAAGCGAGAGGGCATTGGTGGTTGTGAGGCTGCTCAAACAAAGAGACATGTGGGCTAACGCGATCTACCTCTTCTTGTGAGTTGCTGCCTAATGATCACTCTACATTGATAGATATCACTGTGTTGAGACTCATTGGGTAGCTTTTACGGATCATACTTTGCTGTGGTTTACAACATTCCCACGTATTTCCAGGCTACCGCCGGCCTCTCCCCCAGAGACAGCGGTATCAGAACAATTCCGATCATCGGCGCGACTTGTGAGTTGAAGAAGACGTTAGGCTTGATAATGAGTATGCTTCTAACTCCAGTTAGCGTTTGCGAGCTTCATTGGTTCGGTAGTAGTGGGAAAGTATGGCAAATACATGCTCTTCGAGATCGTTGGTGTCGCCGTCGCTACGGTTGGCTGCGGCCTCCTATACACGCTCGACATCGACACTGGCCTTGGCAAGCAAATCGGGTACCAACTCTTGCTAGGCGTCGGCGTCGGCTGGGTCATACAGATTCCGCCAATTGTTGCTGGCGTCGTCAACACCAACGCGGACAAGGCAATGGGTCTTGCTGCTATACTCGGTGAGTTCTTACTCTCCACCTCCCCATCATAGCCCTCACATCGCGATCTGCGACTTTGTTACAATGACTAATCAAGATGGTTTGCGCCCGCGTAGTCATTCAATTCTATTCGGCCTCGTTGACGATCAGCGCCTCAGCGGCCATTACGAACAACCTGTTGCTGCAAAAAGTGGCTCTGTATGCCCCCGAAACCACACCGGAGCAGGTGTTGGCAGTCGGGCCCTATGAGCTCTCGGCTTACTTCAGCGGGAACACCTTGCTCGGAATCAGGAAGGCCTATGTGGATGGCCTCCGCGGGGCTTGGGCCCTTAGCATCGCGCTTTTGGGCGTCGCCTTTCTGTGTGCATTCCTCGCCAAGTGGCCGGGCAGTCTGGTACCCCCACCGGAGGATTCCATGGCGGTGGCGGACGGGAGGAAACAGCCAAATATAATTCACTAATTTCTTCCTTTCTGTAGGCGATGGCCCGAACCTGGCGCCTGATATGCAGAGGCACGAGAGTCTGATATGCGAAGCCCCAAGGCAGAAGTACGCTGCGAATAAATCAAAAGCTGTCATACGTTATCAGTGGTCAGGGACATGTGACAAGAATATCGTCTGGTGTAACGTTTGGTGTAAGATAGGAGAGATGAGGAAATGCCTTCGATGTCAGAGATCGTAAGAGCACCTCAGAATCACTGCAACAAGAAACGACCGGTGTGCCATAGGCCCCCAAATACCGACTAAACTCTACCACTTTAAACATCGATTAAACAGCCAAATAAGATAAAATTAAGAAAACTAGAGCCTTTATTTGCTGAATGATTGCTGTTTGAAATAGTAGTGTATATGGTATAGAGATGTGACATAGTGACTCTGAGCAACTGAACCCAACTCGAATGACTGTTGATTCTATATCCGATTAGTAGTGGCTCCTGTGTTTGTGCCGGTGTGGCTGGTCGTCAACCTGGAAATGGATCATTCATCCAATTTAATGATATCTGAGCCCTTCTAAGCAGCGTTTCTTTGCATTAGTGTCGCCTCCGAATAGATTAGCGGGCTTAAGCAGTGTAAATGGGTCCGCGACAACAACTTTGAACGTGAAGAAACTGGGCACGAGCTATTCCGATTCCCCCTCATACCTATTCCAGAAATCCCACGTTTCTTCTCCTTTGGACTACACTATATTGGTTATCGCCCGAATCAATGCATACTTGTGCACATGTCTTGTATTTTCCTGTTATAGAGTGCTTATGTTGATATAGATTCCACTTATCTGGAGTGTTACTAGTATGTGAGGAGAATCTGGTGGTGAGGGGAAGTTGGGAAACGGTGACAACCGAAAGCCAAACCAGGGCATAAACATTATTTAAAAGGAGACGTTATTTTTATGTCGCTAGATCTTGATCAATATACATACTTCTAGGCTACGCATTATTGTTCGTAGTGCGCTGTGGGAGCGCTTTCGCAGCCGTTCCTATCCTGCATACGCCATTTGGCCTGCAGATAAGACAGACAAAAAAAAGTCCGATGATAGGAGGATGCAGACTGCACCGCTCGCATATGAGCTTGCAGATAATATATAAGTGTGATAAACTCGGAATAATGACAACCTCAGTAGGACCAGCAAAGCTATTTTGAACAGCTACTGAAGTTTTGTGATTGAACCTCTTGAGTCAAAGTAGATAGTGATATTATCTCTTCACAATGTCAAAGTCGGGTACAGTTATCTTGAGCGTCGACGACATCCGTAAGGAGGCCGCCTTGAGGCTAGATAGAGTTGCTTTAAGTCGGGGAACCCTCCTCAATGTGTTCGCACGCTACTTTGAGCTGACATTCATCACTCTACGGCAGACTTCTTCAATGACGGTTCGACAGATCAGGTCACGGTCCACGAAAATGACACAGCTTTTGCCAAGTATCGAATCCGGCCCCGCGTCTTAAGAGATGTATCGAAAGCCGACACTAGTGTCATGGTTCTTGGGCGGAAGATATCGTTTCCGTTAAGCGTCTCTCCTGCCGGAATCCAAGCAATGGCTCACCCCGACGGCGAACTTGCCACCAGCCGTGCCTGCGCAAGACGAGGCATCAACATGGGCGTCTCGTCATTTGCGAACTACTCAGTGGAGGAGATCACGAGCGCCGGACTCGCTATCGGTCCCATCGGCCACGTGATGCAACTATACACGATGAAAAACCGAGCACTACAAGAGCGCATCATCAAGCGTGCTGAGGCCGCTGGGTGCGTTGCCATCTTCTTGACAGCCGACAGCCCCGTGCTTGGCGTTCGGTATAACGAGTGGCGGGACGACTTCCGGACACCTATCGGCCTCGATTTCCCTATGCAAGACAAGACGTCTGAGATGATTCAAGCCCAGACCCATGACGACAGTTTCGTCGCTTTCAACTCGGATGCGCATTCTTGGGCTTACGACATCCCTTGGCTCAGGAGTCGGACGAAGATGCAGATTTGGATCAAGGGCGTGTTGACAGCCGAAGATGTGATGGTTGCACGTGAGTACAAATGTGATGGTGTTATTGTGAGCAATCACGGTGGCAGACAGCTTGATGGTGTACCGGCCACGCTTGACGTCCTTCCAGAATGTGTTGCGGCTGCCGAGGGCAAGATACCCATCCACATCGACGGCGGAATCCGAACCGGCACAGATATCTTCAAGGCTATTGCCCTGGGCGCCCAATGCTGCTGGGTTGGTCGACCGGTGATGTGGGGCTTAGCGGTAAGTGTACTTGTGTCTGTCTGATGATTCGGATACTTTCTGACTAGATATAGTATGACGGGGAGACAGGTGTGGAAAAGATGCTAAACGTGTTATATGATGAGTTCAGACGATGTATGATGCTGGCGGGCTGCAAAAATGTCTCGGAGATTTCGAAAGCATACCTGGGCATTGTTGGACCGGATAGACCTTTGTCTAGGCTGTGATGTAATATTAAGGTTCAATGACTTCACTGGAAATCTCATGATAGAGATTAAGTCATCATTCCCATCATCTTTGAACAGCTGCAGTGCGTTCTATTTTATTAATAAAGCCCCAATTCGCTCATAAAAAGAACCATCCCAAGCAAGAACTCCATAAACTCTGTGACTACCGTTAATCACAGATTTGTCTCCCACCCAGTGTGCTTTTGTTGTGTCTCCGATGGGTTTGGCTAAAACCCACCTCAAGATGTCTGTGAAATCCTTCTGGAGCTGGCCCTCTTTATTGAAATGCACAATACGAGACTTCCAAATGTTGATAACACATTCTTTACCGTCTACAAAGCCTTGTAATATGCGGTACTGCCGACCACACAATGATACCATGGTAATCTGGGAGTTGCCTAGTCAGCTCTCAGAAAACAAGAGAAGTCAGGTGTTCAACGGGGTATTAGACATGGCATATTCAAATGGGAAGGTATTGGGAAGCTTGAACATACTGGTACAATATTGTGTTTCTCGTTCTTGGACAGGCGGAGGGCAAGAAGCGTAAGCATGATTATACACCATACTTCACTGAAAAGAAGCGAGTCCTCCATATGAAGGTGCGATTCTACCAAGGTGCAACTGATGTGAGGCAATAGCCCACTCATGGGTTCCAGAATCTGTTCAACCTGCCATATCCCGTTGTTCTTGGGATAATACCAGAGTTTAGGTCTTTCATATTCGTCAGGTCTGTAGACAGCAGATTAGAACAAGAATTTCAGGCTGTTATAAGGATACTCACAATCGACCTTTCCACCCTAACCGCTCGGACAGACGCTTGTTATTATATACAGCGCTGATGCAGCTGCCTAAGCTGGAATCCACATGAAATGCGGTGGCGAATTTCGAACTGGTACCGTACGGGCCTAGATCTGTCTCGTGAAGTCTGTGCTCTCTGGCAAGTGTCTTCATGTACTCAGCCGGCACTAACTGGAAGTACTTCCCTCCACTCGCAGCGGGACTGTCAATATCGAGCACTTGACAACGGATACGAAGAGCTTTCCAAGTGTTCTTGTCAATGTATGGGCTAGATTTCCGCTCCCGAAGGGTTTTGAGCATGCTCATACCAAATGGGACGCTGGCCTGGTTGGGTCGATACGGCGCCCTCGGAGCAACAGATGTGTGGCTTTGGTACGCCTGATGTGACTGTATTTGGTGCGGATACATGATGCTATGAAGTTGAACTGTGACTTGGGGTTCTGCTCTTGTTTCTTCGACTGTTCTCGGGCTGTTTTTTCTTTTCAGGGACATGGTGTATCCTTAAGTATTCCACAGAGGCGCAGTCGCAGTAGTCATTTATGTTATGATACTAACCGCTCGAGCGGAGATACCTCGGTCACTATAGGATATAATTAGTAATGTAGTGTTGGCGCTTTTGGTATGAGTGTTGGTGATGTTGGTGCTAGTGTTGGTGATGTTGGTAGCGTTGATGCTGTTGATGGGGCAGCTAGCCAGCCAGGGTTGTGTGATCCTATTGGCTGTGAGTCGCATGTTGGCCTGGTGACAGGTTGCAGGTCAGCAGCCCGGCCAATCATGTCATATCTTGGGTACCAGGTCACGTTACTGCAGGCACTATCTCTTTGCGGAAAGGAAGCCGTTAGAACATTAGACGTTAAATTTGGCCGACATGTTACCAGGTTGGTAACCCAACCAATGATATTGCAAACATTGTCTTGTGGTCCTCGTTCCTGTCTACTGGTAGTTGGCAGTAGCAGCCCCAACAGCATCAGCAGCGCGTAAAGCAGACGTGTAAATGGCTGGGTGATGGGATTCTGTAGAGCATATCACCAACAAGAATTTTCATTCTCAGAGAAGCGAATCGCTGTTGTCTGGACTAAGGCTTCTTAACGTAAGTTGTAGTGGAAAGCTGCATCTAACATTGATCATGGGTGGATAAGATCGAACTTACTCTGATGCGGCCCTTTAAACAAATTTACCTGTATCTTTGTTGGTTTCATTGTAGCTTCCATCGTTCAGCCGCCAACTTCTGTTTTTGAAGGTGGGTGGACTATTGCGCCTCCTTAAACTGAGTATAAGATCCCTCGTCATACAAAGTTTGTCCATTAATCCTGCACTGACAGGTTCACTGGATTTACTATATCTAATTCCCGTGCTTATTACTTTGTTATTATATCTCAGTGCTCTTATTATTTCTCTGTTCATTCCATTGTTATTACATCTGAGTCCCCTGATTATTCCTACTTATTATTCTAACATGTCTCGTCCGGTCCCTACCGATAAGTCGTCTTGGGAATATGCATACCAAGCCATTAATACACAGTGGATATCTATTCACGAGTACCAGCTATCTGCCTCTGGCTCAAAAATTGCGGAAGAACAGTTTCTGCTCCTCTGTACCTTCTGGAAGGGGAAAGATGCATACCGATTCAGCCAGGAAGTAGATCAATGGGTTAATCGCAAGTATCTCCTTCAAGCACAGCATTTCTTGAACTCAGATCCTTTAGTCAAAAACATCTGGCAAGAGTTTCTCAACGCTACCTCCCTTAAAGCGGATGATTTATACGATCGAGCTTATGCTGGGCTTGGGACCTTTTCTCTTGCCAGATACCACCAGCTCCAATCGCAAGGCTTGACTGATGATGGGGGTACTGGCGCCCCCAAGGTAGATTTCAGTCCTCCAGTGTCATCCAGAACGAGGGCCCAGCTTAGCAGAAGGGTCCCGGATCCATCGACCCCAACCCGAGCTCCAGTTTCCACTTCAGCTTCAATCTCAGGGCTCGAGGGACTAAGTTTGGATGGATTGCAACTAAGTGATACTCCCAGCACGCCACCTCCGCCTGCAATACCAGGTCAGTCCGCTAGAGCCTTTTATTCCCCCTTTTGGCAATTTTCGGGAGCGCAAGTTACCTATCTGGCCAGCTTATGCTCCTAATACCACTGCAAATCCCCAAACTCCTTCCCTTGGTTTAACATAAATGACGATTATTAACTTCGGTGTATTAAACAGAGGACCACTCTTCTCCATTTGTCGATCCTGTAATGCTCAAAGACATACAAGATGAGCAAATCGTAAATACAGCGCTTATTGACTATCTTAACGCTTTATCGATCCACTGCAAAGCGCTTAAGTCACACTGGACACTGCACCGCCTTGCTCTGGTCGCTCGTAACAATAGTAAGGAGAAATCATACGAAGCAAGAGTGGATGGATACCTGAAGAGTCCCCGTGATGGACAGCCTTTGGTGATCGCGGAGGTTAAGCCATGCAGGAGATGGAAAAACCTACGGCAAATCAGGATGCAAGAAAGTGCGCAGATGGCTGCTTGGATCAACGAGCATCCGCCGCGTACACAGGGGCAAAGCCGGTAAGAATTGCCCCGGGTTTATGCAAGTATGTGCTGACACAGTATGGCAAGACGTCTCTTGATTTCGCAAGATCGCGATGAGATCTTCCTCACCTTTGGGCAATTTGATAAAAATTATGTCGACTATATCTGCCATAAAACCAAAGATGTTCGCGTGACGAGTCCGCTCGTGATGTACGAATTTGGGCCATTTGACGTTGGGGAGAAAACGGATATGCGGGTAGTGAGAGAGATTGTACTTGCCTACGCGTTGGAAGCGTGTCAGACTCTGCGATAGCTATCTACCTGTCAGATAGCTTGGTAACACCCAGGTGTATACCTAGTAGAGTTCGTGCATAGCCCCCCAACTGCCAGTTGGAAGGGCTAGGGGTTAAGAGACCAATGTAACTTCATGGCTACTGACCCCTTTCTACCTATGTGGTTCGGCTTTGCAGTGTCATTACCGATGATTTTTGCGCATGGTAGGTAGAGGACCTTGTACAATGCATTTAGTAGCTAATATATTTGTTGTTATGTTAGCTTGAGCGGTAAAGATTCATATCGAATATTTATGCATCGCGGCAAGTGCGTAACGACTTCTTTCTTATTTCTTAGCTGTTGTGTTGTCCATATTGTCTCGCTCAGAGCTCATCCTAAGAACTAGCAAAGAAAGTCTGACGACCGCTTTCGGCTTTATTCATCTATCGGTTGCGTAACTACAGCAGATCCCGAGTCTTTCATAAGTTTCTAGAGGTCCCTGGTGTCTTAGTGCTATGAATTGAGGCAGGTCGCCGCGGCAACTCCTGGTATAAACGAGAATAGTCTACTGGGGTCAACGCGGAGGCTAATACTGAAGGGGAGCGTTTCCCTAGAGAATAAGCCCACACAACTACTTGCCGTGCAGATGATTTAACCCTTCCTGGAAGACCACTTAGCTTAAGCAACATGGATTCTCTTGATCAGTTTGTCAGAAAAGTAGGTAGCATTGCCACAAGCACTGACCAGGCTTGAAAGAGAGCGGAGAATGTCTACATCATAAGATTAAACACCATCAACGTCGAATATACATTAATCAGAGCGGGAGAAATGCAATCACCCTAAAGCGATTTAGGACGTCAGGTATCAACTTAACGGATGAAGATCCCGTCAATGCTATTTCACACATGCTATTGACGCCGGCAACCTTGAATAGCGGTTCTTCTAACTGGATCAGTCTAAAAGCTGAGAATTGACAATTCTAGTTCCCAGCTGAGAGGGACGGGAGGAGAAAAGGGGAAACCAGAAGAGCAAAAGAGCCAAAATTCAAGAAAAATGAGACTTGTAAGCGAATGGGTATAATCTATCAACTGTGAAAAAAAGGTAACATCTCGGGATACGTAGTCTAGTCATGATACAACGGCTGCAACTCATGCGCCTTCGCAGCGCCCCAAACAGGCCACCATCTCCTCCCCCTCCTCCTCCACCCATTCCTCGGAAACTGCTCATGCCCAGAGTCACCGGGTATAGGCACAGTCACGGACGAAGACCGCGAGAAAATCCGCTCGCGACACGTCCGCGCAAGAACCTCGCACGCGCGCGACGAGTTCCCCAGTATGGCCTTGCGCCCCCTCTTGCCGAGCGCGAGCAGGATGGCCACGGCGAGGGAGAGCAGCACGGCGCACCAGACCACGGCGTCGCGGGCCCCGCTGCCGCTCGCGTTCCCGACCTTGCGGTCGACGATCTGCGAGTGGCGTAGCACGTTGCCTTCTCTATCGACGGCTGCAACGCGCAGGTACCGCGGCATGTCGTCGAGGATATCGAAGGCGGTCTCGAAGGAGTCTTTTACTAGTATATCAAGATCGACAAAGGCGTCGGCCTCGGAAGCAGTCTCAGTCCTCTCGACCTTCTCCCTCTTCTTGGACTCCTTGGTTGTTGATGACGATGACGATGACGATGATGATGTAGGTGTTGCTGTTAATGATGACCTGCCCTTACTACCACCACTCCCAACAAGATCCGTCCAGTCCGCACCCTGCAAAACCCACCCCTCGACCTCCGTAGCCCCATTCCACGACACGAAGACCCGCGCGTCGGCCGGGTCAAGGTACACCGCCGGCGGCTCCGCGGGCCTCCCCGTCCAGTGCCGCGCCTTGAAGGCGCGGTACGTGTTCACGAGCCCCCAGCGCGCGGCGACCCACGGTGCGAGCTCGGCGGCGCAGACGACGGCGCCGTTGTCGAGCGCGAACTCGGTGATGAAGGGCAGCCAGCCGTAGCCGAGCACGACGCGGTCCTCGAGCACCTGCATGGACCCCTGCGACACGGCCGTGCGCGTCGGGTGCGCGGCGTCGAGGAACTCGCGCTCCAGCGCCGCCGTCCTATTCGCCGTGTCGAGGCGCAGCAGCACGCCGCGGCTGGCGGGCTGCTGGGAGGCCGCGCCCGCGCGCTCCGCCGCCGCGTTGTCGAAGATGCTGAGTAGTAGCGTGTGGTTGTTGTCGTTGTGGCTGTGGTTCGTGTGCAGCCGCACGTGGTGCTGGTACATGAAGTCCGTGGCGCGCCCCTCGGAGAGGTCCGTGAAGTCGTTGGCTAAACCACCGAGCGTCCAGAGGATCGCGCCTGAGTGCCGGTTGATGCACACGATGGTCGAGGTGTGTCGCCCCGAGATGACGTAGTTGCCGTCGCCGTCGACGTCCACGCTGTTGATGTGGAAGTAGTCGAAGGCCGTCTCGGGCGTCGTGCCGTCGTCTTCGCCTGCGAAGGTTCGGAGGCCGTGGCTCAGCGCTACGTGCTCAATGGCGCTCCATTCGAAAAGTAGTTCACCTGTGGCGATGTCGATTTCCTGAAACATGGAATCCAGCGCCCAGCCCTGCTCTGGGCCGCCGATTGATGTGAGATCGGCTGGGACCGGGTTATAAATGGTTATCAGGGCCGTCCCATGCTCGGTGATCTGGAACTCGTGGAGATCCCCCTTTAAGCCTTCACCTGCGGCCTCGAATTTTCTGAAGAGCTGGTACGACGAATCCAGCATGTAATACGTCCCGCGCCCATAGCCGTGCATGCTCCCCTCAGGGCTAGACCAGAATGTTATATAGTGTTCGCCTTTATATGTCTGGATCTGCAGATTGAAAACCACACCGTACGAGTCGTCGGCCCAGACGAGCTCACCGCGCGAATTCAAAATCGTCGGTCCCGTGTCCGAGACCAACTTCCCCTTCTGTGCTATTAGGTAATATCCATCGCCGCATTTTTGCTCATCCCATTGAGGAAAATTGAGTAGTGGCGCAGTGAGTTCCGATGACTTGAAACTCGTTGTTGGGTATACTAAGTATTCATGTTAGTCAGCTCGCCTCTCTTGGTGCATTGGATGAGCGTGAATGTCAGAGAGTATAGTAGGCCGATGAAGCTAAACATACACTGACACAACAAGCTTTACAACCACAGGTGATCGCAGCAGTGGAATGAGAATAAGAAAGGAATTGGTTGTCAAACTCACAGCCATAAAACCCTAATTCATAGAATAAAGAAGACCCAAATACGCCATATGCCCACGCCCGCGCATCCGAGGCAACGACAGCGAGTAGCAGCCATTGCAAGATGCGTGTCATGATTGGTTGCTCTGGTAAAGGATGGGGTCTATCGTGAAATGCATTATAGAAGTATCCCACAAGGCCGGCTCACGCAGTCACGAAGGGAAGGACAGGATGATATTATAGGAAAGACAGGTAGACCGAGACACATTGTCCTTTGCTTAGATTATTATTATTTTTTTAATCCCACAGAGGAGAGGAGGCTCAGAGTCCCCTATTATTTCAACGGCCACAGTAAATGTTTCGCGCTTCTGTCTCGGGAATCGAAATAAAACCGGGGTGGCATTGAAAATGTATTGCGTAGTGTTACTGGGCAAGAAAAGCGCAAGCAATTGAATGGCCATGATGGCCATGCCAAGAAGATAGCTCATCCAACCCCTACATCATGCTCGCAAGATAACTGACCTCTTGGGTCTAATGTACGAGAGCCGCGCGTCCAGATGCTCCCGTTACTGGTACGGCCACCCCCACATGGCACATCCCAAAAGAATTCTTGGTAAGGCTGGGCATGCGCGGGCAATCTGGGCGTAATAGGGGAAACCGGAGAGAGAGGGCCAACGACTTTTTCGGGGATATCAACCCGCGTATTCCCTTTTAGCGCTGGTAGATCGCACTTTTGGCGAAATGGGCGAAGTCAGGGGCTCTCATCCATCTATCCTATCCTATCCTGTCCTATCCTATTCTTCGTTCCACAATGCGTACGCGTATATATCACTTACACACGACTCGTGTTGGTCCTAGGTGTAGTTGTAGTGTAGATATATGATATATACGTATGACCAGGTCATAGCTCACTATTTTCTCTCTTTCAACGGGTTTGCGTAAGCGAATGGGGCGTTCGCGGAGCCGTTTTTGGCGGCGTCGGCGCAAGTAAGATTAGCTCGCGGCTTTCGCAAAGGAGGACATTGGCCATTGTTAGTGCCGGCGCGTACATGAACGAACGGTGATGACGGCGAAAACGGCGACAGTTGGCCCCGATCCGTAGGTATGGATTCACGTTATGCTCCTGTACAGTACGTACACAATACTACCACTACAACTACCATGGCTCGTTCAAGAACAGCCTGGTGTAAGTCATTGTTTCTTGCAGCAATTCCGCATGGGTAGACACGTGGCTTTGATAGCGTAAAACGAAGATCCATCCGCCCCGACCGATACTTCGGTACCGTAGATATAACTTACCGTACACTTGTTCATTAGTAGTTAGAGCGAGCTGTACCGGGCTGTACTGAGTAGGAACAGGTTAATATGCCGCCAACTAATACTCCGTACGTACATAGTACAACGTATTACTTTGTAAGCAAATCGTATCTACACGAAGTATCTATGTACGAGGAGTGTAGTCAAAAACCAAGCAGGCAAGCAAGCAAGGTGATCTACCCGGAACCGTGATATCCCATTATCGGACGACATGCCTACAGATTATAGTAGGATCCAGCGCGCTGCAAGTAGCATCACTGCATAGCTGCGCCACCGTCACCTTGGCATGGGTCGTTGAACAGGGGGATGAGACACCACACAACATATCAATCCATCAGCTCTTCATCGTCGCCTGTAAGATGTGGTAAGTAGAGTAAGTACGTAGTATACCGCTAGATTCGCAGTAATAGGCAATACGCAGTGAGTATACATACCAAAACCGACAAGTGAAGAGGGACACAATCGGTTGATGATAAAAATGTCATAAACGAAAGCTATCACGACAGCCGACGACGGTTCCGAAAATCGCTTCCGGCGAACGCTTATTTCTCCAGTTTCGCCGCCAAATACAGTCAGCCTGCCTCCTCTACAGGAGAACCCAGAAAGCCTCAAGATACTCAGCCCCGAATCTTCGGTAAGAAGATAAGCAGATGCATACCTACTCAAATGCAATCGAAAAAGGACCAAAGGAAGAAAAAGATTGACAGCGAAATGTAACACCGCTACTGCATATCCCGCCAGCACGCTTACCCTTCCTTACACGACTTACGCGAGCCGGGCACCCGCGTCCAACCAAAGGGGCCAATTGGACGAGATATGACTTCATATGCTACGGTACAATACATCGGAAAGGGCTGATGGTCAGCAGTAAGCAGAGGATTTCTTCTAAAGCGTTTTTCTTAGAGTAGAGTGTCAAGAGAAAAATTCTCCAACGTCCGAGCACTCTGTAAGAGAAACGAAAAAGGAGACGCGCGAGCAGTGTGAGCGAGTGACTGAGTGTGACTCGTACCAATCAATTACTGTATTCACTCAATTCCTACGAAACACCAAACTGACCAACCAACGAAAACCAAGCTTGCTCAACCCCCCAGTCCCAGTCGGTTTCAGGTGTCGAAACGAAACCAACGAACAACACGAGCAATGTGATGAACAAGACCCGAATGAAACCATGGACGAGTCAACCAATAAGCGAAACCCGATGTATCTATCACTAACTGACACCGGGGAACGATCGATAACGGCAATTGAGGATTGACGACATGCAAGCCGCGCAACGAACGAACTAGACACAGCCACAGCTATGACAACTATACCATAAACATGCACTTTCACGTTTCTTCCCCTTTTTCTTTTCATGGTCGTAATATACCACTGATATGCATTGATCTCCCTGAGTATAATAAGTAATCAGCCAATGTAACAGCAATTGGCAGGTAGAATCAAATCTTTACATAGCTTACCTAGTCAATAGGTATGATTGTCCTACCGGCTACTACAGACTACCTAGGTAAACCCGAACAAATAAGCATCAATTCAATATTTGTGAAGTATCACAGGTATGTCAGTAATTACATGAGTTATTACGTTATCATACAAGGTCAGCATGAACATAGACCGTTCAGAATATCCACGGCAAGGTAGGTAAATCATAATGATAGACATATATATATATATATACATACATAAGTACATGCCACGAGGGAGTATAAAATGAATAAGGGGCTTCACCTCAACTTCGCTTGAGACAATTGTTTTAATACTGTCTCGCTCTGTCTTGCTTCACCTTGCCACATGGCGGATGGGGACAATTAAAAGATTTAAAGACAGATTCGAATACTTCGAATGCATAGACCGACTATATCTGCTTATTCTCCTTCCGTAAGCCCAAACGAGAGCTACCTACCATGATCCTGGGACAGGAAGCCCGCATAAGGTATCCAAACTCAACTGTCTTAGTAGATTAGGCTAGCCGGCTTTGTTCTGAGGGACAAGGAAGACGCGCGAGTGAATGATGTATGGTGGTGGTGGTGGACTCTCAATTCAAGGTGTATACCAATGCACCTAATAGTCAGCTCTTGATACAATCCGTTCAGTTTCCCATTATTACCACATCTTGTCTGTCTTCCGTCTCATATCCCCACCATTCTCTGAAACTCTATATATAAACAATATGCAATTCCAACCGGGCTTTTTCTTTTCCAAAGCTCAAGTTGGGGGTTCTTGCATGCTCGGCGCATATATGTTCCCACCCATATTCCAACCAGTCTCTCTTCATAGATTCCCTCATCTTTTTTATATAACACAATCGCAAATCGACGTCAGAAAATAGAAAAAGAAAATCATTTATACAATTATGGCCCATCCTTGCCCACTTGATCGTAGCGTCATTATGAATCCTTGCACCAGCAGTCGACCCGTTTCTTGGATTCACCTTCTCATGTTGGGCTGTGTCAGGGCCCCGGCGTTCCAGAGAAATGTCCCAGATCCTCCCAGCTCATTGGGAATCCTTGTGGCGGGAAAGCCATAGCCTGCTGCTGTTGGTGCTGGTGTTGTTGTGGATGTTGGGGCTGACGTTGCTGCTGCTGCTGCTCTTCACTGATTCCACCTACAAGGGTGCTCGTGAAGCTCTGCCAATCAGTCGCGAAGTCGACTTCGGGGAGGAAACTCTGCGGCTGTGGGGGCGCATCCATATGGTGAGCCTCGGCGAACGGTTGGAAGTCGACCGCCATGGGCAACACAGGATCTAATGGCGGGGGAGGCAGAGCTTTGTCTGCATATGTGCTTGTATGTGTGTTTATGGGGGTAAGCTGAGGTTGGGGGTGACCGTTAGCGTCTGGAGCGTGCATGTAACTAGGATACATGTTGTTTGCAGAACCTAATTGTTGATGCGGTTGGATTGATGATGAGGGTAGGGTCATGGACGGAACGGGTGTGAGAGTTGCTTTCGGGGACGGTGTCTCGAAAGGCGTGGTGGAACTGGACGCTGTCCGCCTAACCGCCTTGTTCGCTTTCACTATTGCTGATGTAGATGCTGATCGTCGAGGTTCACGCACCGTGCTGCGCGCGACGGATTGTCGATGCGGGCCGCTGACTGTGGCAGATGACGACGGTAGAGGATCGGCGGCTGTAGCAGGGCTCGATGTCGGCGACCTTGGCCGTAAGACAACATGCACACATGTTTCGGCCAGCTGCACAATCTTCTTCGCGCTCTCCTTGGAGCCATCGAAGAACTCTAGGAGATCCTGCAGCTGACCCGGGTTTTCGTTCTCGACGAAACCGTGCGCCCTACCCGTCGATTCAGGCGACCAGCCGAACATGGGCTGGCGATCGCTGAATCGGTTGTGCTTGCTCGCTACCAGTGCTTTCCAGGACTCGATGATGCCGTGTTGGTGAAGCAGCCCGTAGATGACGTTGGAATGTGACCAGTCCTGCTTCGTCATGCCGCTCTCAAAATGCGTCGCCACGTGGTCAATATGCCGCTCAAACTGGCCATGCAGGGCGGCACAGAAGCCACAGCCGTATGCTCTCCTCTTCCTCATCGGTTTCATGACCATCTCGGCATGAGGGCACGTCTGGCAGCCGTGGGCGGATTTATGGTGTTGGTTGAAGGTATTGGGACCCCAGAAGCTCTGGTTGCAGCTATCGCAAGGATACTTGCGCGAGCGGTCGTGGAACTCCTCCTCGTGACGCTTCCAGTCGAACTTGCGCTTGAACGTCTTGTTACAGGACGTGCACCAGAACTTGGACTCGGTCGAAGGAGCCGACGTGGAAGAGACGGAACTGCGCACCGAGGCGGCCGAGAAGCAGCTGTCGCCGCTCGAGCTGCTTGATACCGTGGATACGGACGATCTATACTGAGGCGGCGGCCTGAAGGAGGCATTGAGGTCGTGATAGGTAAAGTTTTGCAGGGCGGAGGCTGGTTTGGCACAGTCAACGCGGGTGTTCCCATTATCATTGGCCATGGAGAGGCTCATACCATCGGTTGTCATGGGTGTCATATGCTGCTGCTGCTGTTGTTGTTGCTGCTGTTGCTGTTGCTGTTGTTGCTGTTGAGGTTCTTCCTCGAGCAGAGCTAATAAATCATTTTTGCTGAGACCGGCCTGTTTCAAGGCCTCGAGTTGTTGCCTCGCCTGGGCTAATATCCTCGACGGATCGTCCATCGGGCCAATGGTGGTCGCATGCACTGAAGAAAGCAAGGTGATAGCGTCCGGTGGCACTCGTTTCGACGTGGAGGGGCCGAGGGGAGGAGAGAGCAAGCGAGGAGGAAAGGAAAGCAGGACGATGGAATTAGAGATAGAGAGAAAGAGTAAGAGTAAGTATTGACTAATGTGTAAGCAAGGAAGAGTGGATGAAGGTCTAAGATAGGTAGGCAATAACAATGATGATCTAGTATAGGTGAGCACGTAGACGAGCAGTTAAGAAGCAGGCAAGCAAGTAGCAAGTAGGTAGGTATTAGGTAAACGAGAGATGGCGCGCGCGGGACAGTAGAATAGTTTTGTTGGTGATTAAGTGTAGGCCGTGGGCGCTGGCTGGCTCGTTGGCTGGTTGGCTGGCTGGATGGACAGGATAGGAACGGGAATGGGATGGCTTGATCGGCAAAAGAGCAGGTCGCAGGATCGAAGACAAGCGCGCGCAGGCGGCTGTCAATCGTGGGCTGGCGGCGCGATGGAGATAGATATAATATATCTTCCGTGGGTGCTCTAGACCAGACAGGCCCTGACAGACGACTACCAAGACCAGACAGCCTAACCTAGTCGGTTAGACAGGCAATTGTGTTCCCAGCTCGTATCATGTTGTAGTGTGTTGTGTGCAAGGTAGGTAGTGTACATTACTCCATGTTTCGTTTGTGTTGGTCCGGACCGGGGTGGTGGGTATATTTTCACGGGGATCGCTGTTGCTGCTGCTGCTGCTGCTGCTGCTGTTGCCGCTGCCAAAACAACTGCCACTGTCACTGCCACTACTACCTCTTACTACTACTACTTCCTTCCACTACTTACCATTAATTAACAATATGCCCATCCCCCAAGCTGAATGTCATGTCACTCGCTACTACCACTTACGATACCGTCGATACTTATTACCTCCACCAACCAGGCTGGCTTGCACTTGGCCTCTGCAACTCCCACAGACTTGTTCTTCCCTTCTCCGGTACTGTGCCGCTGCTGGTGGCGTGTCTACCGGCCCTGCATTTACTAAAAAAACTCAATCCAATGCACTCCAAGCCAATCCAACCCCACGCCTACATGTATTCATCATTCCCATACCACATCGTGCATACCTAGGTACACTAGGTATCACCATCGCTCCCTGCGAAGGTATATGCTGTGCTGCATGGCTTGACATGGCTTATTCTATTGGGCACGCAAGGCGCAACGGTTCGGTTCGGTTCGGTTCGTCTTGTTCTCAATGTGCAGGCAGGCTCTCTGTCTGTCCGTCTGTTTGTGTCCGTACGCATACTTACGCTACCTGCCCAGCTATCTAACAGAGGCGACCCCTGGTTTAGCTCGGCCACAGGCGATCTCCACGCTGGCGATGGTGTGGTGTGGTATGGATGTATACGGTACCTGTAGTTTGTCGCGAGTCTAATGCACGGTACTGCTGAGAGCACCCAAGTTAATATTGTTGTCGTAAGTACCTATATACCCAAGCTAAGCCAAGCTAGAGGTATTCCTGATCGTGCCCTTGGTGGCCGCATCCCAGAAACACCCCCTACCGATCGGCCAGGGGTCTTGCACGTCGCGCTAAACCCCTTTCTGCCGCCCTCGATCGTTGGTGGGCGAGGCGATGGAAGAAAAACTTGACCGCGCTAAAGACTCCACACTACCTAGACCACCACCTAAACCACCAAAACAACCACTTATTTAACCAGCTAGTTTTGAAGTTATTTTCAATATAACGCGGCCATCTTTACTTTTAAAAGCTAATAGTTTAAAGAAACCTGTTAATATGCTTAAAAAAGGGTTATTTTAGTAGTATAAGTGGTGGTATAAGTGGTGTAGAGTCTTTAGCGCGGTCAAGTTTTTCTTCCATCGCCTCGGTGGGCTCAACCTGAAACGCTCCAGGAGATCGCCGCCAGCAGTCAGCACATGATCGATTCCGCTTTGGCGTTTCGAAACACGCCCGATGGGGGGGTTGCAGCCGCCAATGAGCGCCCATGCCCCCCTCCGGCCAGCGATCAGTTTAAATTTAGCCCTTGCCCGTCCGTGTCGCTCTTGGGCAGTCACGCTCTTAGCTCCAATGCCCTTCCTTTTCTCTCCCTCAACTCGCTCTGTTGCTGACAAGGCTGTTTTGTCCATCTCGTTTCAAGATGGCCGGGATGAGCGTGGCTGCAGCTGCCATTGGCTAGGCGTTTTGTAAAACAACGGACGCATGCCCGACATTCCCTTCCATGCTACCTCTCTGGACTAATGTAGGTATACTAACTAGTTCTAGTATATGTAGCTAGTGTAGTATGTAGATGGTAGATGGGTAGACAAATATGTCGTTCGCATGTCTTATTATCCTGTTCGCTGTTGCTTCTCTTGCTTCTCTTGCATTCCATTCCTACCAGTAGTAATGTTTCCAACCCTGCACTACTCTGCCTATCCTCCCGTTATGCCGGCTACCCCGGCATATATCGTGGCTATTGTGACATCATGGGCCATGGCGTATTAATAGCCATGGGCGGTAGTTGGGTCGAGATCAGCCTGTGAGATATATTTGTAACTTTGTCGCACAAACGGTGTGCCCTTTTTTTTTTTTTGGTTTGGGTTCGATTCGACACCACGTGTCTGGCGCTGTTACCCATGCCTGCATTGCCTGTCCCGTTTGTCTATATACGCCAAGTCCCCTTTCGCTTGGATTGAAGCTGTTAAGGACACTGCTTGCACTATAGAGCCCTTTTTGATATTGACAGCATCACAATAGTTCCTGCTGGGTTCTCAAGTGGCACTCATGAGTTGGGATGTCTGTTTGTAGGGAATACTAGTATGTCCACCGTAGCACTTTCTTATTAAAGGCGTTGCTCTAAATAGTGAACCACAACCTTTCCGCCCATTTCTATCTCAAGGGGTATCTTACGCCGACTTCTACACAAATTGAAACTGAGGAAATCGAGGTCGTGAGTTCATGTCCTGAGATATCTGACTTAGATCGTATTGAGCCAACCGACCCAACGTTGTTCGTCCAGTGCTCGCTCTTTTCTCATCCTCCACCCTCCCCAATTACAGCAGGGCAAATCCGGCTTCTTCTAGCTCGGGGCCTTCCGGAAGCATTGGCCGGCCTTGCATGGGAAACGGCCAAAATAAAGGATTTTCTGCCACATAACTTGGGCTGGCGCCTTGTCCCATGCCTGCTGACGGGTCAGCTCGTCTCTCAGGGTTAGACTCGTCAAGGACGACTCCTTCCATGCCTTCTGCCTTATTTTGTTCATACGGGGGTCTCGGAGCGGCACGTGGCTTCTTCCGCTCAGGCCAATTGGACCTAAAGTCTACGGCGGAAATGTTGGGTACAAAAAAATTGAGGCTGTTTGTTGACGGCCGGACTAATTTCTCCACCTCCTCTTTGCCCCCGCCATGAGGGACTTCGACATCTATATTCCATTTCTTGGCTAGAAAACGCAATATGTTGAGAGCCTGCTCCGCAAAGTGGTGGCAGGGCGCCATTTCCGCCAAGTCAGCAATCCCTTGTTTGATGGCAGCAGCAACCTTTGGACTGAGCTTCGCTGTCATGGGACTCGGTGGTGATGAGGCTGCCTCCTCACCGCCACTTGCCAACGGTGAAGATGCCGCATGACCAGAACCTGTTCGATGGTGGCTGGGCCTTGCAGTCGACGTCGACGAACGGGTAGTCGGCGATGGCGACTCGGTAACGCTAGCTCCAACTGCCAGGTGCATAATAGATGACGTTAAGAGGAAGTAGGGCACGAACGAGGGAGTTCGACGAAGGGTGTAGAGCTGGGAGTAGGAACGAAGGAGTCCTTGAATAGCATCTGCAGCCTGGGAGCAAACGTCCCGCGGAAGTATCGCAGAGCCAATGATGCGTAGTTTGATGAGTGGCCTAAAGAGAAGTAGAATAGCGAAGTGGTAGTACATGCTGGTAATGATCAGTCTCCACAGAGCCTATGGGTGGGGGGAATCAGCCTGAAGCAGGAGTCGGCTACTCACTGAGCAAAGAGGACAGCAGGTGTGAAGTTATGACCCAAGCGTAAAACTTCCGGTATGCTGTCATACCAGTTCAGATACTGTGTATATATGCTGAGTAGATCTCGACTCGAAAGTGGTCTTCCTGGTGAGTGTAAGAGGTAGAGGGATTGATGGACTAGCTCGCTGAGTTCACAAAAACATTTGTAAACAGACCGCACGTTTGACGGCTGCTCGCAAGCACGCTGAAGCGGAGCTCCTTGGGTAAAGAGTTAGTTGTTCAGAAACGTCAAAAACTGCTTCATTTCTCCTGTCGGAGGTTTCATTATCTTACTTACCATCATCGGTGTATGGTATCCACAGCGAAGCCTCAATACCGTCAATGATCGCAGGTTTTGGGGGTAGTTGGAGGAACCATGAACACTGTGGTAGAGAACCGGTTGCCAGGGACCACGCACTTAATCAACTTTGGTTATTTCAAAAGAGAGAGCCAAGAGATGAGGGACTGAGACTAACTGGTCAAGAGCAAAAGCGCCCCAGAAGGTCGCGGATTGGACGGCAAGCTCGTCTTCGTCACCATCGTCATTAAGGTTATGCAAGCCCATTTCGATGGCAAGTCGCACGCTCTGGCCTGCATAGTACCACGACTCCGAATCTCTTCCGCAGCTAGCCTCTCGAATGGACATTATCCCCAGGGCTTGAATCGTGGTCAAGGTGTGATTATTTGTCTCCCTAGACAGTAGTCGCAAAGCCTCTTTGAAAAAATGGTCGCCAGAAGTCTTTGGCTCGTTGGGGTTCGCTCGTGAGGTGGGCTGTGATGAAAATCGGCAACCCAGGGCCAATAAGGCGTTAATCAGGATTGGGGAGCAATATCGGTGGCGGCCGTGTACAAAGTCTCTCATGAAATGTTCCTTGCTCAACGAAGCAAAAGTCGGATATTCCCAGCAAAAATACAGCGCAAGTAGATGCTGAACAAGGGCCGAGTCGTTAGTAATATTGGTCCATGTGCTTGGAGGGACCATGGTCTCGGGAGATTCTAAAGGTGCTAGCACTTGGTCCACCCCTCGATACCGATTATTCTCCCCAGACTGATCCTGGTCCTGGAGCCACAATCCCACACGGGATCGAGGTGGTCCTTCCGAGGTCCATTGCATCTCATCGGCATGTGTACTTGGCTGTGACAAGGACCGGCTCTGCGATGAAAAATTCCAAGGACTGTGGTCATCGAAGTCCTGTTTCATGACGGGACCTTGGCCTACATTCTGGCTCATCGCACTGCCTCCGTAACCACCGGGACCCGTCATGGTCCCTGTGTACGCTGAGAGCGACGGCGCCAATGCTAAACCTGATCGGAAGTCACTTGTTTGTACGTAACTAGGTAAGGTACCAGTGTTAGAGGGTATATTACCGCTCAGCCACTCCGATATGGCTTCGACGGACTGGCCGTTCCGCAGCCTCTGAATGACATCTTCCCACAGTTCAGGTCGAAGAAGAGCAGAGAAGACATTCTCGTTCTGCCGCTGCTGTTTCCGCAAATTTTCAATCTCATGGCGAAGATTCTCCTTGGATTGGCGCACAGGAATCTCGTATATACATTCAACGTCTTTCTGGGACTTACATCTGCCGCAGGGTTTTTGGCCGTCGCACTAGGCGCATGTTAATCTTCTTTCAGGTCCTCACAACCGCGGTCTGCCGTGCGTGCCAACGGAAGACACGGGACTGGACGAAGATGGGTTGGCACGCAGGAGCGAGGTAATAACCAAAAATGGGCAGCAGTAACACAAGCTCACATACCTTGGCACGCTTTTTTCTACACTCGGTACAGGCGTTAGGCGTGACTATGCCTAAGCCGCGTCTGCGCTTTGAAGATACGGCACTAGCCGGCCCCGCCGCGGCGGAAGCCGAGGGCGCATCGTTCTTTTGGGATTTTGATGAGGTGGAGGTTCGCTCTACCGATGTGCTGCGCCCCTGATCCTCCTCCATGGTGCTGTTTGTTCTCAAGGTCGGCGGCGCATGCTCGTTCGGAAAAGCGCTGCGATGATCGTACCGCAGCGAGTATATATGTGCAGATAGGATGGTGGAGTGATGCGCTGGAGCCGTGACCAGCGCAGCACATGGGCTGGCTTGGAGGAAAGCGAGTCGAGATATTAGTCTACGCCCTAAGCCGCAGCAAGCACAGGGCGCGCTAGTACGCGGGTGCTAGAAGAGTACGGGAGTCGTCACGACTCTACGCCCATCGAGGGGACGCAGCGCAAAGGGGCACGTGAGGTGCTCGGGAGCAACGCTGCGGTTGCGAGGGGTAGGGCAGGCAGACGAGCTCAAGAGATGCGGATGCGCGCGCGCGCGCGCCTGGAGGGTCTCGCAGTGCGTAAGCTGCCACCTAGCTTCCTTATCAGTGTATGGAGACAACAGCAGTGAAGGCGGTTGCCGAAGGGCTGGAGATGTTCAGCGCGCAACAGAAGGAAAAGGTGGGAGGTATCCGGACGCGATGCGCGCAACTGGACCGGGTTCCACCATGCTGGAAAACGACACAAAGGTCTGACTGAGTGAGGTGCGAGATCTGAAGGACTTCCGGCTTAATGATTACAATGTACAGTTTATGGTATACCTCTAGTTCATGTAGCTCACACACGGCTGACGCAACACAGGAGGCCAACAGGCGAAGACCAGTAAGAGGGAGTGGTGGCACAATCGGAGGGGAGGGGGTTGTTGAAGCTTGTGGGACGTGCTTCATAATCAACCAAATGGAGGTGTAGCAAGCAGTCTGTAGTCTACCGCCTGCTCGGTTGCGCCACTCACCTACGAAGAAGAGCGCATTGTCGAGATGGATCGGGGGGATACAGAGCAGTGACGTCTTGAGTCGCCAACACCTAGACCAGCAGAGAGCTTCACGACGTAACGGGCACAAGTGTGAAAAACAAAAAACACTTCGAGCTGTGGTAGCTGTAGGAGGGGACAGTGACAGACGAGGAGTAGGTACTGTATGTAGGTAGCAAAAGCTAGCACAGTACCTACCCGCTATCAGGGTCGATTGGAGAGGAGGAAGAAGGGACGATTGCCTTATCCACCTCCCTGCTCCTCCTGCTCCCCTGCTAACGCTTCTTACCATGCCAGCTCACAGGCCATACATTTACAGCAGTTGCACACTGCACTACCTACCTACCTACCTAGGTACCTTAGTAGGTATTCTATTCCTAGCCCTCCCTCTCACGTACCTACTTAAATCTTTACCCTATCATACCCCCGTACTCTGCACACAATCCGAGAGAGCCTGAGAGCTGAGAGATTGGGACAAATTATCAATTTTCCGCCAGCCTGCGTCTCCCTCTGCCATTGGGCTTCAAGCCCTTACGCGCGAGAAATTGGGCTGCACGTCGCGTGGGGCTACAGGAGCGAAAGCTCCCACTCAACACCTGGTCTGCCCCTACAAGATGCCATCCAATGAGGATACCACATACCAGCACCGGCCTCACTCACCGAGCCGAACTTTATACGCGCACCAAGACGGAACGGCGAACCCTGTTCATGCTTTGTTCAAGTTGTCAAGGTGTCCTCTCTGCCAGTTCGCCACTGGCCAGGCGCTGTACGCGCGATAAGTGTTGAACAGGCTGATGGTGTTGTTCTGCTTATCAATTGCCTCTTTCTCCCCTCAGATTGGAATGTCACGATTACCTCATAGTGACCTAAACATGTGCTATTCCATGACAGAGCTCTATGGTACTAGCTACATTACTAAGGATCCTTGATAGCTACCAGATAGCTAGCTATCTACATGCTGTAGCTGGACCGGCCCCAGCTTAGCTACCCGTATGCACAAGCTTAATTTCCTGTCTAACATGTTCTATTCTCGGTATACTTTATGCCGGCCGTTGTATGTCGTGACATATACATGTCTCCGAGCCTTATCTCCTTTCCTGGCACATACAGCCGGCCAGCAGGAAAGCTTTACACTCCACACGCACCATTTTGTGGGTTGGGTAGGTATTTGCTTATTTCCCATTTTCCCCCACTCTGAAATGTCGATGCGAGAAGGTAAATCCGATCTTCTGGAGGCGCGCCAAGTTTAGAGTCCCTCGTCTTCTTGGCTAGTCTCTCACTAGCGTAGGTACGAAAGACAAGCCCAGCAGCAGGGTTAGGTAATCTATACTACTACTGTCCAGTATTAAATGAGCAAAAGCGAATAACCATATAGCGCTTGGTAGCGCTGAAAGGAATCGAACCAATCTCGCTATCTGCTCGGAGGTAAGTGTATTGTTCAACTCCCTAATAGTCGCTCAGGTATTTAAGCAGCTTCGTATCTCGAGGACGAATCAACACATTTCCCACCTCCCTCCAACACGATTTCGGGCCTCTGCTGAAACGGATACTGGTCCCAAGCTCACACATGGCTAAGAAGGCCCGCAGCACCTTAAGGACGACTTAGGGTTTTTAGCGATCCCTGATACAACACGTGCGGGACCGCCGCCGCCGTCAAGGCACCTCACCGACGAAAAGGGCTTCGTCCAAGAGCAGAACTCAGACTTTGCACGAGATATAACAACGGATTGGCAAAGGCTTCGAACATGACTGTAAGCCCGTGTATGGTGAAGATCAAATTCCGTCCTTTCGGCAACCTGTCCAGCCTCGTTGTGGTTTAAACAGAAACGCGCGTTAGAATTCTGAGACCAGAGTGATCGTGGGATCGGTGTTAAGAATCTTGGCATTCTTTAAGTCAGAAAACACAATACAGCCCTAAATTAGTTAGCCCAGGCTTGAGCGAGCGACGAGAACGATGCTCCCGTTACCATTCATGGCCGGTCGATGAATTTCGGAGACCTAGGAATTGCAACTAATGATCCCAGAGAGCAACGAGTGTTGCCTCGATGCGCTGGAACAAGTTGAATGCATTGTTGCCTAAGCACTAGGCAAATAATGGCTACACTGGGTTAGGGAGCACGCATAGGCGAAGGTCAAGAGGTAAGATGGGGTTTGTTGCAGTAGACCCAGCTAACCATAGATTCTCATGCTACAAGAAGATAATGCCAACCCTCCAGTTTCATCCTTGTGCCTTATTATACTGAACACCTTTCCATGCCCGGGTTATGTATTACTTTGCTTTCCTTTCGCTTTGAAAAATAATATGATGCTTCCAAGAGACTCAATACAGTTTCGTCGGGCTTCGGCTTCGGCTCTTCGTCGGACTTCTTCCTCTGTCTACCTTGGTGGGACTCAGTCTTGCTGAAGGCGTAGTGGGAGGCAGCAGTGCTTTCATTTTCGGAGGCGGCGTCACATCAGTCTCTGGCGTCTCATCGTTTAATGGTAAGTGACGCAAGTTGCGGCGAGGCGTCTGCGGGTGTATGGCCTGCCAGTACACTTGCTGAGGCACCGCGTGTTCGCTCGGGTGCGGCTGGAAGGCCGGGGGCGCATGTCTGGTGAAGTCCGGGTAATTGTTTGCAGTTTTGTAGAGCGAGCGCCCACTAAACAGAAAGACGAGGAGGAGGAGTATTAATAGGGCCTGTCATGATGATATGTCAGTAAGATGGTCACTATCCAGGAATGGAGGTGCAGATGGAAAATATTCACGTACGATTGTCTTGTACGACATAGTGTCGACAATCTCATTGATTATCTCGACGATGTTTTTAGCGCCGAGCTGGACACGCTTCAAATTATCCGGGTCTTGATTCATGCAGGCATCCCACTGTTCGCACAACTGCGAGATGGCCGGTAACCGCTTCTCTATCGGGCTGCACCTGTTGTCCCTATAGTTGATCGTACACTGCCGAATCTCTTCGAGGATGTCAGCGCGCACGGCGGATTTCGCCGCCGCGAAGTCTTCGCGCAGGCCCGCGATGATGGCCCATCCGATCCACAGTGTCCCCGTTACGCAGACGAGGCTGAAGCCAAAATTCAGCCAGTACCCGAGGATGCTGGGCGCATAGGGATGCCGCTGCAACGTGGCCAGGAAATTGCCGAACCACCCGTCCTTGCTGCGCCGGTTGTGGTCGTGGTGCTGCGGCTTGTTCCGCGGGAACGTGCTATCGTCAGATTCATAGTCCGAGTCGCCTTCGCCCTCGCCCGGCTGAATGTAGGGCAGCCGATACCCGCTTACGTCTTTGTTGGCGTTGTACTTCTTGCGCTTGCGGATCTTGTCGCGGGAGGCGAAGACGGGTTTGGCGATCTCGCCTCGCCCGCTCGCCTTCTTCGCGAACAGCGACCTGTGCTTGCTCATCGACGCCGGCGTGATGGTCATATGGGCTAGGTCGACGGACTGGTCATGATCCGGTGTCTCGGGGAAGTCGGAGGCGTCAGTAGCGGCTGGACTTGATTCGGCGGCGGAGACTTCGTCCATGTCGAAGGGCTTTCGTGGCGTGGTGAAGGCCGGGTTGCGGAATGACGGCGCCGTCGTCGACGTTGTGGTTCTCTGTGTTCGCGGGTTGCCGAATATCGAGGGAGTTTGTGGCGGCTGCTGCTGCATGGGAGTGGGAGGTAGAGGTTTCGAGGGAGTCATCGGTGCGCGGCCGAAGCCGTTCTGGTTGAATGTGCCGAAATTTGAATGCCCTCTTCCGAAAGGGTCTACGTCAATGAGTTAGCAGATGTGTTTTACTCACCTGCAGGCTCTGGATTTGGGTTTTTATTCGGAAGGCTAACTAACTCTTATCTTGATGCTGCCTTGTAGACTGAGCAAAGGGGCTTGAAGGGTCCATCGGCGCACCGTTCTGATATTCCCAGTCCATGGGAGATTCGTAAGTTCGCTTGTCCATGGCTGAACATGGACCCCAGAAAGAAACGAATGCAAATTTCTCGGACAGGTGGCAAGGAATTGGCACTACGATTAGATTATGGTTGCTATGGTACCTAGTCAAGACTAAGAGCAAACGTTTGGGGACGAAGGTTGGTACAGGTGTTGTGCGACAGCGACAGCTACCCCGGTTCTTTGGACAAGTGACACATTTAAGTGTCAATCGGACCGGGGAACAAAAGTAAACAAATAAATCCATGCCAATGCGCCACAAGGCAAGACAACCCAGCGGCTCAAGTTGCCCCACCAGGTGCCAGGTGCTTTATCAGTAGTTCCTCAGCCACCCATATACCTAGGCGAGGTAGTGTGATAAAAAACGAGCAGTCCCGTGGTGGTAGGGATGCTAAGTGGGACTGCGTGTTTTTTGTTACATCACCTCGCTAGGTACCTTGATATATGTGGCGGTGCAAACAAAATCCATGGCTGAAGCCTCAGTACGTACCTAACCTACCTAGGTACCTACCTAAGTTAGAGGAACTGATGCTGGCCACCCAAAGAAAGCTTCCACCCTATATCCAATCCATACTACAAACTCCCCTCAAGACAACAACCACCTCTCTTCTTATTCCTTCATTTAGTGATTCTTTTTATCTACCCAAGCCCCCTTCGCCACACATTCCCCGTAGCTTTATCGAGAACCATGTCCGACGCCGAGTCGGCTGCGGCGTCTCCCGCACGCGATGAGACCCTACACGAAGAAACCGTAAACGACAATGTGTCACCACAGGATGTAGGCGATGACGATGCGGCTGCCCATTCCGACCGAGATTCGGACGCGCTATCTGAAATCGACGAAGATCAGTTCGAAGACTACGATCCCTCCGCCGTCCGTATTGAGGAGCGACCCGTCGAAATTGATGAAGACGTAGCGCGGACCTTGAAGGCTTCAAAACGGAAAGGCACCGCCACCAAGAAGCCGAAGGAAGGCCGTCGTGAGAAGAAACGCGCCCGCGATCGCGACGAAGAGGCCGATGGCGAGTTCCTGACTACGAAGCGGGTCCGTAAGACGGGCGGAAGTGAGAGCCGGAAAGAGTCCCCGGAGCCTGTAAACGAAGAGAACCTGACACCTGAAGAGCGCCGGCGAAGGGCCATCGAGCGTGCTGCTGCCAAAGAGAAGCCCAAGACTAAGAGGCGTAAGAGGAAGGATGAAGATGTACGTGCTTCCTATTGCATTGTGTACGATGCACCTATTAGTATTTCACATAGCTGATATTCTTGGTTCTTAAGGATTTGGAAGATGAGATGGACGAGAAGATTGCCGATTTGAAGGTCCGTATGGAGAAAGCCTGCGAAGCCGACAATGCTGCCCGAGAGACCGGTCAGCCGGCCCTTCACAAGCTCAAGCTCTTGCCAGAAGTCACGTCGCTTTTGACTAGTAGAGCATTGCAAAACATCGTCGTCGACCCGGACACCAACTTCCTCCAACACGTGAGATTCTTTTTAGAACCGCTCAACGACGGCTCTCTCCCCGCATACAATATCCAACGAGATATCTTTCAGGCTCTACTCAACCTGCCCATCGAGAAGGAGTCCCTACGCATGAGCGGCATTGGCAAGATTATTCTATTCTATACCAAGTCCAAGAGACCAGAAATTGGAATCAAGCGTATGGCCGAACGGCTTCTGGGCGAATGGAGCAGACCTATCTTGAACCGCACGCACGACTACAAGAAGCGTTTCGTGGAGACGCGTGATTATGATTACGAGTATGTCTTCTTTTGACTTAGTTCCCCTGTTTCTTCCGCCGATGATCTATGCTAATGCCCAACAACAGCGCAGCCAAACGGCGCCAAGCCCAAGCCAGCCAAACAGCACTCCCCCAACGCCCTGCAGCAAGTCAAAGAGACGCCGAGCGCGAGCGAGCACTGGCCCCTGCAAATCAAAGCAACCGGGCCCGTCTGCCCGGCCTACCACAGGCTTACACCATCGCACCGCGCAGCACGTTCAATCCATCACAAGGCCCAGAGTTCAAACCCATTGGTGCCAGTGGATTCGACGCATTCAGGAAAATCGTTGCTAAGAAGAAGAAATAGAAGCGTGCCATTTACCCATGTAGGCACTCAGAAAGTGGAGGCAGCATTCTTCAACATGATGAGATATTAATAGGGACGGAAGAGGGATAAATTTGATTAGGCGTACTTTACGGCGTTTCGGCGTAACATTCTACTATAGGTGGGCGTCGTTTAGTAGGACTGTGCAGAGCAACATACTCCCACCTTCATATCCAGATCCATCATAGAGCCGAGCTAACTAGGGGGGCATTATAATTGTACTTTTGTATGATAGTGCCGTAATCATCTTCTTGAGGCTACATAGGCCATGCGTTGGCTCTCTTAAAGACTTCGCCCAGATCCTTCAATCAAACCTTGTCATCTCTACATGTCTCCAGACCAAGGTGCATGCGGCTTGTTCAACTTAAATACCAACTGCGAAATGCGAAGTTGACTTAGAAGGATGAGCAACCGCCGCCAAGCTAGGCGAAACGATCGCAATGGGATCAGGCCGTCTAGATGAATGCTATAGCGTCCCCTCGATAAAAGTGGACGTGCAAGTAGAAGATGCCAGCCAGATATTTGGAAGACACAAATAATAAATCATGATTCACTCAAGACAGGGAAAGCGATAAAGGATCCGAGTCAGTGAGGCTAGAATAGGCGGCTGACTAAAGTGTAAAGAGCCAGGGGAGGGGAGAAACCAAAATAAGAATGAAATAAAGTTGGGAATCTTAGAAGTTTTGTCGCCGACGCTTTTTATCTCTGTCATTTCACTTCAAGGCAGACAGATTTGCAGGATCTAATGAAGGAATTAGACTTATACACCTAGACCACTCCCTCTTTCCCTCCCTCTCTCGCACACTCTCTCTTTCTGCTTGACTAGGTTACTACCTACAAATATATCTTAGTATGCCTGATCGACCGACTTCACAGGAAGTCATTTTCTCATCTCGGTTTATAATCCCGGCCCTTATAAAACGGGGTGTGATTCTTGTTCAAACATGTATAACTAGAAGTCTAATTAAATAGACCAGCACAGTAGAAAGACTACCTAGGTAGTACGGCATATATATCGAGGCCCGGATTTGTTGTCTGTATAAGACTACGGTCTAAAAGGTAACTCAACTCATAGAGATTCTCTAAATATTGCATCAAGGCACACAACAGAACCATGTAAGCTGAGATCTTTATTCTTGATATTCCAATCAGTCATTATTCTCATATTCTATCTTCAAGCCTACCTAAGTACTTACACACCTAACTAAGCACAGCTATCTCAACCACCTACCCAACTCGCTTACAGGAGTTAGCATAACAAGACTTTCATTCCCAAGCAGCCGATGAGAATACACTATCCCTCAGTTCTGAAAGTATTTGCCACCATCTAGAGAAAATCAGAAAAGAGAACATTAAGCCGTGCTATATATCTACCTCCCTACCTCCCTACCCACCTCCCTTCCTCTCTCCCGACATATATAGGCATTTCTACTTACTCTATCTCGCACAAAAAGTCACCGACAAACATAAAATAACATAGCATAAAGTGACAAGAAAAGGGCGTGAGGCAATGAACCAGCCAACCCAAGAAGATATCGTTTACCTTTCGCAGCAAAATAACGCCATGCTTGCATTTCTTTCCTCGCTATTTCCATTATAATGATAATCATGATGATGATGATGATGACTGATGATGATGATGATGGTGATGTAGTCTTTAGGTGTATGAGCAAAATGAGAAACAAAAATACAGACACTAAACATAAGAACGGGGAAAAGAACACCCGGTTCCTAACTGCGGCTGGTTCGCTTCTTCATCTTTCTGACACGGTCATTCGTGACATATTTTGCTTTCCCTCATTAATCCTGTTTTTCCAGAATATGATCACTTCCACTTTCGCCGGCAGCGCTCTAGACAACGATAAATTCAATCGTAACAGAGTAGATCGCCTTCGCCTTCGATTCGATTGCGACTTTCCACCACTCGACCCGCCGAGACTACCGTTTTTTAACCTCTGAAGCCCACCCTTCTATGCCTTCACCTCTAGATCCAGGCACCAAACTGTCGAGTTTGACGTTCTCCATGCCTGGTGTATTGTCGAGCCAAGGATGATTGGCCATTCCACCAGCATTAGCCCTCTTCTCGGGTAGTAATTCGAGCATAGGTGTGAGGAAATCAGCAACTTCAGTGGGATGATACTCAAGGGGGGGTTCTTCCTCGGCGAACATCTCTTCAACAGCATCTTCGTCTTGACCTGCCTTTCGCGCCTCCATCTTAGCCTTAGCCTTGGCTTGCGCCCGTTCACTCGCCGCTTTTTCCTTCTCTTCCCGCTCCTTCGGTGTAAGCTCTTTGGGGTCTTTGAAGTGGTATTTTTCTCGAAGCACGTCGGGTAGCGCCCAGTGGCGTAAGCGGTGAATGTTGCGAAGCTCGCCTCTCTTATTGAAGATCTCCTGAGACCAGCGTCCAGTTTTCCACAGCTCTTTAGGGAAAGAGCCGAGAAGCTCTATAATTTGCGCAATATGGTCGTCGTCTTTACCGTATTTAGTGCCGGATTGCGGGTCGAATAAATAGTCGCCCGTGATCAATTCAAACACCTTGACAAAATCTGTTAGCAGTTATCCATATCACGAGGCGACTATGCTACAAAAAAACATGCGACTAGGGGGCGCCTTCGCGTAAAGGGGCTAGTCATACCATAGCGGCCATGCTCCACACGTCGGTACTGGCTCCCCATTTCGCACCCAAAATGACCTCTGGTGAACGGTACTGGCGAGTCTGAATATCATTGGTAAAGTGATGTGAGACCCAGCAGGCATTCCCCAAATCAGCAATCTTGACATTGATGATCGGGCCACCTCTCTTTCTTTTCTTTTTCTCGGTCGTTGTACCCGCAGGGCTGGTGGACTTGTCAAGGGAGATGCCTGATACCTCTTTCGTTAAGATGTCACTAGATTTCGCCAAAATGATTAGTATAAAAACAAACACATTGCAACTATATCTGGATATGATCAAGTGCTTACGCTGTCTTCTCTCGCTGTCCCTGTTTCTCGCCCGGTATTGATGCTGGAGTGACGTCTGGGACATGTTAGTACCTTGATGGAAAAGCTACTAACCATCTTGATGACAGCGACCAAAGCGCTATTTCGCGATGGATAATCAATGCGCGACAGGGTATTTCGCATAGATAGTGGTTCACTCACTCTCGTGTAAAAGTGCATTGAGGCTGGAATGTGATTTGGGCGATGGGAATAAGTTGTCCCGGTTGAAAGTAGCATTAAGCGGCGAGGGAAGTGGTTGGCTGCCAGTAATAAGAGTTCTTCGCCGACGTCGCCCATTGCGATTGTTCTCTTTGTCCGACGACTCATTCTTCACTACTTTCTGTACGACTTGTTCCACATCGCCGATCTCTATTAAGACGTTTTCCGGTTTGAGATCCGTATGGATGATACCACATTCTCTGTGCAGATAATCCAACCCCATCAGCACTTGTTTTGTGATCTGCATGACGAGCTCTCGAGGTATGCCCCTATGCTGCCATTTCTTGATGAGACCCAGGAGATTCTCGCCTAGCACCTCGAATACCATGCAAACATGTACCCCGTTGGGACCCTTATGTTCGAAAGAGTCGAGGAGACTGACGACGTATTTACGGCCGGGGTGGTTGGGATTCGCCTGGACGATCTTCTGGAGTAACTTGATCTCATCTAGAGCCGTCTCAGTGTAGTGGCTGGCAGACCGCACGACCTTGAGGGCAACGTGTCTGCCATTGAAATTATCTCGCGATAGCCACACGGTAGAGAAGTGACCCCAGCCGAGCTTCCTGACCACGGTGTACTTGCCGTCCTTGAACTTCTCGCCGATCTGCACGGGATGGTAGCCACCCTTGCAGTAATCTTCCGAGTCCTCCTCATCTGCTGTGTTCTCGGCAGCGTCTTCGGGCCCAGACGACGATGTTGGGGAATGCTGGTTCATGTTGGTGGCAAGATGCGGCGGTCTATATTTAAGAAGATGTTAGCTCTATATCAGTGGGCGCAAGGTTGATGGCACGGAGATGGATGGGCGACACGGAGGAGAACTTGGAGTCTGCGCACAACGCGGGACCGAGCAATAAGAAGCCAATAAGCAGCGCACAGCGCAAGCAGGCGGGCAGGCAAGCAAAAAGCAAGCAGGTAAGCAAACAAGCAAGTAAGCAAGGGGTAACGAGATATGCAAAAAGAACCAGAGGCAAAGCAAATCGAGCGGCGGCAAACTTGGTAGCCCTAGGCCAGGGCGATCGATGCTATGGCAGCCCGAAACAAGATTGAAATGGCACCCAAAGCCGATCGCAGCCAGTGGGCTAGCCAGGTGATTCTCTTTGTGTGCGCCTCTTCTGGGAGAATGGTGGGGGCGGGAACACAGCAGGCGGGAGGGGGGGTTGGTGGTGTGCGCTTGGGGTGGGTGTGTTCTGGGATCTTGGAGGGGCATCAAGAATGGCCAAGGGACATAATTGGCGTAATGGCCATCGACTAATCACCTTTTCTTTGCCATGGTCGTGGCCATGACGATAGTGTAGGCTAGGCTAGACGCGCCGGTAGGCAGTGGGGGAGGGGAGAACACCGGCGGTCTGGTATATAGAAGGGAGAGAAAAGCAAAAAAGAATGAAATCAAAATAACAAACTGCTCAACGAGTGCGGGAAGGGCAAAACAACGGATTGAGGAGTGTGGGCGTAAATATTGACGCGGAGAAAGACACTGGGTGGTGATGGGGAATGGGTAGGTAGTAGATAATGAGGACGGGGGGAAGGTAAGGTACTATGATAGGTACCTAGTGGCTGGCATATACCTACCAGGTACAGACTTAGTGGCACTTAGGGACTTAGGTAAGGCGCTGGGTGCTGCTGAAGTATGTACTTAATGCACTTAGATAAGTACTCTGTATGTATGTTGGCAAGGGTACAGTATCGACTGCTGCGTGTAATGGGAGTAAGGAAAAGGAGAAGCGGCCAACTCGCGGGGCCAACCAACCAACCAGCCAGTAGCCAGTAGCCAGTTCACCAGCCCGCAGCCCACAGCCCGCTGGCCAGCTGTCAATACGTACAGACAGTAGATCGGTCGGTGTTGTTCTGGGGTGCTCGAACAGCAAATTGCAAGTCTGAGGGCAAGCAGAAGCCCTCAGCGAACGATACCGAGACAAGCTGGTCAAGATGCGACAAAACAATGTCTCATTCTTGTACCGCCCAGCCACTTGTACTGGACTTGAGTTGAACCCTTGTTCCGCATTTGTTTGCGTCTTTCGAGAAATGTGACATCTATCGTCAGGACATTCCGATGTTCGCTTTCATCCCATCTCCGAGGCAGTTTTTACCAGAGCAGTGCCAATGCCGAAAGCTTGAAGCTTGTCATCCCTAACAGACAATTGGGCAATGAATTGGCAAGCAAAAAGGCGAGGAGGTTGCGCTGAAGGCGCGCTCTATACCTAGTTTATAGCAGGTAATAGAACAGCAGCAGCAGCAGCAGCAGTGCTGGTAGGTGGCACTGCAGGTACTGTTTCTCGAGTCTTTCTACATCCCCGTTCCCCGCCCCGGTCAAGGGCGATGTCGTGCCGGCCCTTGCTGGGTTTATCTTGTCTTGGCGCTTCTTCAGGGAAAATCGAGTCAGGGGTGGCCACTCGACCCCGCCATCCAAGATTTGGTGATCAGTGCAATCCGGAGCGCCGAGCGGAGCGCGCGCAATAGACATTGCGTCAATGGCTGACCGGCTGCCAACAACCCGAAGAAGGCTCGACCACGAGCGAAAGAAAACAGATCCTCACGCACACTCTCTCTCCGCTAGCGACAGCCTGGTGCAGTGGGACATATGGCATCTCTGATCCAAGCCATTCCGGCTTTGTCCACTTACTGTACCTGCACGGCTGCAAGGCGCAACGAAAATGAGGAGTGGACGCTAGGAAAAGGGCTAATTGTGTACAGGGTTGCGGGCTTATGCAGAAACAAGAACGTATGAAGACGGACAGAGTTTACAAGTGAAGAAAAAGGAATGCACTTACACCGGTGCTGGACTCTCTGTGGTGATGATGGGTTTCAGGCCGTCCTTCTTCCTTTTCTTGTTTGTCGAGGCGCTCGTAATCGTTGCCGAAGCTGGGCTGGTACCGCTGCCATTGGCGCCGGCCATCAGAGGCACAGAAGTCGAGTTCGCAGTCGGGGGTATGGCAGTAGCAGTGACGGCGTCGATGTCGACTTTCGGCGCTGATTTCGTCGCTGTAACGGTCGCGGCCGCGGGTACCGGCGCAGAGTCCGAGTTTGTTGTGTTCCTTGTGTTGTTCATCTTTGCAACCTCGCGCGAGACAAAACTCAATGAGAATTTTGTGGGTTTTACTGCTTTTCCGTTTCCTCTTCCTCTTCCTCTTCCTCTTCCTCTTTCTCTTCCTCTTCCTCTTTCTCTTCAACCGTGAACTAAAACGGACCTTCACGAGAGGGGCACAGAAGGGATGCGAGGTTTCTGCGAAGACTAGACCTGGATGCTCGAAGTTTGCAGTTCCAAGTTTGGAACTAGCACGATGCCACTATGAAGATTATGGCTGGGGTTTCTGGGAGCCTCAGGATGACCGTTTCTGCCGATGCGCAATGGCGGGCGGCGTTCGTTGTTTTATAAAAGATGGTACACGTAGCGCCAGGAGTTGCGAATGCGTCGTTAAGGTGAACAGAGCCGATTAGTGTTGGATCGAGGTAGATCTATGTATAACACAGCGTAGTAGTCCTTGTAGTATGCGTGTATTTGCTGTCGAGAGGGAGAGTGTATCAGTTGTGTAAGTGTTAGGTGCAAGTGTAACTGTGTTGTGTGTTGACAGGTGTAGGTGATCGGCAACGCTCTATAATAGTAAATCAAATAAATATCTTAGTGAAAGGTCGAAAAAGTGGATAATAACTGTTGCGAGGTTGAATATGGAGAGGATTCGGCGCTATATTACGTGTGTCGGATCCTGACTTCTCTGTTGCTTGGTTTCGTGCCGTCGAGTCAACATCCGCGGCGACCACGTCGAATGCAGTGCCAGTGCGAGCGTCCGGTAACATAACCAGCATCTACCTATATGTATCTAGATCTAGACAGACCTGCGACAGGGGTAGCGACTTGATTCCGACCAACCGTGGGAGAGTGGTAGCGCAACGGCGGCCGATGTTGAATTGGTGCAGGGGGGTTAGGAGATGGGTGCCGCCCTGTGTCTCAGGACAATGAGCTTGTTTCCTGCATGTGTATTTGGATATGTGTGTAGTCTATATTGGTGTATAACCGTCGTGGTGTATAGGTGTAGACAGCAGAAAGCCTAGAGATACCATAGGCGCATGCAGAATGCAAGACGTACCGTAGTCGCAAGCAATGCTTGACACGATAAAAGACAGTGGACGAGGGAATCTTGGTGTCCTGTTGGGTCAATGCAACATTACCTAGTTCGAACGACAGACAGACAGAGGCTGATAATAACGATGCTACCCTATCTTTCCCTCTACTTCTTCCCTCCCATTCTCTATTTTCTCCTGAGAAGTGTATAACAAGCTGGACGCCAGAGATGACGACGACAACGACGGTTATGATAATGACGATGCAGTAAACCTGGGACAAAAATGCTGCTAAAACTTTCACAGAAAATACGAACGAAGACGAAGAAAAGGTAAAAAGGAGGACCATCTAAATTGCTATATCACGTCGAATCGTCCGTCCCTCGTGGGGTGAGGAGGGGGAGTGAAAGAGATAATAATCTCAGATGGTCCCACGATAGGCGTCCTGATTGCTTGGGTAAGTGATATCTACCTAAGTAGGTAAGTAATGGAAGTAATTACCTACATTTTCCCTATACTCACTCATCCCTATCTTTAGGTAGGTACGTACTTAGTGATAGGGACCTTCCCAGATTGATATGATACATACTTAGGTACCTAGCCTTACAAGGTGTTCTTCCGCGCCATGTATGTGCGACATTATTATAGCGTCCATGCTCACTTTAGTATAAATGCGATCGTCAAATTACATTCGACCTCATTATATTTGCTTAATTCCGGTGGAATTGCACAGACCAAGTCCTAGAGAGAGCTAGCAATTCTTAGGACAAATTCCAAAATGAAGACCATAGCGTACCTAGTGTCAGAGATCTAAACGCCGCCAGGACAGCCCGCCGCAATGGAATTGGAATTCAAAATCTAGGGGTCGCGCCGCCATGCTGCGTTATACAAGCCACCACCCACAGTTCGAGGATATCTACCAAGCGTCATACTGCGTAAACCACTACTATAACAATTAGTAGGCAATACTATATCTTCCTCATGGATGTCTATAATCTCGGTTACGCTTATGCCACCTCCCTTTGATAATGGCAGGAATAATCGAGCCAATGGACCTGCTAATCAGACATAGAAAATACACATCGAACAGGCTGGGTTTTCCTATTCCAGCCTGGCGATGATACCACCCCGCGCCATGCCAGTTAACCACATGCATGTCAATACTCTAGGGTTACTTATAGCCACTATGTGTGGTACTACCGCTACTACATGCATACCTACCTAAGGTCGTAGTTGTAAGCGCGCCCCTCCATCTTCATTGGGCAACCCGAGATGGGCGGCTTGGGACAAGACGGGGAGGTATTTATAGATCCCGCTGTTGAGATATACATCCTAGGGTGAAGTAGTATTACATACGATACACCTTGGGCCAGGTAATACCGTATATAGTCTACCTAACCACTCTCGACTTCTCGAATGCTGTCTGTGACGTCGATGTGCACGATGGAATCATCTGCACCAAAAATGCGCGTCTAATATAGTTCATCCACCTAGGTGACAGGAAACCTCCAGCTCACACTCTTGACGTCCGACTACCCCATAAACTCCGATTATATAGTATGACTACTATAGTGGCAGGTATATACCTACCCCCTACCCCCCTACCCCCCCCCCAATCCTCTAGGCTGTTAGATGGCCATGGATACACAAGATGGCCGTTTAATTTTTAAGCCAACCTGATCTTGCTTCGTTAATCTTGCTTGTACTCGAGGTCGCGCTGCGCCCAAGAACAGGACCCAGTCTAACCAATGTTCAAGCAAAATGTCTCAAAAGTGACGACACTATGCAGCTGCAGGGCATCCTCCGAACGGCGAACGGCAGCGGGAAGCAGGAGCATGCATTAGGCGGGAAATCCTGAAAAAAAGTAGTAGAAGGGGAAGAAAGAAAGAAAGAATGAAAGAATGAAAGAAAGGAGCAGAAGTTGTATCAACATACTAGTATATATGTACTCCGGGCTTCTTATTCTTATATGTAGGTAGAAAATACTAGTATTGATAGGAAACGGAAGAGATGTGGTATTGGTGTTGATACATGGGATTCACTGGACTACCTACATACCTAGGTAGGTAGCGATTGCATCATGCCAAGTACCCGGAGGGATGCAGTGAGCGAGCGCCCCTCCCGACCGGTTCGGCTTCGCGTAACCGAGAAATACCTACCCAATATCTACTGTATCTCCCCCGGTATATCCAAGCCACCCCGGTCTTTTTACCTACTACTCCAGTAGGCTGTAACGGTGGCTTGTTCCAAACACTGCCCACAGCATGTCGTCGTTGACGGGATGATTGGTAAGACACGGAGAGAGACAAAGCTAGGTAGACAATTCCCAACAAACAAAAAAACACAATAGAAAAGTAATCTAACAGGGGTTCTTAAGGAAAACTGAATTGGCACTGTAACTTTCTGCCCGGTCTGCGAAGCGAGTTGCTTGTCTTGTTGTATTGATTATGGCGGTAGCATCGTGCGAGGAAAGCCAATATTGGAGACCTATTTATAGTTGAGAAATAACTGTCTTATGTGCAGCTAGGCGCACATCGATTGACAGAACTTGATACTGAATCAAGCATGTCACAACGCAGACTGGGAATATTGCAATTGGCCTTCAGGGTATGCCAGCTGGCCAACAATATTGGTATCAGGTAGAGGCATTTTCTATAGCTCACCCGGACTCTCTAAGACATCTTCAGCCGGTGTGTTGATAAGCAGGAACTTCTCCTGTCTCCCATACACCCATTCCCACGACTCCGTAGCCGAATCCCAATACACGTCCTCCTCCTGCGGGAAGTACAGCGTCCGGTTCCTCTCGGGAACGAAATGCTCCGCGAATAGCTCGATGCTGTAGTAGGTGTCCTTCAGAAGCGGCATATCGCCGAGGACTGGGACACCGTCTTGCAGGTTCGTCATGCCTATAGTAAGTGAGTAGACGTATGTGAAAACTTGCTTCAAAATACATATGAAGGAAAGGGAGAGACGCACCTATCACGGTCCCGGCAGAGTGGCCCCATTCGCCCGTAGGGTGGCAGTAAATCTTGCCCTCAATGCCCTCGGTGTGCATCTGCTCGAGAGACGCCTTCAGGATCTCGTTCCCCGTCATACCGATCTTCATGTTCCCCCTCACGATGTCCTGCAGACGGTTGACCTTTTTCAGACCCTCGATCATTCCCTTGGGAATATCGGCTTCTGTCTCCCCGGGGTACAGTACGTAGCCTAAATGCTGCGTGTCCGTGTTCAGCCCCAGCGCCGTCACGCCGAAGTCGGTGTGGATGAGGTCGCCGTATTGAATGGCTCGTTCCGCTGAAGCGCGGACTGACTCCCTCTTTGAAGCGGCGGGCTGCTTATTCAAGGGAAAGCCTTCCGCTGTTAGGATGTAGACGCCGGGCTGGAACCACGTCGTGTAATTGAGAGATTGGATCTTCTCACGCATCCACCATTCAAGATCCTAGCAAATGCCATTGCCTCGTCTTAGTTCGTTTATGGCATGCAGGACGTATAGGTAAGCAAGGATGGAAACTCACCAGAGGCGTCATTTTCCCAGGTACTATAACTTTCTCGCTGAACGCCTCTTCGATGATTGCCCATGCTGTTTCCTGCATGCGGCGATACCAAGACAGCCTGCCAGGGACCATGGTAGCCACTACTTCAACAGGCAACATGGGCTCCAAGACGAAGCGGTCCGCCCACTCGTCGCCGAGGGCTGACGCGATCGTGTCCAGCTCGCCAACATGCAATCCGGACGCGAATGCAATTTCGGGGTGAGTGTTAAGCGCTATGGAGCGAGGCTTTCAGGGGTTGGGAGTCAGTAATCGACATTCATACTCAGTCGGAAAGCCGAAATACCGACCTGCTGCTCTACGAAGAGCTCGCGTAGGTCCTCCCAGACAGCCGCCGTGTTGTCGATCCACGAGTACGCACTCTTCGCACCATTCTTCGGTGAGGCGAGGAACAGGTGCGTCGTCCGCCGTCGCGCAGAGAACTGTACCGCGTCTTTCAGCGCCCAGAAGACCGTGTCCTCGGCGTATTCACGTTGGCTCATCTGTATGCCGTAAGCCCACTCATGTTAACGCAAGCGGATTCTTATTTAAGAGGGGCTGAATAACCGACCAGCCATGCATCGACGCCATATTTACGAAGCAGCCCCGGAATCAGGGCCTTGCGCTCCTCAGTCCATGCATTGACGATGTCGGCTTGCTCTTGCAGGGGCGGCAGCGTGTGCACTTGAGGCGTTTTGTGTGAAGCCCCCGCGGCGATCGTCTCGCCTGCCCAGTATGCGACCACGAGCGCGGTGAGGCCCGAGAGTCCCAAAGTCCGCATCCCGGCGAATATATTGGTTTTACTTATTTTGTCAGTCCGCCAATGGAGTTACCGTGAATATCATATATTGGTCTTGAAGGTTAGTTTCCAAAGCATTGGACCGGCAGAGTCGCTTTATAAGCGATATTTATACTACTAAACCGTTCGGGCTCGGTCACCTGCTGTTTTGGGAAACTGACTCCTCAATTTGTACAAGTGGTTCCGGCCGATTTCAAGGCAAGATAGGGAATTATGATTTGGACAGCGTCTGTCCTAGAATGTTGGAATTATCTCTTTTAGAGTTAGAATCTCAGACGAACGTCTGATTTCCCCTCATAATCAAGTAATAATAATTACCCATCATCCGACAGCTATCGGCGTGATAAGTTGACTCTATCTGCTTACCTAGGTAAATACCTAATGCACCATGCAAATGCAGCCAAGACTCAGCCTGTTGCTTCATCAGTGAGCCTAGCAGTCAGCCTCTGCTACCATGTGCAAACGATGAAGGTAAACAACTTCTCATACGCATATCTATCTGAAAAGAAACCAATCTCTCGTCTCGCCGTACGCTCTTCATTACAGCTACTCAGGAATTAACACTGCCCAAGCGCGATGGAGACTTATGATCAAAAACCTTCATGCTTGAATACCGAGCCTCATGATGATAACGTCACAGACCCTACCATGCATTACTTTGGATGCCTTGAAGCATGGCAGCGTGATTCCTTCTTTGACGCAGCATCACCATGCTGGACCACAGAGATCAAAAGGCTCGAAAAGTCTGGGCTTCGGCGGTGCGAGGCTAAAGCCAGAGTAGAAACGAAGCTTGAGATATGTCGAAAAGATTGTCTCAGAGAGCTTCGGCGGGTGTCGCTAATACTCAAGGCTCTCGCTAAAGACAGCAACTTATCGTGCTTGCTGAAATGTTTAGCCAGCAGCCGAAAACAATGGCAATCCAGTGGAGAATATAGGTCGGGCATTGAACGTGTCCGCCTATGGCGAGATGAGCGATCCATGCGAAATGGAGCTTTTCTTGTATCATTCCAGAACGCGACACCAGAGTCGTTGAATCCAGATGAGTTGACGATTCCCGTTATGACCTTTAAGAACGGAACGCCCTACAATCTGGCTCCTCGATGTGTAACGGGCGAGTTTCCAAACCAGTCAACGAATGGTTATGATTTGCTTCAGCAAGATACTTCAGCGCTATTTGAGCTACTCAGAGAAGAAAAGAATGGATCTTCGGCCACTCTAACTTGGATTCATATACCGTCAAACAATATGCTAGTGAGCCTCTCATTATCCCCGCAATGGAAAATTCGATAGCCTAATGAGTCGCGTGCTAGTGGGTTGAAGTAAGCCAAACCAAAACTGATATGTGCTGGTCTATGTATTAAGGTTGCAATTAGGAGCTGATTGCGTCTTACTATGGAGAGAGGCGGCCGAGCGGAAATCCAATGCGCCATGGCGATGAAGTTTCGCGAGCAGCAAGGGTGCTGCGGGAATTTTTCTGGAAGGGACAGCAGCATGGAAACCCAACTAAACCAATCTCACGCTTCATGCGTCCCTTTTGCGAGCTCATTGCGCCAAGTAAGATTTTAGGATCGCCACCTAAAGCAGAACAGGGTTGACGAGAAATGTAAAGGCCGCCGCTACATGAATTCGGAGACAGAAAAAATCGTCCTGTATGTAAGTGTCCTCCCAACCACGTCATAATGTACACAAGAAATAGCAAGGATTGACTTCCTTAGGCTCCATTCCTTCATTGGGAGACTTCAAGGCAGTTAACTCTGGTTACACGCAAAATCGAAGAAAACCTAATTTCCTACACGAATCGCCAGCGGCTAAAGGTAGATTTCAAAAGAGATAAAAGAATAGAAGAGAGAAAGGCCCTTCGACCGGCCGCGTATCCCTCATGGTGGCCGTTTTCTTTCAAGGCAGGCCTTGAAGAGCGGCCGAGAGGGAGGCCCATATTAGTTCAACACGAAGGGAGACGATATCGAAGTAGATCGCCCTTAGGCCAATATCTCCTCAACGCAGCACGGCTTTATGAGGAAGTGCGCAACTACGAGGATACCCTCTTGATCCAAAAGTATCTTTTTGCTGATCCTCCCCTTCATCCACGGCGAACTTTGGATCAAGGATACTAGTGAGTAGTAGTGACCGGAATCCTGTCTTTATATCTTCACCCAGACACATAGAAAGTCGCTATATTTTTGACAGGATCACACTTTCGGGGTTGCGTATAACAACCGAATAGTTCTACTACTAACATATGGCGCAGTACCACGGTCCAGAGTCGATCCAAGGGCCAAAATCAAGTAGTCTATCGAGCCACGACTCCTGCCGAGACCTCATATCATCATTATGACCGCTACACGCGTCGATGGGACTGTTCTGGAGATGACCTATCGTCCGAGGGATGTGACAAATGTCGTGCCAACATCCGAAAAGTTTCGAGCGTAGTGATGGTTGACCAGCTTTGGATGTGGATTCTAGACCCGGGAGTGATTATCACCTGCTTCCCAAAAAGATACGGAATACGCGGCCATGATCCCTCGGGTGTTTTTGAGGCTATTCAGAGACGATTAATTCGGGACAGGCCAATTCGTTCTGTCTTTGCAATTGCGCAAACCATACTCGATGAATGCTCCAACACATTTTTCGACAGGACGAAAGTCTTAAGTGGTCAACCTCCGGTCCTGGATATATTCTCAGAGGCTATTCAAGACGTGGTATGACATGGCGCTCATCCAGCCCCTTCCCCATCTTACCCCTTCGTATTCCTTCATTATGCTCAGGTCTATATGATAGGAAACTGCTTGCTAACATAGTATATGAAAGTCCCGGAAGCAAACGCTAGAGTCGCACCGCTTGTGGAATTGGATTGATCGCGCGCGGCGGATTAATCGACAGCAAGAACCTCACGGAAATATAGAAATACCAGCTTGGAATATCAGTGCTGAAGGCGAACTCGAACGGGAGATACAGGAGATCATAGAAGAGCTGGAAATCATGATCTCCATCAACAAGACACAATTGGATGTGTGCAAAAAGTTCACCAACCACACTTCCGCCCTCATGAAGGCTGACCCTGGGGGCCAGACTTGGTGGGATAAGGAGGGCGAGGCCCTCAACGGCGGGCTGAGACTAATAGCCAGGATGGAGGATCGAATTAAGTTTCTAGAATCGATGCTCAAGACGGCATCCAATGCGTCTGACCAGGTATGGACTTGCAATAAACGTCGCAGTTGTGACATTAGAGCTTACTATTATTCTAGGTCAGAGGTTTGTCACAGCTGCGGCAGCAACAAGACAGCGTCATACAAGCGCTACAGTCCGTTAAGCTGTCGCGAGATTCAATAGATCAAGGACGAACTATCATGGTTTTCACCACCGTCACTATCATATTCGTGAGTTCTCTACGTAGACACTGCACTGTTTCATCTTAAGATAAAGATTTCATCTGTACACCATTCTTGGCTTCCACTGAACTGTATCCCAGTCCCCTCTCTCGTTTCTTTCGAGCATATTCGGCATGAATAACGCCGAATTTGGCGATAATCAGTGGAAGGTGACCGATCAGCTAAAACTTATTTGTGAGTGTATCTCTCAGCACACTTTTCGGTTCGATCTAGTACACCTCTAATGCCAAACAAGTGTCGATCTCTGTCGGCGTCACTGCTCTAGCTTTAGTCTTCGCAAGTAGGCGTGTAAGGTCTACGGCCATCTATACCGTTACTTTCATCACGTACCCACTCCGCGTTCTTTGGCGATCAATGCGCTCGCTTTCAATTATGCTAGGTTTTGTTCGTTTGATTGTGACGGACATATGGAGGGCGTCTCGGGCTCACCTTCGAGGAGCTTCGTCAACCTCCGGAGTATGAATTCATCAGAGTATATGAGCGTGCCACCCTACCGATGTATGCCCTCGCTACAATATATCATTGGCAGAAGCCTAGTTACAGCGCTTCGCGAGCTTATTACCATTAAGTCACCCATTTAAGTTGGGTCTGTAGAGGGAAGGCTTTAAAATATGCATGCTGAATCCCTGTCTGAGAAGGAAACTTTTAATAATCCATCAGGTCTCACGGTGTGATCATTTCGCCTTCACGAGCCGAGAATGATTATTGACATTCTGAGTGGCATCAATTACTCTCCCTTCCTCTCTTATAATGCCTCATTTTGAGTCATATTCCAGCGCCTCTACACCCCTACCAGCAGTCTCTCTTTTCTGAAATCACCATTAGTCGGCGACGCATAAAAGGAGTGACTACCAGCATCGACACGAAACTTGTAATTCCAAGAATATCGGATACAGATACACATGGATGAACCTTGCTGCTTATATGAACGAGACTTCTTCGTGTCTAATTAGCTCTATTTTCGTTTAATATGTACAGAGAAGAGTGGTCGCGTATGGTCTAGCTCATGAGCTTTTCATCCTCCTCCCCTTCGAGAATGATCTCGTGACCAGTCCCTTCGTAGATGAAGAAGGACGAGGCACAGCCTAAAGCCGCCACACCGGCGACCGCCCACCAACTAGCACCGACAGCACCAGCCTCTAGACTTGCGCCATACCACCAGCCGCCCACGACAGGGCCGACAGTACGGAATCCCGCCGAAACGCTCTGTCCCAACCCATGTACCAACCCGAGAACGCTCGGGTGCGGGCTGCAATTATTCAGTAGGATGATGCTCGCGGGGAGCGTGACGGTGCGCGCCATGACCTGGAACACCTGCACCACAGTCATGTACATCCAGATGATGATGCCGGAGGCCGGCGCAGGGGGTTCGGTGGCCGAGGGTAAGACGGCGAGATAGGGGGCAAGGAAATACGCCACAGGGAAGAGGGCCATGAAATAGCGGAAGCCGCGCAGCGTGCCCAGACGGGCGTGCACGGGCGGATAGGCGAAGATCTGGAGAATCATGCCTATTATGCCTAAGACTGAGGTCGCGAGGCCGACGGTGGCGGCCGGCATGCCCAGACCACCTGTGAACACCCATGGTAGGGAGCGCACGGCGGTTTCTTCGGGCGTTGATCGGGGGCTGGAGAGGAAAAGTGTCCAGAGATTCGTGAATGCGCCCAGTTGGAAGTCGAAGAGCGCCTCGGCGACCAGCGTGAAGATTACGTTCCGCGTCCACACACGCCTGAATGGCAGTGACCTTGTTGGTTTCTTCGGAAGCGCTGCTACAACTGGCGTCTTCTCCAGTTCAATATTCATTGTCGGAGAGTCAGGGGCGTTGAAGGTCTCTAGAGTATAGTATCCATCGTTGATCGGCTGTCGTAAGATGATGGCCTTTAACTGGCGACCGATTTGTAGACCAATATCCGGCTTGTTTCGCAACTTACTTGATGTCTATTTCTTGTTAGTGATACATGAGTGTACTGTGTTTAGTGTGATAAATCGTACCTCTTCAAGCCCGAGGAACACGATGAGGCCCGTGACAGACAACGTTACTGTGTTAATTAAGCTGGGAAGAGCATAGGGATATTTGAAGATCCAGTCGAACCCCCAGATAGCGCTTTCGCCAAAGAGTCCGGGCAACGTTAATGCAGGATCGGCTAACAATCCGCCCATCACTAGGACCTGGTCAGAGTTCGTGTCCGTTTTGGCTGCTGTTTGTGATAAGCGTTACTCACAGGGTCCCAACGTGCTCGCCACACTGAAGCTAATTGGTAATATTAAGAAAGCTCTGGACTGATATTTCCTCTCAACTGTGATTTCGGCGATCATAGTTCGGCTGGTGAACAAATGATGGGTTAGTCACATTCCCCCACACGAGGCGAGCAGAAAAGCCGTCGTCAGGCCACACTCACATTATTCCAACCGTACCGTTGATGCCGCCACCCGCAGCCCGCCAGAAGGCAGCCGTCCAGAAACTGGTCGCAAAACCATATCCTATACACGATATCGCTGTGCCGAAAAGCCCAATAATGAGTACGTTCTTCCGACCGCACCAACTTGCGTCCGCCGCCTTCCCCCACAAGAACGCCGTTAAAACCTGTGCTCCCGTGAATGCGCCCTGCAGAAGCCCAGCTTGACTTGAGATCTGCGCGTCGGTGAGACTGTCGTCGAAACTCTTGAGCTGGTAGAAGACGTAGGCCTGCAACGACGCAACTTGCAAGAAATCGACGAGTCGGGACAGAAACAAGATCGCCAACTGGTCTTTTCGCGGCAGCGACATCCACGTTACCGGGCCAGCAAGTTTCTTCTTCTCAGACATTGGAGGAGGCGTTTGTACCTCGGCTTCGGCGTCGTGATTTGCTATGCTCATCTGCTCGAAGCCTTCCGGTGATGGTAATGGGGGCTCATTGTCGTGGACCTGGAGAGAGGTTGTCCTCGCATGTCTATTTGTCCGCGACATTGATGTCCTGGCCATTATAGGCAAGAAGAGGCACGGCGAGACGATAGCAGGAACGACGAATGAGGTCTAGATCTACACATATGAAACATACAAAAATATATTACAATGCAGTGTATAGAAAACCACGAGAAGCAGTTAGAGAGCGGGCGGGAGCTGCGCACTCAGCTGACGGCGGAGCATGAAACAGATAGGCAGACGTAGGCCAAGTGCATGACAGGAAAGACGTACGAAGTTGGCAACGACGCGTGTCCGCTGACCGAGAGGTAGTGTAGGAAACGGATCCGAAACAGATCGGGACGAAAATAGCTTCAAAGGAACCAACTCGATTCTAAGGCTCTCTCGCTGGGCTGAATCTCCGTCTGGATGCCCATAACCTCAGCCACATAGTCTAGTGCAGGTGCTGGCCTGGTCCCAAATAGTTATACTACGCTGGTAATTGTGAGAGTCAAGGGACTCTTTTGCCAAGAATTTGGTGTATTATGTGAAGTGCAGCTTAACAAGCTTACACTACACTAGAAGCCAGAAACTTGAGCACTTCCTAAAATGTTAGGCGCCGGGTCCGCATTAAACTGGATTCGCCGCGTAGTCATTATTCGTGGCAGTCCCTGTTCTGGTTGTCCAGAGTAAGGCGAGGACCATTCATTACCTATCGGCCAAAAGCGTGGAAATAACTTTTTTTTTTGGATCAGTGAGGATTCAACCCACCCAGCCACAAGCAGACGTCACCATGTACCCAAGCCCTGTATTGGTTCGAAACAATTATGAGCATGGGTATAGCTGTACAGTACAGAATACGGTATACTTAGGGTCGGCTAATATCCTGTCTGGTCATCTCCCCACGTTGTCTGCGTTACTAATATCCTTGCACATTTTCGCCTGGGCCTGGGGTGTCTGTAGGCTAACTTACCAAGGTACTTATTAGTGTATCATTCAAGGTTAGCTTGTTACGTTTATATATGAAAGCCGTCTCGGAGCCGCGCATGCGCATAGTATTTTATAAACGAAGTCAGGAGAGGGGTCAGTTATCAACAGTTTTCTGAAAAAAGGAGCGGTATTGTGGAATGTTGTACAGCAGGTGATCCCAAATATGAGGCCCAATCAAGCTACTGTTCCTTGTTTGCTCTAATTCTGCAACACCGAGATTTTGCTGCACTGGGGCAACCCTCTCTGTAAGTCTAAGAACACCCAACGTCTAAGCGATGTCGGTCCGATGAGGCATCATGATAGTAGATCACAAGTGAGACCTGCCTAATTCCCTACAGCTTCAGTGTTGAGGAGCAACGGGCCGTTGTGGTGCTACACTAAGAGCATCTTGTAAGCTGGGCAAGGTGAGCGTGTGTAGCGAGAGACTATTCCCATTGTGTGAAGTGCTAGAATACATATCTCGAATCACAGGATGATCGACGGCATATATGTCCGTTTCACGGCATCGGTGTTTTCGAACTTAACAGATTTTGACTAAGGGTCTGCTAAGGGTATCACAGGGCGCCTGTAAAGCATGAATCGTTCTTGGGATCGGCGTTGTACAGAAATTACCTACCCTGAGTAAGAGTGGAAAAGGAGATGTCGAAGTTGAACAACAGTATTTAGTCCCGCTGGGTCACGGCAGTCGGTTCAAGTGATCAGCGATGGTGCCGATTACCGTCCCAGCAGTGCGGCGCGGTACGGCTCTCGGTGGCCATTGGCTATGGGGGTTTCTCCAGTATATATATAACCGGTCTTGGCATTCTTCTTCTTGGCATTTCTTCTTTCCACCAGTGATGAACCTTGAGCACACACATCATGCTGATCACAGCTCTCATAAGCCTCACGTGAACGTGAGAAAACAGAACGGAATGTCTCGAGTCTGATCAGCTTTCACCTTGTCTACTGCCTTGTCCAACGGAGAGCGGCATATCAGGTCAGAACCGGGTAACTGATCTCGAAGCACGGCATCTGCACCTATTTCACTTACACATGCCGGACCCGCCAGGACAGGGGCTTATTCGAATATCCGCGTACTGCACACGACACGAAGTAAACTTCGAGGACAACTTGTGATGATTATTGGCCTGGCGATCCTTGCTATACGAGGCTGCTCAAGCGCTGCGAATGATGGGAAGAGGAACCCGTACCGACCCGGACAGTCCGTTACGATAACCTCGCTAGCGATAATGACGAGCAAGCTGAGTTTCACAACGACGATAACTTAGAACTCTATATATTCTGTTCACCCGTTGGTTCCTAAAATGTTTAAGAATGACGTCGAGCTTCCAGAAATGCTACCTGGTTTAATATGGTAAAGCGGCTACTCCAAGACTTCGGTATCCCCTCTGCAGCACCGAATAACCCGCGCTCTGGTCGATGAATGGTACCTGATCCGCTCCGCCATTCCGCTCTCCCGCCCTACGTATATTCGGACCGTGCTGAGGGTCTCATCAGTACTGGAGGGCGTGCTGATCATACACAGCCTGCTGTACTAATCTAGCAGCTGTTCTTGGCAAATACGTTCCGAAGGTCCTGCTCTCAAGAGACCATAAATGGTTGTTCCGCGGGTAACCAAATGATAAGGACTTCTACCCGTGGCGATCTACGGCGCGATTACTGGGTCAGATACTTGCATGCTCTTACCGGTTAGCTGCACAACAGGGGGCGTTCTTAGTGAAATCACTTTTACTACATGCGTCGACAGAGCCCACCGAATGTGGGATGTTATCGTTGCATTACAGCGAAAGTAATGCACCTGCAACCATTGGACACCAAGAATAATCGCTTACAGAATCACGCTGACGCCCACGAATCGTCAACAGGCCTCGCATCACGTTGCCACTTAGTTAGCAAACACACCTATGTTTACCCATGACGCTTCATCTGCGTATTTGGCATACACATATATACATATATACATAGCGAAGTTTATTAATGCATGCCAAGATGGCAGCTCACGAGAAAGGCCAGTATCTAAAAGCCGGGCTTCCGACAATACCTAGTCCATGGTATGCAGCTCCAACCCCTGTCAAAAATCCCACCCTTTTACCAGAACGCCGTAACCAAGCGCAGCACCCCTCGAGATAGCATCATCTTGTTGGGAGCTAATAGAGAGGAATCATAGAGAAAATCATGAAAACATCGAGTTTTGAACGTAGAAGACCAAGTAAAGCACCAGCAGGGTTAAACCAAGAATTTCCAACCCTTGTGCTATGACGTTGTACATCTGGTTACGGTTTCTCCGGCGTGATCGCGACACGAAGTCTGAGTTATCGTTGACGTTGGGGAATGGTACATCCTTGGGTACTGGGCAGTCGAGAAACTTGCACAGGGGCTCCCAGCCATCCTGGACACGGTATTCGAGCAGTCTCTCAGGGGGCACCATCTTCTTGACCTCAGCATAGTGTTTCGTGAAGACATCCTTCCCACGGTTCGGGAAATCGCCCTCAAAAAAGGTGTCGAAAAACTTCTTGAGCATCGGGTAATACATCTTGGCCGCCCAGCTGAAGTTTGACAGCCACCGTAGCTCTGGATCGGTGACACGCCAGTAGACCGTTTTCATTGTCGAAGCATGCCACGAGTTGACCTCCCGTGTAGTCATGACGACCTTGGCCTCAGGATATGCCTCAATGAGCTCCTTGGCAAAAGCACACGCAGGCCAATCGCAGACGGCTTGGGATCCGCCCAAGAGCTTGTCCCAATCCTTTCGAGTAAATTCGCCGACACCATCATACTTGGCTCGCAGCGCGTCCATCCAGAGCAGTGCGTCTGGAGGATTCTCTATTGAACAGTTCATCATGTGGTAGGTATCAACGAACCCAAGTTGCTTCATCGCAGCTCGCATAGCTATAAAGGAAGGCAAGGAGCATTAGTAGATGAATGTAATTGTGTGTACGACAACGCAATCAAATGCGCCGGGAATAATATACACATACAAGCAGTTCCTGTGCGTCCAGGAGCCAAAAGCAGAGCTCTCATGGGCACTGTCCGGGTACATTGTCGGCGATCGATGTCCGTATCATTGGTGAAGAAGTCCGTCACGGGCTTCTTGGTGTATCTATCGGCATATGACATGTTGGGCCAAGAAATCCAACGATAGGTAGTGCTGAGGAGGGTAGAAGACGGGGAGAGGAAATGTAATTAGAAGAACAACTGTGTATAGGGAGTATCTCGAAGATATATATTCGAAGGGGCTTTATATGGGTATATATGTGAAAAGCTCTCTGGGCAAGTGGTTAATGAGCGACGGCTGATATGAAGATCAACGAATATGTATAGGGGAGGAAAGGAGCGATAAATGTAGATAGATGAACTCGGAGGGAGAGACATTCTACATGTAGCACAGGTATAGAAAAGTGCCTACAAACACCAACATACTCCCAGTCAATAGCCCCATCAATTTCATGTTCGGGAAACGAAAATCATTAGTGTACACTACTGGTTGCGCTACATCTTTCGTGTGCCCATGGATCAAACTGTGTATCAGCACAGTTTATGGTACAGTCCACCTATCCCACAGCCATCAAGGAGGACTCAAAGAGCCAGCTGTGGAGTCGTTTCAGACCTTCCTGGAAGCCGCTCTGCGTCAGTCAAGGTCAAGCCTGTCGGGATGGAGCTGGCTGTTGCGACATGCCACGAGGAGAGTCGTGCGTGCTGCAAACAAGTCACTTGCTTAAGCCGCACGCAAAACTCCTTTACGCTATGCTAGCCTTACCCCCTATCTAAACGGGAATAGTCCTGGATCATGTCTACATGTGGACCGATGAACCATGCTAGAACTAATGTCGAATAAGGCGCGATTCGTAATTCTGTGCGCAACATGCAGTGTGTTCCTGGCAACTTGCTAACGGAACCCGAGGGCTTGGCATTCCCGTTAACTGTGGAGGTTTAGCTTACGGATAGGAAGACCTGGTAAGGGTCAAAATCCTGTTGGCGCCCCTCGGCGCCGTTACCACACACTATTCACCCGCGTACAAAAGCACAATCCACTTCCCCTACTAAGATTGTCGCTAAGAAGTACTGTACCTGCACTACAGTGACGCGGCAGTAATAGTTTTAAAGGCTTCTACACCCAATCGAGTCTATTATCACTGCTGGGGTCACTTCCCAGATCGCGTTTAGTGTAAGAAGTCTATTCCACAGTGTCTAGGGTCTTTAGCCAATCATTAAGATGAAATGCTTTACATACCTTACCTATGAAGTAAAGAGTAATAGTATACAGATATTGTCGATAGGTTGGGAAGAATGAAATACAGGTAGATCTAGAGGCTCAATACATAGCAAGGCCATGTTTAATACCATGCAGGCTTCATCAAATTACCTAGGCTAGATAAGCGGCGGTGTGAATGTTATAAGCGCGTATGCAGTCAGGCTTTTCTCGCATGGAATTAGAGCGCAAAAGAAGTTGTATTTTCAAAATCGGGAGTGACACAGCACTACGTATGCTCAAGGCCAATTTGGGCAGCGTAGCACCATACAAGTCCTAGTCCTGTTCGTCGACCGAGTTTCGGGGGAGGCAATTGAGCCAAGCCGCGTAATCCTCTATTACCAACCGCCCCCAGCGGCGTTCGATCGGCCGCCTTGATCCCAGTCCCCGGTTGAGTTTTAACTTTCATTTGCTGCTCGTCGTCATCATCATGCTATCCCGCCCCGGGCCCACACATGCCCCAAGTAATTCCTCGTTCTGATTGACATTCATCATTGCAGAGCGCCTATTTCTTGCCCATTATCTGTTGTTTCATTACAGGAGGAATAATTAAGTCGCTATATGCGAGGAGAGAAAAACTAAACGGAATTCTGTGTTTGGAATGTGGGACAACTCTTAGTGCAGAAATGGAAGTCGAATAATATTGCAACACCGCCTTTGACGATTGCAACATTTGGAGTGATCAATTCCTCTTTAGGACAGTACACCCTGAAGATCATCGATGGAGTTTAATTCAAGAGATCAACAAGTGCTGCAGAGGGTCGACGCTTCTTCTTCCATCTTCCTTTTAAGGCTTATTCAAGGAATATCGCGGTGCTAAGTGCTATCTACGGTTCCACCAAAAGATACAAATCACCAGAATCCAATAACAATCTCGGACGGCGTCTCTCCGTATCATTGGCTCGGCCGCACTAAAGAACAAACTCAGGATATTCCACTTGGGTGGACCTGAGCGTACAAATGCCAGAAGATCGGCCATCTTGAACATGGCCTGGGAGTGAGGGCAACGGTGGCGGATGCTACTGGCAAGGTAGTTGTGTGCGAAGACCCTCTCAAGAAAACGACGCATCGCAATACTGTGAGCTAAATGTTATGCCGAAACAGTTATGTAGCTTGTGATTTGTCTACAATAGGCAAGTTGTCTTCAAACCACTCGGTTATTCGCATTATCACCATGCAAGAACCCTGCGCATACTGTTAGTCAGGAAGTGCTTGGATAAAAGTCACCAAATACACCGTTAGACAGAGTGATTTGGAAAGATAAATGTAGAAGTAGAAAGCCTTACCGTGTCGCAGCGCAGTGAGTCTGAGAAGGCCAGTTTTGCATACGCTGTGTGACATAAGAATGCCACCATGCTACTGTCATCAGATACTGTACTTGAAACGTTCTTCTGATATGATCTACAGCCCCAGCTTGACAGCTGCTGCGCAAAGGCTTTTCGAAAATAGAACACACGTCATGTGAAATATAGCCTGCCTTGTAATTTCAGCCATTTCGGTTAGTTACGCCCGTCCAGCCGCGCATACCTGACAGACTAAGGACAGGCAGACTTAGCTGAAACTATTCATTGCATCGGTGACATATTAGCCGCCTAGCCTCCAAATCGACGGTGGCTTCTGAGCTGAGCAGCCAAATGCTATTTTAACTCGCTTCCCGTACTGAAAGTCAAACAGCTTAAATGATCAGTGCTTTCCGGAGTAAAAAGGCGAAATTACCAGGCTGCACGCCGTCTCTCATGTGCAATAAGTCAATCGCCGTTCGGTCAAGTCACCGTCGTAGAAGGCCGAGAGCTACGGTCAGCCTGGGTCTATAGATTTTCTGTGCAAATTGCTCGGCCACCGAAATTAGGCGTTTTTCCCTCGGACTGTGACCGTTGCGACTCAAGTTTTTGCTTGCTGTCTGCTAAGGTTAGTACCAAAGGCGGCGCCCCCAAAATCAGTTTCTAAACTGTCAAACGCTGAGGAAAGAAACGAGCGTGAGTTGGCAACTCACGCCCTTCATCATAAGATTACAATTTCTGCTTGATGGTTCAGCCGAGATCAAATGATTTATAGTAAAGAGTCATGAATGAAGTCTTTCAATAATAAGATGCGGCGTAATTCCTTACATTGTGTTTAGATTCTCCGAGGTGCGACGCCGCCTCGCGCTGAGACATATATATGGTTCTATCCCTTGTTTGTGAGGGGCTACCCTGTAAGAACAGTACAGGTATATTATATAGGCACACTGCTTTTGGGTTTAAGTAGGAGCCGAAGAGCACCACCCCTTGTATTAGCGCTTACCACGGGAGAGGAATACGGCTGCCTAAACATAGTTTGCAATATATAGCACGGCCTATAGATCCCTAGGCTTGGGGAGCGCCTCCCCTCACTCAACTTTAGCGGAAAAGATATAGTTCATCTGAGAGACCAGCATTTTCATTTGCCTCTAAAAAAGCACGATAATCATAGCTAGGTTCCCACATATATTGTTTCTTTTTCTTTCGTTACCACGGCTGGATCATGTCCTTCCTAATAACCTTCCCTTGGTCATGATCACGCTTACCCTCAACAACATCTTTGAGGAAATGTCCGCCAATCGCGGGGTCGAGCGCGCCCATCTACCCCTGTGTTAGTATTCGAAAATGGTCTCTGTGCTTCGGTACTCACCTCCTTCAGTTTATCAGATCCCATTCCTCCAAGGCCTGTAGCCAGAAACCCAGGAGAGACACCCCTTTCACGCCGTCGTTAAGGAGAAGCCTGTGCCACTCGCGCATAAGCATATTGAGGCCCGTTTTAGAACTGCGATATGCTGTAGTCACCATGCCGATGGGTTGCTTCGGCCAGCCGGCGGGCGGAGATGAGTTGATTCGTGCCAGGTTGCGCGAGTCGGTCCGCTCCGTCTCGGTCAGCGTCGCAGTGCCGCTTGCTATGAATATCAAGCGCGGATCGGATGACTTGAGTAGCAGCGGTATAGCTAGCGTCGTCAGGATATGAGTGCCGGTGACGTTGACGTTCCAGGTGGCATTGAATCCCTCCCGCATTGACATCCGCCCTTCCAGCATTTCATAGTCGAAGCTTGCGCCGCCGTTGTTGATCAACACGTCTAGCCGCCCGTACTTCGAACCGATTTCCGCCACGGCCTTCTCGAGCGACTCGTCGGATTCTAGGTCGATATGTACTGTGCTGTACGTCGAGGGGGTCTGCGGGAATTGCTTCTTCAACTCCGTGACTGGAACAATTGGATTAGAGCTTGAGCTATCGGACGATGCGCTTAGGATATCGACGACATACTCGATTCCTCTGGAACGCCTCTTGCCGCAGCAAGGAAATTATAGTTTGCAGAGTGAACAGAAGGTAAGGGGAAAAGTTTGGGACACCACTCACTAGCGCTTTCACCCTTCGAGGTCGTGCGACATCCTATTATGATCTCGTAGGCGTTTTGGCTCTGGCTGAGAGCCTTGACAGCCTCCAGGCCAAGCCCAGTGTTCCCTGCATTTACTGTCAATCGAAGCCGACGATTCGCCTAAACGCATGATACTGACCACCGGTAATCAGGAGGATCTTCTTATCGGTCGCCATAGCGAAGTCGTGATTGCGTTGTATGTGAAAAGGCGATCGATTATAGTCTGGATCAACGTGAAAGCATGTTCACGATAGCGTTTAAGAAAGTGAGAAGGCGACGGCTTTATGTATGTGCTCCCGGCGCTCAGGAGTCGGTACGGTGACGCGGTACCGCGCAACCATGATCTCGCAGAAAGGGCCCCGCGGAAAGTCCGCGGAGAGTCGACGATATGACTGATGTCATTGGCTATACTGTCCCAATGTTTCTGTTAGGTCCGTGGTATTCTCCTCATTTGGTATGAAGCTGTTGGCAGTACAGGCCGGTCGCGATGTTAAATTCGAGGGCGAACATGTCCACCGGTTTAGAGGTCTACTGCGTTACTGGATTATTCAATTACTTGAGTTGGCAGTGCGGTCTCCGAGCGTTCTTTAAATCCGCCTGCGGAGGCTTATTAAGCGTCATGCGGACATAAGGGTTCGCTCGCGTTCTCGGAGAATGCAAAGTAGCGTAGTGAGACAATAATAACGTCCCTAGGTTAGCCGCCTCTCCGCCCTTTCTGCAGCGGTTTCTCTGATCTCTCCCATGTCCTAGGAAAGTGAAGGGCAAAGCTTATCAAGCCCAGGTGCTGGTTCCCTGCTTGGTAGCACATTGGGTTCACAAATATGCATCAGTCGGTCCTTGATCAAATCGCGAGGGCAACAGAGATTCTAACGCGGTGGTAGAACCTGTCTCGCTTGTATACTATTTGCGCAGACTTGCTTACCAACGGAATAAGATCGTACTTGAACGATACAGATTACGAATCAAAAACTTAGCGTCTATTTGACCATAATGGATTATACAAAGTGTCAAGTAGTGTGATCGGGTGACCGACCACGATGATTAATCGTGTTACTTTTAGAAACTAGAAACGGTGTCAAGTATCGATATAGAGAGGTGTACGATTGTATTTAAGGTTTATGTCATCTCAAGTACAATGCCTCTACACCCTCTTAGACAACATCCTTGAGAGTATCACGAATCTTACAATTTCCAAACATCGCCAATTTAAAACTCATAACGAAACAACAAAATGGCAAAACTATCACTTCCTAGCCCAACAATCCCCCTAGACTCTATCATCCTAGTTACTGGCGCTAATGGACTCATCGGATCCTGGGTTGCCGACAAGTTCCTCGAAACGGGATACCGAGTACGCGGAACTGTACGTAGTGTCTCTCGGCGTTCTTGGATGGAGCCTTTCTTCGCCGATCGACACGGCCCAGGCCGTTTCGAGCTTGTAGAGGTGCCAGACTTTGGCGCACCCGGGGCGTGGGTTAACGCAGTCAAGGGAGTTGCTGGCGTTGCAGGCATCGGGGGAAAGGCGGGTTCCGATCTTGTCGATGTTGACGCTGCGTTGGACTTGGAGTTCCCATGGGTCTCCGGACTGTTGAAGGCTGCCAAAGACGAGCCCAGCGTCAAATCTGTTGTCTTTACTAGCTCTGCATGGGCCGCCTGGACTCCTGACCCAAGCAAGAAGACGACACTACATGAGTGGTCATACAATGATGATGCGGTCCGCATCGTGCGAAATGAAAATAAAGGGAAGGGGACAGGTATTCTGGGATACATGGCCTTCAAGGCGATCCTCGAACAGCGAATCTGGGACTGGATTCGCTCCGAGAAGCCTTCATATACATTCAATACGATCCTGCCTGAAACTGTGCTTGGCGCGACACTAAATCCGAAGAACCAAGGTATACAGAGCACGTGTGGCATGGTCAAATGGCTTCGAGAGGGAGTTCATTTGGACATTATAGCTAGCGTTCGCGCTCAGAGGTTTATCGATACACAAGACCTTGGGTTGCTGTACGTAGCAGCTCTTACCACATCGGGTGTGAATGGCGAACGTCTCTTTGCATTTGGGAATAGGTTCAACTTCTTTAAGGTCGCGCAGATCCTACAGAAGCTTGAACCAGAGAAGAAGATACACGCGGTGGAGGACGATGGATGGGACCAGACGGAAGTGCCCAATGAGAGGGCTGAGAGTTTGGTACAGGCTCTCAAAGGACATGGCTGGGCAACATTGTATGACAGTGTTGCAGATTGTTTGAATAGTATCAAGAAGTGGGAAAGCTAAATTTGTAGTGTTACATTACCAGGAGGTCACTAAGCTGTATGATTTTATATTCATCTGATTGTTGGGTCTTTATCTTAGGCTGGAATCACAGAATCAAAGAGCGTGCAGCAATCTGTTGTGTTTTAGCTGCTTTGTTCAGGAACTGCCTAAACGTCATGTTTTCTCTTCTTAACAAGGAACTCTACTAGATAAATAGATCTCGATACAGACAGCTGAATACCTGCTGCTTCAACACTTTCAAAACCATACCCAGAATCATTATTATCTGCCTTCTCAGTCAAAACGCACTTCGCACTTCGCACTTCGCGCTTCCAGGCTGCAGTTCTATACTCAATCCGCTATGTGTATTAAATATACCTCCACATACCCGTGCAGGCACAGGAAATCGTGGTGGGAGTTTTGCAGTAAAGCAAAGGCAGCGAAATTGTTACGAATTGGAAACCCAGGTACCCCCTGTGAGAAGGCCGCAACAAAGGAGATGGCAGCAGACCTATCTGACTCTTGCGGATCCACGTGTCTTACGAAACCATGGCAGTGCGGCAAGTGCAGCAGCCAGAAGAAGCAGCTCAGTTGGCGTTGTGCCGACTGTTGTTCTCTTCGAGATGATACAGTATTAGTGTGGTCACCTTGCCAATGCCCCAAACACCAGTGCGGTGAGTCTGCTCTAGGTAAGTCGTTTTGCAGACAGTGCTCAGATGTTTGTATCCCCAAAGGCCCGATACTGAAGTGGGTTTGCCACGCTTGCGGCTCCCTCGCTCGAACATTTGCAGCTGAGATGGAATGTGAATGCCTTCATATTCGTTGCGGTAAGTGCAGAGCCCTACCTGCTTCGAAAATCTAGACTCCTGAATGGATACCCAGAATATCATTTAGAATAAGCTTAATTGGACCATGCGTTGCTATAAGCAATATTTTATGAATTACATCTACTGTACATATTATAGTAAATTCTCTAGCTCCCGCTCTGGCTAGGACTTTGTATAATAATTGTTATCTAATCCTGAGCTGAAGAGAACCTTCGATGCCCGATTCTTTCCCACTCTAGGCAGCGGCAATAGGCTATTATTACGGCCAGATAACGATGGCTAGAACATCGGCTTGCCCCCCTGGCCCTGTGCGCTCTCCCTTCGGCCTACTGGAACTCGTGTAAACTCTTCGTGCCTTCAGTCTTCAACTTACTAGCCGAACTGGGGCAACTGCAAAAATTTCTAACTGGACCGCCCAGTACCAAGTTCGCCAACGTAACAGAGTCCGAAATATCGCCATAGTGTGTGAGATAGCAAGAAATCTGGAGCTAGAATGGCGGACTGCCGGATGTATCAACGGGTATGGGGAGGATGTTTGGTACTGACTCGGTACGCTATTGTCCAGCTGAGAAATATAGTTCTTGCAGTGTTGGATGCGTCTGTCATCTGTACCAGTCCTGAATTTGCGCGCCCCTTAGGTCGCCACAGCTTGCTAAAGTGACAAATGTCGATGAGCGCGAATGTTATATTCTGCTGGTAGTGGATCTGCCTCTAGACTCAGGCGATTCTAACGTAGACGACCGGATGAAGATATAAGCACTGTCGACTCACATTCAATTTTGAGGGGATTGAATTTGTTCGCCCAGCTGTAGAAGGAACGTGTGTGAGTCGCCAAAGGATCAACCATTTTGTCCCGATGGGAATTGTGCTTCCATGAACGAATCCCAATTGAGGTCACTCCAATGGTGGTCTGAAAGCATCATATCCATAGCCCATGGGTCCAGAGTCTGATTCGTGGATGAGAGACCAGTATTTAAGGACGTCGACGGCGCCGATGGCGTAGCGACTGGCTTGGTGTCTGATGCGGCATTATTCCTACGCTTCCTTGAGGCTAGTTTCAATGCTTTGATAAGAATCCATACCCCGGCTTTATCCCCGGGCACACTTTCTGAATCTATGGTCATCGGGCCAAGTTGACATAGATTCTCAATGATTCTCGCCACCCCAACAAACTCATCAGTCGGGCTCGGGAAAGATTTGAAAATGGCGTGGGAAATAACCACGTTACTCGCTGCTAGCTTCTGTTCCTCTGGTAAAGCGCGGGCGTTGAGACTGAAATACCTGATCAGAAATATAGTTGTGAAACAGAGCCCCTGAAAGTACGCCTTGGGAAGCGCACATCTTTGCTTCCAGGCTGACAATCCATGGCTCTCGGGCAGACCCTCGTTCTGTCGCATATTGGCGAGATGAATGATACGAAGACATGTTGAAAAGGCTAGCTTGAGAAGGATGTCCCGGGCTGTAGTAGCCAGATCATCTCTGCTGATCACTAGCCCATACATGTGTAACTTGGAAACCAAGGTGTTGTACTCCAGCATACGCGGCCACTGGTCAGGATACGAGGATCTTAGGGTGTCGAGTTCCCGATCAAGGAGATGCAGGATGGATGAGTCGACGGTACCATCATTGGCGGTATGTGAGAGAACGTTCTTGAAGTTGGCAATGATGGCTTGTAGTTTGATCTCGCTTGCAAAGTCGCGCGAAATAGGGTACTCTTCCAGATATGAAGTAATTTTTGCTAATTCTGCGGAGCTGTCGAACATCACGCGGAGGCCGAAGTGCATGCTCAGACTGGAAGTTATGTGTAAGGATTCATTCGACAGTGATTGATCGCAACTTTATAACATACCAGCTGTTCACATAGAAGCATCCAAGCCACGCCATTATCCTTTCAAGTCGGTTTCCCGATAAGCCGTTGTGGCCGTGAGGGGGCGGCTGTGGCCCAGTTCGATGTAGACCTAAAAATAAAGCCGAGTTCGTAGCAATGCCAGAGTATATCCAGCTCGGATCTTTGGTCTGTGTGGAAGTAGTGTATCAGCTAACGGCCCTCGAAGAAGTGAACCACATATCGGGGCAGCTAAAAATGTAATATTTAGGAGAACAGGAAAAATATACTGACCTGGACTGCCACTGGCATTGGCCACGTGCATAGTAGTAACAAGGCTAGAATACTTTGCAGAGAAAGCGGTGCTTGCAATGCTTCAGTTCTCACCATCTCCTGGAATGGTGCTGCTATCTGATCGTAAAGCCCCTCGGATGAAGGAATCGTGGTATGCGCAGCAACGACAGCTATAACGGTCCAGAAAAGAAACGGCGAGGAATAATAGATAGTGTTGATGTTAATCGGCACTAGTATTGGAAGCCTGGGATGATAGAGGCTCGCAAATCTAATATTTTGCGTCAACGGACTCGCTTCGAACGTACGTAAACTAAAACATGAAGCATGAAACCCGGGCCACCTACATCTTGAAAGCTTCAACTGCAGTCCCAGCGCTCACAATAACACTGCCAATTTCCACGATTTCAACAGACAAGTTAAAATCATCTGCTTGACTGGCCGATGAAGGAGTCCTTGCGATATTGGACGTGGAGCTAGAGTTGTCGATGCACGAGGCTGCTGGCTTGATGCTCTGGCTGCGGAGTTCGGCCAACTCTTTAGACATAGCTTCTATTCGCCTTCAGAACGTGCAAACACCCAAGTTAGTCAGCGGTTACAATGAAAAGGGGATCCAATGCTCGATATCGTACTTTCTAGTTGGCGTCCTCCGGAAAGACGGATCAACGATACATTGTAAGTTTCTCGAATCGCATCGGCTGCAGGGGTTCGGGAACCGCTCCCGAGAATCGCACCGCAACTATCACAATCTCTCAGCATCGCATCTCGCTACCATGAGTCGAAATGAACCACACACACTTTAGACTGCTTACACTCAGTACAAGACCGTACGGCCCTAGGCCCAGGCCAATTCGTTATCGGCACAGTAGCCATTACGAGTTGTCGCCCGCACTAGGTAAGCAAGGACGTCATTGATGTGTAGATGAGAGTGTCGCAACTCTAAGCCAGCAACAGCAGAGTATTGATCTACGGTGAGTTTAGTTCCTTATATCATCTGAAAACTATGCGCCCAACTCAAATGGGGGTTAATGAAAGTGTTTAACTAAAGTGTTGCCTGCATTATGGAGTGCATCACAGGTACCATGCATGGGCTTTGTTTTAAGATGACTAGCCTACCTATATTGGCTATTAATAATCGCTATATTGGTTACAATCAGCACAAAACAAGTATAGTTGGCAAGCAAACAAGGCCAGCCAGTACCGGTCCGTGCTTGCGTGCGCGCTGAATGCAACGTGGATTTCCCATAATTCTTAATTCCAAAGGTTACTTTTCCAAAGAGGCCGAGGTCTGTAAAGCTCATGAACTTTACGTTGAAGAGTATACAATCAATGTCAAAAATAATCACGGTTTGTCTCGTAGACGTAGATGTGTCAATGGTCCATGGATACATCAGTAGAAAGCGAAGCTGGACTTCCAAAACAGCATGTAACTGGCCAATGCAGTATTCTTCTATAGGCGAGTCTAGGCAACTATAAGATGACGTAAAGTCTTATATCTAAGCCACAGCAAATATCACTAGATAAGGGGCAACTCTGGCTTGGCACGTCGACAAGAAAGGTATTATCTAAACAATTTCGTGCTGAAGCGACGAATAGTGAGAACAGAGATATAGAAGATACAGCAACACAGAAGTAGCTCTGAAGTGGTCTTGCGCACTTGTCTCAATACACACAAGAGACGAATGAATGGAAAAGAAGAATGTCAACGAAGTTCTTGTTGGGATTAGAAATCAACTTCATCGGTACATCACGAAGGCCCTGAGGCCTACCTTGCTGACTACCCTCAAAGAGCCAAACTTATATCCTTGTCATACTACGGATGACCCTGGAGACGTACGCCAATATCAGGAGGTGGTATGCGGCTAGCCGGATTTCGGCCTCGGCATAAGGGGATAAAGCGTTCAGCCTATCCCGAGCTCCGGCGAAGCGTCGAATCAAATGTGCCGTTTTTCTACCGTTTATCTTCTTGAATTAATAAGGCTATCAATTTCTGCTCTATTGCTCTATTGCTCTATTAATAAGTTCTATCGGTCTCTCTATTTGTCTAATCTGGATCTTGTGAAACCTTCATCCCTAGTTGCGAATTTCGCAAATGACGATTTCGTAGTTATGTAAGAAAATTCCTGTGTTGCCCTCTCTTTGCTCGATGACTCCTTAAGACGAGATGAGCCAACCCCTGCAGTAGCTGGGCACTCCCGAAAATCGAGTTGATGGGATCCTTAGGAGGCGCCGCTTTCTTCCAGTATTCCTAGCATGCTGAATCTAGTGATGTCGATATGGGTATAAGATACCGAGAAACTCTTTTGATCAAAGACCGCTCTTTTATCTTGTCACAACCTTTATCGAAACCGAAAGTCCCGAATTCTATAGCGCTGTATTCGGCGTCCATGTTGGCCGCAGGCCAGGCACACTTGCTGCATCAATATATCGTGCGCTTCCTTCAACATGTCTGCCGAGGCTAGACGGTTTACAGAACGGGCTTTATAGCTTTGCGGTTCTCTTATCTTTCCGGAATAGCACAGGGGAATTCGGGTAGGGATCGATGACCTCGTCGTTCAGCGGGTTCACCTCGGAAGCCCTATGAAACATATCTTCGTAGACCTTGCCATCGTAACGTCCCAGCGCACTGTCTAGCTGCCAATCGGGGAATTTCCATGCGTCCACCAGCCTCACGGCATGAGGTCGGATATCCTTGAGAAGAGAGAGCGTCCGTTTCGTACGCGCTAGCTGAATCTGGCGTACTGTTGTAGCGGCGCTGGCGAAGAACTCGGATGCGTGATTTGTTAAGTGGTAGAACGCGAATAGCTGGAACAGCTTGTGAAGTAGTGCAACTGTGGTCGAGTCAAGCGAACTCGTGGTGTTTTTGTCCTGAAGCGCGTCGTAAAAGTTCTTCACGGCCAGGTATTGGGCGTAGGCGGTCGAGAGCCGCCAAAAGTCAACCAGGAGACTGTTCCAAGACTGCCCCTCCTCGTCTCTATGCTTGAGAGCCTCGAAGGTCAAAAAGGCAACTCGCCAACCGAATGCGTCGACAAGATCTTGATCGTTATCCAGAACGTCGAAGGCTGCGCCGAGATCTCGTCTCTGTACGAAATGTCGGAAGACACTGGTGATGCCGTTGGCGTCTGCGGTCTTGCCTGCGAGGACGGCGCGGGCCGACTTGAGCAGGTAACGAGCAACTTGCTGTGTGAGCATGTAGTTGTCGCCTTCCCATGTGACTGTGGGCAGGTAATCAGCATACCAGCTGCCTATGCCGGAGAAGGCGGAGTATCCATGTCCGCCGCAAGCCCGACGGCACACTTCTAGACCTTCGGCAGCTGTCGTGGATGCGAAAGCCTTGAGGGCACATGAGACGGCATGAAGATCTGCCAAAAGGTCGCTGTTAGAGTTGAGCTCCTCGGGACCGGGGCTTCGCTTCGTTTCGCCACCACGGCGAGCATCCTGCTGCTGACTCATGCGCTTCTGGTTCGCATTGTAGAGATTGACCATGATCCGGCCTGTGAAATGCAGGGCGTAGGAAGCTGCTAGTAACGGCAGTATACGGTACTGCACCATCGTATAGTCGAGCACCTGGTTCTCTCCAAGTGTACCCTTGGGTGTGTCACGGTCCTGGAACTGGCGTCGAACAGCACAATAGCGGGTTGCGATAGTTACTCCTCGGGCAAGCGTCGATCCAGATTGGAGAACGATCATCGATCGGATGTAGGTCAGCGTACCGTAGATAAGCGCTGGGTTCGCAGGCCGGACATACGTCCCAGTCGCAGGGTCTACCACTGAGAATCGGCTAAGCATGTTGACGTGGGGGACCTTGACGTCGTTGAAGAGCAGGAAGCCGTTATCCATAGTATTGTACCCAAATTTTGGGCCAATGTCACCAACGTGAATATTCGGAAGAGGTTGATGAGTCTTGAGATCTCGGATTTGGACAACGAACGGATGAGGACCGTAGGATTTCCCGTTCAACATAAGCTGCGCCACCACTACTGCGTGATTGGCAGCCAAGCCCAGTGAACCGATCCACCATTTGGAGGCTGTTAGATGAGGAGAATGTAGTGTGAAGGTCTTATCCGCAGGGTTCCAGGTTGCAGTTGTCTCGAGGCCTCGAACATTGGAGCCGTGGCCGAGCTCAGTCTGCGCGTAACAGCCTATGATTTCATAGCGCCTTGCTCGCTCAAGAAATAGCTTGTGCTGTTCAGGTGTTCCTTGTTCCTCTAGTGTCTTTAAGAACATAGAAGCGTGTAGCCCATAAGGTGTCGGCTCGCTGATCAAATCATTGGCGGCATTGTACTCTTCCTGACTCCATCCATGTTGGATACTGAGTTGTCTCAGCGCTTTCGCTCTAGCCAAAGCGGCCTCCAGCCTTTCTCTCCTACCGCGAAAGTAATTCTGGGATTTATCAAAGACATTGTGTGACTGAAGGATCTTCAATATCTTCGCATTCCTCTCTAGGACCTCGTTTGTAAACAGAAACGTGGCAAGCTGATCGACATTGAGAGGCGATTGATCTCTCTCCTTTTGGAGAAGCTCTGATCCTTGCGGCCCTGAAGGCTTCAGGGCTTTAACCCAGTCCGGATTCGGCGGAGGCATTATATTTAGTGTTAATCACTATAAGGCTTAGTTGGTATTGTAAGGCAGAGTGGATGTAGCATTTGATCGATGCACAGAGCAGGACAAGTCAGGAGTGACAGCCCATTTATTAGACAGGCAGAGCCGGGATGGACTAACCGACATTACGCGCTAACAGCCGCCCGAGGCTGAGACCCGTTATAGACCTCGGCAGCTTTGTTCGTGTCATCCACCGTCATATTAGTCATGCAAACCTAGCTTCCGAGACTCTAAGCCTCTTTCTATGCGAATACTAGTATTATGCCAATGTCGTCCCTCCCTTAGCCGGTCAACATTCTTCCCTTCGCGCATACAGAGACCGTTTCGATGACTGCCGCTAGAGACGATACAGGGGCATCGCACGGTCCGTTGAACAGCTTCAAATTTCCAGATGATATAGAGACCCGATAATGAGAAGAATACTTTACAGAATCTAGAGAATCTAGAGATCTATGTGGCGATAGCGCGTAGCTTGTGATCAGAAGCACCCTTGATTTCATTAATATTCCACTCACCCTTTATTTCTGGCAAATGGGAACGAGTCTTTAGAGCCGCAGGAAAGCCGTTATCTCCTGTTAACGTTCTATCAAGAAGTTCTAGGCCAACGGTTTAGAGAATATACTCAGTTTAGCAATAACCTTGTTGGGTGTCCGATTCATGGGAATGATTAAGGCGGAGGCATACATATCGAATCACCTAACCCACCCTAAGCCGAAACCGGCCATTACAAAGGTACGGCGTAGTCAGTCGCAAGCACGTGAAAGCGCTGGAGTTTTGACGTGAATCAGTATTGGAGGCGGGATGCTAGGAGCAAGGAGCAAACACCCGGGGTCGATTGAAGGAAAACATGATTTCATCATTCTATTATTTGGAAAACGTGAATATGAAACTCCTGGCTTCAATTGAGGTATCGTCATAAATGAGAGGCGCCTAGTGAACGGTGCTGATAATCTAGGCATAGTCTAAAACAAAGCAAGTCAAAATTTCCTCCCAAATCTGCCGGCGCTCTATGTTTGCTGCGTCGTCAGATGTATTCCGTGTATCGACTTCAATCCCCAATCCCCATCCCCCTTCATACTATCTCTATTTATCAGCAGTAGAGGGGCAAGTCATGTCGTCAACCCAAGTGTTGTCGGTGTAGGCGAAGACATAGTCATTGGTGTAGTGGTCACTGCCACGCCATTGTCCCTAGGAAATGTCAATAGCTTGAAGCAGAAGGTATACGAAAAGGGTATAGACTCACATCGTTGGTCGCGTAGCTGGAATCCCAGGGCTGCGTGTACATGGAGCAAATCTGGCCCTCGGGGCTGCCGTTCCTCTCTGACAGGAAGGTCACGAAGAACTTGCAGATCTTGGGCTCGCCTGTGGCGGGCGGGTGAGCGGTGTTGTACTCGTTCTGCGACTGGCATGCGGCAGCGCATAGACCGACGTCGTAGTAGCTAGTGGTGAAGATCTTGGAGCCCATGTAGGTATCCTGGCCGAGGCAGTTGAGAGGCGCGTTGATTGCGGCGTTGCCGAGCGCAACACCGGTGTAACCGGGAACAGGGGCTACAGAGTTCTTCATGTAGCCGTTGGAACCAGTGATGACAACTTCGAAGTCCTCTCTCCACTGACCCATGTTGTTGGCGTTGTCAGCCGAGATGTAACCGCCCCAGTAGACACACTTGATCACAGTGGTCGAGTCGGGGGTCGAGCATCCAGGGCCCGGAACAAGCTGGGGATCTCTCTCGAAGTAAATGTTGAAGCCGAGGCAGCTGTCGATACCGTCGCATCGACGAGCACACTCCGCAGTGTCGTAAGAGTCGAGAGTACTGTAGCCAGAGTAGCCGTAGGCACTGTTTGAGCCCTGCAGGTTTTGGAATGTTCTGTAGTAGCCGTCGGGGGTAGAGGCACCATTGGCCGCGGTTGCAAAATCACCATAGGCAAGAAATCCCGCGGCCGTGTCAGGGACAGCGGTGGGCCCAGCGCCGCTCGGAAGGGGGCTGCAAGAATCATCTCTGGCATCAATGCTGCGCTTGGTGGCAGCTTGGACAGGAAGGGGAGTAGCGACGGCAGCCTGTGTTGCCGCTGGCAAGTCGTATGATACGGTATGCGGCTTCTCATCAACTTCCACGGTGTGAACTGACGGCTGCGGGGCTGAGTCGAGGAGGTCAAAGTCGAGCAGCTGGCGAGGTTGAAGTGGTGAAGCGCCGGCGAGAGACACCAAAGTCTGTAAGATCAGAGTGTTCGACTTCATTGTGTGAAGATAGGAGAAGGAATGATAAGCGAATTATAATAGTAGGCAGGAAAAGACGAAGTAGATATCACTAGATGTCTGAGATGGCGATGGGGATGGAGATACAGAAGTAGAATAACGAAGGGATTCTTCACTCATTATATACTCTGACTGTGACAATACAAGCGCCGTATGATTCCCGACGAGTTATACTCGCCGAGGGCTTGTCAAGTGGAAGCGAGCCTAGCTGGGCCTTCATACGACGTCTCAGGCACCCACGTGTCTCAAGGCTGAGACCATGTCGAAAGACCCGGAAATACACGAGACATAGCCATAGTCTGATCAAGCTGGTGAAGAAATTTGTTGATGTGGCCAGTAGTAGCTGCTGGCGTATCTTGAGATGGGGCCTCACGGTCACTAGGAGCAAAAAACAGCTGCTGAAAATCCCTACTATCGAGGAACGGGACGTTCAGCTATGGAGACTGAGATGGCTTTAGCCTTCACGTATGGCTGGAGACAGCAAAGTAGTGATACTGCTAGCAGTGACATATGGAGCCTCAGCCGAGATGACAGCAGGTCACTGCGGTTGCTCAGGCCTTAAGCATCATTTTGGGCGCGGTAAATCCCTGCCCAGCTGTCCAAAGCAACGCTAGACACGTAGATGGTCGGAGTCACGGTAAGAATGGAACATGAGAACTAAGCGGGCTTAAGTTGTGGCATATTGACATGTCCGCGGATGGACTTTGTATCGGTACCATGTATAGCCTCAACGAAGCCACGGTCTACGAATGCCCAGCGCTTAGCTTTGGTCGAGCGAAATCACTTCGAATACTATCATGACCGGCACGCAGCTAGAGTCGAAGCTACGAGTACCACATTACGCTCTGCTGGAAAGCGAGACCGAGCGGGTTTTCACATAGGAATGTTACAGTCACTGTTTAATGGGTCTCCATCGAACGGGTAACGAGGCGGTAGGTACTATAACCGGGTTAGTAGTTTTCCGCCGGTCAAACAACATATCTACCTACCTCCAGATCGTACTCCGAAGTAGCAAGGATACAAGCAACTAATAGGAAACCGTTATCATAGCGACTGCCTATACGTACAAGTACGTTGTTACAAGGTAGGTTATAACCTAGGCAAACCACTTCGCTCGGCCACCACTAGATTAGCGAGTCTAAACGTATACTTAGCACGAGTCAAGAAATGCTCCGGAGCAAGCCGTCGCGGTGGGGACGGGCCGTACTACACCACTATGGCCTGTGGCCGCATACTATTGAGAATACCACGTGATGTCCGTCGTGTTGGGTAATGCCACAGCGCCGCAGTGCTCGGATCATTTCATCTTTCTACCATGGCCATTCACTTCCGGGCTCCGAATAGCTTCCCAACAGACCTTCACCTGAGGTAAGTCCCCGGAGATGACACTCGAGCTAGGGTCATACTTGTTCGCTCATACGACCCGAGGATTACCGGGTAAGCTGGCTTGAAAAGGATGAAGCCATATGCGCCTGGCTCAACTCGATTTCGAACTTGTGTGACAGGTAGCCAAAAAGGGAAATGGAAGACTGTCTCGGCATCTTCCGGTCTGCTATTCGTAAATCATCTTACCCCCAGTTTAGATCTTGCTCCAGCAGGTGCAGAAAGAAGGTGAAAGAAAACCCGCCCACGAGCCCCGCTAGTGCCGCATTGCCCTTGGCTTGGAATTGCTCGGACTCGGCCGGAGAATGGGGGGTGAGCTAGGGCTGAGACACGGAGATTTTCACGAGGCTATGTTTGTGCGATCGTGTCTTCGGTGCGCCAGTCATCTCGTGAACGAAAGCCAGAGCACCCCTGTATAGCTGGCTGCAACTGTGCTAGCTTTCAACCTTGCTCGATACACCATACCCAGATGAACACGGGGGACGAAGAAAGAATTCACCGAGAAAGAAAATCAGACCGTCGCTAAAGAGAGCTGAGCAACGATTAGCTCTCGAGGCTGAAAGAAGCGAGGGGTCCAGTGAGACTGGCATCTCGCGCTTATCAGGTGACCACGCCAAAGATGGTATGGCGAGACTTGTAAGTGGCTGACTATCAGCCTCCAATCCCTAACGGCCATGTGGGTGGGAAGCATGGGCCGTTCTGGATCTCAATAGAGATACCCTTGCGCTACGTAAGCCGAAAGGGGACCTTCCCCCGTCCGTACGCTTTGCGCATTCGTAGCTCGTACCCCTCCTTTTCCTTGTTGGCGAAGAAAGGATCGTAGAGCCAGAGACGGCGGGACCAAATCCACGTTGGTCTATTGCCAAGATGAAAAAGTCGAATCGCGTTGAGGGTCTTGTGCTGCCGGCCGATTGGGTTGCCGGTTGACGTTGTTAGCCGCCCCCTAGCTTTAGGATGGGTTCGTGTATTGATGCTCAAATCCCAAGTCAACATATTAGTGTTATAACGGTGTAGCTAGCTTACCAGACGGCGTCGGACAGCGGCCAGTATAGACGTACCTAGACTTTCTCATCAAGGTTCTCCAAACTAGTGTAGTGGTCTTCCTCTAGTCCCATCCGTATCCTGCGAGCTGTCCAGAACAGCTTAGCATCACTATGCCAACATCTTTCGAAGATCCACTGAACCAACGAGTCGGTAAACCATCAACAACGACGATAGCCCGGGGAGTACAACGAACAGGAGCCGTGCACATGGCTAAGAGATCTGTACTACCTAGACCTGGATACGGTAAGGTCATGCAAAGCTGACCGATGTGAAAATCTGTTCTCGTCACGATGCCTAATGCCTAATGCCTAATGCCTCGTTGTCACTTTCAGCTATACAGCTACTGCGGCGCATATGACCGAATCAAGTAATCATCCTGAGAAAGTATGACATGTGATTGGTTCCTGCATTGCAGCTTCAGCGACAGACACCGAGCCACAAGCGTCGTGCTAGTACCTACCTAGTAGTAGTAGTTTACGCACTGGTAAGATTCACGCAGGGGAGAGAAATATCCTAAACAAGCGGAACGACTTTTGGAATTTCATAGCACTACTTTTCCTTGAGCTCACTAGCAGGGAGTTACATATAGGAGGTGCAAAGGAAAGCCCAAGTTAATGTTGTATCAGCATGCCCAAATATAACGATCCGGGGGCCTGCGTGTAGTGAAGATAAAGTTAGCAGCACAATGAGTGAAATAGCTAAGAAAGCAGATAGGCCCATTTCAAGTACAAGAACGAGATTGTGTGTGTATATGATCATCTCAAATCAACCTCTCCTCCTTCTGCAGCTTGTCAACTTTCCGTACCCCTTGCACTGGTTAAACCTCGGCGCTCTGAATCGAGGTTTTCATGAGCTCCTTACATAGCTGGATCAGTAATCCGCATATAGCCGACTAAGGTATCGTTGTTCTCCTAAACCAATAGCGACATCGTTCCGGAAGGTCCGCCCATGCATATAAGCAACACATGTCGTAGCGGACCCCTTACAACAGAATGGTTGTACACATCAACAGTTCGTTCTTCGGAGAACTTTAGGCGCAGTGAATAGGATCTGCCCATCACTCATATTTTTGCATCCCTGGCCTGCAAGGGCCGAAGGACCACCCTCATCAATGTCCGCCTGTTGACTAATCTAGCTGTATGTGTGCTGTGAAACAACGGACTCACGGCGCCCCTAATGGTCAAAGCAGGCCATGGCAAGGCACGGGCGTAAGGATCTTGCCGCGAATTGCTTGTTAGGAATGAATAATTGATAATGCCCTAATAGAAGTATTGTTATTCACAGTATATTTGCGTTCACGAGCTGCTGGGTAGTCCTTGTGCTTTTCGGCGCCTTAGATGTGCTCTGAGTTGCTCCCGCTGGCAAAAACAGCTTGGTGGGCCTCGCGCTTATTCGCGAGTATCCCGAGACTGTTATTGAGGGACTCGAGAGCATCACTATCGACCAGTGAGAGCTTGACAAGGAATGGGCTATGCTGCTGAACTTCTCGGTGCTTGGGAGTCAGAGCTCAATTTATACTGCCGAGGATGGTTGGGCTGTTAGAATTTCCCCAGAGATCTTCGGGATATTAACTTCGCCCAGTCTATACAGACGGAGCTTCATGAATCTCGTAGGGCTCAATTGTCCTTACGGTCAACTAGGTAGGAGAGTGCCGACTTCATGGCGAGTATAAGAGGGGAATCGAGAGTTGAGGACATGGCTGAAGTAGAGGGAGGAAACGAGATTGGTTGATGAGTGATGTAAACAAAATAGGCATGATACCGTATAGTATTCATAACAAGCAAAATTTAAGATGTAGAAAAACGAGCGGCAGGATGGATGAAGGTCCATTGGTGCCAACAAGGCGGCCTTTATAAAGTAGGTAAGAGAATAATATGGCGCTCGTGTTAAGTGCCTCATGTCAGCGTATATACCCGAACATAAGCAAAGCGAAGCTCGGAAAATTGGAAGAGATCTCCATTCCCTAATCAAATATGAAGGAATCGGACTGGGTGTTGTACAAGGCTGATGCTCCTGTATTCCAATGAAGCCTTTCTCTCTGCATTAGACAAAGTGAAACGAAGAGCTGACTGGACTGGTTCCTGCAAGGTTATTGGCAAGTGACTGGGCGAAAGGCGACCGTCTGCGCATCGAGGGACCCTTGTGATAAATGACGAAAGTTGCTAATACCAAAATCAAGCTAACGCCGGCAAGAACGCTATTGGCAATCTGTAGACCATACTCGCCATTAAAGGCGTCGTAGTACGGACTCGCAAACCACGTTAATATTCCAGCCAAGAAGTCGCGTGCAAATCCGTTACCGCCAGTGGCGGACGCTGAATAGGGTCCGTAGGCCGCGACCATATAATCGATTGTCGCCATATAGATGGTATAGTTCGCGACCCCGATGAACATACACCCAAGCATCGGTGTAAGCCAATGAACGGCAGGGTTACTTGACCAGGCGAAGATGAGCAACCCAATAGGAAGACAAGGGGCAGTATACATCAGCCACCACAGGCGTGATTCGTATTGGGCATGTTCACAGCTAGGCTCATGGCGTCGGAGTCGTCGACTGCGTCGAATAACAGGGATGAAGAGAACATACGCCAAGACGTACGCGAGGCCGATTGGGATAAAAGCCTGATATATATTTAAAAGGTGATGGAAGAGGTGGATTAGTTAAGAGCAACTTACCAGTCCAGTCTGGATGATTGAGAAATTCCACAGCTTGAATACCCGACCGAATGACTGAATTTGCATAAAGATCAGGGCATCGCTAAAACCAGACAGTGCTGATAGTACCGAAACTATGGGCTCCGTGACGAACATGCGAAAAGGACGAAACCAGATTATTAAGATCTCTCGAGGCATGAGATACTGTCTCCATGTTTTGTGTTCGTGTGGGCCGGCGGCATTAGGCATAGTCCCACTCTTGCGTAGGAATTTAGCATGGGCATCGAGACGCACCGTAGAGCGAGTCTCTGGTACGAAAAATAGATGCAGAATTTGGACAAAAACACCAAATAGGAGCTGAATCCAGATCGTCCACTGCCACGCAAGATATGTTTCGACGAATCCACCGACGATAGGGCCAATAATGGATCCACCAACAGAAGACAGGACAATAAATGCGAGGGGATACTCCTGTCGCTCAGCTGGAAACATGTCCGCTACCATGCCCAGAGTGACACTACCACCAGCAGAGAACAATCCACCAAACGCACGACCGACGATAATCGGGGTGAAGCCATTGGGACTAACTAAAGCCACTGGCAAGCAGCAAAGGTTGACGAGAAAGAGTGAGCCTTGAAGAACCAACTTGCGTCCGAGTTCCTCGGACCAAGGTGCCCAACTAATCAGAATTATTAGCACCAAACGACTTGTAAGAGTGGCATCTCAACTGACAGCTCACAGCCAAAGGCATAAGTAATGAGGAAGACGGCAGCACCAGTGACCGTGGTTTGCCGGCTGACGTCGAAAGCCTTTGCCATGCCAGCTTGCCCATTCGCATACAGCGAGGTGTTGAAATTCATCGAGGTCTGCACGAGGAAGATGACAGAGAGAATTATCCATTTTTTCGAAGTCGGAAAATCGAGGGCTAGAATCTCCGGGTGAGTAAGTTCAGTGACTAGCTTGGACTCATTTCCAGATGCTCGTTCTTCGTGTTTTGGTGGCGTGATGATAGTAATCAGGTTCTCGTCGGAAGGCGTGACAGCAACTTTTTCAACGGGGACAATGCCATCCTGTGAAGATAGAGGCGGAGGTGCCGTTTCCGGTTCGTTTAACATGGCGATAGTGCTATGGGTGGTTTTGGGGGTTGAAGGTAAAGGAAAGTTGACACCAAAAACCCGTCGTACTCAAGATACTTCCCCAGACTCGAGAAGAGGAGAACATCATATTAAGAACACCGGGGGGAATTAACCAAGATAAGTGAAAGCAGACGGAAGTATACGCAGTCGGATAGCTTGAGCAAATAGCAGGGCCGGAGCAGGGTTGATTCGAGTAGAGTTTCTATCATGCTTGAGCTAGCCCCGGGAGCGGACAATGTACGGCGAGCCTAGACATGGCGGCCACTCCAAGAGATCGTGACATCTGGCAATGCCCAAGTTTCTCCATGGCTACTCAGTTGCGAGGTGTTTCAGCCGCAAATGTCAGGAAAGCTAATAGATGAGAGAAAATGAATATAAATGAAGTAAATCGACACTAGCACTAATATTCATGATTGAAAAGACCTATTGGCATAGCCAGCCGCGGTAATTCCTCAAACTCAAAAGCAGTGAACTTAAGAGAATAAGCCTTCTGGACCATGTCAGATGACCTTATCCTTGCAGCGTCGGGCCTGGTCCGGGGTCACCAACGGACAAACTAAGGTAATGTTGGACTCTGTGAACAAAGCTAACATGGGCCAGCCGTAACACCTAGAGTCATTATTGCCGAAACACAGATGAAGACATCAACATGACTCCCGGACCGTAGCTATGATCAAGGGAGTGCCGTAGAGATCTTCAGCGGCGTCTATCTGGCGCGAAATCATGATATAGATTTTGTCTTGTACGCCAATGGGAATGATTATGAGAAGCTGAAGAAGCCAATTCGACGACCAAAAACAAACCACAGGATTGTTTTACATACTAGGGAAAAGGTTTGTTGAGAATAAGCACATTAATGTGCCAAGAGAGGTTGTTGTTGCTGTACTATCAAAGCTTCGGTCTACTACATATAGCACTCAACGAGTCTTGCCTTGGCGTAGCTGTACCTTTTACATTAGGTAAGCAAGCCACTTGGCTGATTATGTAAGTACCTAATACAATACCTACCTAGGTAGGTAACTTTAATCCATACCTAGGTATCTCAGCCACAGTGATACAGGGGGGGCAGCCCAAAAATTCGCCTCTTAGGCTTATCAAGTGTCAACACCACAATAGGTCATTCTGCATCTGGACCTTTCTTCCATTCCGTCGTTCCCCGTCATTGCGTCGCCTACCAGCGCGACGAGCTCACCATCATGCCGCCCCAAATCAAGCAAGACCTGAATCGCTCCGGTTGGGAGTCTACCGATTTCCCCTCTGTATGCGAGAACTGCCTGCCGCCAAATCCCTACGTCAAGATGCTCAAGGAGGACTATGGCGCCGAATGCAAGATCTGCACGCGACCGTTCACCGTCTTCTCGTGGCCCGCCGACCGCGCCCACGGCCGCAAAAAGCGCACCAATATCTGCCTCACATGCGCGCGGATGAAGAATTGTTGTCAGTGCTGCATGCTCGACCTGCAGTTTGGCCTGCCCATCCAACTTCGTGACGCCGCCCTGAAGATGGTCGCGCCCGGCCCGTCGAGCGAGGTCAACCGCGAATACTACGCGCAAAACAACGAAAAGGCACTGGAAGAAGGCAAGGGCCTGGAGGAATACGAGAGGGCAGACGAGAAAGGCCGAGAGCTATTGAGGCGGTTAGCGACCAGTAAGCCATACTTCAGAAAAGGACGCGCGATCGAGGATAGCGGCACGCCTTCAAGCACTACAGGAAGCGCTCCTGGAGGCAATGTCGCCGTTGGTGCTGGCGTGGGCGGACCAGGTCCGATACGAACACGCGACTCCAGAGCTGCAGCCGCCGCCGCCGCCGCTCGACCTGGGCGAAGACCATTCCCGAGCGCGTCACAGTTACCGCCTGGCCCCAAGGACTATCTACCACCCGACGACAAGTCCATCATGAGCTTGTTTGTGACCGGTATCGAGGACGATTTACCTGAATACAAGATTCGAGATTTCTTTAAGGAGCACGGCAAGATCAAATCACTCATATGCAGCCACATGTCGCATTGTGCCTTCATCAATTACGAAACCAGGGAGGGGGCGGAGAGAGCAGCAGACGCCTGCAAGGGACGGGCTGTTATTGCAGGTTGCCCTCTACGCGTTAGGTGGTCTCAACCCAAGCCGATTGGCACGATGAACCGAGAAGAGAGAGCCGAAATGATCAGGGACGGACGATCCGCATTCGCAGACCAACGACGTGGGCAAGGGACCCGGAGAGCAATCGAAGGAGGAGAGAACCAAGGCGGCTCTGGAGCGCCGCGCCAGGAGGTAGCGAAGATGACGGCCATCGCTGCACCTCCAGGCGCGAGTGACGTTAACTATGCCAGCTTGGCTGGCGATTAAAACTTACAACTTTACTGCTATGGATTATGCATTAATGGCGTCTGGGGTAATGGTCAGCATGGACTTCAGTGGCGATACAGCCATGTCTATAGCATCGGGTTTTCTTGCGCAGCGGCTTTGTTCGATCTGAGAGGAAAAAGAGTCATGATCATGCTTTATAGGTACACTGGGTATCATATATAATACAAAGGCTCATGAGGGATACGATTCGGTCCTCATCAACTACTGCAACACTTGCCACTACCCGCGCCTAGATTTGTGCCAGCGAATTTGATTGTCTCATTGTCGCCTCGTTCCGTCTCGTCGTGTATGCGTAACCCTGGCGCTTCGTCAGTAAATGGCGGTATGGAGCGGTATGCCTAATACGAACTATATGTGTCCCCCTCTTTCTTCCCTTGCACGACATTCTGTCGCAGTATCATAGCGACTTCTTCCGCATGCTTTACAGCGTCGGGGAATTCTGGACTCGTGGGCTCGAGGGCGGCATTCGCACGGAAGCCTTGTCGTATTGATTGACGAGCGGCTGTCAGCGTCGGCCCGTCGCCTGATGCGCAAGTCATGTTAGACAATGACTATCCAGCTCATAGTGGCGGAGAAATAGTCAGGTTGGACTCACCTTGGAACGCTATGCGAGCCGCACGGAGCAGATTTCTATATGCCGGGATAGCAGGTGTGATTGACATGTTTAACAGTGATTTGACGGGCCCAGATTGCGAAGAGATATTCGATAGAAGCTGTAAATAGGGTTATTTAAGGCAAAAGCGTTGAGTTTGGATCAACAAGTGACTTCAAAATCAATATAGCGAAGTGGATGGATAAGGTGATAGGTATCAATCTACACCTGAAAGTCCAGAATGCGCTACCTACCTAGGTAAGTACCTAGGTAGGTAGTGGGCCCTGTGGCTAACACAGTGACAGCCGTAAAGTTATTTTCACATGCATTCATTGGCTGATCGGAGCTTGTTTGCTCGGGACGCCGACGCCTCGTCCCAGGACAAAAAAAATAAAAATAAAAATATTATCAGAAGTTGCCTGCCCCACGTTTTCTCGATCATTATCGTTGCATATCCCTCCCTTCCTTCTGCCCACCCACCCGTCTATCTGTACGCTATCTCGATTCTGCTTCAGTAAGCAACAATGGCTACAGCAACGGTTGTCTCGCGGCCGTTGCCTTCGCTGCCTGCAGGCTGGTCCGCAGAGAAGGACTTCAAGCCCATCGGCACCATCACCGCCTCTACACAGCGAACCATTGAACCCGTCGGCCCTCACTTCCTCGCTCACGCCCGTCGAGCCCGACACAAGCGCACCTTCTCCGAAGATGACCGTATCCAGGCTCAGGAACGCGCCCAGAAGATTGAGAAGGATGAGGAGAGCGAAGAGAGCGAGCCCGAAGACCCCATGATGCTGCAGCGTGAGGCCAAGGACTGGAAGGTGAGGATGACGTTGATCCTCTCATGGGATAACCTACGCACTTATCTAACCAGCCGCATCACAGTCACAAGATCATTACCAGGTTCTCGGCCTGTCCAAATACCGCTGGAAGGCCACAGAGGACCAGATCAAGCGTGCTCATCGCAAGAAGGTTCTGAAGCATCACCCCGACAAGAAGGCTGCCCAGGGCAGCACCGAAGACGACCAGTTCTTCAAGTGCATCCAGAAAGCCACCGAGGTGCTCCTCGACCCCGTCAAGCGCAGACAGTTCGACTCCATCGACGAGAAGGCCGACGTCGACCCGCCTACCAAGAAAGAACTGGCCAAGGGCAACTACTACAAGCTCTGGAGCAGGGTCTTCAAGTCCGAAGCCCGATTTTCTAAGCAGCAGCCCGTGCCCATGTTCGGCGACGAGAATTCCACCAAGGAAGAGGTCGATAACTTCTACAACTTCTGGTACAACTTCGACTCGTGGCGCTCCTTCGAGTACCTCGACGAGGACGTCCCCGACGACAACGAGAACCGCGACCAGAAGCGCCACATGGAGCGCAAGAACACCAACGCCCGCAAAAAGAAGAAGGCCGAGGACAACGCGCGCCTGAGAAAGATGCTGGACGAGTGCTCGGCCGGCGACGAGCGCATCAAGAAGTTCAGAAAGGCGGCCAACGCCGCCAAGAACAAGAAGAAGCTCGAGAAGGAGGCCGCCGAGCAGAAGGCCAAGGAAGAGGCCCGTCTGAAGAAGGAAGCCGAGGAGAAGGCTGCCAAGGAGGCAGAGGAGAAGGCCAAGACTGATCGCGAGGCCAACAAGAAGGCCAAGGAAGCCGCCAAGAATGCCCTCAAGAAAAACAAGCGTGTTCTCCGGGGGTCTATTAAAGATGCTAACTACTTCGCCGATGGCGATGCCGCCCCTGCTCAGATCGATGCTGTTCTGAACGACGTCGAGCTAGTACAGGGCAAGATTGACGCTGATGAGGTTGCTGCTCTGGCTGGCAAGCTCAATGGCCTTACTGTTGCTGATGAGATCAAGGGAGTGTGGAGCGCTGAGGTCAAGCGTCTCATAGATGCTGGCAAGCTTAAGGAGGGAGATGCTAAGAACCTGGTTTAGATTCATGGGTTACGATTCTAATGCCTCGTGGGTAGTGAATAGAGGTAGTACAATACTTAGACCAATATCAACACGAGCTGTATAGACTGCCGCTGCTTTTAAAATGTCTTTCGAGTGATCAGGATCTGCAACCAGAACGCAGTAGAGACCTTTGAGAAGTAACAAGTCATAGCAAGGGATTATGCGAGGAAATACTAGATACGGTAGATGCTGGCGATTTGCCCGGAGCACTCGCCTGTGGTCACCGTCGTCAAGGAAGAAGTCCATGGGCCGCTTCATGCGAATCCTAGTTGTGGGAGAGTTAGTAGTAAATATAGTAATAGGAATTAACGGTGATAGAAGTGAAGAGCTATGATGATGGCAATGCTGTGCATGGATGCAAGGTATGCGATGCTTAATGTTCTATGTGTTCTACGTATTACGATCTATGGCGATGGCCAAGGAAAGTCAGGGTTCAAGGAGGAGGGGGTTCTACTCAATTGCGGACGAAGCAATTAGGCGTAGTGGGAGACCCCAAGACGTGACAGCATGAAACCAGTGACTCAGTGTACGAAGACCTTGCCACCTCCGAACTAAAATTAGGCAAATGCTGAGTGTATCATAGCAGATGCTGCGGGCGAGGCGCAATCAAACGGGATCCCAGTGGTCCGGCCTGCGTTGGGCCGACTCGTCGTCATCATCATCATCCACAAGCTCGCAAGCAAACTGTGCGCCACAGTTCACTTTTCAAGGTCTCATGGACTTTTCTTTCTCGCCTGTAGACAGTACGGAGGACCTTGGGCTCAGCAACGAGTCTGCGTATGTAGGCAAGTTAGATTTCAGTACTGTGGAGCAGGCCAACACGACGAAATCTAGTCAACAATTAGCATCACAGGAACGGTGTGTTCAAGCATCTTTGTTGACGAGGAGCAACGATAGCCATACTGAACCGGAGGGATGCGTTTTAAACCTGCCACAGGCCAATGCCGAGCGTTACCAGCACTTAGCCGCGGTCAAGAAGGTGAAATATATGCACCAGGTATGGCAGACACTTCTGGTCTCGCATCGCCTTCTGAGAACGCTGGGCACCCTTCCGGATAACATGCCTTTTCAAGATGAGGCGGTACTTTACTACTTATTTTCTCATGTTACGCTCGTCTCCTCGAAATTCACACCGCTGTTCGAGAACCTTGGGACCCTAGATCGTACCTTAGTTGACAATCCCACCGAATGGACACAGGCGGCTCTGCCGTCTCTTAGGATAGGGGCTTTTGCACTTGATGCGTAATCGGATAGTTCTTTAGCGTTTCTCATGCCTCTGGCGGAGTCCCTCCTAATACAGGCTCAGAGCGCTGTGCTAAGAATCAGCGGAGGCATCCAGAATGGGGAGAGCATGACCTTCTCGGTCAGTGCCCGGATGGTCACGGGTAAAACGGAAGATGTCATTGATGGAGCACCGGTGATGGTTGGTAACTGGACAGTCTGTGGCATAGCTTGGCGACCAGTGAGTAAACCTATCGTGAGTTGAGAGATAAGGCATCAAAAGCATGGTTACGTTACGGAGAATAATCAGAAATGGAGGTAGACAAGGAGAAATCAAAATTTGAACAATATCCTATGGAAAGGTTCAGCGCCGTTCATACCTGGCAGTCTTGGAGATTGTGCTAAACACGCAAGAATCATACCACTTGTAGCAGTGCAATATCCCGAGCGCGGGCCCAGCCTTCGATAATGGTCTCTATGTATTGTTCTGGTATTGAGACCTCCGAGGAGGCCTGGGCAGGAGGAGATAGCAGATATGTCTAATTTACCATCAACTTGTTTGTCTTACCCACCTCCCTGCAGTGATAGAATTCATGAACTTGAAGCATTGGAACTCCTCTTCTGGTGACAATTCGTTCTTGTATGAAGGCGCGATTCTCTTCCTCGTTTCTCGGGCTTCGTCTACCAACCTTTTTGCCTCAAGCTCCCTCTCGGTGGTAAGTTTATCAGGTATTGTTTTGATGACCAGAGTGAGATGGTACCTTGCACGCGCGACCGATTCGTCACTGCAAACGTCATGATGTCAATGCCTCCTCCCTTGAGCGGGAAAGGGATGTGTTTCTCAGTGGGACTTACGGCCAGGAAAACTCGCATTGGTCTAGAGCTAGACGGAAATTGGATCTGCAGTGGAAGGAAGGAGTTAATTCTTTTGAGATGCTCGTAATGGTAGGAATCGAAACACTTACTCTGCCTTATCCAATTTACCCCTGATACGATAGAGCTCAGCAACAAGATATAAACTATCTATAGTGTGGAAGTTAGTCTCGCCAAGGATTTCTTTCCGGGCATGGTAAACGCCCTTGAGTAATCTGTGAGCTTCCTCTGTCTTCTTTACACTCATTAGTATAATCCCCCGTATCGAGCGAGCTGTCTGGACTGAGGCGTCTTTCTTGGGCTGGCCAAAAGAGCAAAGCTCACAGGACCGGCGAGCGTCTTCTTCAGCCCCGACTATGTCCCCTAGACTGAGTTTCGTCAAGGCTAAGTTCTTGTACAGCTCTCCATAATTCCAGGGCATGTCTTGCTCCATTTTATGACGTTGTTTAAGTATTTGAGATTCCATGAAGCACGGGAGCGCAGCGTCGAAATCGTCATAGGCTAGCTTGACTACTCCTATATCGTTCCACGCGTTGGCAAGCTGAAGTTCCGCATGGACAATATCTGTTTGGCCACTTTCCTTAAGAGCCCTCAATTTTTCTTGTCGAAGCCTAAGGCCCTTTTCGCATGCCTCGAGCGCAAGAGCACGTCCGCTTAAGCCATTTTCTTTGTGCACTGCTCCCGCAATTGCACAGATATCGGCATAGACAGGTTTAATATCTTCCAACGATAACAGAGCATCACAGACTTGCTCTCCTGTGGTTAGAATCTCCAAGGCTTCAGAAGTCAACCCGCGTTCCCACATGTAGTTCGTCGCTGTGTCTGCGAGAAGTGTGGCGAATTCATATGTTGGTTTTACCTTGGGGGACCACTGCTGGTATATCCTGCGAAGGCTAAGAACGTGTCAAACATTTCTCACATTCCACCCAGATCATACTGTTTGGGGTTTGGATTTCGTCGGCTTGGGGAAATTTGCGTCGAATCATCGCCACAGCCCGTTTGAAGACAAGACTCAGGTCATCGGCCCCAGAATCATCGATCTGTTGTAGAAGATGCTTCTTAAACACTCGATGCATGGATAGCTTAGTACTTATTGAGTCCATAGTAGCAGTCACTAGATGACGATCGATGAGATCCTTTCTAAGTTCATTGAATCTGTTGAGATTTTGTCAATAATGATGCTTATTTGACACCGTTGGCATATCGATGCAGCACCTACTCGAAGCGTTTGGACTCGGACAAGAAGGTTAAATCAGCGTCTTTCCAGTCACCAAACAATAGGTCTTCGTCGATTTTATCTGCGCCTAACATAGCCAAGATATGGAGTGTTCGAAGAGCTTCGGGCTTGAGAGCATCAAGAACAAGCTCCCATACTTTGGCCATCGAATGACTATACTGGAAGTGTGTCGCAGTCGTCGAATCGAAGGCCCATATTCTTTTGAATGCCGATGGCTTCCGTAGACTGTTAAGTATTTCATTCAATGAAGCCTTAGTGCCTTCGATACAGCCAGCGATGTGAGATATTAGAAGGGGAAGACCACCGAGCTCAATTGAAATGTTCCGAGCGGTCTCAACAGACTCTTTTGAATGAGTTTTGGACGTATTGTCGATGATATCAAGTATCAGCTGAGCTCCAACGTCCTCATCAAATGTATCCAAATGAATGTCATTTACTGCCCAGTGTCGAAAGTCGCGACGTTGTGTTGTGACGATGATCTCTCCATGGGAGCTCGGGGGCCAGTACAGTGATAGACCAAGGCCATCAGCGTCTGCGTTATCGAAAACGAGTAGCCAACGATCATCTGGAGAGATATATCAATATTCAAAGTCCCGCGTAGAGGTCCAAGCTATAATGGACTCACTCTGGACCATCCAATCTCTCACTCGTTTGACATTTGTCAACAGATCAAACACGGTCGAGTTTGGAATAAGCGATCGCGCAAACCTAGCGAAGGATGCTGACAACTCGAACCATCCCAAAATCTGGGTATCATTTTACGCACCCAGCTCCAAGATGAAGGAACTGGCTCCGGATATAACACAAGTCGAATATTTGGAAGCCCATTGTCACGAAAGATTACTCGTGGCATCGCGTTAGCAATGAGCCATGACGAATTAACGGGCATTGGCGGCCATGGTGTACCATGACCCCAAGGCTATTTCGTTGGTTTGAAGGTTAGTTGCCATTCGGGGAAAAAAAAAGACGGAAATTTTCGGCAAGCAAAAGGGGAGTGCGGTAGTGATTGAAGGGTCAATGATACTGAATACGTACTCCACCGCCGCTGATAATCACGTTCACCTCTTCTGGCGGCTTGTCAGCCACGGTACTTTGAGTGTCGCCCATTATTGGTCAAGTCGCTCAGGACAAGCACTCGCGTTCAGTTTCTCTGGTATCAATTAACAACAAGCCAAAAAAAGAGATCTGGGTCTCGACCAAGAGCTACGGTCTTGCTAGGAACGATAGACGCAAATTTCTGGCGAAGGTAGAACCATTCCCCCCTTGACGCTCCTGGTGATATAGTTAGAGATAATTACGTTATGTGGATGGTATACTTATCGATTTATTTCCAGAAACACGGCGACTTAGTATGGAAAGGGTGTCATTGTTACCGCCACGTCAGCAGTGCAGCCTGCAAGCTCTTGCGCCTAGTTTGTGTAGTAGAATATTTAGATAGTTCGCGTAAAAGAGTGATCGTAAGGCAAACTTAACAGTCTTCTCGTTAGTGATAGGACGTTGCTCAAGCCGCACGACATATGCCCCGTGGATCCCGTTTTAGCGATATTCAATGGTTACTTACCCCTGTTGGCTACCTGACTGAGACCTGGCTGTAAGTACTGTCATCATATAATGTAGTATACTCCCACGTTAAAAGCGGGGTGACTTGTATGAACTGATCGGAACACGCCTGGGTGTCGTTTTGAGTAAAGGAGCATATTAATGGGGGATGGGTTTTCTCACTCAAGATGTACCTCCTACTGCTGCCTGGCCACGATGTATTTAATACACTATGGTAAATAGTATTCTTTAAGTAGACATATATGGCAGTTTATAGCCAGGCGGCAGATGTTTTATGGTACGTGGTCAGCTTTATCTCGACTGATTTTCCAGGCAGTCTAATACTCGCACCAAACGTCTCTGCTATCTAGACGTCAATATCGAATGGCACCTACAGTCGAAATCCCGCCCTCAAACGCAACGGTCTCGGTATCTATTATTGATACAACGTTATGGGCATGCAAAATCCTCTGTAGTGACTTCTTCAAGCTACATTTCCCTGGGCTTCATACGATGAATATATGTTCTTATGCGTTCCTTATATTACACGATGAACTTTATCGCTATGTCTTATTCGATCTGGGTATTCGGAAAGACTGGGAAAACTTGGTCCCGTGCATGCTGAAGAAGCTTGAAGGAGTAAGCGTGACTGTTGAGAAGGGGCTACTTGATATGCTAAAGGATGGAGGGGTTGACCCAAGCAACTTAGAAACTGCTGTCTGGAGGGGAGATCATTAACGCAGCGTGAATGTTGTCAACCAAAGGTTTAGCACTGCTGATGTCTATTGGTGGTTCAGCTATATTTATTGGGACTATACTGGGAACTTCGCCGACCTGCCACCCACTGTGGAGCTCGTCGTTGGGCCCGGAGTCAAAGAACGATACATGCCGGGGTGGCCTACCGTACCCGATGCCGATTTTCACGAAGCGGATGTTGCCGGTCGATTGATAAAGGGCCTTGAGCTCGATAGTTTTAGGCTTGTTTTCGGAGGCTTGCGCGCTTATGATTATTTTGGCGATGGTAGTTTTTATCTTTTAGACGCGCCGGGAGTAAGTGACTATTGGGAAGACGAATATGATATTAGATTTCTGACTGATGGATCTCCATTAGCATGCGCTTGGCTACTTGAACGCCTTGGCCCGGACCTCAACCGATCTAGCTACTTTTATTTTTCTCGCTGCCGATAGCGTGCACTTGGCAGGTGAAATGAGACCCACGAAAGACCTCCCACTCCCAGATATTATTGACGTCCCTAATATTAGTCCTCGACCCTGCCCTGGACATGAACTTCTCGAAATCCATCCCCGTAGCTCTTGTTTTTGCCGTACCTAGGGCTAGATCCATGTTTCCCAGAGAATCTGAAAGATGTAGAGGCAACAATTGAAGCTATAACGCGATTTGATGCCGACGATAGAGTTTTCGTGGTCTTTGCGCACGACGTATCGATCTACAAGACAATAGAATTCTTTCCTACAAAACTCGACTCTCACTAGTAATTGGTGGTAATACGTACAGCTTACTATGTTATATATAAAACATAATATACATAGGTTGCGAGCCCCTATATCCTTATCTCCCATCGAAATCTTGACGCTTGACCAAGGGAGAGAAGGATAAGAATATGTTAGCAAATGGCAGTCTTTCTCTTCGGAAACGGACCTTGACTGTGTATAAGCTACTCAACAGCTCTTATTCCGCTCTTGTCCGGTTGTCAAGTCGTATCACTTGGTTCATTGTAGATTAGGTTAATAAATGCTGCTTCTATAAGCTAACAGATGGCCTACTCTTAGTCTTTTAGCCAATGTTTTAATTTCATGCTTATGTTATTTGAGCACAACTCATCTCAAGACTTCCCGGCGTTGTGAATAGAAGTTCTGTATACAAATCTAAATGTGTTTACGCAGCTGTTCTAATAGTTCACGGTTGTAATATCAGAGCCCGTGTGACAATATGAGGAACCTTGCTATATTTACTACGGTGGCTCAATCTTTCCTTCTTGAAATTAACATGCCCTCTTGGTTAGCGCATTGGTCAGAAGAAGCAGAGTTAAAAACGTGCGAAGAGGCCTTAGAATCTATACGGCGTTGCTCATCACTAGATTAGAAGCATTACATATAAGCATCTCGCTGCTCGACATCTAGGCATTAATTTTCCGTGAGCCGTATTTCATATTACCACGCTTATGCCCAGTACATCTAAACCTACTGATGGTCCTATTCACAAGCCCGACTGATTACCTACTCGTCTAAGCCCTCGTAGGTTGTCACTTGGACATATCATTCTCCCTACCTATCCACTCGGCAGTCGGCGTTTACAGTATCTCCATGCCTGTTATCCCTCGAGACCGTACTTTGATTGTTATATAGACTAGCAACATATAATCACTTCTCAGAACAATTCGGTAAGTAGACTTGCTATGCTCCAAGCGTGGGGTTAGATTTGACTATCTATTCTCGGCCCGACTATATAATTCTGGCTAGGCTAGGTAGCCCAGCAGTTGCACAACCATGTTAGGATTTCAGTCTTTCGCTTGATTGAAAATGAGGTTGTGGAGCCCGGTTGAGGCTGTGTGAAAGATCCGTTGATACATACATAGTGTGGACACTTTCATATTGATACACTCCTCAGCTCCAGAGCGGAAACATTTATGGTGCTGGATCCCGAGTCTGCTAGATTGGAGTTGCTGGCATGGATCTCATGCTTTCCTGCGTCTGTCCCGCCATATCTACCGATCTGTAGACTTTCTGTAATGGAATACACGGCAGATACTGCAGAATTCTTCGCACACTGCCGAGCGACACGGTTGCAGAGCTTACGGCGGTTCAGTGCATCTCTAGTGCTTAGCATCCGCACCCTGCTATACTCGAGGAACGCCTCGTGTGATTGGTAGAGCTTAGTGATGCTCACAACAGGGACCTCATTTCGCTTGCTCTTCTTCATCTTCAGGTACTTCCTCGCCAGCTTCAATAGCAGCCTGCCTCTTTCTTTCCTGCCTCGCTTTCTTCTTCTCCAGCAACCTATTCAGCGTCTTCGCAGTATTGAAGACACCGTTAGTCCCCGAGCCGCACGCCGCGCAGCTGGGGTCTTTCCTATACCGCTGCAATGCGCAAGGCAGACAGAAGTAGTGCCCACATCGCGTGACGATGGGCTCTTTGTACGGGCCCTTGCATATGATGCACGCGAAGGGGATCTTCTCGAGCAGCGCGTCGTCCGCATCGTCGGTGTCGCCATCCTTCGCATCGCGGTTCGCGCTGGCTACGACCTTGCCGCGAATGTTCTTCTTGCCCTTCGTCACATTCTCCCACTCCTTGTCTAGCTGCCACCCTTGCTTGTAGTCCTCTCGCGAATGAAGAAACTTGCAGTTGTCGCCAAAACCACAGAACCCGGTTTGCTTGTAGTCCTTGCAGACGTCCGGCGCGAAGTCCGTCGTCGTCACTGTGCGGATATTGGTCGCGGCTTTGATCGGACCGACTTTGCGATCTAGCGCGTTCGGGTTCCTCTGTATAAATGTCGTCTGGTTCGCCAGACCTCTGTATGTGCCGTCGGCGGCGGCGGCGGCGTTTTTGCCACCCGCCGAAGAAGATTTGGGGAGGGCCCTGGTTTTGCCCAGGAGGTTGGCGTCCTCGTCATACCAGTTGGTTTGTTTCGTGGCGTCGTTCGTACTAGTAATGGGTATGCAGCGATCAGCCTCGAACACGACGGCTGCATGTTCGTTGGGAGCAGTAGATGTGTTGTTTTTGGAGGATGCCGTGACGACGGCGGTGTTCTTCTTTCGCCGCTTCACGCGCTGGCCGGCTTCATCTTCTGAAGATGTGAAGCCAGAGTCGCCATCATCGCTGTCGTTGGCGGGTGGTGGCGTCGCTGGTCGTTTTCGAATATTTGCCTTGCCTTTTGCGCCTCGTTTTTTGAAGATTGCGACGGGGGCGATTGGCGCCGCAGCCGTTGTACCGGCTTCTTCGTCGGCCATGACTATTTGTCTCTGACAAATGTGTTATGTTTGTTGAAGAGAGTATGGCATTTTTCTTTTTAATAAGTTGTGAGCTGGGACGGCAGCTTATCGTTGTGTGGTGCATGCAAGAGTGATGTTGATACTAGCAAGGCTGACCTTACAAATGCATGGCATGTAGTCTAGCGAGGCTACTGTAGACTTCCAGAATTTACCTAAGCTACCCTAGAGTATGTGCCTTGGTAGGAAGTAAGTAGCGTAGAAACTGATAGTGGAGCCTCATCTCTGGCGTGCACAGTCAACGAACTGTGCATTACCTCATTGCTTCTTCTAGGTAGTCCAGCGGAGAGACACTGAGCTATCTGCCGCATTATTGGTGCTCAGGGCGACGTCTACAGTTTGCGTCATGCTGAGCTGATACTGTAAGGCTCAAAGTTGTTACCAGTATTGGAAGAGATGACCAATGACATGCTCAAAGCAAGGAGTCCCCTGGTTCCTAGTGCGCTATGGGTGGGGCAGCTTGCATCTCTAAAATTGGCTTTCCCATGCGTCTGGGCGTGCCTGAATTATGACCTAATGAATTACGCGCTTTTATGTTTTGGTGAGACAGCTGTGTGCCTGAATATCTCTCATGAGTCAACAAAGCAGTCATTTTTGCGATAAAAAACAAAACAAGAAAACAAATAATCGACTGATACACCACAGGGAGAGAGATATGGTAAGTGATATGCAGAAGATAGGGGCCTCCATTGCTTCGACATGTAGTAGTGGAACCAATGACGATGGAGAAGCAGCACAGATTGGGATGTAAAGAGAGGCGGTAAGGCTCAGATGGTCATGGCTTGGCGGGCTGGGTACATTAGCATCGTGAACGTTGCAGGTAGCTCCCAGAGCTTGACTGGTTGTGTAAGTCTTTACGGGCTGCGGTGCATATGGGCTAATCTATATATGCATTGCCGAGAATAGGAAAACTGACAGATGTCGAGCAACTTACACAACTTCCATACTTTTTTTCATCATCCTGTTCATGGTCCAGAGATAGCTGCCCCCCCATGTTTTCTGCACATATCAACCATGTCAACCATGCTCGAGATCCACTATATGAAGGCTCAGGCTTGTCCTAGGTAGTAATAATACTCTGTTAGCTACTGTGTGCATTGTTTGTGCATTGCAAAGTAAGACTTGATAATATTAAAGACGGTAGCGCGTGCCACATATTCGGGTTGTCCGATTTTTTCTCTTCTACTGTAGAGGACCGTTCCTCACCATCACCGTCATTCACTTCTCTCGCTCTCTCACTCTCTATACCTTTTTCTCCTCCTTCCATTCCCCTCCCCTCATCCGCTGTCCCTCGCTCTCTTTCCCGCGCTTACTTGAGGCTGTGTGTGTGTAGCCGTTCCGCCTTGATGAGACAGGACAATTAACTGCCTCTGGACACTTTAAGAATCCAACGGCCCGTCCGTCCGTTCGTGTGGCTCGACCGTTCCCGCTCCTACCTCCGTCGGCATCGTGCTACCTACTTGTCTCTATAGTCATTCGTTGTATCTTATGAAACTTACTACTTTTTCTCTTGTTTCTTAACCAGCAGCAGCCGCTTACTTGTTTAAAGTATCGTCACTCTCTATTGTTAATCATCTAGTACATTTCATCGTTCTCATAATTGCTGTTATCTTGGGTTATCAATTCCTACCAAATTCGTCGAGCACCGATTCCAATCATTTCCTACGTCACCCACGCCTATTGACTTATAAAGTAATCGAGTGAACACACAAACGAACGAAGAAGCAAACTACACGTCGGAACAGCACCGCTGAAGCGCGAAACCCATTGCTGAGCTCCTACCGCTTTAATATCACCAGTCTACTTGTTTAATACTTTCTTTTCCTTACACATTGTGTCGGTGTGCACAGGTCTCAACAGTTTTCTGAGACAGTGTCGGATCAAGATATTTACACCTAGGCCCGTCAGCATTCAGCGCGTATTAAGGTAATGAATGTCCCGGAACGAACCTGCTTATGGGCGCACATTTCCTTCCTCCCCGCCCCAAGAACATCAAGTTCTGTATTGATCTGATTTGTATTTTGTTTTTGCATAGATCGTTTCGGGTGTGCGCGTGAACACCTCATCAGCACCGTACGAAAACCGACGAAAATACAGCTGCATCGCTGCTCGGCGCATTGATAGGACGCTGTAACTCGAGGTGTACATTCAGTTGTACATGATCCGGAGCTGTCGTCGGGTACCGACATCTCCCTTTCTTTCTAACCCGGTCTTCCTGTCGGTTCCTACGGGAAAGACGTTTCGAAACTTCCATCCTAGTGCATCGACACTTTTCTGTCAAGACGGCTATTTTATAATCCTTTAATCACCTGATCGCCCTCTTGGTTTCTTTCCTTTGCGCGCGCTTATCCCAGGTCGCCTGCGAGCCACACCTCCCTTAGGTACGACCTAGCGATAGAGCGCGCTGGGACAGCCGAAACGACTACTAGTAGCACCTCTGCCACTGCATAATCGCACTAATTTGGCGGGTTGGCTGTACTAATATACTGGACTCGCCCGCTGCCTAATAGGTATACTACGACTACTGCCTCCAATTCGTCTACCTAACTCGCTGTACCTTAGCTTTCTAACTCGTAGCGTCCGCTACCTTACGTCTAGGCTCAGGGACCATCGATCCACGCGGGAGCTTGTATTAGTATTATTGTTGTCTGTAATTTGGCCCGCCAGTGGTCAGCATTCTTAGACGAGAAAAACAACAATCGCGATCCTTTCACGCCCCCCTGCAGCCAAAAATCTCCCGACAAAGAACGGGCTATCTTTAGTCGCAATTTGACGACCAGTCCCGCGAAGTGCCTTTTATCTTCGAAGAATCGCGCCGGCAAAACCTGAAACCCAAGGTCGATTGCCCCGATCCGCGCTTGACCTGGCGGTTTCGTATCGGCGGTTTTGTTTTCGTGTGCATTCTGCATTCTGCGTCTGCATCTGCATCAGTGTCCGTGCCAACACTGGCAGCTAACACGGCCAAGTCAAATAGTCAAGCAAAAAGCCAGCCAGCTAAGCGGGAGTGAGCACGTTCCATCGGTCGCCCTGAACGGGACTAATTAGGCGATTGGACAGTATTGGAGGAGCGTTGAACGGATCGGACCTGGTCGAAATACCACGCTCCCTTCTTTTCGTTTCTTTTCTGGCTGGATTGCAGTTGACCGATCCTTCGATCGACTGGCTAATTGATTGCTCGGCTTTCCCTCTTCTCTTCCACTCATTGCCGAAGGCGCGCCTGTTGCTGCCGTCGTTCGTCTCGCGCATTCCATACGGCATCTGGACAGTATCGCCACACGTGCCTTTCACATCCGGGAAATCGAGGTGAGGTAGCTGGATGCCACGTCTGTAGTCCAGGGAGACTGCCGCGCTCCTTGGTCTTGTGCACCACGAGACGCGACCATGGCCGCCACGCCACCTCTTTCCGACACCTCGTCGGCCGTGGCGCCAGCGCCTGCTTTCGTCGACGCCCAAGACAGCGATCCCTTTCGCTCCGCCGGCCCAACCCACCACCGCTTCTCCCACTTCAACGTCCAGCTGTTTGCCCTCGGCCCCAATGCTTCGCCCGCTCAGGCTAAACGCGCCTTGGAGGCCCATCTGGCCGAGACAGATCGGAGGATGGAGGAAGCTGGGAAGCTCGGCACCGCACTCGTCCAGCAGCGCGCCGAGCTCACTGAGCGCCTGAAGGAGGTTGAGAAGCTGCAGGCCGAGGACGAGCTGTCTGACGACTTGTGCCAGAAGCTCGTCGAGATTGAGAAGGACTATAACGAGGTGGCCCGAGAGAGCGCTCGGGCCTTTCTGCCCAAGTCACGCGTCCCTAGTAATGAGGCTGCCGTGGGTTCTCCCTTCGTGCCCGAAGGCAAAGGTGGTAAAGTAAGTTTCGATTCGACGGATTCGACGGGTCCCATGTAATATGGCCGGGGTGCATGTGCTTATACTGACTTCTGTCTCATTTACAGCGCTCCGTAAGCCCCTCTAAGTTCGAAGCCCAGGCCACTGCGTCCCCGACGAAGCTTAATGTGCCCAACCGCAAAATCCGAAACCAGCCTTCCAATCGCATCCACGATATTGAGTTTGCTGCTGAGATTAGTACTTCGCTGATCGCACAAGTTCGGAACCTACAAGGTTTGCTTGCTGAGAAAGACGAGGAGCTAAAGGAAATTCGGACTGAAAACTCAAAATTGGAATATGAACTGGAGGGCTTTCAACAACGGCTCAAGAATCTCGATGACAGCGAGCACCGCTACAAAGATGAAAACTGGAACCTCGAAACACAGATTCACGAACTGATGGCGAGGGAGAAAGAAGCGGCGGATCGCGAGAAGAAGCTGACACAGACCCTCAATCTACTTCAAGCTGAGAAGAATGCAAGCCAGCGAGAGCTGGATGAGATCAAGCTGAGCCATGCGAAGCTTGCCGAGGAACATGCCGCCGCCGTCAAACACCATGATATCGAGCTAGGCACAGCAAAGCGTACTATGGTCATGGCCGAGTCAGAGCGAGCCGCCATGCAGAGAAAGATCGAAGACCTGACGGGACAGAATACGGAGCTGGCTAAGGCAATGTCAATTTCGATTCGTGCTAAGAAATCAGAGCGCGAATCTATAGTCGGCATGAGTGACGAAGACTTCCAGACTGCGCACGACAACACGACCCCTGAACAATCTCCCCCAGCTTCGCCCGTCAAGGGCACACCGCGACATTCTATGCTGGAATCCGAGACTCTAAAGACATCTCTGGCTCATGCTCAACGCCTTATCCAAAGCCTACGAACCAACGTCCACCGAGAAAAGACGGAGAAAATGGAGAGCAAAAGACTCCTCCAAGAGGCTCGTGAAGAGATCGAGAAACTCCGCAGTGATCCGCAAGTCCCTAGTAGACGTGCCCGGAAAACTGACTCTAAGGAATTTAAGAAGCCCCCGCGGCTCTTAGGTGGTTTACGTAGCGCTCGCAGTGAGATCTTTACGGATGATCCCGCCTGGGAGGATCAACACGATATTGTCCCCCATCCCGTCTCGTCGCCTGTTACTCGCGAGACGACGATGTTATTTGACCCAGTTCCTGAACAGACCGATCATTTCGAGACCGCCCACGAGACGAGTGATGCCGCATTTGAAACTGCCAACGAGAATGCCACAGAAACTGATGACTTCCACACAGGCGCCGAAGAATTCTCGAGCGACGATGCTGAAACCGAGACCGAGAGCCCTTCTAAACGCCGCACTCTGACAGGCAGACCGCCGAATTTGTTTATGCAACGCACAAGGTCGATTGACAGCACCGCCTCGACTGAAGATGAAGACTTCCCTTACGAAGACATGAAAACGCCAACTCATCTGCCACCGCTTCATGCTAAGTTTCCTCTCCGCGTCAGTCGGGGCGCTTTCCGTCGGTCTAGGCATGCTAGCGAGGAGCCAAACCTGCAGAGCAGCCCAGCAAGTTTTGCGAATAGTAGCACCATGGGCACTCCTCAACAGCCTGCACAGAGCTTGGCTGCCGAGTTGGGTGACTTTGATGGTAGCGATAATGAGTCTAACATGTCGGCAACGCCAAGTAGGAGATCGATTAGAGGTCGAGCTATGACTCCGCCGCCAGCTCTACCACCACTGCCCAGAGTTATTATGGTTGACAGCGGCACGATGACCGAGCCATTGTATGACATTCCTGTCAAGGGTGCTACGGGTGCCGATAGACCTATATCTATGCACACGGTTGTCAGCAGATTTTCTACAGCTTCTGATTATAGTGATTCCGTCACTCATGATATTGATGAGAAGCTGGCTGAATTCCCGACACCGCCAACGTCGTCACCTAGGAAGGATTCTGCCTTGTTGCCATCGCTTGTGTTGTCCACAGTGCATTCTCATGATGTCGAGCCTCTTCCGGAACCTGATACACATACAGCTGAAATAGCTGCACTTCGAGCGGACCATGCAGAACAACTCGAGCGGTTAGCCACAGAGAAAGCCTCAGTTCATGCCGCTGCTATTGATGACCTGAAGTCGCAACATAACGATGAGATCGCTGCAGCCAAACACGCGCATGCTCAGGAGCTCGAGACTCTCCTCTCTGGCCACCTGGACGCTACTAGTGAAGCAGTAGCCGCTGCTCAAGCAGCTCATGCTCGTGAAATTGAATCGATCAAGTCAAGCCACGCAGATTCGATCAGCCAAGCTGCTGCTGATGTCCAGGCCTCTTATGAGCAGGGGCTTGAGAAATTGAAGAACCTCCATGCTCAACAACTGGCTCAAAAAGAAGCTGAAACCAAGGCCGCTCACGCTGCTGATATTGAAGCTTTGAAGAGTGCCTATGCCGAGGAGCTGTCTCGAAAGGAATCTGAAAGCGCAGCCGCCCATGCTGCTGATGTGGAAGCTCTGAAGGCTGCGCATGGTGAGGAGCTGGCTCGCCGATTATCTGAAAGCAAGGCAGCTCATGATGTCGATATCGAAGCTTTGAAGACCGCCCATGCCGAAGAAATATCTCGCAAAGAGTCCGAGCTTAAAGCGGCGGCATCGGCCGAATTGGAAGCTGCTAAAGTCGCTCACGGTGAAGAATTAGCTAACTTCAAGAAGGAGCAGGATACAATTCATGCCACTGAGCTGGCTGCGTTGGTTGCAAGCCATATTAATAGCGTCGATGCTACGAAGAAAGAGCTGTCTGACGCGCATGCTAGGGAATTGGAGGACCTCAAATCCAACTATGTTGAACAAACTGAACAAACTAGACAGTCGATGGACGCTGCGCACGCCGAAAAATTAGAGAGCCTTAAGACAGCGCACCTGGAGCACATTGACGAGATTAAGAGTTCCCTTGAGGCTACACACGCCAAAGAACTAGAGTCTCTCCAAATTGCTCATGCTCAGCAAATACTGCATGCTAGGAACGAGATCACTACTGCTCAAACCACTACAATTGCTTCACTTACCGAATCGCACAACAAACAGTTAGACGACGCCAAGAACAGTCTGCATAAATTACACTCTCAAGAGCTAGAGTCTCTGAGAGCCTCGCATTCCCAAGAATTGGAATCTCTGAAAGCCACGTACACCAATCAGATCGATGATCTCAACAGAGAAAAAGACGCTACCCACGCTGCCGCTCTAGCTGCACTCATTGAGTCTCATAAGAAGCAATTAGGTGAACTCAAGGATAGTATGGGCGCCACCTATGCTCAAGAACTGGAACGTCTCAAAGCTTCTCATGTTGAAAAGCTTGACGAGCTTGGAAATGAAAAGGATGCCGTCCACGCTGCAGCACTTGCCGCCATGATGGCAACCCATGCTAAACAAGTGGAAGCTCAAAAAGCTGATACCGAGGCTGCCATGTCTAGAGAAATTATTGCTCTTAAAGCTGCGCACGCGCAAGAAATCGAGACACTAAATAGCCAACATGCTGCAGCTCATGCTAAGGAACTAGATGGATTCAAGGCTGCTTTAGCGAAGCAAGTCGAGTCTTCGAAGAGTGAGGGTGATGCGGCCCACAATGAGCAAATCGAGGCATTGAACGCTGCTCACATAAAAATTATCGAAGCTCATAAGCGTGATGCCGAGATCGCACAGACTCAGGCTTTGGAAGCCCTCAAGTCATCACACGAACGGGAGGTTGAGACGCTCAAGAGCGAACACGCAGCAGCAATAACTAAAGAATCGGAGCTGCTAACTTCGAAGCATCTTGACGAGCTGAACAACCTGAAGGCTGGACACGCAACATCTAGAACTGAAGAACTGGAGGATTTGACCAACAAACATCTCAGCGAACTGAAGAGCTTGAAAGATGAGCACGAAACTTCCAAGTCACAGCTTCGTGAAGAGCTTGGCATTGCGCATCTGGCGGAGCTCGAGGCTCTTCGCCAGGATATCGGTGCCACCCATGCTAAGGATATCGAGTCATTGGGCGCCAAACATGCAGAGGAAACGGAGGCTCTCAAGAGGGAGCACCAAGCTACGATAACCCAGCAACTTCAAGAATTGGTAGATACCCACTCACAAAAGTTAGCCGATCTCCACCGAGAAAGCGAACAAGCAAGATCCGAGGGGATTGCGGCGTTGAATGCTGGCCATACTCAAACCCTCAGTGCATTGAAAGCCGACCACGAAGCTCAACTGGCACAGAAGCTGCAAGAAATATCTCGATCTCACGCACAAGACCTAGAGAAGCTTCACCAGCAGAGCGAATCGGATCAGTCTCGTGAGCTTACTGCATTGGCTACCCAGCATCACACCGACCTGGAGACGGCGAAGAGCGAGCTCGAACAGGCACGCCAGAAAGATCTTGCGGACCTTGAATCTACTCATGCCGCTGCCATAGTGTCCCTACGCGCCGAGCACCAGACTGTACTAGAACAAAGCTTAAAGAAATTGGAGGCAGAACACTCAGCAGCCCTGCAGGCTGCCGAAAGCCAGAGAGACGCTAGCCAATCTGAAGCTCTTGAGGCGCTTAAAGCCGGGCACTCCCAGCAGTTGGATCAGTTGAAGAACAACAGCGATGCTACTCTTGCTCGCGAGCTGAATACACTTAAGCAACAACACGCGCAGATTCTTCAATCACAGGCTGAAGAAAGCAATGCCAGATACCTCCGAGACCTAGATGCCCTTCGAAACGAGCATCGCCAAATGAGCGAGGTTGCGCTTACTCAACAGCACGAGACGCTTACTGCTCACTACAAGCAAATTCTTGATACCGAGATTCAAAACCTTCGTGACATGCATGCTGCGGAGCTCGAGGCTCTCCGCACCAGCTTAACTATAGTTCAGCCTGATTTAGGATATTCTGCGATAAGTTCGGTCCAAACAGAGCCAATCGAGCTGCCTGAACTTAAGAGCCCTAGGCGGGAGGCATTTATCATTCCGCGAGACGGTGAACTGGCGACTGCACACTCGCTTTCAAATGGTGCACTCAAACAGTCCAAAGGTATAAACGCACCAATTATTGCCGAGGACGAAACGCGTCAGTCGCCGAGTGCTACCAGGCCTGAAACTCCCGATTCGCAACGACCATTCAAAGAAATCACAACCAACACTAACGCTCGGTCATTGCGAAAGCTCGCCACGAGTACTGCTCACCAGAGCTCTCAGACAATGCTGACGTCGGAGGGCTTAGACCTACTAATGAAGAATCAACACTCGACCCCAGTAGTTTCAAAAGGTGAAGAAGTTGGTTCTTCGTTTGACGAGCCTACAGCCGCAACTCCCTCCACGGTTCGCATTAGACGCTCGTCCACCGATAGTACCGGTAGTGTAATACGCACAAAAAACATCGCTACTTCTGAGCCTTTCCCTACCCGCCGGCCTGGAAGTTCTGCTAGTGCTCGTAGTTCCGCACAAAACCGGCCACCATTACCCCAAAATCATCGTGAAGTCATTGAGGCTGCGCGGACTCATTCGGCCCACGGCGGGAAGGGTAGCATGGGCCCCCCATTATTGCCCGCATCTGCATACCGCCCTTCATCCTCTCGCCCGCAAACACCAAGTAACAAACCACCTATGTCGCCCGCCTCCGTTGTCAGAGGGACAATCACACCTCGCGTTAGTAAGACTCCGGGGTATGCAGATGTCCAGTCGCTGACTCGGCTACCCATGCGGAGCAGGCAGTCATCCATATCTTCTTTCGCATCGGAGATTGATACCCGATTCAACATCCACAATGGAATGGGTATGGAGCCGTCAGGGTTTGGTCCTACCACCGATCCTCGTATGATCCAAGCCGTCACTCAAACAATGATTGGTGAATATCTATGGAAGTATACTAGGAAGACTGGACGGGGCGAAATGTCTGAAAACAGACATAGACGCTTCTTCTGGGTGCATCCGTACACTCGAGCTCTCTACTGGAGTGATAGCGATCCAGCCGGCGGTAACCGCGGCGAGATGAAGGCCAAGAGTGTGCCGATCGAAGCTGTTCGGGTGGTAGCAGATGATAACCCTATGCCTCCTGGACTCCATCGCAAGAGTCTGGTTGTGATTGCTCCTGGTCGGACAATCAAGTTCACCTGCACGACTGGTCAGCGCCATGAGACATGGTTCAATGCTTTGTCGTACCTTTTGTTACGCTCAGGCAACGAAAACAAGCAAGATGTCGAAGTGGCTGGCAACATCACTCAAGAAGATGTAGATGAATTCAACCCCCCGATCCACCGCCGACCGGCCAACGGTCATAGACCTCATCCGCCACCGTCTCTTTCGTCGTACCACTCGAGGACGACTCGCAACGAGTCACCCAACCTCGAAGTATCGATGGATATTCCAACCTTGACACCTACTCATGAGAAAGATGCTGCACGTACTGGTACCTTTGGCAGATTGAGCGGCTACTGGAAGTCTAGCAGCCTAACCCGTGGTACCTTCAGTAGCCTAAGAAGTCGAAGCTATCAACCTTATGATAGTGCTATATATGAAGCCAGCGAGGTTCCTGATAGTGCTGAAGATTTAAGGCAAATGATCGAGCAGCAGGATAGGGAATCGGACAGGCTTGAGAATGTGCGAGCTTGCTGTGATGGTAAGTCAACCTAGCATGCACCGCGTATGCTTATACTAACTCGTGTAGGGAAACATGATGTTGGCACACTGTCTCATACTTCAAAACGCGGTCGTCTTCCGAACTTCCAGACTCACTCGCACCCCGGGCCATCAGGCACGCAATCAATGGCGGGTTCCATGCGCTCCCGTACATAAACCAACCGTTTTACCTAGTACTTATAGGATACGGGATGGGCATTCTCCAATTTCTTTATCGTCAATCGTTCAATAATTCCGCTTACATCTCACCACTGAGATTACGAAGACCCCGATGGGATCTCACGAAGCCTACGATCTTTTTTCTTTCTTTTTGTTTTTTTTCCTCCATACACCCACCCTGCTGTACCACTTAATCGTGGGCTCTCATCCAACCGAACACCTCTCGAAGTTACGCACGTGGTCATTAATCCTAATGGAACATCGTGGAAACCAAAATACCCTAAGCACTTCTGTCTGATTGATTTCTCTCTTCGCTATGGGCGAGGATTATGGGCTTGAGATATAACCTGACGACGTTTGGGCACTCACTATACACCAACCAATCCGGCCATTTGGGGGAAGAATGGAATGGAGGCTTCGAGCGTCATGGTTTTTCCTCTGTTTGTTAAGGGGGGAAATAAGTTAGCACTTTCCCCCCTGTCTTCTTTTCGCATTTTGTCAGACTATCATTGTTGGTGGGTGGTGTTAACGAGAAAATGGGTTCCCCTTGTATCATTGTTGTTTGGTTCTATGCTCTTGTGGTCTTTTGCCCCTCCCTATCATATCCGTGAAATAAATAAATAATCGACTTGGGCAACAAGTAATGCCTTTGTCGTGGCTTGATGGGGCATGGCTGGCAAGGCTAGGCCGAGGTAGAACGTGGAATATGATAATTTTATATCTTGAGCGTTGTGTCTTGCGGGATGTGCGTGCTTGAATTGAATGTTATTGTTTGCGTAATGTGTTGGGGAGTATGCCTAAATATGCGAAAGTAATCGGGTACTAACAGAATGAGATTGTTGCGTGGGGTGAGTGATTAGCAACATCTGATCTTGGAGTTATGTTCTAGAGGGGGATTAGGGTATAGAGAAGTGGGAAGGGGAGCGACGATATTGGTGAGGACTTCAGGCAAAGATATTCTTGATGGGCTGAACGCGTGATAGCTGCTCCGCCTATAGAAGTAGTTAAATATTGCTATAAGTGTGTAGACTACGCAGGATCGGTTAAATGGGAATAACCCTTTCCTCAATTGCTGCCGCTTGTGAAGAGAGTTTGTGCCTGACTTACGTATCTAGTGCGGTACCCAAGGTGGAGTGTGTAAGGGGAGAAGGGGAGGGAGGGGGCTGCTAGCTGGCTCAGCTATTGAGTAGCTGAGTCAGTCAGTACATATGGGATGTGTGGGGATATTGAAGTGATTCTCACCTTGGGCCTATGCCCAAGCTGAAAGGGGGTCTTCCCTTCAAGAGGCAGGCCTATCTTGAGGCCTTCAAGGTCAATTACCATGTATCTACTTTTGGACGGAGAATCTCGCGACCACGAGAAAATCCAACCAGAGTCAATTGATGAAGACGCGAATGTGTGCCCCCTCTGTCTACCCTTTTCGCCCTAGAGAGGCTTACCTGGCTATCTATCTCTAACTTTCAGACTCAAGCCAGAAGTGGCTCTCCTTCATGTGCCTGGTGGGCTCACACATGCCACTTCAATGTAAGTAAGGGGCTTTACGGGGTGTTGGACTATCTGGACGATCTATAGCAGTCGCGAGATTTTAGTGAAGAATTGAAATATAAGTTGGATTGAATTGCGCTTGCCTTCGATCGGAGATTTCGCAATGATTAAACTTCCTGCATACTAAATCTATATCGACCAAAAAGCCTAAGGTCTATGCCCGTATTACTTGTTCCAGTTGCTCTGGCAGCGCAGGCCTGCTCTTTCAATTCCCTAGAGGTGAGTGAGGGCCGTCTGGGCTTTAGTTTAGCAGTGCTCCTTCACACGGAAACTGGCACTCTTCGCTCTTCAAATTTCTTTCAATCTAGTGTAGATGCGCTCTACCTTGAAATAAACTACCCTATCCATGGTGTGGGTATTGAGTGCGTATAGTCTGGGAAATACGGCAGGACGAAGGACGATCGGTTCCGCCTGTTTGGATCTGGCTCTTCGCTAACGATTGTACTTACTTACTTACTTACTCTGGCTAACCTAGCGCAGGTACACTATGCGTACGATCGTATGTTTTGCATTGGAGTTTTGGTGATGTGTCTGTGCTTGCTTCATCTTTGGTTTAGTGCAGGTGGACACACGCTGGTGCCTCAGACGAAGGATCCGAGCTCTCTAGGCTAGACAGGCAAGACCCCAATTGCATCGGCGTGAAACTGCCCGTGTCTTCCGTTGATGGGCTTCGCTTCATTTCTCTACATTGGGGCGTTGGACATCTATACTATTACTTAATAGGACCGTATAGCTCCACCGCGCACGTGGAACGGGGATGCCAAGCGGAATGATTATAGAGAGCAAATAAAAAGTCTGCCAGTGCGAGCTTTTACGGGTTATCCCATTCCTATGACTTTTCTCGGCCCCAATTGGGGTACGGTCAACAACATGCAAAAGCCACGCACCGTGGTTCAGTTTGATCTCGCCGTATATATATTGCAATGCTGTTCGTGTATATGCGTACTGCTAACGACGGCATTCACACAATCATACCTAAGTGTACATGGTAGGGCAGACGAAAATGCTCGTCGCAGATTTTAGAGCTCCCAGCGCGCTCAGCTGTGGACCCCTGGAATTAGAATGCTGGAGTAATGTTGCATTCGATTAGGTAAATCAGTTACCGCTATTGTGGAAGAGAAAACTTTTCTGGGGAAACCAGGCTCGACCAGGTATTGGGCCTGTATGGGAATCGCGTGGCAGAGCCAACCGGCGGCAGGCAATCGATCGGGATCCTTTTTGGGGGGGCAAGGAAGTTGAATCGCTTTGGGCAATGTAATGAGTGATCTACTACTTGCGATTCAGGCCATGGTACCTCGATCCAAAAATCAAGTCTAGGTTCTCCTTTCTCTGCGCCTTGCCTACGGCCAGTTAGGGTTGACCAAGACCTATGCTACGAGACGAATGAAGGATCGAGTCGTTGAGCGAGGCGGAGCAAATACATCGATGTCCATGTTGTAGGATCAAATTCGCTCATACATTTACTGTCGGCCTCACTTACGGAGCTACAGAATAAACACCTTTAACCATCTCACATCCGGTGTCTCCCCGACGACTAGCATACCTGCTAGCCCTGGAGCTCCAAGAAAATAGTAGGGCTCGTTAGCAACAAAGAAACCGTTCCTGCGAATGACAACCTTGAAGGATCGCCGCTAGTCAAGTGTTTGTTCCCCCGGCCCCAGACTAGAGCTGAGCTGTTCATGACTACCAGTAGTCTGTGAAGCCGACCTGCACTAGGGTCTGAAATATCTGGAGCTCTCATATTTTAGCTCGTCCCAGCTTCGAGACGAGATCTAGCCGTCTATACTTTCCCAGATTGGATTCGAAGGCCCAATAGCTTGGCTGTGCATTGAAAATGGCACGCGGCGCCCTTCAAGCTTGAATATTAGTGTGAAAATACTTCCACCAACTCTTGTCATCCAGATCCCTTACTGTTCCCCCAACAAGAGGGTTGGTCGACCTGTCTTGACCAGAATATCAGGATGTGATATTTCATCAATAAGCATTTTATCCCACCAACGACGAACATTGGTCCTCAGCTTTCACGATGGTGAGCTCACAAGCCGCTGAGCAGGTCAACTATGCTACCACGGCTCTGTCATTGTTCATCTTAGTGGCGCGGATCGTCCTCTCGTTATGGCGCCGGGAAAGGATCGATACTAGTTTCTGTCTTGTTGTCGCCTCAATCGTGTTTGTTCTCGCAAGAATAATCGCCAACGTGTATTATTTGAGCTATGGCAATGCGGCGGATGCTATCAAACACGCGGGGTATTTTCAGGAATCGAACCTACAAGACGTCAAGACTGGCTCTATACTCGTCCTAGTGGCTAGAGTCTTCATCACGATTATAATATGGCTACAAATCTGCATACTCCTCTTGTTCTACTCTCGAATTACGCGCGGTGTAAACTGGGTAGCGAAGATCGTCAAATTCACATGGGCTGCCGTCGCTGCCACCTTCGTCGCCATCATACTCGTCACGTTCCTTGAATGTCGGCCCTTCAGCCTGTATTGGCAGATCACGCCTGATCCCGGAAAATGTGTTCACGCGTACGGGCAGCTTTATACCCAGAGTATCAGCAACATCATCCTCGACATATTACTCATCATAACCGCGTATCCGATGATTATTCTACGAAAACGCACCGTGGCCGAGTACATCACACTGTACACGCTATTCGCCCTTGGCACGTTCTGCATCATCATCAGCATCATCCGAATGGTTTACGTGAGCGACAGCGGCTCCGCACAGACGACGCGGAGCTTATGGGCCTCTGTGCAGATGCTTGTGTCGACGTTTGTGGCGAATGCGCCGAATATTTACGGATCGATTCGTGCTCTGCGGCTAAAGAATTCCACAAAGGGGAATACTCCGCCTCAATATCATCTGAGCACGGTTAAGAGCAAGAGGTTACGGCCTGTGACGGATTCTTGGATGAGGATGGATGACGAGCATGATCTCAGCTTAGCGCCCAATGGACAGAGTGCTATTCGGCCACTCCCTTCATCCGCGACCTTCTACCACGACGAGAATTCTGCCACGCCGTATACTCATCATATGCCTTCCCAGGATAGCCTCAGTGAAAAGTCCGTCAAGTCTCATCACCGCACAACTGAGGACTCGATCACCTTGGATGCGACCTCTCAGACAGGGCTGCGGATTAGCTCTGGGCCACCACGCGACGACCGCCATTAATCACATCACATCAGCGTCCCGAAAGTATGTAAATATAGGCTTTGATGGTTTCAGATCTATGTCCAAATGCAGTTTTTCCTTGCACTTTTCTTTTATCATGAGTAACAGATGCGGTCTAGGAGGGGATACCCTGGAGTGGACTAATTAGGTCGGCGTTTAAAGGAGTCGATGCATTGGTCTCGGTGGTGGGTGGACATCTGCGGCGAGTACCCGGTACCTTCAAATGAAACTAATATTCTTATTAATGATATCCATTAGCCATTGAATTCAGGCCAACTTGGGCATGCTTCCGAGTCTGACAAAATAGCTACAAACGCTAGCGCATCTATCTATATATACAACTACGAGCCTAGCTGTGATTGTTTGGTTACAACGCTGTTGAACTCCGCGGTGGCTGCCTGCACCATCTCATCGATATCATTGTCCCAGATCGTGTAGTAAAGTACGCTGACTCTAGATAAGTATTTTTCATGATCGTTTCTGTCCACATCCTTATTCATCCATTGGAAGAGGTCGACGGCCTGCCGTGTAGCACCAGGAAGCCACTGGTCGCGATCGAACCGCATCGTGTTGTATGCGGTGAGTGCGTCGCGCGATATCTGGACCTTACTCTTCCCTGTGTTGTTAGCTCGGACTGCTTCATCTGCAGCCTTCAGCACGGTGGCCAACACTAAGCCATCCTCGATACCAAACCCGGCACCCGAGCCGAGATGCGGCCCCGAGGCGTGTGCCGCGTCTCCGGCAAGCGCTACGGCTCCGACGTTGTAATATGGCGCAGGATGATCGTACATGTCGAAGATCGCCCACTTGTCCAGCTTCTCAGGCAGCAGGTTCACGAGACCCCGGACAACAGGATGCCAATCTGCGTAAGCATCGATAACTTCTTGCTTTGTCCCTGGAGCAGTGTGCCGTTCTAGCGGCCAAGGATTCGGGTCCGTGACCACGAACAATGCATTCAGGAGAGTCCCATTTGCGACCCCGTATGTTATGGCATGGGCACCTGGTCCATTATACATGAACCGACGCTCAGTTCTCGTCTCGTCCAGAACCTTCCGCGCCTGATCCATGGGAATCAGGGCTCTGAAACAGAACTTGTTCGTGTATCGTGGGTACGAGGCCGGATTTGCCTCACCAAGGATGAGTTGGCGCACCCTTGAGCGAATCCCATCACATCCTATCACTGGGTTCGGAAGGGATGTTAGTCACGACTCTACTTTTCAATTGAGGCGTAGCAACAGGACTAATACCGATATCAGCCTCATCCAGGCTCTCATCTTTGAATTTCAAAGCGACCTTTCCATCCTCTTTCTGAACCGCCGAAGCAAGCTCTTTGCTGAATCTCGCCTTCTCGCGCGGGATCAGTGTCGACCACGCCTCAAGGAAATCAGACCGCCTGCCGCCCTGGAAAGCGTCTATGCCAATGAGAAGTCTCGCGATGATCTCGTTGGTGCCGTATCCGTCGACCCATTGGAAGTAGTCCTCGTCGTCGGTCGACGAAGCCACCTTCTTGTATATCTCGTATACCTTCGGATCGACAACCTTCAACGCACGCTCGGCATTTGGACTGAACCCAATACCTGCGCCGATCTCCGTGAAGGCTGGCGCGCGTTCGTAGAGAGTGTACGATACACCACGCTTCTCGAGCCCGAGCGCGAGGATAACACCCGTGATACCTCCGCCTACTATGGCTACGTGTAGGCCGGTACTGGTGCCAACAGTCATGGTTACAGTTTTGGAGTGGCGATCCTTCTAGCCTCTCTGGGCTCCTTACTAATTTGAACGACAAAGGGAGCTATGAGATTCGACCCGAGTGAAGAGAAAAGAATGAACAATGGCAAGCCTGCGACTCGCTGAGGACATGCACCATACGCAGGTGTAACCAAACCGCTCTCAGAGCTATTTATTAAGTTGATCCGGCATGATCCTGGTCTTCTTGTCCGACTCTAAACGCCACCATTCTTTTAGCTCCGGCAGAACTCGGGGTAGCCCTAGTCGACCTGAGAGTTTAGGGGTGCGCAACCGTAGAAATAGAAGATCATGGGACATCTCTCCAACATGCTGTGGGGTGGTGTACTATTACACGAAAGAGGTAATAGACCGGGAAATTGGCTCGGCTCTCTCTGACCGGTTCTTGCGGAATGGAAGCAACGATAGTATATTGGGCCGCGGAGCAATTAAGAGGTCTATCATGGCTAGGCGTTCATAGGTATCATACGTAATGAATGATTATCGATACTGCAGCTTGTTGTACCGAAACCTGATCGGCGAAAGTTGTCGGAGCTTAGCTGGGGAAAGGAGCCGGAGCCCCGAACGTGGACTGTGGCCGGGGAAGCCTATCCCCCCCCTCACTTGATCTGGGATGAGACGAATAAAAGAAAGACGTTCACACACAAATGAAGCGTTAGGTCAGTCATCAAGTGAATCTAGACCTAGAAGGTCTAATTTTTAAGTCGCGAAATACGGAAAAAGGAACGATGGAAAAGACTAACGATAGGCGTGGCGAACAGGTTCTCCTCACGGGTAAGTTTGGCTATCGACGATAACCTCGTACACTAAACCTAGTTTGATATCGGGGGCGCAAAAGTCGCTGATTGGAATTCGCGATCAGGAGGATCCGGATTCATTGCTTCGCACGTTCTTGATACCCTATTGGATGCGGGGTGAGCACTACACTGAAGATACGTTTTTGGATACTTACTGACGCGCTTACCTGTAGATTCCAAGTTGTCGTTACCGCCAGGTCAGATGAAAAGAGGAAGAAAATTGTAGAATCTGTCAAACCACATCTCCTCTCTTATGCGGTCGTCGAAGACATTGTCAGAGAAGGCGCGTTTGATCATGTAAGTATTTGCGACGACGTCGTTGTCTAATGGCATGCGATCTGTGCTCATGACTTACTTGTATTAGGTATTCCAAACGCAGGCGCCCTTCGACTACGTAGTCCACACCGCATCTCCTTATCATTTCAACGTCCAAGATCCGGTGAAAGACTTTCTCGATCCGGCTATAAAAGGTACGACCGGCGTGTTGAAGTCCATCAAAGCGTACGGCCCAACAGTAAGACGCGTGGTCATTACGTCTTCCTCGGCGGCCATCTTGAACCCGGACAATCACGCGAAGGTCTATGACGAGACATTTTGGGCCCCCACGACATTTGAAGATGCGATAAATTGCCCTGCCAAACACGCTTACAGAGCAAGCAAAGTATGTTAAACTCTCGCTGCAATGCTGGGTCCGCATGCTGACAGTCTACAGGTCCTTGCTGAGAAGGCAGCATGGGCATTCGTCGAGAGCGAGAAGCCAAGCTTTGATTTGGCCGTCATCAACTGCACTTACGTATTTGGACCTATACAGCGAAAGCTTCCCAGCCTCGAGGCAATGAACACTTCGAACCACCGCTTCCGCGACATGGTGCAGGGGAAGATGAAAGACGGCATCGACCCCACGGCGCCCGTCTTTACGTGGGTCGACGTGCGAGACGTGGCGCTGGCGCACTTGCGGGCCATGACGGTGCCAGAGGCCGGCGGCAATCGCTTCTACGTCGTGGGTGGCCATTTCGCGAACACGCAAATCGCAGACATAATCCGAGAAAAGTTCCCGTCATTGGCGGATCGACTCCCGGCAGATACCGTGAGCGACTTTCCGGATGACGTGTATAACTTCAACAACGGCAAGTCGAGGGAGCTTCTAGGGATCGAGTACACGAGCCTTGAAAAGAGCGTCGTCGATACTGTGAAGTCCATTTTAGAGCGGTTCCCTGACCTGTGAGGTATTTTATTTGCGACACTCTATGCTTCGGAACCCTCAGAGATTAGAGGTTAGAAGGGACAGTGCATACATTTTCTGTAGGCTAATAGGACTGTATTTCCCTCTACGTGTGCCGCTCGAGCGTAGTCATTTGGACGTTTGCATGGTGACATTTTCACGGCGTACCCGTTCGTGGCAGGAATGCCGTACAACGCCAACGCCGACCGCGCATGCACCGTCAGCCAAGCGACCTGATAAGAACGGCAGAGTTGAATAGAGATAAAAATCTAAAATATCTGGGGCTAGCCAGGCTTTCAGACCTCCCTTGCGTGTTTCGCTGCCGGCTTGTTTGCCTCTTGGGGGCTTAATAGCGTTGCTATGACATGCACCCCAAATTCCCAACTCGAGCAGGTCAAAGGGTAGAGTGGAAGGTGGTTCTAGAAGTATATCCCGGCTACAGTCATATCGATCTTCTTGTTATTAGTCTTTCAACCGATTCCAGGTACCACCAAGAGAACCCCTGGTGGTACACCAAGACTATCAAGTGATCTCGCAGTGACTCACTCCGCAAGATCGCAGTTCATCATAGAGCGTCTCCTATGATTCAGAGCGGTGTATTTATCTACATTATCTGCCAATGAAAACGGTGGCAGTCTTAAGGGGTACACAACACGCCACGCTTCGAGGACCCCCCTACATACATGTGCATACACACCTGTTGGTATTTCTTGTTAAAAGAGACTCAGTGGAATCTTGCTCGTTGCGAAGTGCTCGCCCTATCCGAAATTGCTGTTGCTCACATGATTGGATCATTCCCGTTGCGAAATACTACCCAATAAAGCGGATAGCGAATGAGAATTCGCGAAATCGACGTGTTGGGGGCCATCTTTTATCTAAATGTAAGACTTGCATAGCTCATGCATTAGCAGGTGGCGCTATGCCACATGTCAAGCATAAATCGATGCACGCTGCCTCCAACACGTCGCCGGGCTGGTGGCAGCCCAATTATCGTGTAGTTGACACCCTTACGGCCATAGCCCCAAAGCAGGTTCAATTTCCCGGCCATGGGTCGGTCATCTGATGATCTCACATGAGTCTACGACGTTGATTCGGCCGTATGCCGTTCTTGAATACAGCCTAGATGCAAACACGGGTTGCTACTGCGCTGGTATCTATTTAAGGAGGCGGTTGAGATATATATGGCTTAGTGCTACCCGCCTCGCTCCCCGAAACGTGTGCTGAGGCTCCCAGATTTCGGTTTGCAATCGTGATGCCACGCAGACATAGAGAACGCCACCCCTCGACATGGCTTCGTCAATAACAACTTCCGTACTCAGGGCTATAACGACACAAGAGGCCATCCTCCCTCGCCAAGTCATAACGCAGACAATTACTAATGATGACTACACATCTACTGCCATCGTCACGCTTGGGCCGGGCGACCCTTCGAGTGTTCCGCTAGATCCATCAAGCGATCCACCGGGCTCGAGCGGCTTATCCTCGACAGACATCGGGATAATCATCGGGTCCATAGCGGGTGCAATTGTCTTGGGCCTAGTCATATGGTTCTGCTGTTATGCTCGCCGACGCATGGAAGAGGACTATTACGAATATGAAAACGACAGCCAGATGGCCACTTATGATATAATGCAGCCTCCTCAAAGAACATATTGGCCACGTTTCCCCGCATCAATACCTCCGCCAGACGTGCCCACGTATGTCGCAGTACCGCCCCGAAGGACATATACGGCCAACGGGGCTGGACGAAGGCCTACTGTGTCATATGTGTACTGAGACGAATAATGATCCTATGAAGTTTTATGATGATACCCCTGAGAAGCGGGGCTCTATATGGACCGCTGTCTTCAACCCGGACGGATAAACAGGACGTCTTGTGCCTCTTAATGCTTGGATCCTTTCCTTCATTGGCAGGTGTTGGATCGAGGTCGTTTAGCTCGAGCCATTCGTATGCGAAACGAATCGAGTACGTGGAAACTTCCTCATATCGACGGATGCACCTAACGATGGATAGGAGACAGTGCTTGTGGAGAGTCGTGGTTCTACCTAATTTCTCCCTGACGAACATTGCCACTGTGATGAAATCACGGTTTCGGTGCGGTCGACGAACGCTTCGAGAGTTGGGATCTGTCGAATGACTTTCCTTAATCTCGTCTTTTTGGAGGGACTTCTCTAACTATTGGTGGCTGGACCCTAACCTTCTCAGCCATTGTTCACCTCCTGCTCTATCTTGGGAGAATCTTCGGTAATTCATTAGCTATTAATACTCGACATCTTGATTACATAATTATGAAGTAGTGGCCCTAGCTGATCGTATTAATACTTGATGCCCTCTACCTTCATCTTGTCGTTTTCCTCCCTCACTCCTAGTACACGAAGAGCTTCTATATTCTATTTTTTTGTGGGATTGACCATAGCTTCCTCATGAGCTAGAGCTCAAGCTCCTGCTCAATAGCAGTACTGCTTATGACCTCTTCAGCTTCTTCAGCTGTCTTTGTGGCGCCGCCATGAGCTTCGACTCCCAACCCAAAGCGGCCCGAATCGGGCATCAACTAGTAACTTGAAGCTCTGCGCTGATGTACCACGGTACTAGTGAGGAGTTGCCATGCTAATTTCTGACGTACGTAAGCGTGTAACGGCACGCAACCACACTAGCCAGCATATAAGCCATCTGACCCATCCAAGCTAACAGCCCAAGTTTCTGTCTACTCTGTATAACAGTAATAGTCCCACTTTGTTATACTGCCAGCAGCAGCTATGACATGGCGTGCTCTTTGTAGGTCACAGTATACGAGCAATGTTTAGCATGTTATCTTCCAAGTCTATGTTGTCAGAAAAGTCTGAATGCAATAATTTTGAATGTTAGCACAAATATCCTCACGTGTGAGTCTCGACCTTTCAAGTATAGTATACGGTATACAAGGAGGCAAATAGGGGTTAGTCGAATCCACACTAGAGATAAAAAGGGGCTTCACTGCATACAGGACTACAGATAAAATAAAACAACTACGGTATTTTCGTGGGTTAAACTTTGTTTAAACTTCTGTGACCGGGAAAGCCCTCAATAGATTGACTTGGCCTATCTCTTAGGACGGGATTCTTCGGAATAGTCTTTCGTCTGCCAAACCTCGCTATATAAATCTGATGTGGCGAGATGCTCGTTTGTTAAAGTTTTTCGTCCGCTATAGATTCTATTAAATATTGTATTGAGACTTCTTCAATTTATATAGGATTCTCCTCGTAAATCTATGCGCATAATTTGAAGAGCAACTACTAACATACCTAGGTAGGTTGACTAGAAGAAGTTTGAAGATTCAGATATGGGGACTTCACTAGGTTCCACTAAAACCACAACTCTACCGGAACTGTGCGTGGATGCACATTAGACCTTAAGGACGCGCGACTATGTGTTTGAGCTTGTCCCTAGTGTCGTCCGGCTCCGAGTATACCGTTCGAAAGCACACCAAGCATCGTAGAGAGAGCCTAACGCATCAGGGTTCCTGCGAACATGTTGTCACACGGGGACCTGCAACGGAGATACGGAGATATCGGAGTAAGCCCAAGGGACTGTTGGCTGCAGAAGACTTCTGAAAATAATGCCCAACGAGAGGGGCTATAGCCTATCATAACAGACTGTACCTAGATACCTAGGACTTTCCTTCTTCTATATAAGGCCTGAAGATTCCTGGGAGAAAAGGAGAGAAACCTAGGAATCAAAGGACCTTGAGACCCCTAGTCAATTATTAATGAATTATGACTAAGTTCCAAGCCCTCTACAAGAGCCCTTGTCACACATGCGAACTTCTAAAGGCAGAGTTGATGCTAGGCAGGTCGGTAGTTCCCTTGGAGCTGACTAAGATAGCTATAATTGAACTTGTTAAGATATGACGAGTAGAATTCGATCGTAAAACAAAAGTCGGCAGTCTTATGAACCATCATGAAATATATCAAGTAGACTCATTGTACATGCTCTATGAACAACGAATGCTGGATATTGAGAGATATGTTCTTCAGATACTTTTAACCTGCTATAAGAATTGAAACTACCCTACTTATATTAATGCAATGAAAACTCAAGTTTAATTGTATATTGAAGTGGTGTAGGTCAGCGACGTTCATGTATTCGGTCAGCCGCAAATGACCTGACCGAAAGTGGTATATAAAAGAAGACGTCAAAGTGCCCGACAGAGCAGACAGGACATCATGGAATTACTGCTCATAGCTTATGCGCATTAGTTTCAATAAAAATAACGTCCTGTTCTCAGGATCACTCAGTTTCCCATTTCATTACGCGGGAAATTAAAGCCCTAAGGTCTCAGCAAGTGTAAGTACGGCCCGCCTCTTGAAGACTTGGGCTCCAGTATGTGCACTGGCCCATGGAGCTCACTTTACTATTATGCATTCAAGGTGTATCGACTTGCGCGTGTGATGGCTCTGTGAATGATGTACCTAATGCCCCAGCTATGTCATTAGCATTATACTCATCATACGAAATTCTTCCTCTCCACATCACCCCATTTGTGGAGGGTTGTGAGGCGTCCACGAACAGTAAGTATCGACCTTGAAATGAGGTCCGTTATTGGTGACCTAGATTGTAAAAGCGTTATACACAACCTCAAGTAATAGCAGTTTCTGGACGCCCATGCATGCAGAGCTCGGGTGAGCAGGCCCGAAAAGGGGTAAACATTTCTGTCTTCTTAATATTAGAGCATCACTGAAACACTTCGTAGGCTGTGATATCGTAAAATAATAACGAATATTCTATTGATCTATATGAAACTGTGAGCTGTTTTAAGAACTCCCAAGAAATGTACAGGCAGTCAAAATGACTTCTTAGTCATCGGATTTTATTGCGCTGGCATAAAAAGAACAAGTAGCGGACTTTTTTTATAAACGCATCTTTTCTGCATTGGGGAAATATTGTTATCCTCCATTTAGGGGAGAGGGATAATAGGGATATCCTCTTGGCCGGGCTGAATTGTGCCGTTCTGAATGGCGGCGAGATGGCCACGAGTGACCATTCCATAAGCTGGTAGATAACGGTCTAGGACAGGGAGCAACTCCTTGGCACCGGGAGAGGCGCGCCAGTCACGCATCAACTCGCAAACGACCGCAAAGTAGGACACGACGTGAACTCCGGCTTGACGCATGCGCTCGTTAGCCTGCTCGCGAATGTCGACAGATGTTGTGCCAGAGGCTTCGTGGTTTGCCCATACGGCGTATCCAGCTTCACGAAGGGAGAGCGCGGCAAACGTAGTGCCTGTAATTTTAACAAGGCTTGATTAGAAGTGATCTCGCTAGCAAGCTAGAGTGATTAATCGGAGTCCAGGGAATTGAGATCACTTACAGACGTCGGTAACAATGCCGGCTATGATGACTTGGGATTTGTTCGTAGCCCGGACAGCCTCCCTGAATTCCTCATTGTCCCAGGCGTCAACCTCGCCCATGCGCTTGACAACTTTTACGTCAGGGTACAGGTCCAAAAATTCCTTAGGTAGAGGGCCATTAGGACCTTATGTAAATAGTTAGTTTCTCATAGTCACTCGAAACTTGATAGAGCGGAGTCTGGGCGCGTACCGGTCTCGGCGGATGTGGTCATAACCACAGGAAGATCGAAGACCTTGGCCAGCTCGGCGTGGGCATACATCGCGTTGCGGTACTGGACCGCGTCATAGTCTCGAGACAGACTGAACAGGCCTTCTTGCATGTCAAGGATGATGAGGGCCTGTGAAGTCAATCAAGTGGCCTTTGAGAGCTCTAAACGCCATTGTACTCACACTGTCATTTTTGTTGAGCCTCTCGTATTTGAATGGTTCGCTATTGATTGCAGTAACAGCGCCTGCAAACAGCAGAGCAGAAGGCAAGTTGAATCTCATGTTGACTATTGATAAGATGCTTCGGGACTGGTCGTTGTTTGAGGCAGAAACAACAGAAGAATTGGGGTCTTCGATTGAAGTTTGAGATCGATGAATGTCTGTGGGATGAAGAGCTTTCTACCTACGGGAGAATTCATGCTTCATTTATATTCTTTGATTTCTTGCGGTTAGTACAGTCTCCTTCTAAAATAATTTGCCACCCCTGCTGGTAGGTGTAATTCCCTGAAGACATCGCTAACTCCACCCACGCGACTTAGCGTCCCAATGCTGATTCCAGATGCCTTGTAAAATTTTACATGTCGCGAGCTTTTTGTCATGCTAGTTCTGGAACATGCTGAGGTTAGTTATCCCGCCTGATGCAACTTGAGGGGGTAGACCATGGCAAGTTGTATAATGTATACAAATTATTAGTAAAGTATACTGGAATGTGGCTGTAGTTGTTGGTCGCACGTTCAAGTTGGTAACTCATTACGAAATGGTAATGCTATCCCTAATCGAGACTGGCTCTAACTCTGGATCTGACCTTAAGAAGACTAAGACGTCGTGTCAGACGGGCGATACCGAGATTTAGGCATAGTCAGATGCCAAGACACTGTTTAGAGGGCTTGGCATCCCACAACGCCGAAGGTCGCTTACATGAGGCCCAAGCAAGTTGGCATAAGGATGACCTCGCATCTATGATAAGCTGAGTTTCTATTCATGATATTATTCAACAAAGCTAATCATTGTCTTCCTTTACAAGCTGCACCATATCTATTATCTAAATGTGAATTTTGTTTCTAGAATCTATATAATTACTTACCAATAGGTTTATGAAATACTCAAGAATAGTTATAAAAGCTACGTCAAACTCCTTTAAGAACACTCTCAGGGTTGTCCTCTGATTTACCCTTTCTGCCGTTAGCAAGACCAACACTCGCTGAGAGAAGACTCTTGCATTATAAAAATCCCGGACGAATAGGGCCTCTTTGACTTTTCCCTCTAGTTTGCAACGGCATTTGAATTAACATCTATTAGATCCCTCTGAGAAAGAGCTTGTTCGGCCTGCCGGACCGTTTGTGGAATGCAACTAGTTGTTAGTGCGGATGATTCCCCGGCCTCAGCCAGCTCACCTTTCACTAGTAGGAAATACTTCACACCGGTATTTCAAAAGCGAGGTTTCTTGCGGGCTACATGGAGACGCTTCAAGGAGTGAAGATCCTCTTTCGTGAGTGGTAAGTTGGACGGGGTTTCTCCTATTCCTCGCCCCTTCCAGTCTCGCGTCAGCCGGAGGACTCGACTAGTTAGGCTTGGTTGATCAAATTTTACACTTTCTGTGGAGGCGATCATAACGTGTCGCCGATCAACAGGATTGGAGAGCATGGGACCATGAATGGTCGTATTGGCTACTGCTTCTCCAAAGCAAAGAACCGATGAGGGATAGGGTACTGAGGTAATTTTCGGAACAGAGCATAGGGGTCACGGGTCCTCTATTTTTCTAATCCTAGAACATCAATTCGGCCCATCATTGAGGAGCCAACCGTCGAACTGCGGAACCCCTCGAGAAGATTACCTTTACAACCTAAGTAAAGGGGTGTAAAGCTATCATAGCAAATCATAACCAAATAGAAAGCACCACTGCCGGCGGGGGTTTAAAAAAAGGATAGACTTTCGGGATCAGGGGAAGTGACATGAATCAGCGACGTGTTGGCGGCCAGAAATTTGGGTTAAGGTAGGCTTACACACAACGAAAGCCTATCAACAGAAGACAACCCGAAAAGCTAATCTTGAGGCCCTTTCCCACTTTGCTGTTTCTGAATTCCCTGATATACACCAAGTTTCCCAGGTCTACTCATAAAGCTAACGATGTCTGCTATCCGTATGTCTTTCGTCATCATTAATTCGCATTACCCATTATCCCAAATAGATTTAGAGTATTCTTCTCCTTACAACCCTCCATCAGAATCACAGGTTATCCTGACGTCTCCATGGCCTCATGCCAAGTTCATTTTGTGAACATTGAAATGGTAGGCCTTCCTCCTAACCATATCTTTAATTTTACGCTGTAATATCTTGTTTATAGACCAGACAGTACGTGATCAAAGATCCCGGACATTTATCAAGGACATTGAGCCAGTGATGCGATAATTACTATGGAGCTGTGATACACACGCATTATCAATAGGTAAGAACCGGACATTAAAAGAAGTTGCGACGTCGTCTATAATCAATCTGCTGAATGAGCTAAGTTGACCTTCCTTTACTCTGATACCTACGTATGTCTCATAAGAGTAAGCTACACATTGCCTCCCGTTTACAATTCATACAATGTTGTGATACTCGATAGGTCTCCTTTCTCCGGAATAACAATTAGCATTCCTGCTACACGTACTGTAGAAGTCCTATAGATCTTAGTATCTTTTGGCCTGGTGATATAGCATGTTAGTGTTGTACGGGAGCCTACGCGCTGACGGGAGGCCACCTATGCGAGGACCCCGCGAACCACATGACCTTTCGTATAGGCATGAAGCCGGATTACAGGATATCTCGGGTGAAGCTATTCAGAGACTAAGACATACGGATAAATCGTCTTATAAAAAAGGTTTAGGTCCGCAGGACTCCTGTATATAGAGACTAGTTAGCCCCCAAGGGACAAAGGGTCCTTCGGAGGGCTAAGGGTTAATATGCACTCATAGAATATTATTCTCATATTGAGTTATTCTCCAAGCCCTGTATTCAGCCCTTGTGATAGTTAGCCTCGACATTGCTGTACAGCGCTAGACAATTGCTTTGATGTATTCAAAGACTCTGATGCACCGTACCTCTGTATTGCTCTGGTCTCAGCTACATACGTACGTAGGATTCCAACACATCTCAATTACTTCAACTCCTTTGCCTTGTCCGGTTAGTTTGTCCGAATAGGTTTGGTCTTTCCCGCGTACTATAGAAGGACCCTTGAAAACTAATTGACGGTGCTACACTAGCTTGATGGATCAATAGCCGGCCTATAACTCTTAGCGATTGTTTTGCTTGATACTTGTCGCTTGGTTCACGCCGAGCTTGTTCAATTGGGTTAGCTTCAAGACCACCCTCCTTTCCGCCCTTCCCCGCCCGAAGTGTGTGGCCTTGTGTAGCAGGCACCCAAGTTATACAAAGCACACGATTCTCTAGCCTCTCTCTAGCGGGTGTGATTACTCGGTTATTTTTAGCAGAGAGCCTTCGCATCCGACAGCTAATCTGTCAGATTTGAGTCAATTGCATGAAGTCTGGTCAGAATTGTCTGTATTGTTTTTTCTGAGGCGCCTCTTTCTTCTGGCTCCCTCTTTTAACCTGTGGGCGGTAGGGCTCATCGTACCACCATGATACGTTGTGATGGCGTGACTCTACGGAGGCAATCGTTATATCCAACATAATCAGAGGACGTTGCCAAGCCATATTAACGCAATGTCCTCGATCTCGTGTTAGAAGAACTGTTAAACGTAGCTGTAACTACCGAAAATTACACTTAATATGAATTAATATTAATTTGTTATATTATATAACCTTATATATCATTATACCCTGTTGATAATCTATAAAAAATGTATTTTTAACCTCTAGGCGTACGTTATTATCTTCGGTGATGGGCTCGCAAGAGAGGCCGGAGGTTTCTGCGGGCTACTAGGTAGCCTTTGAAATTGCTATACAGACTGCAGCCCATACAACCCCTTTTGGCTACCCTTGGCTACCCTCCGTGCTCTCGAGCGCTGTACTTGGTGTATAGGGGAGTAAAAGTCGAGCCTGTGCATTATTCTGGTGCAAGTACCTCACGGCGGGCTGTTCGTTAGCGTGCCAAGAGTACCCGGACAAGGTTGTTTTTACTGAACATCAACCTCAGTACCAGAATTGCAATGCATATAATTAACCTATCTAGGCGATAAGAAAACACACTAACCCAAAAAGATTCCCCCCAAACCATAGTTTTCCTACTTTCGTTCCAGTCCGTCCAACACTAATGTTAGGTTTTCTATCCTCCTTACTTCGTCATGGAGAACACCTCCGGCCATAAAGCCTAGCTTTAAAAGCCTCCAATTGGCTCCCAATGCCTATCACGTCGTGGAAACTGTACCTCAACACTTCTTCTGTGACTCCCTTCTGAAATATCAAGCTCAACTGGTCCCACGAGTGTCTGGTCGTTGAGTATTTCTGGTAGAAGTGGCCGGATCGCGTGGAAAACTTCCTCTCCGTCATCATTGACCTCTTTGAGTCGAAAGAGTGGTTGATTACTGAGTAGACTGTAAGCTCCTTCGGACTGTGGTAACAAGCGGCAGTGTAGGGTGGTATTGAAAGGGCCTCTTGGCATGGAACTGGGTAATTTGTCGCTTATGTAGAATAACGAGGCCAACAAACGCCGTGCAATCGCAATTATATGTTCTCGCGGCTTTGCGTACTCGGGTTGCATGTATTTCCTGCGTGGCGCGTACCTGGAGTAGTCTCTGATATAATTCTGGCTCGTATTGAATAAATTCTCCACCATATCAACGCTGTCGAGGGACGGAGGCTTGGTTTGGAGACCGATGTTAAAGCGATGGCAATTGCGGCCGAGCTGGCCACGGAACGCGCTTTTAAAATCAACCCACTCCCGTTGGCAATTCATCGTAGCTCGCACCATATCGAGCTCCGTTTCAATCATCCGTTTCAACCCTCGGGGGAGAACCTTCTTGACACTGTCGTATTCCGTGTCCTCCGTATCCGCGATTCGCCCATCATCTTGAATTTGAATACCGGTTCCTAAAGAAAGTACAATATCCGGGGGCGCGCTAGACTTCCAAATTCGTCGTGCTTCTTCGTATGCTAGCCTCACCGGATTGTTACGAACCACGGCTCCATCCACATACGTCATCTAAGACGGTTTGTGTGTGTAAGGTCGGAAAAACGTCTGGGCTGCAGAAGTGGCGCGAGCACTGCATGATCAAAAGGTCAGCGACCGGCAATAAAAGCTAATTAGTTGTCGGCGTAGTGTCTGATCCAGTATAACTTACGCTTGCCAGATACGAAAGTCGTCAGATTGGTGCTCTGCTCGAAGTAAGCAATCATCTGTAGATTCATTCCTCTTAGCATCAAGTTAAAATAGGTGGGTAGCTGTGACTAGACTTACATGCTTCCCTTCCGTCTTGTAACTTCGCAGCCGGGTTTCTGTTATAATTGGCTATAAGGCACGGTTGGTTTCTCCCATTCGTGCAAGTGACTACTGCTACCTTGGCCCCGTCGCCCGAGTTACGCCTTTCTTCTTCCAACTGGCCAAACAAATACCCCTGGCCAAACGCCTCTTGTAAAGCTGTCTCGATGCCAGAAGTCCTGTATTTAAAGTCATAGAACAGCTTGGTGATAACTGAGAGATGTATTTTCGTGGATCGCCTTTTAGCAAATGCACTTTTGGCAAAGTCCCTGAACCTAGTCGTTGCATCGACCAAATCCCAATTCTGTTCAAAAACACTCAGGGCAATAATTCCGCCTGCGTGTTACTATAGTGTTAGATAGCCAATTGTTTTAGTTTGCAGGAAAATCCGAAGAGTAGTAACTTGCCTGTGCTGGTACCGACGACTAGATCAAAGAGGTCTTGTATGCGGATACCCATTTTCACTTCTCGTTCTATCTCTGTGAGGATTGCCAGCTCTGCAATACCCCGAATTCCCCCACTATGAATTCATGTGTTATTAAGATTATCAGCGATTCGCAGACGTCCTGACTATCAATTACTCACCCGTCAAGTGCGAGAATGCGGGCGCCAGCTGTGGGTGGCTTCACACGGATTGTCCAAGGTGTTTTGGTGAGCGAACAACCTAATGGGCATGATGTGATGCTGATGGTGGAGCTTCCACCATGTTGTCGGCTATACCCGCGAATACAATCCTCGCATACACAGTGCTGCTTTGGTAGGCACGGCAGCATGTTAGTTGGCGTATTAGACAGGCATGATAGGCAAGTCCTTTGGCCGGTAATTGATGCGACACTGCAGGACACTGCAGCTGGAGCAAGCTGATCCATAGCATCTCTTTGACTACGAAGTTTGGTCACCTCTGCCCACAACCTTTCAGAGAAAGCTTCGGGGTCGTAGGAGCTGTGAAATGCTCCAACAGCTAGGTTTTCAGCTGAGGATTGGTGAGTTCCACGGCTGACGTCGTCGAATTGATGCCCTTTCACATGACCCTCCCAGTAGTTCTTGCATCTTCGTTGCCCTGACGAATCTTTTGCTTCGCATCGCCAATATCGGGCACGGAATCGTTCGAGGCCACGCCTGGCCTCTTCCACGAGATCGTTTTTGCGTTTATGGGCTTCTTCTGCGACCGCAATCTCATATTAGTAGATCGCTAATATATAGATTGTATGAAATTACCTGAAGACTCATGCTCGATCTGCGCAACAATGCATGCCGCGATGTAAGGAGTCATTTGAAAGACAAGATTAGCTTCACCACCAGTTGCCTGACTTGTACCAAAGTTGCGCTGTTTTACCACGTTTGCCATGACATGTACCAAGTGCTCGCTAAATCTTCGGGGAAGGTTATAATCTCCATCGGAAAGTTGGTGGAAGTCGATTGTACTCTGGTAATCCCTACCCAAGCTGATTATTGCCTGCTTTAAGTACGCGTTGAAGCTAGCAACATCAAGTTTCATGTTCAGGCATTGTCTCTTTTTGCGTATCAACTCGGACATGGCACCAATCTCCTCGTACAAAATTTTGATCTGGTCCGAAGTGTCCTTGACAGCGGCCGGAGAGGATGGGGTATACTGAGGGATGGAGATAACTCGGAAAGAATCATAGTAACATAGTATAAGCTCCTCTGCATTCTTTATCTCCTTTCCTCTTAATCGCCACTTCTTTTGGAGCTCACTGAATCATGTGGATTGCTCGAAATTTTCGAGTAGGCGATTGGTCGCATTATTTACAGATGCTAGCGCATTGTGAGAGCCGGAAGGCATCTTATTGAGAATGATAATGAGGCCTGGGCGAACACGTTGGTTTAAAGTTTTCTCGTGGCCTTCCTTGGCCCATTGAAACATCTCCTGAAGCATGTTGTGAGTTGATCTAAGGCCACATCGTTTTAGTCGAATCTACAGATTGAGACAATTACTGATTCAATTACATACCTCGAATTATTCGTTACGAAACAAACGACATCTGAGAAAGCGTAGAGTAGCCTGGGGTAAAGGTTTTTAACTACCACATGTCTGGTGTTGGAGTCAACCACACTATTGCCCTTTCTGTTGAGGCCAGCCGCTTCAACGGGGGTAAATAGCTGTCCCCATTGCAGATCGATTCGGTCTGACACTGTGCTTGCATGTTCAGCAAGAGTCTCCTTTACCGACTTGGAAGTATTGGACTTTCGCAGAGTGCCAGATGCAAGTGGCTGAGAAATCTGCGCCGCCTGGGCGCGTAGCAAAAGCTGCCGGGCGATTGGTTTGTCTGTACCAGAAAAGCCCTCACAGTGTATAATCATGTCAAAAGCAGTCCTGAATCACGAGTCGGGGATGAGTAGTTGAGAATAAGACGGGAGAATGCCTACCAATAAAGAAGCAGGGATGCTCCGTGTGACTGCTCCTAGGATCCGCAAACATATGGACATCACTGCTAATCGAATCAAAATTGTCAGTATCAGCGCCCGGCACAGGAACCAAGTAGTCTGCATGCGCAGTAGGGGCAAGCATCCGAATCATGGCCGCGATCAGAGTGCTCTTTCCTGAGCCTGTGTCACCAATGATCGATACTAGACTTGGATACTGTCTTGGTGGTCTGTTGGTTACGGTCGCAATTAGCCTTTCAAGCCGCGGGTATATATTGATTTGTGGATAAGGACCGTCCTGTCCATCTGGGATTCCAAGCCAGGTCGACCAAATATCGTCCAAGTGGGCCGCGGTCCAGTCCTTGCTTCTCAGTCTCGCGTCCATGAGCCAGGATGTGTAGATATATTCTTGGAAGTCAATTTCCCGACACGGAGATCCATACAAGTTCTCTTCGCCTTGTTCTGGATGATGGAAAGGGACTGAAAGTATGCATTGCCTATGGGCGGGCATGTGAGCAGCACCACAATCCCCACAGAGTATGAAGTCAATGGGTTCGCCCGCCGCGCCACAAACCCGACAACAGAGCGGAATTCTGACTTTCTTGACTTGTTCGGCAATGCTTCGCAGTTGTTAGATATTATAATAGGGTCATTGGCTGTATACTACTTGCAATTCTGTGCTTGGTTGAGGCCAACAATCGACCACAATGTCAGTAGAGTGCATCTCGATGTGTTGAGAAACGAGGAGTTTGTGGTAATTCTCGTTTACATCCTTTTCCACTGCCGGCTCTTCGAAAGTTGCTGTCAGTTCATCGCTATCCTCGGAGCCTCTCAATGTAGACACGTCATCCATTGTAGCGGGTCTATGATCCGGGGAAATCTTGAGGTTTATTCACAAGGAAATGCTACGCAGAAATGAAAATCACCGTGAGCCTGGAACGTGAAGAAGAGGAATTTGATGAAATAGTTGATGGCTGGGAATAAATGAGTGAAGGCGAGATAAATATTACAAATCGTACTCTTCATGGGATGGCTATATGCGGCTCGTCTCCTTATTCAGGTCTTCAGACACCATGTTTTAACCCCTGGAGATGTCTAAAAATTTAGGCTTACGCGTGCTAATGGTGTTGGACAGTCTTACAGTGAGGCGACCTTGCATGTTCTATCCTATAATCAGACCGAGTACGAAAGTTCCGCGGCAGGCTGAGAAAAGTGCACTTCTAGGGTGCTAGAGGCCAGTCTGACATGCAGTGAGCTATATCGGAAACAACAATATCAGTATAATCACCCTATAACGGCATTTGGAGCTACAAATACCAATCTCCAACAAGTTATCTAGGACATCAATAAAAGGCCCCCTTAAGCGCCGCCTGGTCTACACTAGGAAGCGTGTCACTGGCTAGACGTGATAGTCGTGGAGGCGAAGCGAGACAGGGCTGAAGATAAATTTAGTAAATTCGGTGGCTGGCATTGAGGATCGGCCATCCTGAGAAAATAGAAAGGAATGAGGGGTAAAGTACACTTCAGCGGCATTGAAGATATTGCTTTTTGCTGACAACATCAATACTATGTAGTTCTATCTGCAGGCTACTCATGTGACAGAGGGAGTGATTGGTTACCTGAACGAGCGCTCTGAAGCAAACTCAATGTGAGCTGGGTCAGAAAGTCAAATGTCTTTGCATCCTATCTAACCTATGTGAGCTGCTACAATAGTGAAGTTGAAAGAAGACTTATAAATAGTATAGCGATGCAACATTTCGACTGGATCAGGAAGCAAAGTGTCGTAGTAGATGACTGAAGAAACTAGGGTGAACATATTAAGATTGAGCAGGCTGGACGGAAAAGGGGGACAGGCAGGAGGTCTTATGAAATAAAGGGGTAGGACGCGCGGTTAATGACACGGTGTTGGCTTATTTCACCAGACCACTTGCTTACTTTTGAGAGGCCAGCAGTGCCATTCTCACGCCCTTCTCTAATCTAGTTAATCTGTGGCCTGGTCACTGAAGACCATGAGATGCTGCATCAAGCTCATATGCGGTGAAGCCACACTTGCTGATTCTTCTAAGCTGGCCGTAGGGGTTCCTGTCCGAGCCCTCGCAGGCCATTTGGGCCACCTACCGCCACTTGAGATGTAACTTAATTTTAAAATTTAAATGATAAGCGTTCATGACAGGCAATTATCTATCGAACAGTATGGACTTATTGGTCTCTGACCAATTCTGGAACATGATAGCGCTTGTCAATTACAAATCTTCATCCTACGAGGCTTTCAATGAAAGGCCTTCAGATATGCTTATTGCAGCACCTGTTGTGTTGGGTTACTTTGGGCTTCAAGTCGCAAACTACTATGTGGTCAAGGACACCTCGTCTCCAATTGGAAGTCGAATTAGCTTCCTTGTAATGCGTTTAAACATATTATCGCTCACATTCTATCTAATGTTCTCTGATCTCACCTTGACGGCCCTTGGAAGTGCGATCATACTCTTTACTCGCCCAAAAGACGTGGTGTCCTGCCACGTGGGAACTATTGCTGGAAATGCAATGATATTATCCCAAAGTATATCATTTTAAATGACAGCGGGGAGTTTGAGGCCCGGAAACCCTGTGAAGCCCAAGGATTTACTTCGACTGTACACATCCACTTCGAGGCCACTGACAGACGTCGCGGAACCTCTTACAGTCCATGTCGGCAATAGGTTTCTGCAAGAGCCGGGCGAGACAGATGGTGAGGCGAGCATCGTAGATTCTACGCCCGGCTCCTGGAGACCTCTGGTCTTCGTCCCGATGGCGTTCACTGCTGTATCCCTACTTTCACTGTCGCTCATCACGGCGTTAGAGATTCTCCAGCATGTCTCAGGCCAGGAAAATGGCATTACGACGGCGGCTAGCACGGACGGCTACTGGGCCATGTTTGGTACTCGGCTGGTCTCATCTTTGACATTTATGGCAGTGTCTATACTGTATGAATCATTGTCATTTAACGTTCTTCTTTTCTTGTCGTTTTGCCAGCTTAAGAAAGATGCTGCTACGGTTGCCGTAACCACCAACGAGTCGTTGTTTGTCACACTACTGTGGGTCCCAAGAGCCCTGGGCTCGGGTGAATATAGATCCACCCGCTCGCATATAAATACCAGCTGTTTTTCCTATGTACGATATCTAGAACTTAGACCAATAGAGCTTTAGAATTCACCTCAGGAGATCCCATAACTGGAGAGTACACTGGTACACTTCCATTAGCTGAGCGCGTATTCACAGTAGCGCAACATTGTTGGATAAGATTGCGCCCCATGCCATATATACTGCATTCCACCATTGACATCGGGCGACTGCTCTTAGTATAATAGTTTTTTTCACTGGGCGTCTCTTTCCAGTCCTGGTGTCAGGTCTTTACAGCTTTGAAATGATTTCTGGTCCATCAACTATCATTGCCGAAAGATCAGACACATTCGACCCGTCGTGGCACGACAGTATAAAAGACGACGGCGGTGCCGCTATTTTGCTCACCTCATTCGAGATGCTTAATCTCTCCTCCTCAAGCCTGAAGAATCATGAATTAGCGCTGCCTAGCCCACGACTTCGGGGGTAAGACGAAGAGAAGATCTAAAACCACCCAGACTCAGCCGTGTCCCTCCGTGTTCCAGTGGTGAGAGATGACCTGAACTGTACAATGGCGGAAATCGAAAGCCTTGGCTCTTATGATGAGGTGCTCGTCATAAATGGCTCCTCACGATTACCACCGGAGCGTGCGAGCTCGGCACCAACAATATAATGGTCTTCGAAGCTGGATATGCTATCTGCCACAGCCAATTTGAAGACTACTAATCAAGGATAGATTGGGAAAACGCAGGACCTCCATGTCAACATTCCGCACAGAAGCATACTCAGCTCTGGAGAACGAAACTTAACCTTCCAACATGTCAGGTAGATAGGTGACACCCTAGTGTGTGCCTATAAGGCTGGGTCTATATATACGGGCTATCTCTCCCAACTACCAGTTGGAAGGGCTAGGGGCCATTTGACCAGTACATCTTCATGGCTACTGACCCCTTTCTACCCACCTGCTACGTGACTGTAGGGCTATTCCATTCACTCTAAGACAGATACAACTGACACAAAAAGACAACCCGCCCGGTTGCCCCTCACTGGCTTTCACGTTTGGGAATTATTCTGACCCGTTTGACTATTACAGATTTGAGGTGGATACAAGAGATTTTATGACAGTGATATGCACGCAGCTGATGGCAGAGGTTGGAGTCAAAGCTACAGTCAGTGTCCCTAAGTTCTAGGTTATCTCAGCCGAACCAGACGAATCCACTGTAAAGTATCTTGACAGTGGTCCCAACGGCCAAACGGCTTTCCCCTACCGTCCACAGGTCCATCTTCTTCTCGAAACCTTTATCTGAGATAGTATTTTCAGTTGTGGGGCCTTTTCGTTCCCAGATGTTGTAACGTTTCATCCAGATCCTAATATTTTATATGATGGATTCTTCGCCTAGATGTTACTTCCAAATAATAACAACCTTAGACCAGAGGAGATAAGGGGTGCTGAGAACCAAGGTCGTCTTATAGAAGAGATCCGAACCCTATATCGGCGTTATAATTATGGCACAGATTGCGTCCGCCAAGATGAGAGTTCCTATCAACGATTCTTCAGAAGCTGAGTTGTTCAGGCTACCTGGATGAATCCAAATTGAGGAGTTTCAAAACGGAATGAGGCCTCAAAAACTTGCAGTCATTTTTATATGTGGAATTTCTGTTTACTTTTTGGTTGACACTAAAGATTTTCTTTATCAGAATCCTTGTAGTATCGCAGGTTTGGCAACATTGCTGGTCGACAATATCATCTGTACGAATGAGCTTAAAGCTATGCCTGGAAATGCCGATTGGACGCAGAATCTTATTTGGGAGTCTTTTACCTTAGTTTACGTTGGTGAGACAGGGGTGAGGGACGAAGATGTAGGATAGATCTTGAAAAAAAAAAAAGGTTAGCGGGAAATTAAGTGTTTTCTATTATAATGTAGCATTATCTTTATCTCCAATTTAAATGATGATTAATAGCTTCAATGTCACGGCTAGAGTTCTTTTAGGGACAATACTCCTCGTTAGGGTATCATTTGTATATTGATCGTAGGATGATGAAGAAGAGAAAGAAAACTCTGCATACAAATTCGTGGTAGGACAGCTGTAACAGGGGCAAGAGCCACCCGTCAGGCCAGTCAGCCGTAATTGAATAACGATTTTCTTTTATATTTAAGCTTGATGCTCTTAAGTCTAACAATAATAACGTAATATGATTTATCTGTGAGATAGAAGCTGTTTATACTATGCTTCGACGGCCCCTTTCGCCTTCGCCGCATCTGGGTACTGCTTCTTCAGATACCTAAAATCACCTTCGGCTGACAAGTCAACCATATCATCTAGACACAAAAGTCTTCGCTGCTCTGGCGTCATCATATCCTGGAGGTTCCTGGCTATCTTCGCAGTCCAGTTCACCTGGGTTCTCAAATGTGGCGAGGTGTAGTACCCGAAGAGCATCGCACGGTCTTCATCCTTCGTGCGATTTGCGCCTGAGGTGTGCCAGAGCGCGCCGCTCATTAGAATTAAGTCCCCGGCTTTGGCATTGAACGGAACCAATAGCTCTGGTGCATTCGGGGGAATTTCTTGTCGAGTAGTAAATTTGTGAGAGCCCGGCAGATACATAGTCGCGCCATTCTCACCTCTCACATCAGTCAGGCACCTAAGAATGTTTTCATTAGCAGAGGCTTAAACTCTAGGAGTCGCAAAGTCCATAAACTCACCAAATAGCGTTCACAACCCAGGTATGATTCCACGGCCCTGGGTATGTAAGACTTTGGTCAGAATGGAGAGCCATCGACTCAGACCCAGGACGGGCGATGTTGGTGTTGAAGTTGGAGATAATTGGTCGATGGCCGAGTGCTGCCTCAATCAACTCCAGAGCCACCGGACTACATGAATTAGACTCATTAGACATCTTGAATAAAGTGGCGACGTATTGTAATTATGTTCGCGTGACATCTTTATTAGAGAAGCTTTCCCTTCTCAGAGATGGAAACAGGACTGATAAAGGGCATAACAATCCACTACCTACTGAAAGCTCAATTCTGCAAAGACATTATGAATTTCCGGCTGGTACCATATTCGCACATTACTGACGTTCGGGTCCATGAAAGGGTTGAACTGATTATAACCCCGCGTTTCTTGAATCGCGGCTACCTCCCACAACTTCTGCAGGATATTCGCTGCTTTCTCCTTAGAGAGAACTGATGGGACCACAGCCCAGCCATGCTCCTTGAAGTGAACCTTCGCATCGGCGTATTGATCGACTTTGATCTCGGCTGCTGTACCATTCATATTGAAAAGATTGCCGCGAAACGCTCGTGATTACAAAAAACTGAGAGGCAACGATCGTAAGCGATATAGACTGAATCGATAGGATTAGATGAAATACTAAGTCTTGAATTGAGATACCTTGAACGTTAATCCTGTAGGTCATCACACAATAATACGTAGCTGTATGTGGAGTGGTGTCGGATTCTACGGTTGCTTACATCCTGCAAGTCAGAATGTGCATGACAAGGCATTGAACCAGTGATCTACACCTCTAGATCGTCCATGCGCCATTTCCTTGTAATATGATCATTACATTTTTCCCAATTATGGCTTCGGCGACAGGAGCCCGCATGGGTTTTTTGTTACAGTCCCTAGTGCTGACCATCGTCTCCGCGTCTTTGTAGTCTAATAGTAATATGTGCATCCACATCAGCTTGTTCTACTGGGATTCACGATTAGGATGAGAGGGTCAGCAAGCACCCCCACGGTAAGGACCCTGCGGCCCCTTACTGGAGCAGTGTTTTCAAGTCTGAAAGGGGTAGGTTACGCAATTTTCGTAGCGCCTAGATGTTGCTGTGACCGCGTGTCTACTAAAACCCGAAGAACCAATATTTTGCTTGAATGGCGGGTGTAGCTGCCGACTGGCAGGACGCCAGGGTGTGCAGTAATAACTAGATGGGGTTAGAAAGGGAAGAGATAAACGATGAGCGAATCACATCTGTCTAGTGAGTGAATGTCTTAGCTGAGTTGATATGCAGAACAGAGGCTCAGCCTTATGGGCAAGACGAGCCGAGACATCAACGGCCAGTTATAACTTGGCGCTCGATCCACAAACGGGGAGGACAATTGCCTGGAGCGGCTAATTTGCCCCGATACCCCTACCGACGAAACATCGTGTAGCTATGCAGTATAGTGACAATATCTGGGCGGGCTTGACTGAGCGCTCTGGCAGGCTCCCTGGCACAAGGCAAAAGGCGATCATTGCATAAGCAATCCTGCAGATCTGCCATGTGCCGCAGTCGAGCAGCACAGTGGAACGATCTAAAAGTTGCTACACCGTGTCTTAGCGAGCAGCTCCTCCCAGGACACGGCCAAAAGGATCTGCCCGATTTTAGTGGCAAGCGGGACGCTTTGCCGTCAGCATAGGAGCGAGGAAAGATGATCGTTAGGGCCTAGGAATGGCTGAATTTACCGAGCAACTCGCATAGAATCCTTCACAGATGCAGTGCCAGACTTGAGAGGCATGCTAGCAAAAACAATCCTACACGCCTGCACTTACTGTATTACCGTGCCACACTCGTACTTGTTAAAAGCTGGGGAATCCGGGAAGGATCTGGACCATCTCAAGAGCTCTGTACAGCAACCAGGCGCCCACAATAGTGAAAGGGTAGAAAAAAGAAAACACACTAAATTCACGTGAAATCCTCAAAATCCGAGCAGCTATACCCGACGCTTGCATGAAACACCCATGTCACAAGACGTCACCTTAAGGGTCTGGTCTAGAACTGGGTCTCACGCTACAAGGTCAATTAGTGTGGTCGTACCTTGTTGATAAACGCCGTATACGTCGTAGGCGTTCCACTTCTTCGGATGCCATCAGAAACGTAGCTGTTCGTACACAGTTAGCCACAGTGTTGGGCGCTACAAGCAATCGACATCGGTGCTAGGGTGAGACTTGCGGAGCGCAACGCCCCCATAGGCTCCGCATCGGAAAGGATGCCGCACGTTACAGTCCACTCAACACGTCGGTTACTAATAGGCCTCGTATGTGCCGGGCTGGCAGCGAAACGCGGAGACAGGCATGAGTTGTTACCGATGAGAAGGTGCGGCCGCAACAATCAATCGTCACATTAGTAAACATGGGTACGGCATACAAGTAGAAAAGAACGCTATACGCAGGGACCCCTGCGAGGAACTAGTATTTGATATTTCTCTAATTGATACGATGCTGTATACTCCGTAAGTCCTTACATGAAGTATAGATTTCTAAGAACATGAATATACTGAAATGATTGGTCGCCTCAAGTCCGTCAAGCCTGCGGTGTACAGCTTCGGATAGCTAGATTCTAACCAGCAGTATGCGCTGGGCTAGTCTTAGCCACCCTCTCGTGACTTGATGGCCGCAGCAGGATTTACCTCGGGCCGGTGACCATGGCCTTGATGGTCTCTCTTGACTTGGCGGCGGCCACCATGTCAATCCACATTGCCGTGTCCTCATCTGTTTTGTACAGCTCAAAGTTAAACCTATTGAAGAAGTTTGCAAAGCAGAGGTATGTCTCGAGATAAGTCATGCTGCAACATCTGTTAGTATATCGCTTCACCAAGTATGTAAGGAAATAAGAATGCTTACTTTAATCCAAGGCACATTCGCGGTCCTTTGCTGAAGGTGACAAACCACTTGTCGAGTTCTTTGCCCGACTCACCCAGCCAGCGCTCGGGGATGAACTCGTACGGCTTTTCATACACGGTGTCATTGAAATGGACCATGCGCATGGAAAGTGATATGACGGTCTGTGTTTCGTCAGCAAGCCCGAGGTTCATGAATGAATTGGTGGGGGGTGACGAACTCCTTTTGGCAAATAATGGCCGGCAACAGTCATCCCCTCTTCTGGCACCACGCGGGGAGTAATACCAGGAACAGGACAAGCTAGTCGTAGAATCTCCTTAATTGTGGCGGACTAAGAAGCGACGGGGTTAGAAAGCTCACCGAAGAGAACAGGGATCACTACATGCAACTTACCAAGTAGGGTAGGTTTCGGATATCCTTGTATCGGAGCAGGCCATCTTCGTTTGTCGGCACAGTAGCGAGTTCGGCCCGCATCTTCTCGAGCTTAGAGGGGTTAGACATGAGGTAGTATGACCCCATACTCAAGGCATAGCTTGTTGTATCAGTTCCTATTTTGTATATGTCAATTCTGAAGCGCCCTTTCTCACGAAATCGGAGGGAAAGCAACGGAGAGAACGGACCGGCGAAGCAAAATGCAAAGGCCTCGTCAATTAAGACATCTTTGCTCAGTTCTAATTGTCCCTTGTCGGGATTCGGTCGCAGGAAAAGGTCGAAGATGGTGGCTCGGCCGTCCTCGGCAGTGTATATACCTTGCGCATGTCTCTCGCTTACTTCGTCGAGCCATTTAGAACATTGCTGTACCCCACCGATTATGTCAGCTCTGGCTTCCGTATCTATTTAACGCGTCGCGAGCTCTTACTAACCTCTCGGAATCGAGCATAACCTGGAACCAGGTAATCCGCCCATGACTGGGGGATGATCACTGAAATGGTATTCAGGATCGGGAAGTGCTTTTGCCACGGGAAGTTCTCGGCAAACATGCGCATCGTCTTCACAAAGTCGGGTTCATATTCAGGCGAGTCGATCAGACCAAACGCTTTGTCAAACATGAGCCGCATAATAGTGTCAACCTATGATACAGTGTTATCAGATGAACCACGAGCGGGCCTATCGAAGAAGTCACTTACTGTCACTCCCTTGAATATACGGTTCATGTCTACAGGCTGTTTCTCCTCATACGATATTCGAAGCTTCTCGAGTCCTTTTTTGACGACCTCTTCCACTCTAGGCGATAGCTCTTCCATGCCCTTTGGTGAGAAGAGGTACTGAATTGTCTTGCGTCTTACTCTATGCACCTCTGGGTCCGTGAGCATAATCACAGAGTGTTTAATTCCACCACTGGTTGCGAAGAACTCTGGATCTTTCAGATACTTGTTTGCACCTGTGATACTGTATATCCTGTGCGAGAGTTAACGAGCGTTTCATCTTTTTAACTCACTCACTTACTCGTGGAAATATTCAGGATCGTTGATATGCACCCGGGTTGGGGTGACTCGGACGATTGGCCCTGCAGCAGGACTTAACATCATATAGGAGAGATCATTCTCCGTCCACACATACCATACTTAGCATGAAGCTTAGGATATACTTTGACATAGCCCTCTCCGAGGCAGTCATGATAGAATTCTGCCCAGAAACTAACTTTCGCCAACCATGGTCCCGGGATATGGCTCAATGGATGAAAATAAGCTCGTTGGATAACTATGACTGAAACATAAAGAATAATGGCACCGACAACGAGTCCGATGCCATTGAAGGGATAACTGAATGCCAGTTGGCTTATGTGAGTTGCTTGTTCCTTGAGAGTGTCCATGGTGACGGATGTATTGTTATAAAATAGAGAGCGATGGCCGTAGTGGTCGAAGAACTTTTTTTGAAATGCGGTTGCTTCGAATGGGATACATTCTAGTAATAATGTCGTAGATGCTCTGGCGGCAATCCGACGTGATCTGACCACTTCGGGCCATCTCAAGTCGGATCCGTAGCGTATGACATCCCGCATATTCCTTCAAAGCCAGGTAAGCTAAGAGACCCTGTATAATTCACGCATTATCACCGTCTAGGTAGTCCGTTACAACCCCAGGACATTGCTGGCTTGTTTTTCGATCTGCCTAGAACGGACACTAGCTGGTGGAACGTAGGATTGATATGTTATCTTACTATTCAGTGCTCTGATACCCTCTACTAACCTAATTCATTGTGAGAAAACTACCAAACCGGGCTAAATTGTGCACTCTTGCTTAAGTCCTTGCTACTTAAAATAGATAACGTGTACTGGGAATCATATGCACCTCTCGTAATGTCTTAACCCCAGTCAGCACGTATTGCATTGTTCAGATTGGCTATACAAAAGTACAACAATTCTTTGTCAATGTGCGTAAAGTCGTTGCATATTCGCTTACGCTGTTCAAGGTGTCCACCCACCTGTCGCTTACTCCTCGAGAATCTGCCTGGAGAATAAACCGTATCGGCCCCTCCAGAGGGGCAGTTGAAACCTCGTCGCCCCAGGTTTAAGACCGATGTCTGTGGTTACGTGCTCGGCTTGGCATAATCCTGATGATGTAGGTAAGCCAATGATTGTCACGTTCTCCAATATAATCACTAACTGCCAGCCGATCCACGCCACTAGATGTATCTTCCAATAGTATAAGCCGCGCAATTTGAGGTTCAGGGCCTTTTGAGGACAAGGACATAGTTTAGGGTTTCATCTTATACCTCAGTGTCACGGAAGCGGCTGATAACCTCAAGGCAGAGTATGTGAGCGTAAAATGTCAAAGAGATAAAGCTACAACAAAGCAAGGGTTCCTAAGCCTGAAGCGATTTTGTATCCGCCGGTTCCACAACTGAGGCAAGTCAGATTCCGAGAAGCACTGAACCAGCACAAGGGTTCTAGGCCCCTAGCTGACTAGTTTAGCTTAAAGATATGATCCTGATATGAGTAGAGGTCTCGGATATATACTCATACTGTGTGCCCGCTTGCGATACTAGCCGCTTGTTGTTATCAAATTACTCAAGGTTCCGTATGTTTCGCAGGGATAAAGATGCAGTCATGAGTCTCTTTTGAAACAAGCAAGAAGCTGGCAAAGCGTAGAAGTACTACGGAGGTACCAGTATACGATGAATTTACCAGAGGGCCGTATCCAAAGCAAAGGACAATCTAGTGTAGGAAGTAATGGTGAGGAGTATGCGGCATCGTTTAAATTGTCGTAGTGAACAGATTATAGTTAATAAACCTTGTCGTGATGGTTAGTCACTGAGTCTCTCCATATGGCTCCAGAGAACGAGGTTCAATTGCATTGTATAAAAGCTTCTGGATCAAGGCCTTAATACTTATGTGATACTTCAGTACCGTGGCCGTCCATTTCCCTCTTTTACCCACCTATATATGAGGTACAGCACTTCGTCTACTTTCTTATCCCTCAATATTGATTGTTGATTTTGCTATATCGTCATTATATTTACAACAGTTGAAATGCCTATTTTCAGCTCTAGTGAGATGCAGAAGACTGACGTGAACAGCCTTCATCCTAATGGAGATTCATCCACTGCAGTACGCAAAAGAGATTATACCAAGATGGAAGCAGTAGAGATGCCACCAACAAAGAGTCCGTCCATGAGATCTAGCTCTTCAGAGGCCGAATTTTCAGAGACTTTTTCTACTGGTAGTATTTCTTCAGGGACAGCGACAGATACTCTTACAAGCGAGGACCAGACTGCCTCCAAGTCCTATTCTGTCAATATCCCTGACATGTTTTCTTCTATCATGTCTGTTGAGCCGCTCATAAATCCCAATTATGAGAAGGTAAAGCCTGAGGCTGATGCATGGGCGGCAATGTGAGCCATATATCTCTCCACTTACCAAATAAGATATCTAACAAAAAATAACAAAAGGGTCTACAATCTAGATGAAAAAATGACGAAACGTAACGTCAAGGCCGATTTCGCTTATATGAACGCCATATGGGCGCCCCATGCCGACGAAGAGGCATACCGGATGATGGTAGACTGGCATCATTGGGTGAGTAAACAAGTTTTGTGCTGTTGTCGTTTTATACCTACTAATATGAATAATGCAGGTTTTTTCTTTTGACGATCGTAGGTAGAAACCGTCCTTTTCAACCTAGACAATAATTCCAAGTTATTAAGTCTGTCATAGAATTCGATGAAGGACATCTCTCGGATGACATCAAGCTTGCGCAAGAAGAAATTGATGCTACTATAGCCATTATGACCGACGAGCATCCGCCTATTTCGAAAGAAACTAACCCTATACGACACGTGTTTCAGACTACGTGGAAGAGGTTGCAACAGGTATGAGAGACCTACCATAGCTCATGAATGAAAAGCTAATGGACACTTACCTAGCGAGCTGGGCCGGGTAGGTGATTTGCTCTTTAGGTCCTACCATCATCATATCGCATTTACTACTGATGTCTCGTCCCACATTATACGCATCGTCGTCTTCTTGTTAACAAGCGAACAGAACAACAACAGAGATGGATCAAGAATCACATGGACTACTTTACGGGCCTGCTTCGCCAAGTAGAAATCCAAAGAACGCAGAAAAAGCTTACCATTGATGAGTACATCGACTTCCGAAGACAGTCAATTGGAGCAATGCCCTCCTGCTCTCTTGTGGAGTATGTGCACTGATCAACACCCTAAGCCGAACAAATACTAATCGCGTTCCCAGATATGCCTGTGATATCAAGATCTCTCAGGCGGTGCTTGACCATCCTTCTATTGTGGAATGCGAAAAGATCTCGGCAGATCTCGTGTACTTGTACGTATCACTCTCATACTCAGGGAGATATGTTAATATATTCTAGGGTAAATGACGTACTGTCTTTGAGAAAGGACATTGTAAGCTTTTCCTAGCGATTTTTTTTCCTTTTCCGTCTCTCCTGCTTAACTGATATGCGCTTAGGAGTACGGCGTAGATCATAACCTTATCATTCTCCTAAAGAAACAGGGCCTCTCTGCGCAACAAGCTGTCGATAAAATCGAGGAAATGCTTGATGATTGCTATAGGCGATGGTACCGTGCACTAGCAGAGATGCCTGTTTGGGGAGAGGATATTGACAGAGAAGTGCTGAAATACGTCGACGGCTGTCGCAACATCGCTCTTGGAAATCTCTACTGGAGGTAAGTTCAAATTCCCGAATAAGAGTAAATGCTAATTAATATGATTGATTTAGCTACAAGAGTGGGAGATATTTGAAGGATGAAGGAGCTCAGGTCCGCGCGACGCGCGTCTTAAATCTGCCTGCCTCTCGAGAATAAGTAAATGGTGAAGTCAACTTGGCATAGAAGTTACGAAGGCTGTACAGAGTTGGCAACTATTTGGGAAGTACCTCTGATGTACGGTCTCGTTTCTTTTTCGTTTGTCCGTTTTGAAAGGGCGTACTATTTTAGGATAGAAAGCAACGCATGGCATTCATGTTACTCGAGAGGACCTGGGAGATTTACTTCAACATTTCCCTCGGCCGTTTCTTTACCTTTAGATTGGAACAAATGATAGATCGTACAGTATCAAAGTTGGTTGGCAGGGGTTCTGGAACAGGCTAGAGCTCATAATAAGATCTCGGCTTTTGTCACGCTAGCATGGGGTGTGCCGAGCGCTATCGCGCATCAGCGGGCGTCGTTATTCGCGTGACAGCTTTAAATTCTATTGGCCATTCGGAAGTTTTCCAGCCGGTGGCTAGAAGCCAAAGCTTATTCCATGGAAGGAAGGCCGTTAATAAGCCTAACTAAATGTGGCTTAGTAGTATCTATCAGATAGTTTCCTTGTACTAAGACTTATAGCACAGAGGATTCAGCCTATTCAACGCATTGCGTAGACTTCCGGGGTTGTGTAGATCTTTCGTAACATATGTGCTCCTTGAGTACTACTGTAGTACATATTGTAAAAGACATGATCTGACAAGAAAAGAATGAAAAGATCATTGGTTGAACCAAGGCAATGCTTACAGTAATCAAGAAAGTGGCCTGCAGCAGGCTTAGATATGAACACGACATATATCGGAGCTAGATGCATTAGCTCTTACTTAGATACATACTAGAGTTCTACAAAGTTAGGAATTCCTCCACGTGAAAGAAACGCCAATGGCACATTGTCGGTGTCTAATTCTACTTCAGCATAGTAGGAACGGGTGGCGTCGAAGGATCATATGTCTCTTGTCGTAGCTACATATTCTATGAGCTAATGTCGCTGTACCCAATCGCAGTAATCTTAATCATTAGATTGATTTTATTACCCGTTACATTACCCTCAAAGCCGAACAGACATGATTACAGATCGTTATGCTAGCAGATACACACTTCGTTCAGGTGAATGGCACATATCTCTAGGTGCTAGACATGAACTACAGAGTATAAGGCCATGGAATAGTCAGTACTTTAATGTTATACCTTGGATCATACTCAGAATTGCAACTGGTCTTTCCAGGTTTCTGTAGTCTTTCAAAGTGATCATGTCTTCATTAATCAATGACGACACCCAACGCTCGCCTCAAAGGGTACACCTCATATTCTTTTCCATATGGATTATATTCAATGTTGGTAAAATCATATATCGACTTTATCTCCACCCATTAGCCAAGTTCCCAGGTCCGAAATTGGCCGCAGGCACCTTTCTCTATGAGGGATACCACGATGTCATCAAGCGCGGAAAATACGTTCATAGAATCGAAGAGATGCACCGCGAATATGGGCCCATTATCCGGATTAACCCTCAAGAACTACACGTTTATGATCCGACCTTTTTTGACTCTGTATACTCCGGTAGTGGGAAATGGGAAAAACCTCCCTACATGGTCCGATCAATGGACCCCGGTTTCTCAGCTTTCGGCACGCTTGATCATGATCACCACCGTCTTCGTCGTGGCGCACTAAACAAGTTTTTCTCTAAGCAGAAAGTTAACGCCTTGCAACATGTCGTCCAAGATCTAGCAAACAAGCTTTGTGATAAGCTCGAATCTTTCTGCGACACAGGAGTCCCAATTGACTTTGAGGGTGCATTTGGGGACTTCACTCTGGTAGGGTCCCAAAGCACCGTATGATTCTCGCGCTATTTTACTTATTTGAAATTAGGATACGATTGCCGAGTACACCATAGATAAAAGACTTGGTTTAATCGACCGCGCAGGTTTTAATAGTGACCTTCGCAAAACATTCCGCGGCCTGGGCGAGTTCGGACATCTCGTTAAGACATTCCCATTACTCATGACAATCTGTAAGTTCACGCAAAGAGAATTTTGTAAATAACACTAATAAAAGTAATTATAGTCAATAGTTTGCCTCGGTGGTTTATTCTGGCGACAAATCCTAATAGTAAGAGGTTGCATTGTTCTATTTGAGTAGACAACTATTAATCAATGTCAATATAGTCAAAGTTCTTCTAGACTGGGACGATACCTGCTTGAGTATCGCAAATAACTTATTGCGAACGAATCCTGACGAGTAAGGTTATCCTCCTACAAATAGTGAGAATATATGCTAATGTGGGTGCAGAACAAAAGAGCACCCGACTGTTCTGCGTGAAATCATTGCAGATCCGGACCTAGGGCCATCTGAGAAAACGCCGAAGCGTTTGATGTTTGAGGCCAAAACTATCTTAAATGCCGGAACTGGCACGGTGTCTTGGACGTTGACAACAGCCATTTGGTATCTGACGACCAACCCAGGCATACTAGCACGACTTCGAGCCGAGATTCTCACCGTTATGCCGGATCCTCGCCAACCGGTTAAGTTCCAGGAGCTGGAACAGCTCCCATATTTTACGGCTGTATTGAAAGAATCTCTTCGTCTCGGTTTCGGTGCAACAATGCGTTCAGCTAGAGCCGCGCCTGATCGAGTGCTACAGTATAAGCACTGGATAATCCCTCAAAAGACGCCAGTCAGCTTATCGATATCTCACATGCATCACAACCCGGAAGTATTTCCCGATCCGTTGCGTTTTGATCCAGAGCGATGGCTAGGGGATATAGAGGAACGCCATAGGCTTGAACGATTCTTTGTACCTTTTTCGAGAGGTACAAGGAATTGCCTGGGTTCCAAGTAGGTAATCATGGAGGGAACTTTGCTCAGTACCCAGCTAATATTACCTGCCTCCATAGTCTTGCTTGGGCTGAGCTATACATCATGGTCTCACAGTGTGTCTTGCGGATGGACCTAGAGCCCTTTCAGACGACACTTGAACATATCGAGATGTACAGTGACATGATTGTCTCGGAGCCGAAACGTTGGAAGGTCAGTATTCAAACCCCGAAAGGAGCTGGAGAGCCAAAACTTATCCCTGTCCCTGCTTGATTGACTAGTGTCTGAAATCCAAGTGCTAATTCGAGAATCATAGGAAGGACCTCGGTTTCTTGTCAAGAAGGTGATTGCTTACTAAGATTTGTTTTCATTCAATGGATTCCGTCTTTTTCAGTCGTTTGTCAAGCCGCGGGTTGAGGTAGTACTTAGATAATGACAGGCCCAAGAGATTGATTTCGCGTCTCGATAAATGACGAAAATCCTATACTCGACACAGCATTAGCATGCTGACAAGATTCAGAGCCTTATCAGCACGGTAGTTGACCTTGCAACCAAAACAGGGGTTGTGATCGGGCCGCTAGCTCGGGTTTCCTTGCCCGAATCCAACGAAATATATTCCTATTGTAGATACTGGACCCTTACTACTCAGATAACCGAAATACCTAGGATAATATCCCCGTATTGTAAAAATGCGATCCTTACACTTGCTGTAGGATCTCGGCGGTGCTCGCTGTGACCTATGAGGGCTCGAGTGACCCTAGTCATGGCTTAGGTGGATGAAGCAGCTAGGACATGAGGAGAAAGACCTTGACACCTCCACACCAAAGGAAGAAAGGAAGAAAGCTGGAAAAAGAAAAGATCTTGATATCATTTACCCCAGATTTCCTGGCTTACCTAGTCCTGATTTTTCAATCCTTCTATGGGAGGGGTACCGTAGAATTTGTATGTTCATTTAATGTAGCTCTAACTGTCCTCTCACACATCATAAAGCTCCGTTTTCTTTACGTAGACAGGCCAATTGTATGGCAAAAGTCCAAATGTGGCCTCATAGCTCCATTCTTGACCCTCAATAACCTGTTTGAAGTCGTAGTCTCTCAGTAATGTGGCGATCAACTTTGGCATTTCCATTTTCGCCACGTTTTGACCAGGGCATGAGGCGAACCCAGCACTCCACTGGGTGGTTTGTTAGCATACGATACGCGCAATGTGATAATAATGGAGGCATTCTTACAGGAATCCAATACTTCTCACGTGATGTGTTCTCTTCTTCGAGCCAGCGTTCTGGGCGAAACTCATCTGCATCTTCTCCCCAAATCTCATGATTATGATGCATCACGTGTGGGTTAACGGACAATAAAGTGCCTTCGGGAAACGTCCGATCGCCGATAGTAACGCCTCCCTTTCCGGCTTGGCGAGCCAGCTGCCATTGAACCGGAGTGAAAACCCGTATGCCTTCTTTGATACAAGCGTTGACATACGTCAGCTTCTGGGCATCGGCAAATGAAATTACCCGTCCGTAGCACGCACCCTCTGTTTTCCGATAGTATTCTATTTCAGCTCTGGCCTTTTTAAGCTTTTCTGGATGCCGAAGAAGATGGTAAATAAAGGACTGTGCTGCGCAAGAAATTGTATCTGATCCCGCGCCGATCACTGTGGCATTAGCACCTTGAATATCCCGAAAGGAAACTCTGTCGGGGTGTTTGCGGTGGTTCTCGAACCATAAATTGACAACGTCTGGGTGGTCGGAGGGATCGTCAAGACGTTCCTGGAGTGCGCCTTGAGACAACTCGCCAAGATAGCCCATCGGTGTAGATGTGAGCGAGGTGATGAGCGGGTTCATGAGAAAAATGTTAAGTAGCCATCTGTAGTAACCACCGCACGTCACTGTCATATTGAGCATGCCGGACCATGCGATCGTGTCTCCAATATCAGTGCCATTGTCAAGAAAGCCAAAAGCCTTGCTGAACATGACTTCACCGAGCACGTCGAAGGTGCAATAAGTCAGGAACTTGTCTAGTTCCATTGCCTTTTCAGATTCTGCGAATTTATCAATCCAGTTCTTGAGCCGGATGATCTGCTTGTCCATATTGTTCTCGGTCTTTATCACGTTGGTAGTTGAGAAGCCAGATGCTAACCATCTGGCTCGTTCGTTTTTGGCCTTAGGCTCAATAGTAGATAGCGGGCTTTGAAATCGCCAATCTGGGAATGCCATGAGCTTATACCATGGTGACTACAGACAGCATACGAATTAGTATCCCCTCTTTTGATGACTAGCCATGTGGCATAAAATACCTTTGGATTTGGGGCCAATAGAACTTTTCTGATTCCATCTGGATGACCAACGCTGACTTCGTTATGCGCAATGCGTACGAAAGGACCTGTGAGCTGACCGTCAAAAAGTGAAACAGAAAGAGACCTGGAAATCTTCAAGTCTAGCAAGGTCATCATGTACCATGTTTTCTATGAAGCTCAAGCATTTTTATGCTTTGCTTGCCTCTCGCAACTGTCACGACATGCCATAGTCTCGTGAAAGATGCAAGAAAGGGTCCTGGGATATCTCTGAGAGGCGAGAAATATTTCCTTGAGACAAGCAGAGTCAGTATGAAGACGAGAAGTTCAAAGGTCAAGCCCTTCCAAGAAACAAGATCGCTAAGAACAACCATCGTGACATCTGTCGTCACTACGAACTTTGAATTTCGGGAGTAGAGTCAAGCAGTACAGACTACACTACCGATTACGTCTATCGTACCTACTAGTAGGTACGTATTATGCATGCAAAACAATTCGATACGCGGGAACCTGGCAATAGCGAACACTTTCCCAGCCAACGTCTCTCAACCTTGTGACGATCTTGCCAAGCTTTACCCTCAAGGCGAAGAATAGCCAGAGTTAGGCGAAACGCATCCCGATAACTGTATGCACTGAAGTATACTATACAACCCTTGCTGCATAAAGGAATGTGGCGGCTGACTGTTGAAGATATACTACAGGACTTATATGCGGATCTTATCACCAAGCGACGGCTTACGGTATTACCCCGCAACCATGAAGTCTTGACCACCTCATGTACTTCAAACTCTTCAGAAGAATCGGCCTGGAATTCGGGGCCTGACTTTACACAAATGAAGAAGGAAGCTAAGGGGAATACTAATAAACTAACCCCTTGGACCTCGCAGAATAAGAGTTGTACTGCTACTAATTTACTTGTACCTCTTACCGTACTGTGTACACTCCGTGGAGCCGATGCGCTGATAAGGATACACGTATGCGGCCGCTCCCGCAGTTGGAAGCTTTCGCACATCAACTAATTAACCTGGCATGTCAATATTTGCCCCTTGATAGCGGTCCGTTTGTCGTATTATTTTTCTTGCCCCTCCTAGTAGATCAAGATCGGCTCAATCCCGAGCATGCCGTGTATCGTTGCATTCAACCCTGCAGAGTACAGTACGCTATACTACGTAGGTATGCATGCTCATCATCTAGCCAAGCGCCAACGTGGCGGTGATACTATCTGTTCAAGAGTTATCAAAATTACCCTGACAGTGTCCCCCACTTCTCCCTCGTTTGCCGCACTAAGTGTCGTAGAGAAGCGCCTAATGGACGGGCGCCATCTCTAGTTTCACGCCCGATAAACCCCGGGCCAGAACGGCGTATTTAGTGATTTTTAAGCCTACGTATTGAGCGAAAGGAGCCCCTAGGGATTCTGGGAATACAGACGACAGTTCACGGTGTCGCTCTGCCACTTGTTTGCGATTTGAAAGTACACACGGGGAGGCATACAGATACGATGTCCACGCGGGAGAAATCGCCGCCTCACGAGGCATCAACTAAAACATCGGTAACAGTAAGAACTAGCCGAACGATTCAATATATTCGCCTTGCTGTGATGTAAGTTCAGGCTCCTTAGAGAAATCCATTATGATCTCGAGCTAACACACCGTCACGGGTTGACGTAGATGTCTCACCCAGTTTGTGGACATCGCGAGCTTGGGCATGGCCACAATTGCTCTGCCTACTATCAAAGCGGACCTGGGCTTCGATGAGGGCTCGCTCCAATGGGTCCTAACGGCCTACTCACTTACGGTACTGCGCACTGCTCTTCGTCGTCATCGACGGCTCGCTTTCCTAAGCTTCAACGTATTCCTGCCAAGCTGACTCGTTCAATCCCCCCATCTTAGTACGGCGGCTTACTGATGGTCGGTGGTCGTCTCGGCGACATCTTTGGCCAGGAGCTTATGCTGAAGATTTCGATGTTTGCGTTCAACATCTTCACCTTGATTTGCGCGTTGGTACCTAATAAAATTGGTTTCCTTGTCGCTCGTGCTCTTCAAGGTCTGATACCCCTTTTATCTTATGCTTAGCTCGAATCCTTGCGTTCGTCGACTAGACACATGGCAGAATTTGGCTAACAGCGTGTTATTTCAAGGCCTTGCTGCCGCCTTCACCATCCCTTCCGCCCAAGCGATGACCAAACACCTTTTCCCCGATCCGAACGAACATGCGCTTGCGCTTGCCTGGTGGGGAGCAACAGGAGCTGTGGGCTTTGTGTACGCCGAAATGTTCAAGCTGGCCCATCTTTGAAGTACTTGGACTAACTATCTTAGACTCGGGCCAATTATTGGTGGCCTCTTTACGTCGCTGGTTTCTTGGAGATGGGTATATTCTCGTTTCTTGTAGTTGCCGCTAGCATTTCACGAAGCTGACGACTATTCAAGATATTTTGGTTTCCTCTCATCGTAGAAGGAACACTCAATATTCTCGCCCTGATCCTTTTCCGGAAGCAGAGCCCTGGAAGCGCTGGGTCGCTCTCCTTAGTTAAGATTCTCGAAAGGGTCGACCCCCTCGGTACAGCACTCTCCATTCCAGGCCTGATTCTGCTCATCTATTCCCTCACCTCCGGTAACATACTTGGCTGGTCGAATGGTGGCGTCATAGGGACGCTGGTCACGGCTGTTGTACTACTCGCCGGCTTCGTTTTTGTTGAGGCAAAGTTGGCTCGATATCCGTTTGTGCCGGGACACCTCTGGAAGACCACGGATCTCCCTTCTGCGTGCGCCCTTGCTGCAATCACATACGCGGTTTGGCAGGGTGCGAACTACTTCCTCGCCCTCCAATTGCAAGGTAAGTACGAACACACGTTCCGCTGTCTGATTGTTTCATCTTTTGGAACAATAGATCCCCCCAACAGGGTGACGGCAGCTGATTCATGAATATGTTATTTCCCCCTTTTAGACCTTGGATTTAGCGCTCTTGAGACATCAATCCATTTCATCCCACTCGGGGTGACTGCATTCTTGACTAATATGATCTTGCCGCGACTCATGAGTCCAAAAGGACCACGGATCATCTTGCTCATAAGTTGGCTATTTGCGATCGCGGGGGTTACTCTATTTACCTTTCTTCATTCGACTAATGACTACTGGCGGTTATGCTTTCCCGGGATGGTCTTATATATCATTGGTCTCGCCTCCGGATATTATGTCTCTCTCGTCAAAGTCGTTATCAGCGCCTCGGCAGAAGATCAAGGATCAGTGGCTGGCGTGTTTAATGTAAGCCAGCATTACCCTATCCACCGCGTGGCCTCGGGGGAACCATCTGCCTGCTGCCAAGCCTCTTTCCGGGGTTATCATTCGCTGTCTAACCTCGATATCTAGATGGCTCTGAATGTTGGGGGCGCCGTTCTAGGCGTCGCGGTCCTAACCGTTATTTCCAATAGCGTGGCTCTTCAGCACGGCGGTAGCGCCCTCGTTGAGGCTCGTCTGCGCGGATACCAGGCTGCGTACTACGGGGCAGTTGCATGGGCGGCTCTGGGAACTATTGTTTCGATTTACTCGGTGGTTACTCACTACAAGACTGAGAGAGAAAATGCCAGCAGTGCTGCTTCTGGTAGGGCTTCTGTAGAAGATGAAAAAGCCTCAATATCAACAGGCAAGGGCGACGTCACGTTGGCACATGAAGACGACATTGGCTTAAGTGGGAACAGCTCATAGGGGCATTCGTAGTCGCCCGCCATATTGCCATAGTATAGAGGTCCATCAAAGACAGAGTCGAACGTGTAACTTTGTGTACGCTTGGAGAGGGCATAAGGTACAAATAGGGGTGCGGAGTTCTACCCGTTAGTCTCTTAAGCAGCCAGGGTAGTTCCCCATGTAGTCCGGTTACAGCCAATCGGCACATTAATTAGGCCCAGGAACGTAAACCCTACACGATAGGCTAGTTAAGAACTCCACCTCTGGTAGCAGCCTGTACACAGTATGCGGCGGGACTGTGCCTCAAACCGCTTCTACACAGTATATACAATCATATGCTTCATTAGCAAGGCTAAACTCGATCCGTCGTAGCTGGGGTGTATGTCTTGGCTTAGCGAAGAACCAAATTAGAGAATCTTTGCTAACATTCCGGAGTTTGAATCCAGACACTGAACTGCTAATAGTATTTACCAATTCACCATATAATCAAGCCCGGACATCCACTAGATAGAGTCATTGATATAACTGTGGGATGCTATAGAATGCATAATGAACACGATATGAAACAGTATGACGACAACCTTTACACTATTAGTCATCCAACCTACCTCGACTTTTTGAAGGATTCGCGGCAAAGACCACGGTATACCAGATACCTCGGATCACAGCGCCCACTCTATTCCCCAGTATCAAGCATACGACGCTTGCAGGACGAAGCCCAAATACGAGCTACAGATCATGGCTAGCCCGGATGGTTTATGTCGACTGCTTATCTACAAGTCATTACCTACTAATGGCTAGTGTTTGAAACCGTGCTTTGCTCCGCTGCAGGGCGGCGGCACAGGTTGGCCAGACGTGATATCATTACGCGTTGTTCTCCATTACTAGCAACTTGGTAAATACAGCCAGCAACGTCAGTAGGAAGCCATTCTGAGGGAATGTGGATAAGGAAGTTTAGCAGAAGTCACCAGATACTGTTGTGTTTGTGTTCATGATAGGCCGCTTGATCCAGAAATGCGTAGTGAGTTGATTGGTACAGAAGCCTACGCGCTGACGAAAGGTCACCTATGCAAAGCCCCGCGAACTGCATCAGGCTTCCGTATTTATCTGCTTATATCTTAGCGACAGTGTTACCCTATATCTAAAGATCTGCTTGACATTTTGTAGGACGGTAACGGAGTATGAGTTCTTGCGACCTTTAAGTACCAGTAGGGAGGTACCGGAGTCCACGTCTCTTAGTATTGTAACTTTCGTGGCTGGTGATATATGCGGATTTAGAGCAGAAGAAGAATTGAAGGTCCTAGTTCACTCATTTATTTCTGTAACAACCCATATATTGAAGTAGTGTAGGTAAGCCACATACGTATATTTAGCCAGCCAGAAGTGGTGCGTTAGGGCTAGAGGGACAGCTAGTTGTAGTTCTCCGAGTCACAGACAGGGTGAGGGACTGTGTGGTCCTTGCGCATTTTCTTTTGTATTTTAGACGCGCAGATTTCAGCTTCCTCTTTCGCGTAGATTTTCACAGACACAGACCTCGAGACACAGAAATACAGACCGTTTCACTTCTGCTCCATTGATCAGCGTTTATTGATTATATATTTGTATACGTGTACGGTTTTGTAGGTTGTGTTGGTTTTGTTAGTCAGGTGTCCTCCGCTCCCTTCGCAGTGGCTACGCTAAAGGGAATATGAAGAGGAATTTCTGAAAGGGGCTAGGGAGAATGACACTTAAAACACGGTCGCCCTTCATAGTTCATGCGCATATTTTGCAGAATCTATGTTGCTTTCACGATGTTATGAGATTCCGCAACACTACCTATGAGGATTCATGGCCTGGAAGGTTAATAAAACATAGGTACGGCCAACCACTTGAGAGCTTAGGCATCAGTAGGGCACTGGCCCATTTGCTTCACTTCATTATTCTTTACCTAGAATTCTAAACTGCAGCGGTGTTTGCAGTCCATTGGTTGATGTTTTTTGGGCACTCGTTACCTGACTAGGAGTTTCAACTGGGCCTCTTGTCACACTATGTTAGTCTACATAAGCGACTGGGCAAAAGGACATGTTGTACATAGAAGAGGGTGGACAACTAAGGGTTATTCGAGAGTTTTATGCAACAGCAAGTGACTATTACCCACCAAAAGCATTACCGAAGAGTATAGGGTTCTCATACTTCTAAACGTTAGCCGGAGATGGAGATAATTACTGTTGCACGATAAGAACGTATCTTGGTGCAGCCTAACAACCATCTAGTGGTAATGTGATGAAATGAACTATCATGAGGATAGTAATTTCTGAATGATCATCCATTGGATTTTGATCTTTCTAGCTCCTTCAGCCCCAGTATATACACTCCAAGGTTTGTGGTATATTCGGTATCCTTACATCTCCTCACGTCTCCTGATTTCTCCTTGGAAAATTGGGCGTCTTTTCATGTTTGCTATCTCGTCAAACAGACATGCCAAGTGAAAGAAGGTTGGGGTAGTTGGGGCTACCCAGGCCAGTGACAGGATCCCATCCCTTCAAACAAATCCTGTCAGCGATAATGTCGATAATCTAACTGGAACCATGGTGCGACTTACAGTAACGGCAGAGAATCCGGCTTTGGAGATGGTGGTATCAGAGCAACCATTGCTCTTGCCACTGGTTATGTCGTTCAGACCATTAGCGCTGGAAGGGAGACTATACTGAAGACCAGCATATTAGTCATTAGCATGCCATAAAATACGAGTTAAAACGACGCACCAGCCAGGGGTTCAGGAACCCTAGGGCGGGTTTTCCCGCGTCAATACGCTGAGAGTTCACGAGCTGGATTATGCTCGCGAAGACAGGAGCGGCGCAAGAAGTTCCGCTTACAGCCATCTCCTGGCCCAAAGTAATGATCTCGAAAAAGTCAGCACCAGCGGCAACGTCAGGATAAGCACGTCCAGACGAGTTGTAGTACTGGGTATTTCCGTCCGGGTTTGAGGCTAGCCATGAGGATACTGTCGAGTCTTGCCATGAGGGGCGACTAAAGAAGTTTGAGAATCCACCTCCTGAAGGGGGCCAGACGGTCTCTGGACCGTCGCCTGACGTACCGCCAACCGTGGTCACCCAGGGACAGCCGGCAGGAAAGAAGGGTTCATAAGCATCCTTTCCATCTATGTTGCAACTATCGCCGACGCCAGAGTCCCCAGACGCGAAGATAATGGAAATGCCCGCCGAGCCGAGTTCGGCAAACACGTTGCAGGTAGCTTCAGCAAGGCTTAAGCCAAATAGGGTTTCTTCACCACCGTACGACACCGAGAGAACATTGGGTTGCGAAGCCGGATCCAGGCTCAGGAGGTAATCAGCGAGGTCCTCAAAGATGGCATACGTGTCACCTCCAGTGGAGTAATACACGTTAGGGATCTCGCTAGTTATAGCGGCCGCATATTGAGTATCCAAGTTGCCCTCGACGCCGTAATCGAGAGCGGAAGTCGGGCACTCGCCACCATCGACGGATACGCACGTAAAATTATGGTCCTTGTTATCCAAGACGGCAAAGTAATCCATGAAGATAGAAAGATCCCGTTGGTTCGCCCATTGTTCTTGAAAACCAGCAATGCCCATGATCCCGCTCGTCAGCTTCAGGGCGTCGCCAAATCCGTATAGCTGGGCAAGCGTGTCAGGTACCGTCTGGGAGAGGGCACTGAAAGTATCATTCTTGACTGTAGGTATGAGGGGCTTAAGGCCAAAAAAAGTCGTAGGCTGAATCACATCGATATGACCGACAAGAGCTTGCGGAACATGAACAGAGAGTGCCCGAGACGCATTTGCACCAGTGTTTATATTGGTGTAAGAGTTGTAATTGGCACGCAATAACGCTTCAGCTTGGCTTATTGCGGCATTGACCTTGACCACGTTTCCGCGGCTGTTCAAAGTAGCACCGTCGGCTAAGCTGTGGTTGCCGAGCCACTGGAAGAGGAGATCCTTCGACTCCAGCTTGGGACCAACTATGGCATCGATCTGGTCTAAGGTTAAATGCTTGCCATATTGAGAATGGCCAGGGGTAGCAATCTATATCATATTAGCGTTCTGTTTCAAAGTATCATATCGGCCTCAAAAACATCTGCGCAATATCAATCCGGGGAAAAAGCGTTTGTAGAAAGGGTGGAATTGCAAGAGGGCTGGATCCCTATATAATGAAGAGGATAGCGTACGTTCAGTGCCAGTTCATGAAACTGTGCAGTGTTCTGCTTAGCGAGATTGAATCGAAGCTCAATAGCCTCATCCTGGGCAGCCGGACCGTTCATAACCCAATCCTTAGGGGCGGACTTGACCGATTCGAGCAGAGACATGGGCACGGCAGATGGTAATGCCATAGCAGCGCCAGCAAATGCCAAGATGGCAGGTGCTTGGGTGGAAACAAACATGGCCCTATTGGATATAATAACCCCCGCAAGCCAAAGAATGAAACAAGAGCTGGGATACCGTGGCTGTTATGGCTCTGTTATATACTCATACTACACAAGAATTACCGAGCCAGTGTCTAGCTGGTATAAAGAACCATCTCGAGAATGAGATATGGCCGAGGTAGTGAGTGGATAGTGTTTAAATGACAGTCATACTATTATTAGAAAGAGACACTTATCGCGAGGCGTAGCGACGAAAGGGATTATACGACAGATTTTGTCTAACCCCAACGGGAATGGTTATAGTACCAATGGTGCCAATGACATTTACATAATCGTAATAGGATCATTGAAATTCGCCGTCTTCCTAAATAATGCATGGTGTAGGTTATATTGCGAAAGCGACTTCAATCAATGATCTTGTTTAGGCCTTGAGGTTAAGGATTTTATGAAGATCCTGGCCCTGTGGAGTGAACGCCGTACAGCGGGCTCTTGAGATCAGCTATGGTATTCCGGATATCGAGAAAAAAAGGGTACTCCACGTGCAGTCAAACTGCGGTATATAGATAAAACCTCTATCCTAGACCAGAGCAGGGGCATGTTGAAGTTGCAATGCTAAGCAGTCCATATATGGTCGTCTGGATTCCATACAGCGAGCATCTATCAATAGTAGTCCATTGATGGGTTATCCCGGCCCTGTCTTTTTTACCCATTTCACCGGTTCTTGAGTATTTCCCCAATGATCATGACTAAGGTTGCTATATCGCCAATTTCGGCGCTCCAACTTTCCCAATCTACCGTATTCGTCCTCAGTCCATCGTCAGTATCTTGAAGCTTAATCAGGCTTCCGGTTTCAGATACACCACAGACCGCACGCTCTTTATACCATTTCTTAAATTCTGGTTTCCATCTTTCAAAATCCTGCGTACTCCATAGCGCGGTTGAACTCGGTAGAGGGACGAGAACAAGACCACCAATGGCGAAGTAAGAAACTGCAGTCGAAATATCCACTAGAAGCCCAAGAATTTGGAAGACGAGTACCGTCCTTGAATCTAAGTTAGTGTGATTCTTTTATGAGTTTGAGGAAAATAATAATGCTAACCGTCTTCTCGACTCAATGAAGATCCAGTCTTTACGTGCTAGAGCTGGATCTGCAGTAATACTACAATCGAAGTACTCGTCGACAGATGAAGCCAATGCTTGAGAGACAAGCTACCGAAAAATTTAGATGTGAAGGATAACAGTAAAGGAAACGAAGTCAAAGGTAAATAAGATGGGCATCGACTTACGTTAACTGTGGTTAGCAGGGAAACATCGAAGACGGCATGACCAACTGGGACGTCTTGAAGGCGCAACAAGCAGAATATGAGCAAAGCTTGCAGGGCATTTAGGAGCTGCCAACGATCGAAGGTCGCATACTGACTACAGTGAATTGCTAATTCTCAATATGCCATCAACTAGAGCTTACCTCAGCCCGTATTCTCTCTTCTTCCTGCCAGATCCGACCCCAGACCCAGCTGCCTTTGTTTTTACTGTTCTGCGACTTGAAAGATTGGACCAGGTTCCAGCAGTTAAGTAAAGACTGTATTGCGGGTTCACTGACTATTAGCTTTCACTCACTCTTCCCAGAATATTCGACTACTGGAAACATCAGAGATGAGTGTGGTATGGTGATGTGTCAAAGCGGAAAGTAGTATGTAGGAAACTAACGTCGCGTGCTTCATGGCCATCGCCTGATCGAAATCGTGCATATACAGAAAAATGGATAAAGGGTGGAAGCGCGCCTTTTGCTCGCATCATAAATGGATAAGACTTTAGGATTCGTATCGCTATAGTTTGTAAAGCCACGTGGTCAGGTCTCTTGAAAGCACGAATAGAAAACAGAGGAGTCTTCGGTAGCGGATAGGCCCAGGGTGGCGGAGGGCTCGTTGTTTTGAAGGATAATCTTGCTATTTTGCCGCAAGCGACAGACATCGAATTGATCTTCTCAGACTGAAATTGTCCGATGTCGAATGCAACATCTTCGAAATTGAAATTTAGGGTGTCGAGAAATGTTAACTCAGTTGCAGGTTCCATATCAAGATAGGTCTGATTGGTCTCATTGTGGGAAGCGCTTCCGATAGGTATGAGAGCGGTGCAGCTCTCTTCAACACTATTATTCTGTCCTTCTTCAATAACCGCAGCCGGGTCGCTATTCTCACCAGCTTTATCCGGCACGATACGTCGGGTAGCCGTTGCATCGTACTCGCACGCTACACCGCGCTTATTGCACCGGAGGCAACCACTCAAATCAGCGTCGGCGCGCCACGAGCAACGAGCTTTGGCACGCACACAGGCAATACATGAGCTCTTACGAGACCTCTTGGTGTCAGAGGGTTTAGAGCGACAATAATAGTAGTGCCTTTTTGCGGAAGCCTCTGAATTCTGAATTAGCGAGCGCGTGAGATGTCTTGGGCATGCTTCTCACCATGTTCGAAATTCTTCAAGCACAGGGAACAAGAGTACCGGCGGCTTGTCCCCGAATGTGCGCCCTCCGATGAATCGGCCATATCCCGACACGGTAGAGGATGCGACATATAGATGATCGGAATAGATGGGTCAATTGACCGCGAAGGCATTTTTACTGTCTTCGCTGATGATCTTAGTCACCCAAATCTACTTTCACGGAATTCCGTGAGGCGGGGTACCTGACTAAACCAGATTAAGAAATCCACAACAGAAAAAAGGGGGTTGGTCTTAGACTTGCGGATGATACGAGAGGGTCTGGGTAGAACTACAGAGTCTCCAAGCAGCCTTCACGACCACAAAGGCTTAGCAAAGACTAAGGCTTGGGGTCCATGACCATTGTGTGATTACAAACCTAATCAAGAAACAATGAGAACTAAAAGGCTACGATCTACATATTTATACCCTGACCACGGCACCTTCTAGTTTCTATCAATAACTGCATTCTATTCATCAAATCTGCTTATCTGTATCGTTTATCCCCCTTTTTTCTAACTTCTACTGTCTAAATACCAACTTGCAATCATGGATTCTCCTGAGTCTTGGTCGTCTTCACGAGCTAGTTGGATGTTCACTGACCCTTACACTTACCAGTATTCAGCTGTGGAAGCAGAGAATAATACCTCCAGTATCTCTCCGGGTGAGCAAAGTGTTGTGACTGACAGTACCACTCCTGTGCTACAGGATCCCACTCTCCCCTTAGTTCGATACGAGTTGGCAGCTGACCCGTTGGTTATAAGAGCCCATGACAACTATCAAACACCTGATGGACCACCCAAGGGCCCCTGCGAACTTAGCCGCAATGCTCATTCAATAACGCGTACGAGTTCGAGATACCCAGGCCGTCGCAGCTCCTCTCGAGCTACAAATGCGCTGACAGCGCCAGCCCAGCCTTCGAGTTCAGGTCTCATCCCGGTTATCGAGGACCCTTATACGCCAGCACAGAGCTACTCACCAGCTATAACTGCACTGCCTTCTCCTCGCGCGAAGCCAAGCCCACCTGCATATGCGGACGGTCTCATGCCCGTTGACGAAAATGCCACAACGCCCAAAGAGCCGAGCTCTGATTTCGATGCGATCTTGCGGAACATTGGGCCGATTTCGAAGAAGGGAAAGGGGAAAACACGCCGTGAACGGTCGAGCCGTTACTACGACAGATATACTAGCAACTTTGGTTAAGACTTTCTAATTCATTTAGGAATTGCCCCATACAATAGAAGAAATAGAAAACCAGCAAAGGTAAGTCTTGATAGAATGGTAGTAATAAGATTAATTTCAGATTTCAATTTGTTGAAAGATAAAATCCTAAATTCATTTTCGTCCCCCGTAATTGTCCTGGAGACCTCTACTTCTGCTCAGCACGTTCCTTTTAAAGTTGTGTCGGATTGTGCTTCTGAGGTGGCGACACTTGTCATAATTTATCCGCCGATGCTAGTAGAGAAACTGTTTATAGACTCCGTCGAAAGCTCGTTCTGCATTATTGCCAACAAGAAAAAAATGGAGTGGGTGTAATAATATGCGCAATATATCAAGTATTGAACGAAACTTAAGAGTTTAATATCCTCGCAGTGTCAGGGCGGTCTGTCCCAGAGTGAATGGATAGCCTACTCAGTTGCATAGCAGGTAGGTAGAAAGGGGTCAGTACTCATCAACTTATATTGGTTAAATGGCCCCTAGCCCTTCCAACGTGTTTTTTCTATTTCTTCCTTTGGGGGGGGGGGGAGGGGGGGGATATCCTGAATATATAGACGAAGCCTAAAAGGTATACACCACGGTGTCGCCGATCCACCTGACAGGGAGGCTGCGGGGGCGGGGGTTTGGGTTGGGTTGGATTTACGAGTTTGTTTTGGGAATTATCTCTAATTTCAATAGGATCGTTATAAGAATGATTACAATACAATAGATCATGCTGTTGATACACAGTGCCACCTGAATTTAGCTAGTTGCCAATTGCATTGATTGGTATACCCTGCCATCTGCTGGGTGAAATAACGGGCTTACGAACTTTGGCGAGACGCCCCTTTCTTCGAACCTCTTCGTAATCAGTGTCGTCAGCATGGCTATCCCGTCTTCGTTTCCGACCTGTCGCCCGAATTGGCCTCGGCTTCTCTTCTGTTGGAGACTCCATTCGTATATTTGAGGCAACGTGTACCTTACCGGGATGCGTCTGCTCCTCGCCTCTAGCGGTCTCACGTCGTTCATCCGTATGAACTATCGATGTACAGCTGGGCGCAGGCTGCGGCGAGACTTGGGGTAATTCTTGAACTTCGGCCTGAACCTGTCTCTTAGGTGCAGTCTGATCCTCCTCCGGGTCAGTCCTCCTGACACAATCCCGCCACTGTTAGTCGATGGCCTCTGGCTGACTTGGATCAAAAATCGAAAAGGTTCATAGGCTTACCATTTGCGATGACCGCAGCTGAATGTCCGTAAAGTTATGCTTTACTGGTGATGGTTGTTATGCGGCGATGGATGTGCATTGTAACCACTGCTTAGCTGGTGCTTTGTGTGTTAAAGGCTTGGCCGTGGGCTGGTAAACACAAAGGGAAAGAAGGAAGAGGGAGCAAAACCTAGGGATAAAAGTGGAGGTGTCTCAATCGGACTTTCTGATAGAAATCCCGTCTAGTGTCATGCAATGCAATCTATGTAACACTGTACCACCAGTGGGTAGGACAAACCGCAAACATACAGTATCAACTCCGACCTATTTGGGAATCTTTGAATCAACCATTGCTCGAGGATTCGGTTTGGTTAACGTTAAATACCCCCGTCGTAGAGAGAATAGCTGTTTGAATACTAGTTGATATTTTGGGTTGTGAAAGATTGACCATTGATCAAACGTTCAAAAGCTGCTTGATGATGATGCTTCTAGCCGACCCTCTACAATCTGGCTGGGGTGACTGGAAACAATCTCGCACTTTCCATCCACTTCCTCTATGTTGTAATCCTTCAGCTACCTCGTCCTCACTACCTAGCCTGCTCCCTTGACTGTTTGGTATATTCCTTACTCCCCACTCCTGTAGGAGACGCTGCCTTTTGCGTCTAAAGTGTTGAACCATAATGGACCCCAACCTGAATAGTTGAGTATGTCATCAATAGTCGGGCGCGGTAAGTTGTCCAACGGTATGTATATCTTACTATCTCCTTAAAAAGGGGGCCAACTATATAGGGATTGTTCCAGCTTGCTTGAGGTACCCCCAGGAAACTCCGCATAGGTGGAACGGTCACGATGTATATAGCCATCTTTCGGGCAAAGTCATATAAAAGCATAGTCCAATCTCACTCGTAAGAGGGCTGAATTGTAACACTCGCAGAAATCGAATGGGGTTTCATCAGCTAAGTAAGCAATGTTCCAGGGCCACGAGCCATTGTCAGATAAAATATGGCTAGAGTGTTATGTTGGGGAGCTACACAACAATGCTTCAGAACCCATCTGGAGCATTTGAATGCGATATGGTATTAGTAATTATTATTGAGGCCGTTCTATGAACTTAGCGTAGGTCTCCGAGCAGTAGGCTTCTACCCTTTAACTAGATGTGAAGGACCCTCACGATGCACTTGCCCTAAACGATGAGTAAAAGCCCCGTGATATGGACTCTTCCGAAGCTGCCCCGATCGTGGCTTCCTTGAAGCTGTATAATTGTATCTCGGTGTCGCAAGTGAGCCAGCGCTTGGTGTCGATGCAATAACGGCCGTGAGCTGACTTTGGCAATGCGCACGGCTACCCGCCCAGCAAATGGGCGGTGAGCGCTTGTACTGACATATTTGCCTCAATTCCGGCTAGGCCGCAATCGCTCCGCGTCGTTTCCGCTGTGTTCTTTCGGCCGTGGTAGAGGTCTGCCAGCAATGCCCGTCCCACTCATCGTCAGCTTCGTCGTCCAGCTTGGGGGCCGGCCGCCGCTTCCGACTTCTCTGCGAGTCACATGGCACCTCTTCTCCAAAATCCTCGGCCGTTAAAGGGGAGGAGACGTCGTATTTCTGATACTGATCCTCCTCGTAATCTTTGGCGGGGGCGCGTCGCCGCCTTTTATGGCACCGTATCGATTCTTCAAGGCGGCGCTGCTTCTCGAGAAATTCTGCCTCTGCTTCATAGAACCAGGACCAGTCTTGCTTGCCGTAAGTGTTTTCTTCGCCACGCGCAGCCCAATACGCTTCATAAGCGTCATCAGATAACCCCCACCACTCATCCATGGCCTCTAGCTCGGCAGCGTAGCGCTCCTTTACCTCAGGGGGCGTGTGTCCCATAGGTGAGTCGTCGGCGATCTCGTGATATCTTTTTCGTCTGTCTTCAAGCGAAATAACGAGAGAATCGAGTTTTCGGGTTAATGTTGTAACAAAATCCTTCTCGCTGCCTCTCAGCAAGACTGGTGTGCCTCGTCGCGGAATAAGGTGTTTCCCCTGTGTCGCGACGATATCAAGGGAGTCATCAGAAATGCCCTCCTAACAAAGTCCCACCACCGTCAGTTGACGGTAGTCCACGTCTAGCTCAAGACTGAAGTTCAGGGATTTCTCAGGCTTACCATTTGGAATATGACCGGGAATCATCGCAGCTGTTCGGCTACGATGTTAAAATTTGTAGCTGATAGTGGTTACTTGTGAAGAAAATTCACGATGATCAATTTGTATCTACCCCAGGTTGCTGTTTTGTTTTGTTTGGCAAAGATGTGTAGTTTATTGTCAAAGGGAGAAGACAGAAGGGAAGAAGGAAGTGGAGGTGTCTCGGATGTCTTCCAATAGAACACTCGCGCCGCGTCATGTGATGCTATGTGATCTGTGTAACACTTGTAACACCTAGAGTTGGGACAGCAAACATAGCCTTGCACCTCGCCAGCACTCGCCTCGGAAGAACAAGGAAGGCAGAGAGAAGGAATTTTACGCAAGGATCAGGTATTCTTCCAGCAAACATAAAGCACGCATACGCCTACTGTCAAGACAGCTGATGAGAGAAGAATTAAGTGCAAGCAGATGATAACAAAGACGGATCACCTTACAACTGGCACTGAGACAATAGGCTGGACCTGCACTTCCAAGTACATTAATTTTTATAGCTAGCCCTGTGTAACCTGTGTGGGTTTCCTATCAATAGCTCTAATTAAAGAAAACTTGCATAGACACTCTGTGGCTCCATTGTCACTATTCAATCGCACCCTTTCCATTCTCTTTACCCCGCACAAAAGATTCTCAAGTACTTGGTGATAGCTGACTCCCTGCTCCTATAAGCCGTTTATTCATTATTTATTCTTCCTCTTCCAATCGTCGTCTCTCAGCTTGCTAAGCGTCGGGGGCGGCAGGGAGCAGTGGGCCCCAAGCTGGGTGATTGAGCACGTTCTTGATAGTCGGGCGTGTTATGCGATTGATATGGGTCCATCAGTATCCCACCATGTCCACGAAGAGTTGACCAACTACAGGTGTACAATGTTAGTCCGTTCAGTATTTGTCTCCTTGATGCAAGGAGCACTCACGATGTATACAGCCATCTTTCGGTCGGTCACTCGTAGCCATATAGTCTCTCGTCATTCTTATGATGGCATTATGATATTTCTGCTTGAAAGGCTCGCGCAGCCGCTCATGCGGTTCGCCTTCGCACCACGGATTTAACACGTACTCCCATGGGTGTTGGTTGTATGTAAGATAGCACAAGATGACGCCCATGGCCCATATATCGACTGAGTGATCATAATGGTCCAATTCTAATTCAGGGGCAAGGTAACCGGGTGTACCTACGCTCCCCGGCGCGGGGTACAACCACTTGCCGTGCTGGAGATGCTCGCTTTGCTCAAGACCTCGAAGGAAGGCTCGGTTCGAATTAAGGAGACCGATATTTTCCGGGTTCAAGTTGCGATGCACCCGGTTATTGTCATGCAAAGCTTGAAGGGCCAACAGCGCATCCCTGAATGTATTCGCCATCTTTATTGTCATACCCTTCCGTCCTCTAAATGAAGTCTCAAGTCAGCAACTTCTTAAAAAGGATTTTGGAGGGGCGCGATATGCTTACCTTGTGGGCTTAACCCAACAAAAGTCGCCTAACGTCTGCCGCGGCAACGGTGTCAGGCAAATAGCAACTTGGTCAGAGCCATCTTCAGGTGAAAACCTCTCATCTCTGTGGTACACTACATCCGAAATCCGCTCAAGTTTATGATCGTAATCATTGGCATTCGCAAAGTCCTTCATGACATTGAGTTTCTCAATATCAGCATTCACTTTCCGAAAATTAAGGACAGTCCGATGGACCAGCTTGATGGCAGCGACTTCACCAAACGTGCTTGTCGCGTAGAATATTTTGCTCTGGTTCTCTATGTCGTCCTCTATGTCGATAGAATCTCCCAGTGTCCATTTACCCAAAGATAGACTATTGGGTCGAGGAGTAGGCGTCTCATAGTCAATGTCTCGGGGTGTACCAAGGTGCTCAGCCATATATTGCTTGCGCTCATTCAGAAAGTTCTCCGTCTTAGTATAGTCCGTCCATCGGAATTCATATTCGAGGCTGTCGAAGAACATGATCATACTATGCTGGTTTAGGGCATGTGGCTGCCGACCAATTGCCTTGCCACCGACAATGAGCCGCGACTGAGAGTTGGAGCCGCCGCTGATGTTGAAGATCCCAGTTTCCAAAAAGAAGTTGAACTTCGCATGGGGGTTCCTCAAATCAATACCGTAAATCTTTGCAAACGACAGAGTGCAGATGAGGATGTCGAAGGTGGACACGCCTTGGGGACCCTTGCCAAGTGTGTATCCCTTTTGTGGATTCGAAGGCTTCAGATCGAAGCTTAATACGTAATGCCCAGTCCAGATCATTCCACAGTTCTTGCGCTCCAGCTCCGTGTCAGAGTCGAGCTCCCCTGGATCCTCGCTCGATTCTGTCGAGCTAGCGTAGAGATCTCGGGGCCCTCCCCTTAGCTTTCGGATTTGAATCTGGGGTACCTGTTCATCAAGCTTCTGTGCTTCGTCGATAACCATACGGTCGAAGGGAGTAGTGCCATTTCCTGGTGCATTCCTGCGTCTATGGGTGAAGTACCCGCAGAGATCACTGAAAGCCAGCTTAGCGAGGGCATTCTTCGGTGCTAGAGTAGCAAAGGCGGGCATGTTGGTAGAAGTGAATGGTGTATTGCGTGAATGATGAAGGTGAGGAAGAACGTGAAAGATAATTGGAAAAGATCCTGGGAACCCATGCGAGCAAATGGGTGCTTATCATCTACTTATCAAGAGTCGTCGAGCAGGTTACACGCAGCTCTCTTGCTTCCCTTGAGCGAGTGGCCTACCAACTACAGCCTACCACAAACGGTTTGTGCACATGCTGTGAAAAGTTTGCTTCGAAATTATGCGAGCTGTCACAGTTTTGTGAACCAGATACAGGGGTATACACTATTACTGGCTCAAGAACAGTATAAGTCTTAGCATTCGGGTTCTTGATGATATTTACTAAAGTGAACCCATGGGCCCCAAGCCCTTCGCGAGGTAGGCTATACCTACAATTCCTGAGGCCTCCAGGCCTTGGTTCTTCACGAAACAATATGGGAAACTAAGTGATCTTAAGAAAGGGACGTTGGTTTCATTTAAAGTATTACGCATGAGTTGTGTGTATTCATGATGCTATCCCTATCTGCCCCGTAGACCCCCTGATTCCCTGATATCCCTTTTTTGACCAAGCCACTTTTGGCTGACTTGGTACTTGAATGCAGCTTAACACACATGCAGTCGGTCTTAAACTTAGCACTGTAGCACTACCTAGTATTGAGATCATGTCATACGTGATCGTGTGACAAATTCTGCCTATCTCATGGCAATTAAACTAGTATTCTAGCACCGTTCATGTTAGCGAGCTAATATATTAAGACCTCATCTCTTTTACTGTTTTTTGTTTTATTTTTCAGATAAACATAGACGTGTATCATTGAAGGATGTCACACTCAATACAGAGTAGCTTTCCAACTGCAGAATTAGTAATTTTGCTTCTATATCTATTCTAATAGCTAGCATTGTAATTTTTCGCCTAGCACCTCTTACGGTAGAGGATAAGTAAGGAAATCGAAGAGTTTGATTTGTTGCGGTGAAATCTTTTAAGTCAATTCGTTCAGCATATTGAATTGTCGTCTAGGACATGATATTTCGCAGCATGAGATCTTCATCGCATAGAACCAGTTTTAGCTTCTGAAAGCCATTCCAACGTCCTATGTCAGTGGCTAAGAACCATCTCATTAAGGAAAGCTTTTGCACAGTTACCTGCCACCCTCAGGCTAGAATTACACCTCATTCAAAATCTTCAAAATTGGAATGCCCGTTCCGTAAACGGAATCTCGTTCATTGAAAAGACCCTCTTAACTCTAGCGTGTGTGCCCGTCGCGACGGCACTTCACCTGTGTCGTCATAAAATAAACAGTACTGTCAGAAGGACGGTAAACGTCTATATCTCCATAATTTATTTTAAGCAAAGGCAATGTTGTTAGCTTCGCAGCGAGGACACGAAAGATTTGTTACTCACGGCGTCTTGGTCGCCGGAACCAACAATTCCAGAGGACGAATGCAGTTGGAGGCATAGCTCCGAACACCCCAACGAAGGCGATGATAACTTCCGTGGAGAAAGCCATTTTTGGCGATGGATATCGATGAAAAGGCTTGAAGATACCTTAAATATACTGCGAACTTTCATGTCTTAGGAATGGCTAAGTATGACGTTAAATCAGCTGTGAGCTGGAATCTATCAGTCTAAATTTGCTTTACCTGATGTTGAAGGAAAGTATACCCTGTTCTCAAGTAAATTTCGGAGCAGCGGGTCTATCATTCACATGTGGTGAATAGATGAAGTTTACAGTTCTTATAGGAAAGATCAAGGTAGAATGAAAAGGACATGGCAGGTTGAGTTAAATTGCCCGATTTGGCAAGCCGCCGGATGCCATGCAGTAAGCTCCTATACATGATTGGAAAGTGAAGTTTTGGGGATACACCAATCGTACGCAACGGCCGCCCTCCACAGGTATCTGCAGAAGAGGTCAATAAAAAGTCACATCTTATAAACACCAACTGCGCCTTCTTTAGCACACTTGTACTAGTAGCATGTGTGTAACGCCTGGACTACGCCAAGACGGATTCGGGGATAGTCACTTCGCTGGTGGCCGTGGGCCGGGGTACTCTTTAAGACTCAGAAATATCCGTAAGGTAGCTGTGCAATTATCGAGAGATGAGATCGTTAAGGGATTTCCCTCATAGAAGGTAATATTAAGAACTAGATGTATGCGTAGATTGAACAGCGAAGGCTGGAAAATAGAACCTAGATAACGGCCAATGTGTCTCTCCCTTCATATTCATTTCCTTCTCCATTACAGAACCTCTGATCTCGCCGTGCTCAGCCATCCGGACCCCTAAAATCACCCTTGATCTACCTCAGCTTCGACGTCTCAACGTGCTTGAACCGTTGAGCACCTTTAGCCCTTTGTGACCATCGAATGATCTCGCGCCTTGGCTCTAGTTCCAATCTATGACCCAGTCCTACCGATTAAGGATCCTCATTTGGGCTTACAGCTGGCTTATCCTATTAGTTTACAATGGTGTGGCAGTGTATCGTTGTAGTCTTGTTCGGCGAAATTAGCTTCTTCTTGCAATAAGTTGGATCCTTCCTGCAAGAACTTGATGTGCATCCTTGCCGAGTCACCGTTATTGACATTACGACTCTAAATCAAAGAGTAAGTAGATTCGGTTACTGGCAAGTGCATCGATTCCATATCAGAACTATGTTCCATTACTTTAACATGGTTGCTAAGTAGGCTAGGCTTCTAGGGCGTGTCAGTACTGTGAATCACTGCGACATCCTACTCAGCTGTACTTCTTCACTTTCAGATCTGGTACCGCATTGAGAAGAGCTAGGATGGGCGTGTTAGAGTGGTCTTGTTAAAGGGACTGCACCATGCTTCTTGCAGTAAGGGCTCATGAAGTACTAATGGGTGTATGGGTTTAGCATAAACAAAAGAAAGAAGAAAGAAGAAGGTTCTTAGGGGTTCCATGTGGAATCGAAATGACCCCTCTGAACTTGCCAAAAAGAATCGAGGGCTTAAGGCGAACTCAACATCCCTCAACCGGAAAACACCTCTTGCCTGGCGCTGCCTGACACAGGTATTGTTCCTGCCGACTACTTTACTGCTGAGCCATCAACATGGCCTATGTTAGGGGAACGTCTGTTGAAAGACCTGCAGCCCTTTTATAACTTATATGCCTGGTACTAGATACCACCGTAGAAGACCCCGGCAATCGGCCGTGTTGTTCTGTATTAGAGAGACCCGGCCCCACACCAACTGCATCGTGATGTCCCGCGTCGTTGGCCGGGCCAGGTGTGGAACCCGATCTATTGCCCCACCTTTAGCTCTGTATCTTCAACCATCTACAACACCATCACACAGCACCTTCACTCATTGCCCTTCTGTCGGCGCACTCTGTACAATTATTTTATGAACATAGGCCTACTATCTGCAACTATATATCATGTAAACATGTCGACGACGACAGGCCTCACAAGCACCAACGCAGCATCCTACGGGGACTGCGTCGCGGCGCTGCGCACCTCGCTCTCCTTCCTCGAGTCCTCAGTCAACACCCTCGACAGCGGCGTATCCGACTTCCCGCGTCTAGTGAACGTATTGAAGACAGCAAGGGTACGTCGCATCTCTTGCATGGTCTCTTTTCCCTCCGCACGATATATCAATCTTCGCACTCAACAACTCGGCCCATACCAGCCCACACGAGCTAACCAAGGGTCGAATCACAGCACTACGAACTGATCCCCCAAACAACCCTCCAAGCCGCCGAAGCCTCGCTGCGCTCCGAGCTCTCGCCGGCCATAACCACCCTCCTAGACCGCGCAGACGCGCACATTGACCGGGTAGACCGGCGCATCGAGTCCCTGCGTGCGCGCGCAGAGCTCCAGCAGGGCCGTCTCGACAACGACGGCAGCTCCTCCCGCACATCTCGTAACCCACGAGCCAACGCCAAAAACAGCAGCGCACAATTAGATGGCAACGCGAAGCTACGTGCCCATGTCCTGAAACAGCGGCGCGAGGCCCTGCAGTACAGCGTTGAGCGCCTCGAGCTCGAGGTGCTGCAGAAGGAGAGGGAGTTGCGGAAGAGGCTGGAGGTGACGTGATTTGATGCGATGTGAGCTGAAAAGCGAACTTACGTTTATGGGGTCCTTTACCAAGGTGTGTCAAGTGTGTCCCTGGTGATACAAGCGTCATCTTATTGTCAATGATACCCGAGAGGCAGGAGGGGGGGAAGGGGGGAGAGAGAGCAAGCAAGCAAAAGTGGTAAGGTCCGAAGACAGAGGATGACGGTTTCGCAGTTATGCTGCGAAAATGGCGCGGCTACGCCTGCTTTTACATCACTACTTGATAAGACACGCTACGGCTGTTGAGAGCTGGCATCACTCAAACCGAGTGCGTTGAGCTGCTTCGGGCTGGGCTGCTTTATGCTAGGACAGATCCTGTATCAATACCTTTAGTAGCCACTTGGTTTGGAGAGGGTGGATGAAAAGGGATGGGGTGAGCTGACCAACTCTGCACGCCTAGTCGGTACACAGATCCCGGAAAGTCAAACGGCTTCCGAAGATCACCGGGTACATAAGGGTCGGAAGCCTACAGAATTGGTGCCGTATATATGGCACGCGATGCGCATCAAGCCATGGGCTCATAAGTATACATGAATATCAATGTACGATTATCAATCATGTGAGCTGTCAGTGGTGGAGGGGCACCTCCAGTTACGATGGTGAACATTTATGGCCTTGGCTGTATCTCACATAGCAGTAAATGCACATATGCAAAAGACTTGGGAAGATTTTTCTTGTTTGTGTTCATCGACGGACACCAAAGTGTACATGTAGGTTGTCGTGAATGAAAACCTCATTTGAACCAATGGATACGTAACCTTCGTAAACTCCGCGTCGGTACACCGGAGATGACAGACTCCATTTGCCTTTTATTGCTTCGCCATTTCCCACCCTCAACGCGACACCGGGATATCTTACCGGCCCAACGTGTGTCTGCTCGGTCTTTCCTATTCCTCCGATATACATCTCAACTCAATCCCCTTTGAGTCCTGAACATTCCACAATGTGCATAGACTGGGTTGTCTATCGCATGCCACACCAAATAATACAAATACGAGAACAGTTATGCAGTGAGAAATAGAAGTGAATAAGGCCGCCAAAAGAATAGAAGAAAAAAGACAATAGATGAAATTCGTCCGTCCTGGGAGGAGAAACAAACAAGACGTAAAGGAGGTGACAGAGGCAAAAGACAACACCAGTCGTATCATACTTTTTCACCCCAAGACATGCCCAATATCTTGCGCTCGTTGCGCAAGCTCGCTAGTGTGCGATCTCTATGCCCATTCAGATACAAGGGTGATCGCTAACTCCTTATCGGTTCTGTTCCGATAAGGTTAAATCCAGAATGGTAGTCAAGGTAGGCTCCGAGGTTTTTAAATCATCCGTAAAAGACGCCGAAAGGAATCAAAGTCCGCTCATAACAGGATGAGGTAGTTGCTGGGAGCAATACCCGTCTCGCCGTTCTCTTTTCTTGCTTGCCACCACCTTCCGCTGACGTCACTGACTTCCAAAATCTCGTGCTTCGAGAAGGAGATTTCATTGGCATCTTCCGGATTGGCCTCATAGCTGTAAATGGCCTTTGCGCGATAAGGATACTCGGACGGCGCCACTATTTCCGGTTCAGCCTGCGGCTGTTGGGCTGGCTTAACACCAGAACCGGCAAAGGCAGGCGATGAGTTTCGTGGTCCGCTGCCGTTGAGGCCGCCAATGGGCGATGGATTCTCGAAGCCATTCAGTTGAGCAGATGTGTACATCTGTGGAGGCTGAACTGAGGTAGAGGTTTCGGGACGACCACCATAGGCATTCATGGTTTGTCGGCTCATGCTTGATTCCTTTTGCAGAGCAAAGGAGTCAATGTATGCGCGGGCGACCCCGGATGGTGCCGATCCAAAGTAGAAAATCCAGATAATCTGCTCTACTATTAGCATGTAATTATTCACACGCAGAACTTCGATAATCGAGAGGCCGTGTCATATAAGACGAAACTTACATTCACCATAGACAACAATATGAACCCGGCGCCGGCTGCCTGGCGAGAACTGTCGCTGAAGTAAATCAAGGAATTGACAGACGAGGATGTGAGCACAAGACCAGCACCCATGTAACCAACCAAAGCCACATGGTATGTTTGGATAGAGTCTGAGGCGACAACGACAAATACAGCAGGAATCAAGAGAAACATGAATACAATGGACCACCAAACGAATTTAGGAAACATGTTGTCCGTGTCGTGCGGATCTGAATTGATTTGGCCAATAATAGAGCCGATCAAAGAGATAATCCAAGATAGCTAGGTAGTCAAGAGTCATCAGTATTAACTCTGGCGAATGGTGCAACATAGAATCAAATTCACTGAGCTCGGATACTTACTGCGGCAATGGATATTGTAGCAAGAGCAAACGGGTCGCCAATGACGTTGCCCATGCTGATGCGCTTCCGGCCATAGCCAGCTCTAGATTGTTCCATTTTTCGCAACGACGGAGAGCGGATCGAGCCGTACGAGGGCATAAGGGACAAGAAACGTTGATTATGTCAAGATCAAACGGGCAGAATAGGCTTCAACAAATTCCAACCCGTTCGATACCCAGTTCAATTGAGGTGAACCGGTGAATCTGGAATTCGGTCGACCAAAGTGACCGGCGTCTGAAGGCGACAATTTTCGTCGGCAACCAATGATAAAAACAGGAGATGAGTGCTCAGTGATCAAAGCTGTAGTGGCAAGCTAGGGAGACGTCGCAAATGTATCGCACAGCAGAGGTGAATTAAGGCGATCGGGTATTAGAAAAGGGGTGAATCGGCTTGTCGCTATTTAGAAGCACTCTAATTTCTTCTCGATGGTTGCGTGCGCGTGTTGGTTTCGTCAAGTCCTTTTCAGCACCAGTAGAGTATCCTAGCCGATTTATTGGGTGCGCGTTACCAAAACTTGGACAGTCTATCGGTGGCCTGAGTTGGGCGAATTCAAAAACCGACTGGGCTTACGCGGAGGGCGAAATCGGTACTGAGAAGACAGTTGGTGCTCGAGGCTTTGGAAGCACCCGAATCGGCTCAGCAAGTAATATGAAAAGGGGCGCAGTTCGGACAAGTCGATGGCTGGTAATGGTGTCTTGCAGTCTGCTATTCCGTCGCTGTAACCGACGTTCGTTTTCTCGTCTTGCTAATCACCTCCCAATTCACCGTCTCGGTCGTTTCTCTGATTCCTCCCGGCGGGTACTCAGACTATCTCAATTACTTCGACAGTAGCAGCCAATGATGTGAAAGCCGGCGCGACACAAAGCAATGTGATCACATTCGAAGAAGGGCGTTCTAGCATCAGTCGAGGGGTGGATGATCGACGGCGGTGGACAGGGCTGGTCTCTCGCAGAAAGACTTGACAGGTGACGGGGATGGTAGAGTAATTAAAGAAAGGACAGGACAGGACAGGCAGCGAAGGAGGAGGGTGCACAGAGATGAGCGGAGCGAGGTGTGCAAGAACAAGGATGCGTGGGAACTGGGTACAGTACACTACAGTAGGCCACAGTAGGCTTGCACCCCAAGGGCCTTGAAGGGCCGACGGCACACGAGCTGCCATTGGCCTAGGTTAGGGATGGGTGGAGACAGGGGCAGTCTCGGACCATCCAAGATACCTACACATAGTCTCTTTCCCGACTGGTCAATCCTGCCCGTGCCTGTGCTGTACAGGTGTGTCTGTACTTACCTACCACCACCACCACACCTATAAGTAATATAACATGTAGCAGTATACAGTGTATCTCTAGCTATATGCTGTGTCGGCTGCGTAAGAACGTACATACCTTAAGCTGGGCTGTCTCTTGAGCTGTCTACTACGTGACATGCGCACGTCAAGCATTTGAAGTTTTGTCGTTACTCTCCTATCCGTAATCACACTGCCTAACACGATCTTGGTGCCAAAACTCAATAACTGAACCATGTACTTGGAGAGAATATAGAGTTAGTTGCCTTAGTGTTATTAGTGTATACTGAAATCGACAATTAAGTGGATTTCTAGCTACCTAAAGTGGGTTAGATCGATACTGTGTGCATAGGTATATCTTCTGAGAACTAGGTACTGGTTCCTTACGCAGTAAACTCATTTTCCGTGTTATAATTATTAAGTGAAATGCCGCGCACGCCTACCACATGTGTTAAACTTTGGTGGTTTGACCTCTGGAAAGTGTTTAGCCCATGTAGCGTTTGAAATCGTGAAGGGGAGACAAAAACAATCTACCCATCCACCTGCACCCGATCGGGTCAATCTGCCCCGCGGCTCAAGAGCCAATTATGCATCTAAGATCAAGAAAGCAGGGACGTCGGGGCTCATCACTGCCTATTGAGTACCGTCTACTGCGCAGCTGGCCTTACATACAATATTGCATGGTACATAATCGTGCCAACGCGTCTATCATGACGCTTATCCAATGGATTAACATACTCAGCGGTTCAACAGATCTGACAAACAGAGGCGTAGCTTTCAGCAAACCATTTCAGCTGGTAACACCCGGGTCTCTGTGCAGCAAGTATTGACAGGCTAGCGAGCTTTGGCTCTCCAAACACGGTACTACTACACTACTGACCGTGTTTCGCGGCCTCCAACAAGTATGCCCACCCGAGCGCGCGCCGCTAAGGCAGGAACCCACGAGCCAGTGAAGCTCGGCGGCAATTAGCAAGATGATGTAGTATGAAGTCAAAAGTGTGGAATCCTCTAATATAGTAAATGGCTATTGGGTGTTCTGGAATGGATCAACGGCCTCTAACGGGCTAAGTGGTCGAGCGTCGTGCCAAGGAAGAACGAGCGGAGGAGAAAGAGACGATGCGCCAGGTCTCGGAATTTTGTTGAAGAAAACACGCGGGTTGATTGGCTAGCAATTCTTGTTCCCGAATCTTCAACTCGATCCAGTAAAGTGAGGTTGCCCCTGCTTGGGGTTGCGCCAACAAGCCCACGTGAATAACCGGGTGATACGGTGATACTTTACTCTCCTCCCTATGATCGCGAAGAAGAAAATAGAAGATTATTTACTCATTAATCGCATATTTGTGGTTCTGTAGTATACAAATTGAAAGTCACATTACCACACGACCTACCAGACCGGAGTCCAAAATGTTTCGGTTGAGGCTCATCAAACCCCCGCTTGACGTAGGCAGCATACATGTGACCCGGTACTTCATTCATCATGCATGCGAAGGAATGGATCAACCTTGAGGCACATAATTGAGGACGGCGTTACAAGGATTGTGACCCGAATCTGATACTTATCTGTTGTCAATTGAACGTGAACAATTGCGATTCTTCTAGTATATTGTTGCGAACATATTACCACTTACAATAGGAACGTCGAAGTATACTTATACTAATTTGCAATCAGCCCTAACAACTTCGACCCTTGTTCTCCAGCGGCTATCCACACTACACACTACGTGCCTGGTTCATCCATCTGAAACTGCGCGGTTGGCCCGTCGCTATTCGTCACATCACGACCCCACCACCAAGCTCCGTGGTAATTATAAGTCGCGACTCTAGAAATAGTCGTCGATCATCCGCATCTTCCGGAGAGCGTCGTTGCTGCGAGCTTTTCTGCCGTTGTGCACGTGTCATTCTGATGTAATTAGAGGTCGCAATATTCTCTTACGATCAGCGACGCTGGGCTGTAAAATAGTTTTAGATCTGAAGCCGAACACAGAGTACTGATGTATGATCGAGCAGTCGGGCCGGAAAGACTGTCTAGGGGGAGATCCTTTCCTGAAACACGGGTTCCGCGCGTCTAGATAACGATATTCATGATATCGTCAGATGATGGGAATGTTTGCTCGTCGACGATAGCACATCTTATAGAAACTGGCGCAGCAGCTATGGCCCTCATCCATTATGACACCTTCTGGATTGTCTATGGCTGAGAAGCCAATGTGATGGTGTCTATATCGCAACACAACTGGATCAAGTGGTGGGTTTGGCCTGCGTAATCAGATGTTCGTGATCTGCATGCGCATGATACACAGCTCTTATACTATAAGGCTTTCGCCTAGGTTTCAGGGCCCCTTTTGGCCTGTCTAGCAGAGTGTCGCAGGACAAACCTGACGTTTTTCTCGCCGTGTCGGCCTGAAGCGGATATAGAAAATAAGTTCGAGTGAAGACGTATGTGACGCCAAGGTATTATGGTACCGACGTACCGTCCTCTAAAAATATTCGGCGGCTGGACTGCTTCAAATCTCGTCTCTGGCTTTTTCGGCGCGCCTCATGGCTCGCTCAGCTCTCTCAATACGGCCTTCGACACCGGCCACAAAGTCGGAATATCCCATAACGTTGTGTGTGTACCAGTGACGAATAGCCGCCTCGCTGCGCGCTCGAAGTTCCGCAACCTCAGCAGCTTGCGCCAGCTGTGTCGCTTCAATACCCTTCATGCGTGGAAGCAGGGCCGCTAGGCCAGCGCTGTGGGCTGGATCAGGGATAGGTGTGTCGGATATTGCAGTCAATGCCGAAGCTGTGGCGGGATACGAGGATGCAGCGGATAGAACAATGGCACGCAGTGCTTCTGAGGATAATTCAGGTGGAGGTTGGGTAGGCGGAGGCGGTTGGAATAGGGTTGGGTTGGATTTGTCTGCATTGTATTAGCTTCGCAACTCGCTTTGATATTCCCAGTTGACTGACATAGCTTCAGGAGCTCTCCATATACGCGTATATGCTGTAGGAGTTTGGAGAAGCGATGTTCAAGATCTTGTAAGCTCCGAATGGCCGACGCCGCCGACTGGGTGGTCGAGCTCCCATACAGAAGATGCTCGATTCGCAAGAGTCGCACTTCTAGAAGCGAGATGGTGGACAGTGTGGTATCCTCGATTGTAGACTCCATCTCCCGCTGTTCGTATCGCTGTGGTAGGGTTCGTTCTTGTCAGGGAGAACAACAGATCAAATAGCCGATGCAAAAGTTGGCCAGACAGATGCGATTTTAGATCAGACTTGCTTGTTGCTGCTGTCCATAGCAGATAGTTGTTTTGTTGCCTTTAATATGGCACTTAGGAAGTATAATGTTGAATGAACAGTTGCAGCTTTCATTTCTAACCCCCAGATCTAGAGGATCCTTGTCTACATGCAGGTTAGTGCGCCTACCTATCAGGGATGCAGTGGGGATCCACTTTTTGCAGCGCAGGAGGAGCGCGTTTGCTGCTTGTTAACCATACGCAATGCGCTACCTGAACGCCAATACAGTACAAAATAACCTTGAAGCCTCAGCTCCTTTTTCTTCCTATCTTAGAAACTTCCAAGTCTATCTCGTCTCGAAATCCTCCAACACTGACTCTTTAAATAGTGACTCCGGATAGGTCAGGGTCCCATAGCCCAAGATAATCGTGGCGGGTGCTTCTTCCTCAGCTACAGCCCTGTTAGTGCCGTCAAATGAAGCTATTCCAATAGCTGCTCATCTTATGCACAATCTAACTCGGCAGAATGAGGGCCGCATCTCGCCTGTATCTAACTACAGCTATTCATTGGTCATTCATGATCACAACGCTGATTATGACAGGGCATAATTGTGTATTGACACCTTCCTAAATGACCACTACCTACATGTAGGTAGTAGATGCCAAACGTTAGACATAATGTCTGGGTGATTTGCGCTAATGGTACAGATCAGACGCAAGACGTGTTGAAGATGCCCTATATCTTCAGACCCTGTTCGTTAGCTCTTGGTCACACAATATTACCAAATTCAGAGTGATTCCGACTAGTATATGGCATTAGGTGCATGCACTTTATTGGCACATATGGCACACCTCACAGCATCAGGCCCAAACTCCAAGGTGAATCTCCTCAATCAATTATAGAGCAGAGCTTTATCATACGGCTCTTTCGATCAGACTCCTATGTTGCTAGCAATCGCAGCGGGGGGTAACATGACTGCGAAGATCGTAAAGATTTTAACTGAAACCGGTATCAATGTTCGCAGAAATCCGCAGACGGTCTATTCCCCTGGACGGCCGCCAGGTCATTTGCTCATGAGGGTGTTGTGGACCCGTCTCATAGGGCTGTCGGTCTAAAGGACAGAAATGAGCGAGCCATTTGGAAGGCAGAGCTGGAAGGTCTGAGGAGGAAGAGTTACTATCAGCATCCTCCTCTTCCACCTGACTGCATCGGGGTTCTCGGACTTAACCCATGGAAGCTCCCCGACTCCATATCCTATGGGCTACTCGAGATCCCGCTCCAACGGTACGCTTCCTTCGCGGCCTTGTTCTACGAGTGGGGTGAGAAGGTTGGAACAGTCCCTGTCCAGTGCGGTCAGGACCAGATGTTAGTGGCTCCTAACTATAGAGCCGCTTTAACGCACATCCGACCCGAGAACAAGAAAAGACCCTCTAGAATGCTGCCGTTTGCGTTAACCAATAAAGGCTTTGAGGAGCGCAATCAACAAGTGTCCACGATGCAGGACACATACAAGACGGCCAAGGACGTTGATGTGGCTTGAAGACGAGAAACTTTGCACAAAGTCGCTCCTGAACATCTGCAGCACTTATACAAGACGCATGAAGGCATCGACCTATCAACATGCTCACAAGAGACATCTGTGGAAGTCATCAAAGCACGAAATTATGGATATAGACTCGCATGGATGGCGTTCAAGCTCAACACGCGGAGCTACACAGCGTGGAAATTACCGTATTCGCGCTCCCACTTCACACGTGCTTGAATCTTCCAGGACATTATGCTCGGACGATCAAGAGGGAGCATTATTTGTCGGGAGTGTCGTAGCACCAGGCTGGTCTTCAAGGATGTTTTCAAGGTCTTTTCGGCCATAGGTGTTTTGAAAGCCAGTTCTCTTACAAAGCAAAAATGCCATATTAAAATAGGAGATCAAGCCCTTCTCCTCTTAGCATTTTTCAATCATGATGCGCGATACCTAAGCAACAGTCTATCTCTGAGTAACAGTCTCTTTGAATGCCGTCCTCGCCATCCTCGGAAGATATTTTCATGTTTTAGTTACAGTTAATGCCGCAATGCACATTGTTAACGTGTTCGACATAATGATATCACGTGACAACGCGATGCAACGAGCCTGGCGGAATGTTACCTTACCTGCAGTAACCACCAACAAATACAACATAACTCTACGTGACGCGAAGTCCTGTTCTTTCCATTTCGCATCATTACGAAATGAGTCGGTATATACTTCAGTTTGTTACCAAATCAGATCTTATCAACAATAATTTAGACTGCTCAAGAAATCCAAACTCAACCCAGAATGCGATCTGCTTCTCGAACCGAATACTTGGCGACAGACTTAACTCCAAACACCATGCCTACAGTCGGGGGTCAACACAACGATGCTACTTCAGCGCGTACGGTAAGGGGTGGGGAACAGAGACATAACATAAGCTAAGCTGCAATAGTCTTCCAACAAAACGATAAATCTGTGATGGCATCTGAACCGACCAGCAGTACATTTCCCCTTCCCAAGATAGAATACACACCATCACGCCCGGAGTCATGTCTTGACTTCGGAGTCGCCGTCATTTGTGCCTTGCCACTAGAGGCCGACGCCGTCTTAGCACTCTTCGATAGAGACTGGGACGATAACGACCGACCCTACGGTAAATCGCCGACGGATTCGAACTCTTATGACACCGGTGCGATAGGTCGACACAATATTGTACTCGTACATATGCCTGGCCCTGGGAAGGTTAGTGCCGCAAAAGTAGCCTCAGACTGCCGAGCAAGCTTTCCCAATATTAAACTTGCCATATTGGTTGGTATCTGTGGGGCTGTGCCATTTGATACTAAGGGTAATGAAATCGTGCTGGGCGACGTAATCATTAGTGATAGCGTGGTCCAGTATGATTTCGGTCGACAGTATCCGGATCATTTTTCTCGTAAAAATACGCTTGCGGATTCTTTACCCAGACCCCGTCTTGAGATTCGCAGTTTGCTTGCCAAGCTGCAAAGCTACAAGTCCGCAGAAAAACTACGAAGCGGAATTGCCAAGTATTTAGATGTACTACAGAGCCACCCAGTACTGGAGGCCCAGTATCCGGGTGTTGAACATGATAAGCTCTTTGATGCGAAGAATCACCATACCGCCGAAGGGGGGCCATGTGAGGAGGCTGGTTGTGTCAATGGACCACTGGTGGTTCGAAAAAGGCTTGAGCAGGGCACACCCCCAAAGCCGAACGTCCACATCGGCCCGATCGCATCGGGTGACACAGTGATGAAATCTGGCCGAGACCGTGATCTGATTGCACAGAAAGAAGGTGCCCTAGCCTTTGAAATGGAAAGTGCTGGAATTTGGGAGACTTTACCCTCTGTGGTCATCAAGGGCGTATGCGACTATGCCGATAGCCACAAAACTAAGTTATGGCAGCGATATGCCGCGGCCACTGCCGCGGCGTGCCTGAAATCATTTCTGGAGATATGGGTACCGTCAGTACCCTCAGCTTCAGGTAGGTAGTAACGCTGGGAAAGACTGACGGGAATTTGAACATTCGCTAATCGAATTAGAATCACCCTCTGAGTCGAAGCAGCTAAACAATCAATGGCGTAAGAGCTCCCACTTTCCTCGTGAATTCAATCTGATGATTATAGATCCAACACGGATTACCATGAACTTGGATACTTCGAGCCGCGAACGTGAACCTCAACGAGCGCAGCAAAGAACATGGAGTAGCAGTACTTGGCAGGGCAATGACTGGTCGGCTTTTTGGCACAAGAACACAGAATTGCAATGTTGGAGATGTGATCTAACTGGTCATCTGCGTGAAGACTGTTACGCATCAGACGAAACCGTTAGAAGAGGCCGTTGGAATAGAAGACTTTCTGGGCGCTGTATTGGGTGCGGCGAAGAAGGGCACTGGCAAGCTGACTGCCCACACGGGCTGTAACGCAAAAACGAACATGGATAAAATTGAGTTTAAAATTGAAGATCACACCTGGCACATGTACGGAAGCCCATGCGCTGACGAGAGGTCACCTATACAAGACCCTGCGAATTGCATTGGTCTTTCGTATCCCTAATTATCATATCATAGGTATGAAGCCGAATTGCAGATGTCTCGGATAGTAGCTATTCAGACTCTGATACACGCGGCTAAACCTTCCCATGAGAAGGTTTGGGGCCGTAGGTGTATGAAATTTGGGCATTTGTAGTAAAACAGACGGACTGTCGGGAAATCTTATGTACGAGTGCCTACTTTCACCACGAAAGATCTAATATCGAGCAAAGCTGTTAATGATTAGAGCGATAAACACATATTTCTCTTTCCATTTCGTCGAGTTACCATCCTCTAGTAATGCTCTATATCTTTACCGCTTAGAGAATATGATTTCGCGTTCGGTGTTGTCAAACATGCTCGCGTCTTGTAGCTAGACTCACGCTGCGACTCTAAAGGCTCAATAGTTTGCGTTCCACTGCATAATTCAGACTATCTAAAAGGGATGGGTGCGTATCAGCTACCAACGAGGATCAGGCTGGCATTGGCTACATACTTAGCATCGTCGTAATGACGCGGGCCGCGATTGGCAAAAACTGTAATGCAACAAAGTACCGCACCGGGTATTGCGGGGGTTCTATGGAACATCTCGAAGGAAGGTTGCAGTTCTGCATGATCATTGGAGGTCCAGCAAGTCACAACACCCTCGCGAGATGATCCCGCTCTTAGACATACTGCATAGCTTAGTCTCAGCAATAAACGCTTGCTCCCTCAAAAAAACCTTCTGACGGCAACTTGGACTCTGGATCTTCTGATCCTAAATTAATCATTTCGCTTGAATCGTACATTGACTAGCATTGGGATCAGAAACGTATTATATCTTCACCCGTTTCCTCTTCTTGAAGTCAGAAAGAGAAGTTGCAAGATGGCATTTATGCCTCTGAAGATAGCTCTCACTGAGGTGGTACTGGCGAAGATCTCAGTAGTTCTACTGTTAACTGTAAGTCGAGGCATTCAGGATGAAGTAGAGAATTGAACTTAGTCTCGACCAGGGATTCAGCTATGTGTTGTATTCGAGGATCTATAATCTCTATCTTCACCCTCTCATCCATATTCCGGGACCGCCGATTGCAGCTATCAGTAATGTAAGTTTTTGAGCCATTCCGTTAATTGTTGCAAATTAATCGCTCTAGATTCCTCACTGCTGGTGGTTTATGGGTGGTCGCCATCCATATAAGATGCTTGAGCTGCATACTAAATATGGTAGGTTATCGTTATCCATTCAGTCCAGTTACTAACATGTGTCAGGTCATGCTGTGCTATCGCGCCAAACGAGGTTTCTTTCAATAGCGCACAGTCCTGGAAAGATATCTACGGCACTAGACCAGGCCACAGCCCTTTTATCAAGGGAGACTTCTATAGTGGCGGCAGTTTCGCAGGAATCGGGACAACATCTATCATCAGCGAAAGGCGACCGGATGTCCACAAGCAAATGAGGAATTATCTCGCCGATGCCTTTTCGGACCGTGCCATATTGGAACAAGAAGAAATTGTTGCAGCTTTAGTGGATGCCTTCATTTAAATAGTCGGAGTACGAGGTTCTCGAAAAGAGGGTTTCAACATGTCAGAAGTCCTAGTTTCACTCTCCTTTGATATTGCGGGAGACTTATCTTTCGGTGAAAGTATCGGCGCACTCAAGAGTGGTACGTATCAAATGTATGAGATCCCTTCATACTGAGTCAAAGCTTACCTCGTTATAGAAAAGCTGCATCCTTGGATCGAAGTGTCGCTTAATGCGGTACTCCAAGGCGAGCTCGTGGATATCCTCAATCGTTTTCCAATCCTACAGACAGTCTTACCTATAATAATGAGCAAAAAGCTGAATGAGCTCACGCAAGACACCAAGAAGAACGAGGAACTATCACGAAGGGTAGTTGAAATGTAAGAGAGTGCCAGATTTGCATCTTTATAATTAGAGCACTAAAACTATACAGGCGAGTAAAGCGGAAAACAGGACGCAAAGATTTTCTCACACAAATACTTGAGGACCGCGACCCCAATGTAGTATCAGACCAACAAGTAGCCGCACACGCCTCGGACTTCGTACTCGCTGGGAGCGATACGACTTCCACGACCTTATCAACCCTCCTCTATTATCTGCTGAAGAACCCGGCAGCCATGTCCCGGCTGACTGATGAAATCCGGAATAGTTTTCAAAGATACGACGAGATCACGTATAACTCAACATTGTCATTGCCGTACCTTCGCGCGGCTCTTCTCGAAGCTATGCGCATATACCCACCTGTACCAATGGGACTTCCACGTATTGTACCAGAAGGTGGAGATACTGTGGACGGAGTATTTCTTCCAGGGGGCGTGAGTCCTCTACCTCAGCCACATAAAGAACCATGTTTGGAGCTAACACCTGGTCTATAGGTGACTGTCAGCACGAATCCTATTGCTACTTGTCTATCCCAAGCAAACTTCCATGGGCCATGGGCTTTCGAGCCAGAAAGATGGATCGAAAAAGATGAAGCTGATGATCTCCAGTGCAGTCAACCATTTTCACTTGGTACCCGTGTATGTTTGGGACGCAACCTCGCTTGGCTAAATCTTCGTACAATTGCTGTTAAACTCATTTGGGTGTACGACCTCGAGCTTGTTAATACTGAATTGGATTGGCATCGAGACTCACAAATGCACAACTTATGGAGAAAGCCGGACCTGATTGTTCGCGCGAAGAACAGAGGAGTCGATATCACTTGCTGAATTAGCGGGCAACTCTTCACTATCATGTTCAAGGCCAGGATTTCCTCTTAATCCCGATTTTGATGAAATTTTATGTTTTGTATTTAGCTTTGCAGAGTTCGAGAGATCAGCAGTCTATGTCCACGAGAACAATATTAACGGTTATTGGTATAGAAGGAGATGTGAAAACAGCTCTTCTCTATCTCATGTCTATTTGCCACCAAGCCAAACGTAAGCTGCTATCATAAGCAAGTCGTGGTAGCTGAAACTATGAGGCCACTTGTGCAATGACCGACCTGTCTCGGGAAACATTCCATAGGACCTCTATCGAACACTTGGAGAGAAGACTGGAGAGGCTTTTTTGACATTTGGTTAAGTATTAAGATATTGAAGACTCCTCGCTCGCTGGATCTAGGACCCGAGTAGTCTCTCAGCAGCGTACTCTATGTGACTGACCTAAGAAACGCCTTGGCTTCTTCAAGAGACTGAGGCTGTGCAAGACGAATCCTTCTTTGGTGTTCAGAAACTTGCCATTCGACTTGACGAGTATCCTGGTAAATGTAGTGACCACGACCGTCTGCGTCATATATCTTTGCCCTCTCTTTTCGCATCTCTTCAAGATAATTCAAGCGATGCGTTGAAATAAAATCCTCAAGCTCCAGTTCAGTAGATCGGACCGGTCCGATGTTAGGATCCCCTATGAGGCCAGCATTCTGCAGTCGTGATGAGTTCCAAAAAGGAAAAGACCACTGCCGATGGGCCCTCATTTGCATGTGGGCCACCAGTTCTCCTGGTTCGAAATCTCGGTATATCCACTCCCATATAAGTGCTGGCCCGGGGTCAGGATCTCTATAGAACGGGTCGCCGACGACAAGCTCCTTATCTTCTTCCTTCATTTCTGACAGTGGCACAAACGGCGGAATCAAAGGATTTGGGCCTCGTTCCAAGGCTCTGTAGAGAAAGGTCTCTTTCTCGAAAGGCTCATCATGCCGGTCGTCGCCTCGACCTATTAACGCACGGATCTGGTCGTAATTTGAGGCCCGAGATAGATGATAAACTATCTTGATCCCGTTAAGGAGAATAGCTTGGGCGTAAGGTGATGAGTGAGCGTCAATATAACGAACTCTCATGTATCCCCAGGCAACGTCGTGTTCCACAAAATAATTAAACGCTTCATGTATGTTAATTGCTGTATTGCTCAATATTCTTCATTAGGGGTACCTTACGCTTAGCGATTAGCCGTACGAAATATTCGTAGAGGCATGCTAGTTGCTCATTCTCCCAAGTAGCGAAATGATCAAAAAATACCTTCCCTAGCTCACTTTCTGTGATTGGGAACAGCTCGCCTACCACGTTGCAGTACAGTTGGAAGCGATAGATAGCCCGCTCGAAGCGACAGACTTCGTTGTGGTCTGGCTCTCCTGCCGCGAGGAGGCGTGGCTGTTTCTCCAGGGCTTCGGAAGCAAACAGCGCTGCGAGGTGGCTAACTTTTTCATGAAATTGCACCAAACGCAAAGCATCGGAAAAGCTCCAACTCGTTGGGGGTGGGTCTCTCCGTTTAAGAAACTTGGCGAATTCGAGGCCCTTGCTAACCGAAGGCTCGCCTAAGGCTCGAGACTTATCAACCAAGATACCATCTGGCAATACACTTGGACTAATGTGCTGGAGAAGGATTTTACTCGTAATCAGCGTTTCGGCTCCTTTGAAGGCGCTGAAAAGGAATCGACAAGCAAGAGCAGCATTCCTCAAGGAATTGAAGTCGAGATATGAGAGCAGGCGTTGGATTAGCTCAACGGGAAGCTGGTCCATAGTGAGGTGCTTAACAGGTAGCCAAACAAGAATGAGAAGAGAAAGATGTGTGATAGATAGCAAGTAGTGGAAGCGGAGGTTAAAGGGAGATGGATGAACGAAGGCTACGATTCTTGTCGCAGGAGTTCTGAACGATGAAGCGTGGCTAAAACGAGTATGGCTAGTCGTATGTCTGGTCCGCCCAGTGGGCGGCTAGGTCAAGGAAATTTTCGTTACCTAGAGATTCAGGTGAACAGTTGATGCACTGAGGCTTAGAGGCCATGGGAACGAATGTTGATTAGCAGGTTCTTGTTGTTGGGACTTGGTTGTATGAGAAGTATGAGTAGGGCGCCTACAGGGCCCCAGCGCTCCGCCAACCAATATCTAGTCCCCGCTTAGACTTGCAAGGCTGACAATTCATGCCCCCCCCCTTCTAATAACATGCGCCAGGTATCCGCGTAGCTCCACCTACGGTACTCAATACCTACTATGTAGGTAATCGTAGCACTAGGTACTTCCTAATGACACCGGGAACTGGCGATGACCTAGGTCATGAGCAATAACACTCTTTATTGCTTTTGAAAGGAGACAGTATAATCTACCCGAGCAGGTGGTCTCAGGCACTGTCCTTCATCACTGCGAGAGTACCAGAAACTACTTTCAGCATGACGATTTGGTTAGCATCACGCGTCATCTTCGTTTAGTCCTAAGAAATAAATCTCGCTGCCATACAGCAACCCACAGTGGACCTATCTGAGATCTCTCAGAGCCTCCAACTGCATAGCTATGGCCGTAACCATGGCTGAAGGCTGGCGGCTAAACAGTGGGCAGCGGAGGAGACTCAAAATACTTCGCCGATATATTACACTTGCCGCCCTGTTGGTTTGAAGGACGACGGGTAGGCGCCCTCCCAAAACGACTCTAGGATTCCTCAGTCCCCTAGCCAATGATTTTGCCAGAGTTGTCGCGAGAATGGCATCGCCACAACTACTCTACAACCAACAGCGCAGCGCGTTGGTGCCTCACGAGGTACTTCAAACCTACCGTAAACCTACTAACGAAGAGAAACAAACCTCACCAACCACTCGGGGCGGGAGACCTTTGCAAACTCAGGATTGGCATCGGCAAGGTTCCCAGCAAGCTAGTGAAGCAGCCCGAGCTGCACAAGCGTAAGTGTTCTTGTTTTTTTTTTTTTTTGCCCCTTTCTTCCCTCCTGCTTCTTCCTTTACCCTTTCTCTCCTTTCTTCCGTTGTTCTTCTCCGCCCCTTTTTTTTCCTCCTTTAACTTCCTCATTCCTGGACCCAGACATGGTGCAAACAATAACAAAAGTCGAACTATAGTCATGCAGATGCTCGAAAGGAGTATGGAGAACAATACATTGATTATCATCAGCACACTTACCATGGTGGTCATGCGATCGCTATTAGGACGCGAAGAGGAGCACAACTACATTTAGGTCTGAGGCAAGAACCCATGACAGTTGGGAATCAGTGAGTCTGTTTCTGTCTCTTAAACGCTGCTGATCACTTATCTTTTACTATAGCTTCAAGACATGATGGACAGAGGCCGCGAGACGCGAAACTAAAGAGCCGATAATAGAAGAGGCTAGAATCCTCTCGGCCTAGTTCCTCAGTCTCGAGATCCGGACTTCTTGTTTAGATGGACTTTGCAAATCAGGTACAGCACGGTTGAAGCTCAGACATTTTGAGTTGATGATGTGTGAATTAGGGCAGTCACTTGGCTAGGATCTTCATGGGCTGTTTATTGCCTCCCTATAACACCAACACGTCATGCGCAGGCGCGAAGGCGCGAGATTTTCCGGCCCATATCTCTGGTATGCTTTAGTTTTGTTGTTTTGCTTTTGAATTGCTATGTTCTGGGTTGTATTTGCTTGAGTTTGTTTTTAGCTAGTTGGGCGATTTATGCTAGCTTTCGTGGCCATGAAAGCTAGCCGAAAAGAACTCACGGTTTCTTAATACAAATTCTGTGTAAATCGCCTTGTGTGTGTCCTCTCTATGCTATCAATAGTTCGCTTTCATACTATTAGGCATTCGTAGCAACAAACTTCAAGGATGTTACTGCTGCGGTCGAGTAAATTGTGAAAGGCAGGCTGCGGAAAAGGGGCTGGCTTAGCCACCAACTGATTAGGCTGGTGTGCATAAGTGATTCAAGAAAAAAGGATTGATGGATAGTTGAGATACATGCACCGTGATGTGACGATCTAATCCATTGATTGATTGAGTTGAATCAAACTGAATGCATCCTTTCCAATCAAGAAATTCTAGGCAGCGTAGGCTCCTCGGCCTACCTCCTAGGTGTGAGGGTCTTCTGTGGGCGCATCCCCACTAGCACAGAAAGAACATGAATGATTCAAGTTCTTACGAATATATTTCTTTGATCTATGATTGATTGACCATAAGCTGCACAATTCATCGCCTTTTGTGACTGCTAACTCTCTACCTAGGTAGGTAGGTGGACAGGAGGAGCACTCGCCTCTGGCGGTGGTCAGACTGTGGTTCTAAGAAGCTGCATATGAGAATACTGCTACTGTGGTAATGAGGATGTACCTAGCATTCCAGGAGGTAGAAAAGGATGAAAAGTAAAAGGCAAAGACACCTTAGGAGAAAAGAAAAACAACCAACTGCAGCGAGAGGTCCTGTCCACCAACATTGAGGTTGAGGTAGGTACCTAGGTACATAGGCGGTTAGCGATTCACTGCAGTGACATTCGAAGAGTGGGGAATGCCTAGTAGGTACTGCGTAGGTTTGGCACCCAGCCGGGGAAGGTCCCATCACAGTAGCCCCACCCAGTCCCCATTCCCATTTTAAGTGGTCTTACCTGTCCGGGGTATAGTGGCTCTGACGACAGCTGTCACGACCGACTGTTGGAGTTCTATGTCTGCCTTCGATCCAGGTCTTGTCCTCTTCATTTCAACCTCATTCCCTGCTGGAAAATACTGTCGACCCAGCCCCGATCGCCTGCCGACTAGGCGCGTATACCTACGTACTTCCCTCCCCTCCTCCTCCGTGTATATATCTACGTCTCGCAGGCGGTTAGACGTCACCGCGATTCAGCCGTCGTCGCCAGTGCCATTGACAGTCGGTCAATTCGAAGAAAGAGGTGTCGTGTGTGGTTGGGCGACGGGCCAACCAACCATTCCGACAACACGGCTCCCCGCATTGACTTTTGGTTTCACCACCATCACACGTCATCGTGCTCGGGATAAAGTTCTAGCTAGTTTAGGCTTTGGCCGTCCGTACGGGGCTGGTCCTCTCTAGGATATGCCGAATTATTCGGCCATCACACATGGGGACACCTCGACCGCGGGTACCAGCGCATCCGGCGAGATGACAAGGTAACGTCGCTCCCTGCATCCGCGCCCGTTCCTTAGCTTCCAACTCATAGCTTCGCTTCTACAGAGCTCGGAGGGGTAAGCCTCATTCGAAGGATGGCGGTGGAGGGACCGCCTCTATGTTCAGCAGCGTGACCAACCTGCTCAACACCAGTACGTGATGCAGCCTCCAGCTCGACAATCAGCCCCATAATACATCGTAAATTTTGTCCCTGATATGGTCTTTCCTCTAGTTCTTGGGGCCGGTACTCTCGCCATGCCTTCCGCGCTCTCCCATTTTGGTATGGTTCTTGGCGTTATCGTCATCCTCTGGTCGGGGTTTACCTCAGCCTTTGGGCTCTACCTCCAGTCACGATGCGCTCGATATCTTGACCGTGGCTCGTCGTCCTTTTTCGCGCTGTCGCAAATGACATATCCGAATGCCGCCGTTATCTTCGATGCCGCAATAGCGATCAAGTGTTTTGGGGTTGGCGTGTCATACATGATCATCATAGGTGACCTGATGCCCGGTGTTGTCGAAGGCTTCGATAGTAGTGCAACGTCGATTGCCTATCTGATGGATCGAAATTTCTGGATTACCGTCTTCATGCTCGTCATCATTCCTCTGAGCTTTCTTCGCCGATTGGACTCGCTCAAATATACAAGCATCATTGCTCTTATTGCCATCGGATACTTGATTGTACTCGTAGTGTATCACTTCGCTTCTGATGCTCTTGCGCCGAGAGACAAGATTCGCGTCATTCGATGGGGCGGACCGGTCGAAGCCCTCGCCAGTTTACCCGTGGTCATCTTCGCCTATACATGCCATCAGAATATGTTCTCGATTCTTAATGAGATCAAGATCAATTCCCCGAAAAGGTAACGCCACATACGTCGCCTTTGGTCCAAGCCACATTCAAGATTGCTAATAGTCTGCAGTGTTCTCGGCGTGATCTCTACCAGCATTGGCTCTGCTGCCGGTGTTTATGTTTTAGTCTCAATCACTGGTTATTTATCATTTGGCAATGACATTACTGGCAATATTGTTTCAATGTGTATGTGCCCTCTTTTCCCGCATTGTTGGCCCATGTAGCTAATCTAGCTGTCAAAGACCCACCGTCGATCGCTTCTACTATTGCAAAGGCTGCCATTGTCATTCTTGTTACCTTTTCTGTTCCCTTACAAATTCATCCATGCCGGGCATCCGTGGATGCTGTATTGAAATGGCGCCCAAATGCCATTACTGGCACCCAGGGTCGAACGAGTTCTCCAAATAGTAGATTACTTCTACCAGCGGCAACGCGCTCGGATCACGGGTCCTCTGCGCCTATGTCAGAATTGCGCTTCGCTATCCTTACAACTATCTTACTCGTGTTAGCCTATACTGTGGCCCTAACAGTCACCTCATTAGAGAGAGTTCTAGCTTATGTTGGATCCACCGGAAGTACCGCCATTAGTTTTATTCTTCCTGGTCTTTTCTACTACAAAATCTCGGACCCCGATTCTATACACCATCAGCGATTGACTAAGGAAGATGATGACGCCTTGTCAGCAGCTGCATCAGACGGCGACGATGATGACGATACTGATAATGAAGCCGCTGATGGCCCACTGAGTGCCAGTATCTCGAGCGTCCGCAGCGGTGCAAGCGGCACCAACACAAGGAGCAAAAGTCACAAATTGCCGTGGAGATGGCGGACGAAGTGGAGATGGGATATGGAACACCTCAATCCGGTCCATCTCCGAAGAGCATCATTAGCATTAGCCATTTACGGGTTGTGTGTCATGCTCGTATGTTTGGCTATGAACCTAGTGGGCAACCATGCTCATTAGGACTTATCGAAACAACCTTAGTGTTGCCGATTCAGATGTCGTCAATTGAATTTGCTGAGCTTGAATTGTGCCCATTATGGAGGATCAAGTGGCCATATATCAGGAGTTGGTGCATTTTATGGTTGCTTATTATCATGATGCATATTTTGGCGTCTTGGATTCTTTGTTCTTCATTACTTCTCTCATTCTCTCGTATATAGTCAGTTGCGTTTCGCGAAATTTAATCTTTTCATCCTGATCTCTTGCTCAAGACCACTCACTGCTAGATTCATGATTGTCTCTATTAACAACATTGCAAACATCTCATAAGCGCGTATAGTAGGATTGCTATGGTTTGCGGTCATTGATAGCTCGTATCACCCAACATCATTTTGTGCTATCGTGGCCAGGAGTTAAATAGTTGTTTCTTGATATTGTCTAGAGACAACGTTTCAGGTGTTGTGGGCAGCCCACCCATGAGCTTGAGGTAGGTTTTCTCCTCCAGACGCTCACCCCCAACATCTCACTTCTTCCGCCTTTACGGGTTGGGGGCCGTCGACGTAGAAGTGCTTAGATAAGTTGATTACTCAATACACGATTGCGTCAATTAGTCCAGAGGCGACAAGCTGGGCTTTAAAAGTCCACTTTCTCAACCACAAGTCTCAATCAAACTCATCGAATTCGTCTCATAAAAGTTCTATTTATTCGTGTTTTTGGACGTTATAGCTATGTTTACATACTTTTTTTTTTTTTGTAAGGACGTCATGTGTACAATTCCCGTCACGTTCTAATGGCCGCGTACGACCGAAGATCGTAATTCTCATGCCTTGGACCATATTTACGTTCACAATCTAAGCGTCTCGGAACTACTACCCAATGCGCTCAAAGACGCCAGCTTCAACCAGTGAATCTTTCGAATTTAGGACTTGTAAGGCTTGGGGCCAATCATGAGTTCAGGCTTGACGAGAGTATCGAATTCCTCCGATGTCAGAGCGTTAAGCTCCATAGCGCTTTCCTTCAAAGTGAGACCCTTCTTGTGGGCGTTCTTGGCAACTTTGGAAGCCATGTCGTATCCGATCTTAGGGTTAAGGCAAGTAACAAGCATGAGACTATCGCACATTCATTAGCATGAAATCCCATCGACTAGAACGGGGAATTACACTTACGATTCCTTCATAATGCTAGCAATCTTCTCCTCGTTGGCCTGGAGACCCACAACCAGGTTCTTCTCAAACGAGCGCATACCGTCTGAAAGTAGCCTGATGCTGTGCAGCAGGTTGCGGATAACGAGGGGCTTGTAAACGTTGAGCTCGAACTGGCCGTTCATGCCACCAATCGTCGTAGCGACGTGGTTACCCATAACCTGGGCGCAGACCATGGTCAAGGCCTCGCATTGTGTCGGGTTGACCTTGCCGGGCATGATACTGGAGCCGGGCTCGTTCTCTGGCAGCACCAGCTCGCCGAGGCCACAGCGGGGACCACTGCCGAGGTAACGGATATCCTGAGCAATCTTCGTAAGCGAGGCGGCGAGAGTGTTCAGAGAGCCCGAAGCCTGGACGATGGCGTCGTGGGCAGCGAGGGACTCGAATTTGTTGGGCGCCGTTTTGAACTCTGTGCCGGTCATTTTGCTAACCTCCTCAGCAATGGCCTCAGCAAAGCCCTCGAAGGTGTTGATGCCCGTTCCGACAGCAGTACCACCTTGGGCGAGCAGTCTTAGGTCAGGCAAGGAGCTCTCTACCCGCTTGATGCCAAAGTCCAGTTGTGCAACGTAGCCGGAGAATTCCTGGCCAAGGGTCAGAGGTGTGGCGTCTTGAAGATGCGTCCTTCCAATCTTGATTATGTTCTTAGCCTCAAAGTCGTCAACCTTCTTCTGGAGGGCATCCCGGAGGCTCTTGAGCGAGGGTAGCAGCGACTCTTCAATTTCGAGCACAGCGGCAATGTGCATGACAGTAGGGAAAGTATCGTTAGACGAAGCAGAGCGGTTGACGTGGTCGTTAGGGTGGACGGGCTTCTTGCTGCCCATGGTGCCGCCAAGGATCTCGATGGCTCGGTTCGAAATGACTTCGTTGGCGTTCATGTTGGACTGAGTGCCTGAGCCGGTTTGCCAGACTACGAGGGGAAAGTGGTCAATGAGCTTGAGGTCGGCGACCTCGGCGGCGGCCTGCTGAATGGCCTTGCCAATCTTCTCATCTGGAAGCGCAAACCAAAAGGTCAGCGCTCATATCCTTGAATAATTCTGGAATGCGGCCCGATTGACGTCGCAAGGAGGAAACTGGAAAGTGTTCGCATACCAAGGCCATATCGCATATTCACCGTAGCGGCCGCTCCCTTCAGAATACCAAATGCCCTGACGATGGGAGGCGGCATTCGATCCTGGGGCTGGTTAATGCGGAAGTTCTCGAGCGATCGCTCGGTCTGGGCGCCCCAGTACTTGTCGGCGGGGACTTGGATCTCGCCAAAGGCATCGCTCTCGGTTCTCGTGTTGGCAGCCATTCTGAAGGATGTGGCGTGGAGGTTTCGTTGGAACTGTAGGGGATATTTCGATTTAGAGGAGAAGCTGCTGAATTTCGAGGTTGAGGTTGCATGTGATGACGTTGAGGGTGCAGCCGAGGCGGAGGAGGATGAGGAGGCGGCGCTGGAGTACGTGCATGTGCAAAGCAGTCGTGGAGCGGTTTTCGGCCCTAGAACGCTCCGCCCAGCGCCGGCTGTAGCTCGTACTGATCGAAGCATGACGGCAACAGCTTCCCTGGGTGTAACAATCGTGCGACGGGGTCGGAAGAGGGGCCAATTGAGAATATTAAATAGTTGGCTATTAAAACGATTGGCTGGCGAATAAAAAGATCGTATATCGCACGAACCGTCGGTTCTGCTGGCGCAAATTCGATTCTGGATGGGATCTAGAGGATAAAAGGCGCAAAGTAAAACAGAAGCCTTTAAATTGCTAGAAATTATCGTCGAGCTTCACCCGCTTCCCGTCCCGGCGAGCCGGCAGCTACAGAGCTATCCGGAAACCCCCGAAAAGCGGGTCCAGTTTGGGAAGGGTTTTGGCTCGCTGGATGAGCAGCCGTAACCCCAACCCCTGGAAGTAATTACAGGGTAGCTTCTCTCAAATCGAGGCCGCTAATGGCGGGGTAGGTACCAAGTAGACGGCAGCTGGGATGCTACCCCACCACGACTTACAAACGCGATGGCAACTTAAAAAAGAGTTCGGGTGATTATCAAGCAGCAAATCTGCCTTTGAAAATCATCCACGACGGATCTATGTTCGGTTTCCATGGTCATATAAAGGAATATACACACCGCAAACTCCCTCAGCCGAGCCTTTCTTACAAGCCACTGACCTTCTCTTCCCCCCAGCGCCCCCAAAATCTCCTACGAAACCAGCCCATCATGTCTGCCCCTCATCGAGACGACCTCGATGATGCGCCCGAAATGCTCGATGTCGACGATGCGTTGGAAGAGGTCGAGGATATCGAGGGAGACGTTGCGATGGACTCAGACGAGGACGAGCCCGTAGAGATCAACATCCACAACGATAGCGTCGCGTACTTCGATGCACACAAGGACTCTGTATTTGCCATTGCGCAACATCCCACACAACCGACCCTGATCGCAACTGGTGGAAGCGAGGGCGAAGGCGACGATGCCCCCGGCAAAGGCTACGTCTTCGACACAAGCCCCGTTGTTGGCCGACCGGTTCTGCCCGCCAGCTACAACGCCGACCCCAATGCGCCGCAGCAGAAGAGCACGGCGCTCCAGCCGTTATTCACGATCGAGGGCCACACAGACTCGATCAACACCTTGGCTTTCACACTACCTCGCGGAGAGTTTCTAGTATCGGGTGGATTGGATGGTCGCTTGCGCGCTTACCAGTTGTCGATCGACGCGCGGAATAAGGCAACCTTCACATTCATCGGCGAATCACAAGAGGTAAAGGAGATCAACTGGATCGCGCCGTGTCCGGTAGCCCCCAACTTGCCGACAGTGCCAGCCAACACGATTGCGCTTGGCGCATCTGATGGATCGGTTTGGGTGTACACAATTGATCCCAGCGACGCCTCAAACCCTCTTCAGATTGTCCAAAGTTATTTCCTCCACACCGAATCATGTACCGCCGGTGCCTGGTCGCCCGACGGAAAGTTTCTCGCCACCGTCTCCGAAGACAGCTCCCTTCAGGTCTGGGATGTCTGGGGCGAAGCTGCTGCTAAGGGTCTTACTAACGATAATGGGCAAACCGTCGTTTCGCTTAATGGCTCTGACCAGCGATTTGCCGTTGAAGGCGGATTGTACTCTGTCGCGATCGACCCCAAAACCTCATTTGTCGCAGTTGGTGGTGCAGGCGGTGCTATCAAGATTATTGGTTTACCCCGCCTAGGCGCTGATAGTAATCCGGCCTCGAGCAAGCAAACCAAAACAAAAGCGAAAGGCGCTGATGCTGGAGGAAGCCAAGGCGGTACAATTTTAGCAGATTTACACACCCAGGGCGACGGTATCGAGACCCTCAGCTTCTCACCCACCAACCCCCTACTTGCCGCAGGCAGCGTTGATGGCAGCATCGTTATATACGATACATCACGTCGCTTCGCTGTCAGAAGGCATATAAAAGATGCACATGACGAATTCAGTGTTGTCAAAGTCGATTTTGTCACAGGGCTCGGTGATGGGTGGCTGTTAACAAGTTGTGGTATGGACGGTGTCGTCCGGCGGTGGGATGTCCGTGGCGCAGCCGGCGCTTCAACGGAGAGTATGGTAAAAGAATGGAGGGGACACCGCGGTGATGGAGAAGGTGGCGGCGTATTAGGCTTTGTTCAGGGTAGTACGGGTGAACGGATCGTAACAGCAGGTGATGATGGTATCGTTTTGGTTTTTGAGGCATAGGAAGGCGAAAAGTCCATTACGATCAAGAGAGATTAGTGATCTTCCGGCGATTATCTGTACAAATCGCTCTCAAATCGTGATTTATCATATAAAGTTCATTAAGGGGCTAGAGAGATACACCCAAGTCTACCTCGACTATGGCTTAATGATGGCTATGAAATGATGCCGCACGTGTCGGTTCTTCCATCTAATGGTAAATCTGACTTTGGTCTCTCGACGCGCTCGCAGGTTATGTCCTTACCCCTTTTACTTCTCGTCGGTAGTGCGGGCAACACAAAGATGCTGTATATACAAATACTTCAATAGATGCCCGTCAAGCACACCATCTCTCCTACAATTTCTATATCTACTCGCAATGGCATCAAGCGCCAGTCGGAATTCTTAGGAGTATGGGAAAATAAAAGATGAGACTCGTGAGATATGTTAATATGAATATACTGATCTCATTATATTCCTACCTAGCCTAAGCTCACTTTCCCTGGAGTCAATATTTCATCAGCTCACAGCAACCTCAAAAGCCGCATTCAGACTCCACGATCCTTCCTTCGTCACAGGCTCTTCGCCACCAAGGATCTTCACGCTCTCGACGACCACATCAGTATTATAGCCGAAGGTTCCCTCCGCTTTCAAAGTCGCGCCATCCCACGTGAAGCTAATATCAGAATACTCGCTCCCTACATCCAAGCTATCACCATCGTCGAGGTACAAAGAGCCACTAGCCTTGCCGTCTTTACCCGGCGCGACAATAAGGGTGAAATCGTTTTCGCGTACGAGAGCCGTGGTATTCCCCGAGGCGCTGCGCAGCGGCAGAATCGTGCCCCCGCGGATATGCACCGGTATATCCGTGAAAGCGACATCGTCAACGGTGACGGTGGCTCCGGTGCCCTGGGCGGGCTTCAGGGTCCAAAAATCGTAGAATATATCATCAGGGAGGTAGAACGTCACAGAGGTGGCGTTATCGTCCGTGACGGGGGACACGAGCAACGCATCCCCATAGAACCACTGCAAGTCAATCCCGAAAGTCGCCGCGTCGTTCGGATAGATGAAGAACAGCGGGTTCACGATCGGCGCCCCCGTCGACGCGGCCCGGTACATCGCCGTGTAGATGTAATCGAGCAGCCGATACCTTGCATCGATCGCCTTCTGCGCGGCCTGCGTCACGGATTCCCAGAGGTAGAACTCCTGGTTCGGCGCCGAGATGTCGGCGTGGTTGCGGTAGAAGGGCTGGAAGGCGCCCAGGAGCGCCCAGCGCGCGCACATGTTCTCCTCGGCGTTGCCGTTGAAGCCGCACACGTCGGAGCCCACCATCGGCATGGCGTGCACGGCCGCGAACGAGAGCATCTGGCTGATGGTCACTCGGTAGTCGTCCCAGTTGCTGTCGTTGTCGCCGAACCAATGCGCGGCTTTGGTGCCTGCGCCGGCGAACGTTGAACGTGTTAACACGAAGGGGCGGGAGTTGGGACGGCGGGTGATGAGGGCGTTGCGCGTCGCTGTGATCATCATTAGTCCGTGGATATTGTGGGTGTCGTATTGCACCGTCCCGTCCGCGTTCGTATTGTTGGTGTACAGGGTCTTGTCGCTGAGATCGCCCTGGTGGTTGTTGATGCGATAAGCTGGGGTGAACAGATCCCGGTCTGGGAGCCCCTTCATATCTCCCGCTGAGTCCTGTCGAGCGCGCAGCGCCTTGCGAGGTGCAACAGCAGCACGTTTCTTGCTGTTCTCAGCTTCCGACGGGTCACAATTGATGTCGTCGCAGAAATTGGACACCTCGTTCATGTCGTTCCATGCGCCGTCGATGTCAACGCCCGTCTCCGGGTCGAAGAACTGGAGGATCTCGTTCGTCCACCAGTCCTGTGTGTTGGGCGCGAACCAATCGGGCCAGACAACCTCCCCAGCCCATTGCTCGCCACGATACAGGGACCCATCGTCGGCTTTGATGAAGACTTCGGCTTCGACACCCCTTGAGTACGGGCCGTAGGTATCTGCCATGTGGATTCCAGGATCTAGCATCATCACGTACTTTTGGCCTCGCTGGTGCAATTCATCGACGAGGTTTCTCACTTGATCAAGAGGGTAGTTTTGGGGGTCCAGAGTAAAGTCCTGGCGACCATCCATGTAGTCTATATCGGCCCATAGTACCTCCAGAGGAATATTGGCAGCAGAATAGTTCGCCACCACTCCTGCTTCGAACTCGATATCGGGCCATCCGTACTTGCACTGTTGAAACCCGAAGGTCCAGTACGACGTCATCGCTGGGAGGCCGACGACTTCGGCATACTGCTTGCTGACGTCTGTGGGAGTAGGGCCCGCAAGAAAGTAGAAATCTAGCACACCACCGAGGATGTTGTACTCTAGATACTGGTCGCCTGAGTCGGTCTTGTTGATGTTGATGTTCATGCCATTGGGGTTGAGCAGAGCAACACTATGGCTTCCTGATTCGCCACGATGCTCTAGATAATTGGGATGGCTTCCGTAAAGATTGCTGTTGCGAGGGATGAAAGGCGATTCGGAATTCCATAAGGTACGTTGATAGTTATCGGTCGACAAGCGGAAAGAATCAGAATGCTCCCCTAGACCGTAAAGATTCGGGTCCATAGGCAGCGAAGTCCGTAGATTGACATATTGAGACTCAAAGATCAGGTTGGTACCATTAGTGTTGAATAAGACCTCGTTGGAGCTGGTTCGCGATATGGAGAATGAAAAGGGGTCTTCCGTAAGATTGAACTGAATCGCGGCATCTGATGCGAGAACTCCTTGGCTGGAAGGTCTCGGTAACACGGACTCCTGAAGTTGATATACCTGGAGGCCGGCATCATAGATTTTGACGTGTAATCGAGACTCTGCATACATGTGAGCCATCATTTCTATGTTCACGGGCTTCAAAGACTGACCTGTTTGGTACTCAACGAGTAGTTTGAGATCAGTAAGATCGGTGCCGTAGACGTCGCATGCGGTGCTAGCAAGGCTCAAGTCCGCAGTAAGCTTGCCATCGCTCTCGACAACATTTGAGGCCGTGTACCCGGGACAATCGCTAATTGAAGCAGATTGAGCTAGGGAAGCCGAAGCTAGTACTAAATACCGATGAAACCTCATCCTAGCTCATGTTATTCTTGGCAAGGAGCAAAAAAGCCCGTGATCTCAAGAGCATTACCTTCAATCCCCCTTCAAAGTCCACATCCCAAGTCACTCAATATATAATATTTTACTGCGGCACACCAATCCAGTCCTCAGGCTCGCTTGCGCTAGAGCCATCGTCATCGATAGCCGACGGCATTTGCATGCAGGCATCGTATATGGTTGCAACCCATCGTAATGCGGGGAAACATGGGGGGAAGTGTCGATCACCCGCATCATACGACCAAGATACTAGACCAAGAAAGCAAGTATGCCGCTTTTTCATGTCTTTAATGATCCTTTTAAGAATACTTCGGGCCTTTTTTGTGAGGAGCCGTAAGTTAGTTGTGCGGATGGGGCCTGGTTGCCGGGAACACTTGACTATCAATTGCCGGATAAGGAGTTGCGAAGACAGCGGAGAGTCAACCGATCTCCAATACGAGATCTCTCTAGGGTTACGTCATCGACATTCAGACAAACAGGGAGTATTATCCGTTTGCATGGGCAAGACATGATATTTACCGGCGTGACATGTGAGAGAGTTGGTATAGTCAATGCATAAACGAAACAATCACTCGCCTCATATGATTTGGTGTTACTCCCTACGACTCATGATGTGTTATAAGTTGCTAAACTGTAGATAGACTTCATGTATGTCCAGTTGCGCCTCAATAGTGTTGAAATATATGCATTCAATTATCGTCACAAGTTTTGAATAATTAGAACATCTTAATCATCCTGGTTATGTGGTCACGTATGCTCGCGTATACTTACGCCGCCGCTGGAACGAGAGCATCAGACAGAGAGAGGAGAAAACAAATCGCATTACTCTTTCTCTCTCTCTTTTCTCTCTCTGCTCTCCACCAAGTTCTGGCGAGACAGCATGATGCTTTCCTTGATGTATTCAGCGTCGTGTAACCAAAACACTGGCCCGGGATCTGATTGATGTTGTCTAGTTGGTCATTGTTTCGCCAACATACAGCATTGCAGGTCTGATTATTACCGGTGGCGATGGCAGTCTTGTTCGTATCATTATAGTTGACGCATGCATTGATACAGTCGTCCAAGCTCTGCGTTGGCTTGTTGAGCACGTCAACGCCATTGAGTACGTGCTGGAAGCCAGCCGTACAATACTTACGGAATATAAGCGGCTCCCCAGAACCGTAGGTCACATCGTATAGCGTCCCATTCGAAGAGGGACAATCGCGGAGGAGGGTGGTGGTGGGGAGGACAACGGTTGAAGTTGATACCGTCGGGGTGGAGGTAGTCGGCGTAGGAGACGACGAGGACGTTGTGGCTGACGATGTAGAGGCCGGAGATTTGGAAGATGCGCTCATGCTAGTGTCGTCCTCCAAAGAACCCGAAGGGTTATATTTTCTGCTCACAAGCCCTCCTGCTACGCCACCGGCAATGCTTCCTATGACGAGAAATGAAGACACCCCGAATATTATCCAGAAAGTCCTGGGATTAAGCCCACATATGCGTAACCTCTTTGGAGGCGGCACTGTTGGACTTTAGTAGTTACGCTTGTTGTAATAATAATAAGGAACAACTTCGGGATCACTCCCAGGAACGACCTCAGGAAGGTTCCTACTAGGAACTACTTCGGGAGCCCTTCCGGGAGCAACCTCCAGATCCGAATATTGGTGGTTTGGCATTTCGCTCTACGAAAATGCCTACGAACTGACTATGTGATGAAAATGAAAAAAAAGTGAAAGAAATACAAGGCGCGATGTGGATGGCTCAGTACTTTTAATCATTGCTTATGGATGTCAGCGACTAAGCCATTTTATTACCACCCTCTAAATTCAATATATACTGAAGTGAACCCCTTGGGCCAGCGCCCAAGTTAGGGGCAAACCTCCAGGAGATAGTCAACGCCTACACTTCCTAAGGCATTCAGGCCCTGAATTATCACAATCAAAGATAAGAAATCAAGTGATCGCGTGAAAAAGAACGTTATATTCGTTAATTCATGAAGTCATTTGCATGTGTTGTATCCCCTCTTGCTGCCAGTTTTCCCAAATTCCCCCTTTATATCCCCCTAGTTAGCCCAGCCACCCTGTGGGCTGACTAAGTAATATGGTCGTGGCCTACCCACACCACTTTAATACATGCTGCAACCCATATGCTTCAGCTTTTTGCGTTTCAATTTCTCTTATTTGGGGGCCATTAATGCAATGTTGCAGCGCTGCATTGGTAGGTCACGCAATGTATTTCTATCCCATGCTTTAAACTGTCGAAACGGTCGCATTATCCGCCATGACTAAGACTTGGCAGGAGTAGCTTGGGTGGGTAGCGAAACCACATCTGTTTCCGCCAAACCACCAATGTGGGAATGGGCAATTATGTTCAAAGACAACCATGCCTGCTGAAACGGGATTGGGTACCAAATTGTCGGGAACCAATGAGTGTCTTCAAAGATGCGTGTTACGTAGCAGTTCGAATTAAGTTGCGCCTCAATCTTCTTACAGTAAGGGGAACATCATTCCAAATGAATGAATCATTTCACCTAACCAAGTGAATTTCCCCGTGGCGAGAACTAACTATCCTCCAACGACTCTAGCTAGATTGAACGACAACACTATCCGGGTACTTTCAGAGAATTATGAGCGAGTGTGCTAGCTAATAATAGTGATTTGGGCCTCGGTTTAGCTTGGGTTGATCGACTATCTGCCTAAGTGAATATACCCCTTCAGACCTAATATTGGGGTCGGCCAACTTTAATTCAACATAGAACTTCTTGACTGAGAAAGGTACATTAACTGCCCCTTTCTATAGGACTGTAGAGGTCATAATGGAAAATGTGTGGACTTTGGTTGCCATTGGCTGCTACCTACATAGACTTATGCCTGAGGCTTCCTTCCCCAAGCTCTAACAAACAAATAATGAATCTTGCGGTTTCCGAAGTCCTTTTCGAAAGCTGCAAGCAACTCATCCGCTTCCTCCTGTGTAGTCATGCCCTCGACACCGCCTAGACTAATAATTCCTCGAAGTGATTGGTCGGCCAGCGCCTTGACGTGGAAATTAGTCCGTGCGATCCAGTCATCTTTATTGCGTGTGTATAACTGCGAATTTCCGGTATATGCTTTATCGTCACACTCAACACACCCGGCTTCCCTGAGGTAGTGTATCATGCCGATAGGTAGACTATTCGTTAATTAGTATTAAGCACTGCCGAGAACTTCAAACGGCCTCGCAATACGACCTCATAGGGCAGGAAAAAGGAAGAATCATGATAACGTACTTAAGATCTCTCCCGACCTTCTTTGCAAATCGCCAGTTTACTTCCTGGAATTTGTGCCACGCAAGACTAGGTGGTTCAATGCATGTCAAGAGCTGTGATTTTTAAGCACGCTATTAGCTGGGATTAACGTGTCATTCCATCAGGTGAATAGGGTGACTCACTACAAATTTATTAGCCCAGAAACAAAATATATCGTCAGAAGAAAAGATAAGCAAAATACTATAGTTTAATACATACCAGGACCCGTCTCAGCCCACACTATATGACCCCCTGGTTTGAGGAGGGTCATCAAATTCCTCACTAGGTCGGTTCCCTGGCCTTCCTTCAAAGCGAAGATGATTAATCGCACATTGACGACGTCAAATTTCCCGAGGAGGTCGTCAGGAAATGGTTTGTACATGTTGGCTTGTCGTAACGTGATGTTAGCGGCATGTGAGGACGGAAACTTCGAAGTGTCATAGTCCAGGCCAACGAGTTCTGCATCAGGAGGTAATGTCTTGGCAACCTCAGAGAGCCATATCGCCGTACCGGTAGCGATTTCTAGGATCTTGGGAGGTGTTGGGGACGCCAAAAGCGAGGATGCGATATGCGGAGGGAGTAGATCATTGTGCATCATGTCGTCGAAGAGACGATGCTGCCTATTCAGCCGATCATGCTCAGACTGCGCAGCGCCTGCGTTGAGGAAGTAGACAGACTCGGCTTCTACGTTAGGCATTTTAGCTACTTTAGTTCACACCGTCCGTGACTCAATAGCTAGTGTTGTGCCAGATATTGATGTAAATTTGTCTTTGATTTGTAGAAGTTGCTGTTTCTAAAATCAAAGATACGTCGAATCAGAATGCTCTTCTCTGGCTCTTTATATGAGAGGTCCATGCAAGTCCCGGCACAGTAGGGGCCAAGTCAGTGCTTCAGAATTATATCCAGATTTCGAACAAAAAAGAAAATCCGACGTGCCTAAACCTAGTTGATCTCCCAGGAACAATGAAGCCGAGTATGTCCTATTGCTAGCCCCATACGGCGTGAAGTATGTGAGAGACGTGGCCATCAGAGCGGAGCCATGATCTATACGATAGTAGCATCATGAACTAGGTAGCTGAATATTCTGTTCTATGCCGCATATAGTTCTGGTCATTAAAAGAAGCTTCTTGATTGGGGGTTTCCGCATCTGCATGCACTAATTGCATTGGGGATCGAAACTATTGGGTCCGCACATGGGTAAGGGAAAGAGGATAAGGGAGCTGAACTACGGAGCATGCGATTAATCTTTTTTTCAGCCGTCCACTTCGTTATCACCCGGTCCTTGGTTACTATGTGTAGTAGGCCATAGACTCAGTCTTTGACACGTAGCTATGTGGGGAGAGAGTTCGGGTTACAACCTGCAACGCAACTCACTCACTCCCCGGCTCACTCAATTCGGCAATTCAATCCGAACTGTCGAGGTAACCTACGGGTGCGGGGTTTTGATTCCATGACGGGCAGATTCCTATCTAGTTACCATTTATCTAATACTTTCCAAGGTTACGTACCATTGTGAGCAAGCGGTGTCGTTGCTCCATATTTGGAGTGAGCATCTTGGACTAAACATGTAACACATGTCAGCCAGATCCACCTGTATCGTGGAGGCAGTTCATATTTGGATACTAGAGTGCGATACCCACATACAATTACCGTGGCGTTCAACAGTGGTTTAGCCTTGAATGTCAACGTCTCCGAGCAAACTTTGTCAGGAGTTGGTAAGCCAGTTGAGCGATATGCGTGGAAGAGGTTAAACCTCGCCTTATTCTAATTCGCGACTATGTTGTTACGTATGATCCATGGAGTATCTCATCATGATCAAAGAAGGGGGAGTGACTCTCAAGGATCTTTGATGTTATAGGAGATCCCCGGGATCGTGCTGCCCTTCCGAGCACCTATGTTAAGCGTTATTATACGCCTGGGAAAAATACTCTGCATTGTCTTGGGAGTTTTCTCACCCAAATATTGTAGGAAGAACACCAAAGCAAACGACTTTTCTCCTTGCTTGATTGATCTTGCCGCTGTTGGCCTCGCAGGGTCCGCCTCCAAGGGGCGGGTTTCCCAGGGTAAATAGATAGACCTATACACAGTTATATAGCTAGGTAGGTAACATTGTGGGCCTAATAGAGCAGTCAATCCATACCTCGATTCCCTAATCCAGGGACATAGCCCGGCAATAAATAGAAGAAGCCTATTAGGCCAGCTCCCAAAGGGCATATGTGACCCAGGGCCCTGACATCATGATAGGGGCCGGGCCTAGGTACCCGACCATTTGATCCCAAGAATAGCGTTTATTTCTAAACTTGACTCGGATTCCAAAGTTCTTATAGGTTTATACTCATGCTTTCCCGGAAAGAGTCCGTATGATAGTCGAGCTAAAGCTTCTGGAGTCCGGGGTGAAATGATGAATCACTTTGACTTGTTTGTCCTGGAAGGTACACTGTTAATGTCTTTGTTTTAAGAATTTCTCTTCCTTTTTGTCTCTCTTGCCGTGGTCGACATGCTCATTTGCCTCTTCTATATCAACATCCCAGCCCACGTCCATACTAATTGACACTTGTTCTTGCCTAACATCTCTCGCGGCCACTGCCCTCTCATATGTAGGCCGATCGACCTTTTTCGATCTACGTGATGGTTGATTGAGTCTCGAGTTCGATTTTCGACTGTATTTTCCCTAATGGGGAATAGCCGCAGATGTGTCGTGAGGAGGCTATCAGGACTCGTCGATATGTAGCCGTTGCTGCTTCGTCAGGATACTATGTTGAATTGTAACGCAACTTGGTCTATACTGCATCAATAAGGTGTGAATTGGTCCGGAGGCCCGCCTGGCCGAAGGCTCTGAGCTGGATGAAGATGGAGTGTGCAGCTCTCTACTTGGTTAATAACTTGACATTAGACCACATGAGTTCCCGATTCTTCAAGCGGCCGAAACCATTCCGCAGGGTATACCAATCGTGACCAATTCCAGCTGACTGGGGACAAACACGGGAAATCTAAACGCAATATGTGAGTAAGTGAGGTGGTGCTTCTGTATCGTAAAGTGGATGTACGTGGAATGAGGAATCTAGTCACGGGCCTCAATTGCGTCCCTGATTTCGGGGACCAATTCAGCTGTCGACATGAAGGTTGAACGACAAAACGAAGAGTGAGCTCAAAGACTGTGAATGTTCAAATTCATGTATTCGTACGTTTGCTGTTTGGCTATGAACCAACCAGCTGCGCCGTGTCCTTATCCGCCAACTCCGTGGTCTATGCAGGTAGGACTCAAATATGCTCTACCAGTTGCCTACGTCAAAGCAAGGCGAAGGCTTTCGGTCTCCTACACTTTGATGTGAGGCGGAGACAATCGTGTAGAGTTCGTAATTACATGCAAGCACCGAAGACTGAAACAGGGTCGATAGCTGTGATGTATTATGGGATTGTGACCCATGGCATGCTCGGCAGACATGCACAGCCACCCTACTCACTACTCCAAAGCCGTGATTGGCGTCGTGTCATCTCTTGCCCACCTCTCAATCGTCTTTCAACGCGTTTAGCCTTCGTTTACATGACAACACCCGCGTTCGAGGCAACACGCTAGAACAGATCAGCTTCGATTCGGTCAATTTAGGGAAATAGATGGGTCGGGGTAAGTTTCGCTGTAATGAGTGACATACCGGCCATAATTCGGCTGACTCCTGTTATTAAAAAATTAGCATCGTTACGAAGCGAAGGCTCGTAGTAGGAAAAAGAACGAGCGGGGGAACGACTGCACATACCTTCCCGACGGGGCCGGTGATTGCTGAACCCTTCATTTCACCCTTGGGGTTGACGATCTAATGTGTGTTAGCGAAGGGGCGAGGCTACCAAATTCGGGCGACTTACGACTCCGGCGTTGTCCTCGAAGTAGAGGAATACACCATCGGTCCGCTTCCACGGCTTGGACTGGCGAACGATGACGGCAGGGTGGACCTTCTTGCGCAGTTCGGGTTTACCCTATCCTTCCGTTAGAAGAGGTGGCTAGCTAGAGGCACAGCAATCCGAAGCTGACCTTCTTTACGGTGGCCATGACCATGTCACTAGCAGTCAGATCAGTAAAGCGACATGGAGACACTCCATGGATAATGGGAGGCATACCCCACGCCGGCAGCAGGCAGACGGTTGAGTCGAGCACCGACACCCTTAACTGAGATGATATACAGGTTTCGGGCACCGGAGTTGTCAGCCTACGATAGTCAGCGACCAGTTCGTCTTTCGTTTGTGTATTTGCTTGTTCGCTCGTTCGTTGGTTCGATCGTCATGGCTATCGTCGGGGTTATGGTTATGGGTAGTCACATACACAGTTCATCACCGCGCCGCTGGTCGATTCGTTAGTACAGCAACGGCCGAAAGAGGCTGGAGGGCAGAACATACACCGGGAGACCTCTGGTCATGCGAAGCTTAGCTCCAGGAGCACCTCGTCTGTGATGTCGAAGTCAGCGACCATTTTCTTTCTCGAGGCGAGAGCGGCAGGGCAGCGGGGGAATCGCTCGGCCTTGTCGTGTTCAATTCGATTCAATCGGCCAGCGCGCACTACCCGGGCCACAAAGGTAGCAGACAGAACGTACGATAATTTGGCCATCTCGTTAGTCTGTAAGGGGGGTGGGCGATCGTGATGGTGGTGACGCTGTTGACGCTGTTGACGCTGGTGATGCTGGATTCAAACGAGTAGAAGTAAAACAAACCTCAATTATTTTTGACTAGTTGGAAATCGGTGCGATGCCCACATCATCGATAAGCTACCTATCGATAACGCACTCTGGCTCGGAAGTGGGCGGGGTGGGCCTTTACAGAGAGCGGTCAGGACGGGCAGAAACAGAAAGAAAGTGTGGCTTGGGAACAATACGTAGTAGCTCAGCCCCTAGCTGCCCCTAAGTCAGCCTATTTACCACAGGAAAATAGAGATTAAAGGAAGGCAAACAGCTTATTTAGGCCGAGGTATAGCGAATTCTTTAGCCACAGGCAATGCATGCTCAAGCCTTGATCGCTTTATTATGGGCTTCGCCCGGATCTTGAGAGTGTCAGGGACTGTATAACACCTAACCCATGATGTTACCAAGCCATCTGACAAACCCCTTTCTACTTAGCTGCTATGAGATTGCATAGGCTATCCATTCACTCTGGGACAAAACGCCCTGACACCTAGACAGTATCACAAGGGAGGCCTTAGGGCGTTATTTTCTACCAGCCGATGCCGCATAGTTGAGTATCTCATAGTTTCTGACATGTTCTCATCATTACAACTAATCCCAGCTAGGAAAGAAATTGGTATGTACATACAGACGCCATCAAAACATAAACAAATTACATCCTAGTGTTCAGGGTTAAATGTGGGAAAGGGGTATTATCAAAGATTGCTCCTATCAGATGTAGTACCTTCATGCACGTAGTAGTTTAAGCTTAAGTAGCAAGCCATTCGCCGGCTTGATAGTAATAGCACCCCTGGGTATGATCTTCTTCTCATCCATGGCAAGCTCCCAAGAGAAAGTGCGGATCATAGAGGCGAGAAGACAACGCATCTCCGCCTTCGCAAACCCCTGCCCAATACAGCTTCGGGGCCCGTGGAGGAAAGTCAGGAACTCGTAGTTGCTGTTGGCTCCGCCATTCGAATTCGGCTTGCCCGCCGTGATCCATCGCTCGGGTCTGAACTCGCCCGCCTCAGGACCCCAGACTTCAGGGGAGCGGTTCATTTGCCACATGGAGAGAACAACAGTCACCCCCTTGGGAATGACCTGACCCGCCAGATTCGAGTCGCGGATGGCTTGGCGCAACGTCAAGGGCACTGTCGGGTATAAGCGTAGTGTCTCATTCATGATACCGTTAAGGTAGGGCAATGGCTCGAGGATGCCGGCCAGGTCAGTGGACTTGTCAATCTCCATGTCATCCGGTAACGCCTGGCGAATCTCTTCTCGAAGCTTATTTTGATATTCCGGGTGTTTAGAGAGCAAGTAACACGCCCAGCTAAGAGCGGAGGACGTCGTCTCGTGTCTATCGGAATGAAATTAGTAAAATAGGATGCTAAGTATAGAATGGAGTCTTATCTATCGGGGAACGTACCCAGCAGCTAAAAACGTTAAGAGCTGATCTCTGAGTTGAGGATCAGTAAAGTTGCCTGATTTGATGAGGAGAGAGAGAATATCGAAGTGATCATCTTTCGAATTCGCAATTGCGTCTTTCTTCTCTTGCAACATAGGCATGCAAAGATCACTAAGAGTACTCGTCAAGTACTTGAACAAGCTGTTCATCTTCCATGGAAGCCACCGCACGACGTGAAGGCCGAAGGCAATCGAAGACATCGCGAATGCAAGTTTTTCGGTAGCAGGCTCGAGCAGCTGCTCGTATATGGTAAGAATCGGATCTTCTGCTTTCTTCAGCATATTGAACTCTCGACCCATACATGCCACCCCAATAATGTCGAGAGTGACCCTGCTAGTCCAGTTCGAGAGGTCGACGATGTTTGTGTCCTTGCCCTTTCCCGTCTCAAGAGCCTCTTGAAGTGCGTCACACATGAGGGCAGACTTCGTCCACATCATGGGGTATAAGTTTTTGATGTGGCGAAAGCTGAAGGCTGGCATGGTGTTCTTGCGCAGGAATTTATGCTGGTCGCCCTCAACCATAATCAGTCCGTCGCCGAGGACATGTCGCAGAAATCCACTGATGTTGGGGGGCTTGATAAAGTCGTATGGCTTATTGACGAGCAAATCGGCCAACATCTTTGGTTTTATGACCAACACTTGGGAGTTAAACGCGGTGAGACTAAGGATCTCTTGATTCGGATACTTCTTGACTAGATCGAGGAGCAGGTCTCCTGGAGGCCTGTCTTTTACGATCAGAGTCCTATGTGCTATGCTAATAATATTCTAAACAGATTCAGTCAGTATTCGATCCAAGTCTCCTTGTAGAGTTTCGTATAGATATCTGCTTACTCTTGGGCCATCAAGATGCCTTAACGGACTGAGGAATCTGGGGTAGATAAAGCCCCAAAATAGGGCCGCGAATGCATAATTTGCAAAAAATATCACGCCTACTATCTCTAGATGGGCGTCCGCGTTCAAGTGGAAGAATCTTGAGAATGGTTCTATATAGAACTTGATGATGGCGAAGGACTCAATGGCTGTCGCCAGAGTGAGATTCGGTAGGCTGAAAAGCTGAGCTGTTACACCCATGGCGACGTGGGGAGAAGGCAAGCTTGTTCGTAATGAGTAGGAAATGAACGGATAGTCTATCGCTTTAATCGAGACCGAACACTATCTGCAGAAGCGAGTGGTTGACTAGAAAGCAATAGTCTTAAGTACCGGGTTTCAACATGATTTTGTACAGTTCTCTTTACCTAGTCCTTGGAAAGCGCTTCCGTATAAGCTAAGCGTTCGGGGGTAACTGACCAGTAATGAGCAACGTAGGATGGGCTCGGTGATTATTAGGCATCAGGATACACGAAGGGTCAAGATGGGGGTTTCCCAAGTGGTTAGAGAACATTTGGATTTGGTAAACAGAGTTGTCGAAGCCCCTCCCGCTAAGATACGTTTCACGTGAAATTCCAAGGGTTCAGTTCAGCAGAGGCCTTCACGATGGAGTTACTGGGATGTTGGCGGCGACAACCGTGACGTCGTCTTGCCGCTTTTGACAGCGTCAGGGACCTGCAGACCATGTTTGGACCTCGAAATTTACAGATATGGGGTGTCGGATTGGAAATACACACTATAACTGCTCCACCAAGGACGGAGGCTTTCTATGATCACCGTGACAGAGCGCTAGAGCGAGGTACACGCACATCTGGTCTATCCCGAGTATCACAGTCTCGCCTAGTCGTAGTCCAATATGCCGAAACTTTGGGGAGTTGTGGAGTGCCCCACGTGCGTGACTTGCGATTTGGGTCTTCTTCTAACTTGATTCGATCTAGCATTTGAACACTGCACATCGCAAACTGAAACCCGTTCGGGTTTAGCCTGCGAGGAATTGAGAAGTTGACACGATGTGTAGCATAGCCTATAGGATCCTTTATTCAACAAGTTCGTGAGGATGAGGTGTGCTATATTGTAGATCTGGCTTCTGTCTCCTGCACTAATTATGCCATATAATTATAGTATACTATTAGATAGAGTACACTAGCTTCCTAACATCGCCTCAAGTCAGCCTATTTAAACATGGTTGGCGAGCAACCGGGCTTCGCAAACTAGTACCGAAACAAGTGACCCGAATAGTTTAAAAGAATATCGCGATCCTTACTCCGAGACACAATCACACAGGCTTTCCAGAGGAATTAGCCGACGTCGGGCCACGATATCCATTGCGAAGAACAAGATCTGCGATAGATACCTTGGCAGTACTTCGTATGGCTTAATTTTGCACATCGGAACCGAGATATAACTACGAAGAGATATTCGTAGCCGCTTCAAATAATGGTTTAATAAGACGGTGGCGACGCTGTTGGCGCCTCGGGCATGGCAAGTAACGCCATGGCTTGAATCAGACTTTGAGTACCGGGCTGAGGGGGCGCCGATGTGGCTGCTTGCTGCTCCCATGACAGAGCCGCTCTGATACCAATGGCGGATTTCACTGCAGCGCTCTGAGTCAATTATTGCTATTTCCAGTATGACATGTGGATGGTTGGAAGATGCGGGAGATCCGAGACCGGGTGTGGTCGGGCTGGGCAGGACACGATATTGAGGATTACTTACTACGATCGAGTATCTCCTGACTGGACCGCCGCTGCTCGGGTGTCGCATAAGCACAGTATGTCACCAGCCTTATGGGTTGAAATGCGACTAATGCAGCAGCCCCGTCTTGGGGTACAGATACCGGACGTCCATCGGGACCGAGGTCTCCCATGGCGTATGGTACGCAATAGAGCATGTCGTCGATCGATAGACGAATCGTTCTCTTCAAAATGGGAATGCAATTCGCCCATGCCTCTTGGTCGCCCACTCTCCAGACCTCTGCCTCGCTGCAGGAGACTCGAATCACATCATAGTACTCCAATATGCTTAACAACAATATCAAACGCGCAGCACGGACCAATATGATAATGCAGGCGGTTTTAGGGTCGTAGTAGGTCCTCCCGCTCGCAAGTTCGCCCAGAGTAGCTGGCATACTCCTGCCTGCGAAAGTAGTTTTCCAATACGGTTCGGCTTCTGTATCCCAGCTATCGAACTCTTCGAGTGCTTCAAAGCATGCTCGTAACGTGGACTGATCTATGTCCTCCGAAGACCCCTGGCGCTCTGACTGTGATAAATACCCATGTAGCTTGTCTCCCCTTTTCAGGTTCGCAGCGCATTCCAGTAGGTCGTGTCGCAAGGACAAAGTTTTCGTCATTAAGGACATGGCACGCATCATCGGATCCAGAAGGCCGAGTAAGGTGACCAAGCCTCCTGGGTCAGTGTACTTGTGGTCTTGATGTAAGAAGGTGTAGACTTGCTGTTAGACACCGTTAACAGCCACGTTCCACATTCCGGGCTGTATAAAGCTGTATGCTATTTCTAATAAGCAACTTACAAGTTTGAGAAGCGCCAGAAGGAACAACTCGAAGCCCTGACTTGTGCAAAATTGTTCCATACCTCTCTTTTCCAGGAGATAGTATAAACCCGAGGCATGTTCGGCCGGGTCGCCCCAGCTTTCCTCGCCAATGTCCTGTGTAGCTGTTAGGGTATGATGAACTTTGGGAGTTGGTATCGTTTATATTTCTTTACCTTGAACATGCACAAAAGCAAGACTGCAGCAAGCACCCTATCGTCAGTCACTTCATCTTCGGTCTCAATGGTTTTCCGTAATGCTCGCAATGCGCGTCCATAGTTTTGATACGATTGAATTCGGAACTTGTCGCCACGAAATTGGTTATAGGCTGCCATCTGAGCAACGCTCAACGTGGCTAACTCAAGAAGGCCATGTCCGTCGTGATTAAACAGACTTGGAAGGAAGCTCATATGGCCTGGGAGGTTGTCATTCTCATCTGGTGTCACGAAGCGATTAACAAAGTAGCTTAACGATACATCGTCGTATGAAACTTCTAATTGGGGTGCGATACTAGGCCGGCTTGAAGCGCCGGCAGTCCGGACCACAGCCTGGTGGCTGCTGGCGTTCCGAGATTGTGCCCGTGCTTGGCACGGTGAGTGAGATGCTTCTTGACGTCGCTCTTGCGACGACGAACTCCCTTGATGATTCGAAGAAGCCTTATCGAAGCGGAAATGAAATTGATCAGAATAACCTGGACAGGGTTTTCCGTAGATTATGCAGCGCCGACATGACGGCCGGCCTTCGTCGCACTGGTCCCGAGAAACGTACGGCGTTAGCCACACATGAGCCTCTAACCTCTTGGAGCACCTGGTAAGGGAGGTCGAGATGTCCGCCCCTCACGGCCCCAATACCGATATGGACTAACTCACTTTGACCTTGCGCTGACGACAGCGCTTACAACCAGTACTGAAGCGGCCAGGGAAAACCATCTCGGCAATACCAAGACGCGCAAGACGGGATAGCGAAGGAACCGCGGATGTGGGAGCGAAAATATGGGGATAATGCGGGATGAGATACGCAAATGATAGTGAATGTTGATATATCCAGCGATTAAAATGCCAAGTGGGACTTGAAAACCCCCCTTCTAGCCCTCAGCTCCCCACTGATCCGATATTTTCACAGCTCCATGTGGCTTAGATTCCGAATATCGCCCTTATGTCTTGGCGGTAGGCAACCCAGCGTCAGAAGCCGAGGTACTTGCTCGACACTAATTCAACGTACTTACAGTTCCCTATCCAAGACCAGCTTATTGAGCTGTGACGGTGATCCCTTGGTCTACTGAATACTCCAATGGGGATGTGATGAATTGTCGTGATTAAATACCATATATCTAGATTGAAATGGCTCTGGACATCCTCGTCGCTCTGATGGCATGCCATCTTCTTTGCTGCAAACTCACTCTCGTGCGAAATATTTGCGCCGCTGCTGCTACACCAGAAACCTAGATAAGTGGGCATTGTCAATTCATCATGTCTTCATCGATGCTGTATTCACCTCTCCTTGACCTGGGGCCGCCGGTACGGGAGCTCATCTTTTCGCCTCTTCTGTCTGGATCAATCCTCCTTGCGGTTACACGTGCTCCAGATACAGTACGTGATGTTGTTTCGAATCTTGCGAGCAGACTGCTCGGTCTGCAGGGGCCGCCCCCAAATTTCAACCTCAGTACCGCCATAACAGTTCTGCGTGTTCTCTTCGCGCTGAGCGTCATACGCCGGCTGAATCGGGCTTTGAATGTAATGGCCGCCAACTCATGGCGTATGACGGCGAGCAAAGGATGGGACTGGCCCAATGAAATCGCCGTCGTCACCGGGGGCTCCAGTGGTATTGGAAAGCTGGTGGTGGAGAAACTCGCCGCGATTGGCGTGCGCGTGGCTGTCCTCGATATCCAAGACATACCCAAGTCGATGGAAAACGATCCTCGTATTCGCTTCTTCAAGTGTGATGTAACCTCGTCCCAGTCAGTGGCGGAGGCCGCAGAGGCCGTCCGCCGCGAAATCGGACACCCGTCTATACTCATCAATAATGCCGGGGTTACCGATCCGATGCCGATTCTCAAAATGTCGGAATCCTTTCTACGCAAGATTTTTGGCGTCAATTCCATTTCGCATTGGTTCACGGTCCAGCAGTTCCTACCGAACATGATTAAGATGGACAAGGGCCATGTCGTCACGGTCGCCAGTATTGCCTCCTTTGTGGCGTTGCCTACTGCCGCTGACTATTCTGCTACAAAAGCGGCAGCCCTAGCTTTCCACGAGTCGCTTACAAGCGAACTTAAGCACAGTTACAACGCGCCAAACGTGCTGACTACTGTTGTCCACCCCAACTTCGTCCGCACTCCTCTCATTGAGGGATGGGCCAACCACCTTGAAAAATCCGGCATCCGTATGCTCACGAGCGAACAAGTAGCTGAGCCCATTGTGAAGCAGATCAAGAGCCGGCGGGCTGGCCAGTTAATCATTCCGAAGTCAGCAACAATGATCTCTGCAATCAGAGGTTGGCCGACCTGGATACAAGAGCTGATACGGGATACTCTCGGCCGCTCGTCATTGAAGGGGTAGGGAATTCATAAACTAAAGGCCATTTGTTCGTAACGTGAAATGGAAGATGTTTGCATAAACAGCGTAAAGTAATTAACCACACATAGTATTATTTTGATGCATCCAACGGCAGTACGCTCAACGTCATCCCTAATTCAATATTGAAGAGCTGAATAATACTTTCATATGTCGTGAAAAAGTTCGGTTGACTCCTATCTCACTTGTCACATGTGCTCCTCCGTATGCAATTTGATATACAACGGATACTTTTGAGGCGACCCGCCCACGTTGGCCTGCTGATCAGGCAACTAACCTAACCTACAGCACTTATGTACACGCACATCATCTAGCGGTCCATGCTCGCGGGTCGATCAGCACAGCACTAACAAGACGCTACATGGGGGTTCAGGGTCCATTTAAACTGTAACCATTCGGATACGGATCCATCTTCGCTAAACCACACTGCCGAGGCATGTCGCCATTCTTTGTCTATTTTAAGGGGGTTTGAAATATGAAGATGCGCTTTGCGGCTTCGCGGAAGCCTGATCAGTTGATATTCCAAGCGCAGAAGCCTTCGTTTAGATACTCGGTATTCTCAACCAAATTCGCTTATTGTGAGCTAAATAGCATTGGTACCAACTTGTGCGAAGCTAGGTAGAATGGCGAATATCCTTTACATCCTCACTTTAACCCCTCTCCTGCTTTCCCGTTACTTCTTCGACATCCTCCGCTGTATACCGCCCTGGGGCCGTCCAGTTCAGGGATGGACTTTCAAACAGGCTATGCTCGTCCGTACCGTCCGACTACTCCTGGTTTATTGGTCCCTTTCCTTCGCCGGAGACCGCTTGACTCTCAAGCCTGGCCGTGAAGGAAATAGATTTCAAGTCATTCATCCGAAATCCAAATCGTATCAAGGTCCCTTGAGCGACCCCAAGACACAGCCAGAGACAATCGGTGCCACATGGACACCGGCGCGACCATCCCCCGCAGAAGTGACAAGCCAGAAGAGTACGATAGTTCTGCATTTCCACGGTGGCGCCTTTGTCATTGGCGACGGACGTGATCATGATACCGGATACCTAGCTCGGACCCTTGTACGACACATGGGTTGCACGCATGTATGTACGCCGCAGTACAGATTGGCTACACTCAAGGGCGGACAATTCCCGGCGGCGCTGCAGGACGCCTTAACTTCATATCTCCATCTAGTCAACGAGATGGGCATTTCGGCCTCTCAGATTATACTGTCTGGCGACTCCGCGGGTGGGAACCTTGTGCTCGGGTTGTTGCGGTACATCAACGAGTATGGTCGGGAGCTTAATATCCCGGCGCCCGCTGCGGCCGCGATTTGGTCTCCGTGGACAGACGTGAGCGCGGCATTAGACGTGACTCAGGACATCACAAAGTCGCCTAACTATGTGTCCGATTACTTGAGTGCCGAGTTCGCACGCTGGGGAGGCCGCATGATCACTGCTTATGGGGCAATTGACGGGGCAGGCCCCTATCTATCGCCATTACACCACCCTTTCAAAATGAGCACTAAGATCCCCATGTTCGTGCAAGCAGGAGACCGCGAGGTGTTGCGTGATGATATCAAGGCCTTCTCTAAAGCATTTGAGCAGCAGGGTTGGCCTATTCATCTAGAGCTCTCAAAACATTGCCCACATGATGTTCTACTACTTGGACCACGAATGGGTTTCGACAAGGATGCCGAAGCGGCTGTCGGAGAGGCGAAAGCGTTCTTCACCAGCACAACAGCGCTTCATCTAGATAATTCCGAGTGAACAATGTAATCAGTAGTCATATCATCGACATCAATAATAGATGAAGAAGCATATCGCGTCGATATCTATAGATGTCACTGAGTTTTAACAGAATCAGTACTACAAGGGCCTGAACCATGGGCTTCGAGAGTAGGTAGTGTCCAGACTTTGCTGCATCCCACATCTCGCGTATACCTTTCTCGCGTATTTTCCTTCCATACAACAGACTATCTCATCTCAGTAACATGTGAACCTTAGTCTAGGTATCGCACGGTATGCAATAGCGCTCCATTAGACTTTTCACCTTGGTTATCACCACGTAACAATCTCGCTAACATACCCCCCACACTAGGGCATAGGGGCACCTCGGAAGCGCGGGTTGCGAATAGCGCCAAGAGTACCTCTGGTGCGCAAAAGATACACCTCAACATCGTACCATTGCCCCTCCTGTCTCAGTCGGCCTCGGTTTCGCAAAGTTGGTCAATTCTGTGTGAGCCAAATTAGTATCCTATAGAGAGGAGATCGTTTCCTCTTTCGGTGCCTGCTTGCGATAAAGGCTCCATATCAAAACGAAACATATGTGATGATTGAGACGTGTGTGTTTCTGTCTTTTGTCGTCTATCTGACCTGGGCTAGATATCTCGTTGTTCCTCGGCACGGATTCTATCTTGTGATCTGTGCCGCTCTTCCCCTCGATGATTGCGACAACTGACAGCGTAGTCATGTTGATCATGCGAACCGCGTCGAAATGCGTAGTCCGGTTCCTAGAGGACCCATGTGGATCCTACTGGCGTCTGATGGCTACGCTACTTCTCCCTGCACAGTCTGATTCATCGTGAAGCTGTGATATCGGCTCCCGTCGAAAATCCAATCTCCATCTCCGATCAATTTATTACCTATACTAAGTTCGCTGTTGATTGTTATTCACACCTGAAAACTGATTCTCAAACTCGGCGTCTTTCTCTGCACGTCTAATAGTTTTAGCTCACCTCATGGCTGCTGAACTTTCCTCTAATGATCCGTCGTCGAGTACGACGCCCGCCACTTTGGACTTTGACGTTGTCATTGTCGGTGCTGGTATCTCTGGTATCAATGCAGCCTATCGCATTCAGACTCAAGGCCCTCCGGGCCTGAGATATGTTATTCTGGAGAACCGTGACTCTATGGGAGGTACTGTGAGTAATATCATGAGTTATTGTTTCCTACATTCGACCTTCTGAAGGCTTAGAGGCGCCCCTATGGTGAAGTTTACCTCCCGCAAAGAGCCATTCTCTCACAGAATACACTGGGGAATGCGGTAATTGACTCTGATTGATATAGTGGGATCTCTTCAAGTACCCGGGCATTAGGTCCGACTCTGACATTTTCACATTCGGCTTACCCTGGAGTCCGTGGAAGGGCGAAGGAACAATGGGAAGCGGCCAGCAGATAAAGGAGTATCTCATCGAGTCGGCGCAGTCTGCTGGCATAGACAAGCATATCCGCTATCATCACAAGGTCGAGACCGCAGACTGGAACTCATCATTTCAAAAATGGGCCCTTCAAGTCAACATAGCTGGCCAAGAGAAGCCCGCTATATTCAGATCGCACTTTGTGCTTCTCGGCACCGGTTACTACGATTACGAAACACCTCTGCACACTGTCATTCCTGGCATTGAGAATTTCAAGGGCAAAGTCCTTCATCCCCAGTTCTGGCCTAAAGACTACGACTATACTGGAAAGGATGTCGTTATCATAGGGAGTGGAGCCACTGCCGTTACCATTCTCCCATCTATCACCGACAAGGCCAAACGCGCGACCATGCTGCAGAGGAGTCCAGGATATATATTCTCGCTACCTTCGAGCAGCATTTTAATGAGGCTGATGTTTGCCATCCTACCCGCGGCGATAGCACAGAGATTGAACAGGATCATGTGGCTCCTCTCGAGTTACCTATCAACCTTGTTCTGCAGAACCTTTCCCGGGCTAGCCAAGAAGTACATTAGAAGAGCAACAATACGGCAACTACCTCCAAGCATCCAGTGGGATCCTCATTTCAAACCCAATTACAACCCGTGGGAGCAACGTTTCTGCGCCTGCATGAACGGCGACTTTTTCGCCGCTCTCCGTTCCGGCAAGGCGAACGTCGTTACGGACAAGATCAAGACGGTTACAGCAAACAGCATTGAGCTAGAGTCCGGATTGGTCCTACACCCTGACGTCATCGTGACGGCCACAGGCCTGAAGCTCAAGTTTGGTGGAGGCATCCGGTTTTCTGTAGACGGCGAAGAATTCAAATTCAGTGACAAGTTCGCGTGGAAGGCAGCCATGCTTGAAGACGTGCCAAATCTACTATTCATGACGGGCTACGAAGACGCATCATGGACTCTCGGCGCGGACGTCAGCGCTCAGCTTTTCGTCCGCCTACTTCGCGTGATGGAGCAAAAGAAGGCCAAAGTCATCGTTCCGAAGCCGTCTAAAGCTATGGAGGAGAAGCCAATGATGAGCCTAACCTCGACGTATATCAAGAAGGCCGGCAGGGTATTTCCCAGGGGCGGTACCGAGCAATGGAGCCCCAAGAGAAATTACTTTGCAGACATGGCGGGAGCCAAATGGGGAACTCTCGAAGACCTGTATTTCATGTAAAGTGTGTCGCGGTTGTAGACTTCGAAGAGACGTATAGTATATACTATAAGCATACAATAGACAAGTTTACTGTTCTGTTACTCGGAAAGCTTCCAACGCATGAAGTGCGTTTCCAATTGCCGATGCTTCTGAACGCATGGTACTATAGACGTAGAGCTAACTTAGCACTGTTTATCTCGAATGGAGTGTGTAGTTGATTTACCTGCACATAAGCGCGAGGCTCGTGACTTTGCATATCGTTCACTAATACCAGCTGCTTATGTGATAGACGCCATTTGGGCACTCGGCTGACGTCACTATGCTTACAATTAGATAGATGCGTGAGTGGCTAGACTGAGTAGGCCAAGCGCTCGGCTGACTTAAAGAGTAAAGAAACATAGCTAGATAGAGAGCGATGAATTCCTATACTAGTCTAGTGCTGGCGATGGCCTAAGATCATCACCCCGCGAAGCCGATCCTGGGGAAGGCTAAGTCAACGTACGCCGAGAGTCTTACTCGAATCCATTTCTGGGGTCCATTTCTGGGGTAAAAGTCTCGGCCAACTCGTGGGGGGTAGCTCGCAAGCTCGTCCAGCGTTGGGCAAAGTGTGGGCCACCCAGAGAACATAGTCGAGTCGTTGGTTCATCCACCGTGATCCAAAAGCTCCCTTCGCGTTATGTCTCACCGGAATAAAAGAACCGGGTGAGGAAATGAGTGCCCCTTCCGAGACTTTGGGGGCTGTTCTAAGGGTGGCATGGTAGCATGTGACGTTGAAGGTCCCCTCATTCTTTTGCCATAGCGAAAGACCTCATTTCGTCTCAAATCGACACGATAAAAAGACGCTATGGCTTTGCGCTAACGTATCTAGATATGGTTCTAAAAAAGTAGCGATAAATAGACCGTGCTTATCCGCAACAAGAACGGTGACTTAGGCTGTTTTTGAGGAGGTTCCGTTACGGAAACCGAAACAATTCCGCTTTCATATCTACTCGATTATCCTTGGTTCTCATAGCGAGGGTAGCAACAAGACCCAAGAAGCCAGTGTACACTTCTCTGAGATTTCACCATGGCTGTAAAAGCTCTCCCTCCAGGCACGCTAGGCAATCTCACACCAGATGAGGAGCAGAAGCTACAGCAGGCATGGATACACCTACTCCGTCTTTGCGGCACCAACAATCTCGAGAATAGCGGCTCCCTGAAGCCTGTACCAAATATCACCAGTGAGCTACGAAAACACATGAGCGACAAGTCTCCTGAGACTTTCCACGAGGGGCTCTGGGACTTCATATTATCAGAGCACCCGGACGCACTCGTACTGCGATTTCTGCGAGCGCGGAAGTGGGATGTTGAGAAGGCGATGATAATGCTCGTCTCGGCTATCAACTGGCGCCTCGAGAGGAACTTAGCTGAGACCGTCATCCATGATGGCGAAAGCGTGGGTCTGAAAAAGGACCCTTCGGCAGACGACCGGGGCTTCATCTCTCAGTACCGCTCTGGCAAGAGTTATGTGCACGCAAAGGATAAAGAGAACCGCATTGTTTATGTTATTAGGGTTCGATTACACGACCCGAATGCACAGTCGGGAGAGGCGATGGAGACATACATCTTGCATAATATCGAGACTCTTAGAATCTTGATTAAGCCTCCCGATGATAAGTGCTGCCTTATCTTCGATATGACAGGATTCGGAATGAGAAATATGGACTTCCACGTCGTCAAATTCCTTTGTTCTGTTTTCGAGGCGAGATACCCCGAGACTCTTGGCCTTGTCCTCATCCACAATGCACCATTCGTATTTTGGGGTTCGTAGCTTTCTTTCTTTCCATGTCTCACAGATCAACGTGCTCACAATCACATAGGAATATGGAATATGATCAAGGGCTGGCTAGACCCGGTCATCGCATCTAAGATCCATTTCACACGGAAATCAGCAGATCTTTTACAGCACATCTCGCAAGACAACCTACAGACAAGTTACGGCGGCGAGGATACATTCGAGTACCAATACGTCGAGCCCGTAGAGGGCGAAAACGCGAGACTAGACGAGTCAGAGAAGAAGGCGGAGATTCAGAATGAGCGGAACGAGCTCATAGACGAGTTCGAGCAACGCACAATTGAGTGGGCTTCCCTGGTGGCCAATAGCCTGGAGGAGAAGGAAAAGGCATCACAGAGGACCCAATTGGCAGATCATCTCACTACTAGTTACTGGAAACTCGACCCATATATTCGGGCGAGGACCTACTTCCACCGGACGGGTATGATAGAAAGCAGCTAGAATATAGGCTTTCCCCTATTCATACCTACTACTAGGTAATGGTAATTGATGGTGGGTTGTTGCACGCCGTCTCATTTTCTACTTCCCCATCCGAGTGCTTTTCCATGTTAGAAACTAGCTCTTTGATTAAGGCTAGTCAAGCAACAAAGGATCTGTTAAGACAACAGTTGTGAAAAACAATCTTATTGTCCGTGACACAGCCTGTTACACTAAGAATATATAAAGAGTCGAATTAACTTTGAACCCAGTCAATTTTCTTCAACTCGCCATCATCTCAATCCACTAATCAACAAACCAGCAGTAACTCTCAACACTAACTCACTATGTGCAGAATTCAGAGTCCCTGTGGCTGTATTTCACTATGCCGATTCGACGTCCTCACAGGATTCAACAACCTCCCACAGGGTGTCTGTTTACCATTCCTGACTTTCCACAACGATCTAAGCTGTGCAAAGATTGCGAAGCAAAAGCTTTCGAACATGGACCATACTCTGCCGGCCAATAAAGCCGTGATCCAGGATCTCGAGACCCAGCAGCTGATGCTGAGCTATGAAGTTCGTGAGTTTCTCTCGCATCTCGACCGGAAGTCTTGGAAGATTTTGACGAGCCAGCGAGATTTTGCCGATTTCTACACGGCTGCCTTTGAATGGCATCCCATAGACACGGAGATATTCCGCAACGACTGCGGTCATGAGAAGACTCACTTGGCTGATTGCAAGGGAACCCAGAACGTGTTTTCCGACTCGCCGTATGGCAAGGGCAACTTCGCTTAAGTGGCCGTAAAATTAGACGCCAATTGTGATCTACTAGTACCGTATGGTGATATCTACTATGCTCGCTGAAGGTCAGTAGTTGCTCTTTTAGATCATTATTGTGCTCCTGGTGCATGCTCCCTAAACCAGTGGGAATTGTCAGATTGCTACAAAGGGAAGAAAATGACTTCATGTACATATACGCATAGAAACACGAATAGACAATTGTGAAGAATATACTACACTTAGCAGTCCGAAAAATACTGAGACAATCGAATTTGTGACATGTTCCAGATAAATAATACCATGTAGACCCAATATTTCCCTTCACTCCCGATTTTTCTTCTTCCGACCCAAAAGGCTAAGATGTATTCGTCAAAGCAAGAATACGGTCCGCCGCATGCTCAGAGGCGCTTACGATCATAGCCGATGGGTTACCTGTCATCATACCAGGAAAGATAGACGCATCCACAACGAACAGGTTATCCATGCCGTAGACCTTCGTATTTGTATCAACGACGGCAGTGCCGTTTTCCTTGCGCCCATCGTCTAACCCTATCTTTGCTGTTCCGACCCAGTGGTTTGAGCAGCGGGCCGAAGGAATCGCGGGGATCTTGTAGAGATTTCAGCGTTAGTCTGGTTCTCTAGACTACGCACGTAGGAAACTGGTAGTGTTAAAAAAGTTAAGTATAGCTCACCGAGTTCACATAAGCCGTGGCGTTTTGATCAGGCGCTGGCCGAATCCAGGTTAGGTTCGTGATGGGTGCGAAGTACTTCTGCACATTTTCAAGTCCCTTGATGACGGCTGCCTTATCCTCAGGATTGCTGAGGTACGGAGACGTGGAAACGCGAGTGTTCAGCGCGGCCGTGATCGTCATGCGCCCTCGCGACCTTGCCCCTGTGCCAAGGTATTGTGTAATTGTCATAGAGGCTGTTTTACCAGTCAGAAAACAACAAGAGATGATTCATCCATGAATACTGCGGCTCACTATTTGTTGAACCCTCAACGCGCGCCTGCCAATGCAGATGTCTGTTAACGCCATCGGCGCCCGGGATTATCTCCCAGAACTAAACGTTCGGTGAGCTCATAGTCGATAGTCGAGGTACTACAACGTTGTGAGATGACTTACAATGGGGCCCAAATTAGGCGCCGCTTGGGTCAGGATGCCTGTTCGGTTCTCTGCGAAACTGCTTAGCGGTACATAAAGTCATTTACTCATGACGGCGATTACCTAAATATTCTTCCGTATCATTCAATATGGGCTTATCCCATGCAGCATAGAAGTCATAGAATACGACACTGGGATGGGCAACTTCGATATCGGTCTGGTAAAGCGTTAGTTCGCGGATGTGCGTCTTTGCTCGGAAGAGTCGTTACTCACGCCGACATGATCATCTAGGTTGTATCCGACGGGAAGGTTGATCCACGAGTCCTGGGAGATCATCGTGGGCCCGTCCGTAGAATTCTTCACAATCTTTAGCTGGTCGGCCGGTCCAATGCCACCTTCATAATGTTAGTCTTGCAGGCCTATAAATTTGCTGACAGTAAAGATTAGAACCATACTTCTGAAAAGCAGCTTTGCAGACCCAAAAGCACCAGCGCTCAATATCACGCGGCCAGTTCCAGGGGTTACAGACACCACGCCTGCATGTCCATTCGCATTTGGACTGCAGTCGATTTCAACTCCCGTGGCATGGCCACCGGTGCGTACTACTCGTTTCGCAGTGGTGTTCATCCACAGTGTAAACTCTTTGCGCTTGCTAGCAGACACCAGATATGTAGCCAGGGGCCCGCCTCTTTCCCCGTTTGAAAACATATGAGTGGCGTGGCCATAGGTGACTGCAAATAATGTCAGTACCTGGGTTCTCTCGCGCATATATAAAAGAAGGCCTTTAGAGGGCAAAAGGCATACAGTTCTTCTGATCGGGGTGGTCGTTCGGAACGATGGATGTCCAGCCACTAGCGTTGAGCCCACTGGTAAGCATAGAAAATCCCTGCTGCAGGTAGAGCTTTCCATCCATACTCGGGACTGTAGTGCCAGGGATGCGCTCAAATACTCGGTCTGTTGGCGCGGCCAGATCCTGACTCTTCCATCCTTGCGGCCAAAGGTAATCCCAATCATCAGGATGAGGTCTCCACCACAGGCCCGAGTTTACCGCGACGCCGCCGCCGAGCACGCATCCTGCCATTTGGTCTACATCCGTGCATACGACGCCCGTTGGATTGTGCCAAATCTCGTTCGCGAGACCAGGCACGTCAAAGCGCGTCAATGAGGTTTCATTGAGCCATGCAGGTTTCACTACGACACGTCAAAGTCAGTTACTGCTTGAGTTTTGAGGCCGTTAAATCCTCATAGTAGTTGACGGGATATGCAGGTAGAGAAAAAGTAGACGAGGTACTCACTAGTACCACCCCAGATGCCCGTAGATGCTAGTCCCTTTTCAACTAGGAGGACGGTATGACCAGCGGCTGTGAGCCGGTCGGCCATCGGAATCCCACCAGCACCGGATCCTACAATGATGTAGTCGTACGTCTGGCTTGATGTAACATTGGAACAAACACTGGCCGGCGGAGCCAGTTTGATGGTTGCACGTGCAATGCATGATGGCAAGCCTTCAGGGGTATAATCATGTTAGTCTATAAGTCTTCGCTACTGATAAGGAGACCATGCCGACGCGGATCAGGAAGCAACTACTGGGCAAGATCTTACAGAGCAGGGCAATAGCTGCCACGAGTGAGTGCGCGTGTCTTTGATGATAGTGCATGTCGAGTTGTTGGAGAGTAAAGAAGTAGTTGCCGAAAGTCCAAGGCGGCCCAGCCGTACCAGAAGAGAAAATGTGCCCACATTATAAGAGCCATACCCGCCATCTGTGACCATAACACCTGAACGTTTCCAGTCGTACATAACCTTCGGTGATAGGGAGGCTGTTGTGATTACGGCCGCGAAGGGTAAGCGGAATCTAGGTCCTCGCCAAGGAAAATCTCCGAATGGTCGAGAGGTCTGCACGTGAACTTCAGTTGATTAGGCGGTTTGTTAACAAGCTCCGCCCAAATGAACCCACGGTACTTAGCCGAGAATTAAAAATCCGGGGAAATGCAGCTCGACGTTAGAAGTAGCTGACATAGATTACCTAGCTAGGTTATTGTGATAAGATGAAGCATCGTGTATGGTGCTATCGTTTGCGCGGATGAAAGGTATACTTCAGCTCGTATATCGGCGTATACACAATCACTTTACCATCCCCGCCTTCTCCCCGGTGTCCCTCCCAGCCGCTAGGTCCGTGGGCCGCAATCTTAAACCTTGTCGAGCAGCTCTCTCAAATCATGGAGAGGCCATACTTTCCCCGGCTTGTCTGGGAGTGGCCTGTCCCAAGCCCATCTTTTCTTTAGATCCGGCTCCAGTGTGCCATCTAGCATCCGTACTACATAGTCGCCGATCACAGGTAAAAATTTCCAACCGTGGAAAGAGCCGCATGTTGCTATAAACAGCCCTTCAGATGCCGAATGTGGAGAGATGATGAAGTCTTCACTTGGCGTGACACAATCCCTTTAGGATTACACTTAGTCCTTCTAATCGTACTAATTGCTTACAGGGACAGGAAGGGGGGAGTAACGCAGGAGGTTTGTCTAGTGGTTGAATGCATGTCAAGGGGCGCCTGGAAGTAGCTTAGAAATGACTTACCAGCACATGCGATGCGTGTGTATCTTCCAGTCAATGCCGCGCTTTCCAAAAGTAGCCTCATTTGCAACGGCGACGTCCGCTTTAAGGGATTCTGGCACGTCCCACTGGCTATAATCCGAGCCGGAGGGCGGCCGGGAGAGACTAGGAGTCCCTTGAGGAAATTGGAAGATATATTGCCCCCAGAACTTGATTTGATTCTCACTGATGGGGGGTAGAGTCCCGTTACTTGCGCCTGTCATAATTGTTAGCGGATGCGACAAGGGAGCAGTTAAGAGCCTAAACATACCCCGTTGGGATGGATTACATTGGATACACACAGGCATCTCTTTAAATATCCCTGCCGTTTCTTCGTCAAGCGTTACCAGTCCTGTGGTCACGCCTGCGGCGATCATTCGTCCTTGAGCTCTAAGCGCGTCGCGAGAGACACTCTTGGCGGTATTTTCTAGTAACACAGGTGTAAAGGCCCCCGTGCATAGAATGGTTCGATTGGCAGTGATAGTTCTTCCATCAGTAGCTCGAACCCCAATGCAACGTTCTTTATCATCAAACTCGAGCAGGTCGATTTCCGCTGTGATGTACTTCACGCCTATGCTGATGGCTCTTTTGATTCCAGCTTGAAGAGCATCCTTGGCTGCCGCCCACCCGCTAGTCTTATTGACTAAAACCTTTTCCACGCCCTCGTAGTCTGCATTGTCGAAGATACCGCCGTACAGCTTCCGAGCTTCTGGCACAGGCACCGCGTACAGTTCGGCATCACGACCTAGTTCTTTGAAATTATCAATCACGTTCTGAGCAAAGCCGGTCGGGCTTATCCAGTAAATGCCAGTCTCATGATAGAACTGGCTCCATAACGGGTTGGCGCGCCACTCGTCCTGTGCTTCAAGGGCAACTGGAAGGGATAAGGTTACTACATATCATTCATTAAAGCAAAGCGAGACTAAGTGCAAAAGTCTGAGTCTGGGACCAGGATTGACTGAAGTTGCTCACTTCGGCAATATGTAATATTAGAGTAATCCGCGCGGATCACTTTATTCCAGTCCCAGGATGCAGCAGGGCGTGTAGGCGCATCCGGATCATGGCGATCAATTAGTATCACGTTAGCATCAGGATGTCGAGCTTTCAAATGTATCGCGGTAGAGGTGCCGAAAACTCCAGCGCCGACAATGATGTATGATGACATCTCTGTCCAAGAATACCCGCCAGGGGATCAAGCTCAATCGGTAGTAGTCGGGGATGTCTACTTGATGAAGAATGGCGAGCGAAAAGATTAAGGTTCCACACTCTCAGAGATCCAGTTCCGCGAACATGATTTTTCACAAATTGAAATACAGATATTCGACGACTCGGGTGCATTGATCGGAATAGCCCCTCACCAAAGCATCCGGTCGGATGGCCCCAATTTTTTGACTGGTCGGCTGCAAGTCTCCGGTTGCGTTCCCGAGGTCACTCAAAATTGGAGGTCGCAATGAATACTAAACTCAACTTTAGCCAATGTAGGACGCGTAACGATAGCTAAAACAATTCGGACTTTTTACAGCCGGTTACGGAACACCAACCACGCCTGTTCATGCGTGTTGCAGTGTTGACGGTTGTTAACTGGGTTGGAATTGTATTTAACACCACGGTGTGTTTGCGTCAGTAGCTGGATCCGACTAGTGGACGTTGTGAAGTTATAACTGCCAATTCCTGAGAAGGCATGGGCTAATGGCGGTGCGCAATGCGATCAGACATCATCGGAGTCTGATCGATGCTTCGAGCGAGCTCATCATCCTGGCCCTCTCAGTTACTTCCCCTTCCAGGCCATCTTCTTCTTTGGAGACGACGTCGTCCACAGCAGCCACGCTTCCCGTACGCATTTGCACAATACAGTCGGGCTGCTTCTGGAAGAACAGCGCAACTTCGGCAACTTTCTGAATTGCGCGCCCAGTACCGAGCACCAACACCTCGCCTGAGTTCTCCAGCCCAAGCCCAAGGCCACTAGTAGCGGCGTTCTGCGATTGCTGTTGGATACGCCGGACGCGCTCCCCCAGTGTGGCGTTCTTCTTCTGAGACAGCTTGTTCGTGAAGGCACTCCGCGAGGAAGCTGAAGTCCGCAAGTATTTGTCGAGCTGTTTGCGAACACGCGTGGTTATGGACCGAAAGGGTGTTTTGGCTGTGACATGTATTCGATGAGTCGAGTTGGTCGATGCCGCTGGCCCGGAAGGTAGTGCTCGTCTGCGAACTGTGGCCCCTGGAATCATTTTCAGCTGAGAAAACTCGTCTTCGATTCCCCTAAGAACCGCGAACATACCCTTGGGAATAGGCGGCAATTTTGTCGCGGGTGCGCCAGCCAGCTGTGAATTGTGACCGTTATAGGTGTCCATGGTCTCAGCTGGTGCAAGGCGCAACAATGTCAAAAAGTCGGATCTCTGATTGATCTGTTACCTAGATCACCCCCCAGGCAGACGTATAAATGGTTCCAGCAGTGTACTTTTTGTTGTCATGTCAGCGGCGTGTCTTGAATGTATGGGTGATGGAAGAAGAGGGCCTTTGGAAAATAGAAGCCTTAGATTCTCTCGTAGCTGTCTAGAAAAACTAATTGACGTGGGGCTGCAGCCAAAGAAACCCCCTGTCCGGAGCACTAGAGAGCTTAGACAGGTGGGGCATCTTACAGGAATCCAGGTGCCTGTGATTTGTGGGGTAGGCATAGCTACAGCTCGTTCAGCATCAATTACATCTCATCATACCTACATCAACATCACCTATCCAATATGGCTCGGTAGGAGAATGGTTGCCTACCTAGGTACCTATATCTATTCAACTTACTACCTAGACTAGTGGCCTTTATTATCAGCTGCGGCCATGTCTGTTGAGATCTGGCCTCCCATTGCGCCAGAACAACTTAAAATCGAGGAGGATGCTACTCAGGTATGGGCTCTCTTACACGGCGACCCATCTCTCACCCCTCTGTTCGACATAGCCAGCAGACACCCTTGATATAACAACCTCATTGAGATACTCCTATCAGCATGCTCGTAGATGATGATTATGTCTTTGTGGAACAATATTTACGAGCTCTACTCCCTCCCCTTCTCTCACCTAAACCTCCTCAACGAACTCACCAACCACTGCCCCCAAGCCCCCCTAATTCTCCCTCGCACTCACAATCGACACAGGCCCGCGAGTTAAAATCGCTTCTCGGCTCTTTACAAGCAACGCTGCTGTCCCTAAAACACGGCCTAGAAGAATGCTACGCACTTCTCGCCCCCATCGACCCAGGTAGCACTCTGGTGATGAGCACGCCACGTGCGGAACTGGTAAAGGGCCACGTGACGAGAGTCGGCGCCCGACTCGTCAAGGGGACAATCCACACCAGACTACGGACGACACCGCCCTTGACCATCGCCATCAACCCAGCGCACCCGATTCATCTGGCGCCGCTGGTGACGCTGAACACATTACTCACGCAGGCCGTGGATTTGGCGTCTCTATGTTGCGGCGAGGGAGAGCGCAGGGGGCAGAATGATTGCGCTAGTACAGCGGCCTTCCTCTCTTCGCAGTTACGGCTGCTAGCCCAGGGCATCGATGAGGCATCTGCGATATTAAAGGGCTCTCCAATGAATATCACGGAGTTCAAGCCCGCTCAAACACCATCGTCGGCGAATACAAGTAGGCCAGGCACAGCTGTCACGGAGGCAAGTATAGTCGCTACGAGCACGAGTATCAATGAGAGCGACTGGACGCAATACTCAGCAGCTTCGACCTCATTTACGCCCCCTTTAAGCAACGCTCTCTCCTTCCACGTAACCATCCAGGACGCGTGCCTAGTGCTTCATCTCCGGGCCCTCGAGCCCGCCGATGCACCCGTAAATCTGGGTATCAAGCTCGCACTAGCGATCGGGACGGCGCGACGACTGGAGCACGACGAGGCCGATAAAGTATTCACATACCGGCACAACGAAACAGATGCGTCTATCATTCAGTCGGGACTGGGCCAAAGCCACTACTATCCAACGCGGGGAACGCGCAACCCTGCACGCAGGGGCTCGGGTGCCAGCGGTGCTGAAGGTAGCGAGGTTGAAAAGGTCTATGTGCGCGAGAAGGTCCGCGTCGAGAGTGCGGACCCCTGCTTGTTGTCCATGTCTACGAAGCTGAGCGCGCTCTCCAACACGCTAAGTCTAGCGCGGCGGAATTTGGCTGCTGTGATGGGTGAAGAATTTGAAGAGTGAAGATATCGTAATAATGAAAGTTTCTAGTGGATTTATGTCCAAGTGAAGTAGAAAATTCACCTTTAGGAGGATTCACGCCTAATCTTCTCGTTTCCATAAACGTTTTCAAAGTTGAGACTATATAATTCAGAGCTTTTACGTCTCAAAGAGTAATTGTTGTATATCAAGATTCAAAATCTCGAAGATCCCATCTCATCGGAACAGTGAGATTTGAATTGTGTGATCATTCAATCTGGCTGGCTGACTGACGGTTCATCTGACTTGATCTCTACAACACTATTGATATCAAATTATGAATATGCTCAAAGGCATGATCGAAGTCACACTTGTACACCCATGACACAATGGACCCTGATATCTCAATAGAGGTGAATGATCGTACGTGGCTTCACTTGGAGGTGGGTCCAAAACTGCTTCCAATTGTGGCTAACTCCGTTTCGAGCTGAACTATCAAGGATGTGAAAACAAAGGCCAAGAAAAAAGATCAACGAGAATAGTCTGCTCTTGGTATAATACAGCGATTCGGGGTTCAAAAATTCCTCATACTTCGCGGATAAAACTCATGTTTTCTGTCCTGGACCACCAGTGCAGAGGTAGAATCCTCGAAATTCGCCTAGACTTCGAACGCTCAATGGAACCAAAATAACACGTTGAATTTAAGCAACCGGTGACCATGGCATCGGGATGAGAATCCTAGACTTCATGGTCTGGATGAGGGGAACAGTTTTATGCACCGTTTCGGCCCAGCCTTGCTGCTTCCAGCTCTGCTCTCGCCGAACTTTTCGTTCTTCAAGATTTGCGAACTGCCATAGGTGGTGGACGGTGTTCAGGTCTCCTATCTGAACAAACCAAGCGCCAACACCCTCCATGACTTCACGTCGAGCTTTTAGGCCACGTCGCCAGTGGGTCTCCCACTCAAGTAGATTGCCTGGGTGGAGCGTGTATGATCGCAATTCGAACACGCCACCAAGTTTTCGGGGCGAGGCGGTTGGCCAAAAAGAGAACTCTTGCATCAACGAGGTTTGCTTGTGCTTGATGAGGGTCCTAAGTTTCGCGGTGAACTCATCATAACCTGGTTGTTTAGAAATGTGGTTCAGAGACTCATGGTAGCCTTGATAGCGCTGGTACTCCCAAATATGGACTATCATACGTCAGTAAGCAGCTTTAAAGATAGTAGTAGACCGGGTAGCGCACCGAAAGTATCGCAATCACCAACTTCCGTACGCCAGCTCCCAACCAAATGAACCTTATTCTCTGCCATGGAAGCCATCTTAGGATACCAGTTGCCGACAAGCTCCACATACTCGTCCACTTTATCGGGCTTCACCTCATGAAAGACAATGGAATGGACGTATTTCCCGCGAGCTAAAACGGCACTGAAGCTTGCCTCGAGCTGTGCATCCAACTCGCGGCCCTCCTTGGTGCCGTAGATAACGCGGGACAGTAATCCATCTTTCCCCTCGGATTCGGTTTTGGAGGCTATCTCGGCTCGTTGTCCTACATCAAAGTCCGTTAGCGTGGTTTGACACATATTGAAATCGGGAACGGGCTAAGAAAGTACCGGACATACTGGCTTCTCTCTCCTGCTGAGCTTTCACCAGATTCTCCCTGAATTCCTTCTGCTTGGAGTTGAACGACTCGACGCCATCGGGTGTTACGTCTGCTAACGAAGGGGTCCGCCGTTGAATAGCCGTCGAGCTGAATGCTCGTAGCGAGCGGGGAATTGGCGCAGCCGCGCGTGCAATGCCTCGGGCAATCATGATGACAGGTTGTCCAAAGTGCACCGCTGCCAAATGCAAAGGAAAGCGAGAAATCGAATATAATGCAAGAAGCGCAAAATAAGTGTACACAAGTCTGCAGCCGTAGGGGCCAAGAGATGGGTGGAACGGTAAGCGGTCTGAGGAGGGTTCCGATGAAGGGGCTGAGGTAGGTCCTCTTCACGGTCGCAGCACCAAGGGTATTGTAGTTGGTGTACCTCAAGCTCGGTCGTGTGTTCAATACATACGTAGGTCGCCGACTGCTGGTGTTGTGAATTGGTGGAGGTGCAGCCGCTGCAAAGAGACGAGTAAAAGGCAGGTGGTAATTGGCTAGGTAGAAACTTCCCCGCAGTGAACCTCTTGAGGAGAATAATTGGGTTCCTTGAAGGTTATTGAGGAGATTCTACTGAGGGATTATAGCTTGATCGTCGGGGCAGCAGCAGTCTAGAGTCTAGGCAGTTGCTCCCCAGGTTTCAGCGTCGAGTGTCACGTCACTTGTGCTGTAAGCGGGAAGCGGAGGTGGAGAATGCGTTGGAGCTCCCTAGGTCAGTATGGGTCTAGCAGCTATCCGAAGCTGGAGTGGAGTAGGCTGAAAGGCTGGAGGAATGACATCAACTCCGGTGGATAGCCGAACTAGCCCAATGCGATAGCGCAGGGCTCCTCTCCATTCATCCAGATAAGGCTCCAGCCACACGAGAGAAGTCATTAGCCACAATACAGACGCGCCACAATCTTTACCGGAGGGGACTCGGGCTAGTGCTCATCAAGCCACTGCAAGGCCGCCACTTTTTCGGTCTCGGCTAGGCTGGTATGTTCGCAGAGCTTGACCTTCGAAAACCGCTCGCCGTGACATCGCAATTCGAGTCTCCATCAACTGTACCGCCAGCCTTATCAGCAACACCCGTTTCCCTCCACTCACTACCGTCAAGATGACTTGGTTCGGAATTACCCCTCTGAAGAAATTCCCGGCTCCTATCCGTGCGTCAATTGGTCAACGAGCCCCTTGATTTGCGACAGGTGTACTAACTCTCCTCATAGTGAAGCCATTGGGTCCCTTCTTCGCTGCCGGTACGACACGCGCTTCTTGAGATCCGATGCTTCCTTTTCTGTCCTCGAGTACCTAACAGAAGCTCTAGGCCTGATCATCGCCTACGGTGTCAACTCAGCTCAGAACGCTATGATGGCGTGTATGTTCTCCAGACCGCAAAGACGCAGGGGAAGAACATGGAATGACTGACATTGTGCCGCAGCCGACGAGTGGAAGAACGACCCGCGCAACCCCAACGCTAAGTCCGGCAGTCACTGAGTTAAATAAGCTGCGAGGCAAAATCGACAATCCCATCATTCTATATTATGCATGATAGACGGCCAAAGCGATCCGAAGCATAGGCGAGGCAGGGGTACCACTGTATCATAGATCTGGAGCTCGCGGCTAGTCAGAAACCGTGTTACCAATACCAGAATTCCTTTGTGCTACACTTCTACCGATGTGTTAGTGAAGAGTTTTGTATACAACCAAGTCTTGTAATACAAGACTTCGCGGTGATATTATGCTTCTCACGCCCGATACGCCACACGCATCAATGAAATTGAGTATCACAATATTTGATCAGCTGCATCATATAATTATGCTGCTTTTGTCTCGTTGCTGTTGTTATTTCGTTTATACAATAGTAGCATTTCTAACACAATAAGTCAGCCATCAATTACCGACGGCAACACATAACCTAGCAACGAGACAGCTAGATAATGTGATCTAGTGCATGGGAAAATGGAATATGTGCGCGCATTAGGTTACATAGTAGAGAACCACAAGACGTCTTCGCTATTTCAACTCTGCTATGAAACCTTCGCGGATGAATGCTTACTACATGATCGACAGGTCGTATTATATTCGTGGTTCTGAAAGAAAAGAATGGATATTCATATCCTACTGAGTTATAAAGTACTTAAAACGACCCAGGTATTTATTTTTGCCTGTGTTGACTCATCTATATAAAGCGCCTAAGAATTCGTAGAACTGGAGCCATAGTAGTTCGGCCCAGACGTCCCAAATAACTGCCAGTAAGATAGGCTCCAAAGTCGCACGCTTACCAATCACATTGCAACAACTTCACCTTCACTTTCAATATAGAACATAAAACATAGACCATAGACGTGGTTGTTAGGCATAAAAATATTGTTGATGAGTTTCGATAGATTAGTTATATTCCGTTTTACGTCTCGTTACATTCGGTCTTTTCGCAGCAGTTCACGACGACAATACACACTCATGGCCAGCGCAGGACAGCCAATGGCCGCAGCGCCGGAGAAAAAAGCAGCATCGACTGTCCCGAAGGGCAAGAAAGAGTTGAAGATTCTAATGCTTCACGGTGCGTATTCCCGCGGGATGACCGAACGTTTGAGAGGCGTTGACCATGTCATGACCAAATCACCTCTCCTCCCTCACCCCTCTCGGACATTCTCACCAGCAATTTGAAGATAACCTACATGGCATTCCCCCGACTCTATAGTGCCTCCGAATAAGAAGACTAACGTCTATCCAGGCTACACACAATCCGGGCCTCTCTTCTCAGCCAAAACCAAGGCCCTCAACAAGCTCCTGATAAAGGCGCTATCCCCAGCGCCGCTGAACCTCCACCCGACTCTGATCTTCCCGTCGGGTCCGCACCGGCTACGCCCATCAGACATCCCAGGCTACGTGCCGTCGGAAGATCCGTCGGACAGCAACGACGATGATCTAGACAACTGGGCCGTAAGTTCACCTCATCCTCAACCCTGCTTATCCCCATCGAAGTATCTAGAAATTTGCCAGTTTCACCCGTCCCCTCACTCATCAATATCACCCAGTGGTTCCGCAAAGACGAAGCCAGCGGTCTATACCGCGGCATCGAAGACGGAATGCAACGCATCGCGTCCACAATCCGCGAAGCAGGCGGCGTAGACGGCGTGCTAGGATTCAGCCAAGGCGGGTGCATGGCGGCGCTCGTAGCAGCAGCTCTAGAGCAGCCCTACCGCACGCCATCCAACAACTCCACCCCCGCCACCACCACTACACACGCATCCTGGCTAGAAGAGCTATGCGCAGCCAACAAGGAGCGTCCGCTCAAGTTCTGCGTAATCTACTCCGGTTTCCACGCTACACCGGCGGATCTACAGTGGCTATTCGAGCCGGCGATCGCGACGCCGACGCTGCATTTCCTCGGCGGCCTCGACACCGTCGTCGAGGAGAAGCGCAGCCAGGCGCTGGTCGAGCGCTGTCGGGATCCGATGGTCCTGACGCACCCCGGCGGGCATTACGTCCCCGTCGCTCGAGACTGGGTCATGCCGCTTGTGGGGTGGCTACGGCAGCGCTGTGTAGAGGCTGCTGATGAGGAGCCAAAGGAGACGCTGTAAGCGAGCGATGAAGAAAGGTCATTGGATGGTGAGCACCCGGCTTGTCGTGCACCCATGGGGACGGTCGTGGGAGAATGCGGATCGATTATTAGACGCTTTATCATCTAAGCATACGGTGCGAGACACCTCCATAGAGACAAGCATATGCAGATTATAGACAAGCACAACATAGAGGTGCCGGCATAGAGTGAAAAGCTCTTCCAAAGGCTCTTCGGAGCAGCATTGCCTCCTAGTCTAAGTTCATAGTGTACATATGCATGTGATACGATGCAAACCCGAGTTGAGCCCGATTCATGAAGCCGGACTACCAACCAAACTGCCCGTTGAACTCCCCCGTATTCACTGCCTTGTGGTGGAAAACCTTTCATGTCTTTTTCTTGCTCTTCTTTTCTTTGCCTCCCTTTGCTCCAGGCTGGATACGGGCCATCATCTCCTCCTTGGTGATAAGATGGTCAACACGTTCCAATAACCCAAGCAAACTCTTCATGTTATGACTCCACTCGTTAAGAACATCATCGACATCCCTCGGCTTAGCAAAGCTGACAATTCGAGCAGGACGGTCGATACGAGCATATACCGTCTTTGAGCATACCAGTTCGCTGATATACTTCTCGGTCTCGTCCTCAGTCAGGTCGAGAAGCTGTGTTAGACGCTTCATACCGATACGAGTGTAGTATTTGGCTACGACGCGCACGTTATGCTCGATGACTCGTTTGCGTAGATCTTGCCACCGCTGGTATGCCTTTTCATCACTAGATTGGTTAGGACGGCTGTCAAAGATATCGGTGCTACATAAATGAGGACCAAACTCCTCAGACACTTCCGGCCATCGCATGAGTTCGTGCACTGTGAACTGTTTAAGGAGTTCGGCATCTTCCGGCACTTGAGTATTCCGGGTGTCCCGGTAGATTCGTTGTAGGAGGTCATGTTGTTCATTGTCATGAGGGGCAAGAATAACGAAGTAAATAATACGTTGAAGAACCTGGAGTGGTGTTAGTGGTGCGGTGTCAGCGTCAAATTTAACACAACATACCGGTTGGAGTTTCGAGGGGTCTTCCTCAACGGCCTCGGTATCAAGGACCTGTCTATAGTGTTTGCACACATCTAGGTACTTGTCGTCATGTTTAGCTAGTATGATTTGTTGCTCATAGTACCTCAATTTGAGGTCAGTCGTGTCGTCCTGCTCTTCCGGAGACACTTCTTCCCCGCGTTTCTCTTTCTCTTCACGAGCCTTCTTCTCCTTTTCTAATTGCTCTGGCGTCTTTTTTGGCTTGCGCGCAAGGTACCGCGTACTGATCTTTCGGCTGAGAATACCCGCCTGTGTCCAATCGTTGTTCTCTATGCATAGTGCGACTTGAGCAAGGATAAACTCGGTCTTTTCTCGTCTGCTCATGGATCCGAAAGTTTCGACTTGAAGCTCACATAGCGTTTCCATCGCAGATTTCAGATCGCCCTGTTGCTTCTTGATGTCCGATAGAATCTTGGTCACGCGGGCGCGCTCTACCTCGACAAATATTTTGCCTTCTGTAACGGTCCGCAGGGTCTCGATTACTGATAGCTTCGTCTCGAGGTTCGGGGTGCTGTCGAGGAAGCTCATAACGGTCTGAACCATCTTGGTAATGGCCTGTTTGAGCTGACCATGTTTCTTGGATAGGACGAGAACTTGGTCGTTCAGTAGATTCCAGTTCCCAGCATCTTTGCAGATTGTGCATATTGCGGTCAGAACCCGAGACGTCGATGCTAAATCCGAGGCCTGCAGACAGTCCGCCGTTGATCAGTATTGATCCAAGTCAAAGAAGCATCATACTGGATGAGGCAAGTGGCACTGACCTGTCTGGTTTGTTTTTCGAAGACGGTGAGCTTTTCGATAGCAGCTTGTATGTCGGTCTGACAGATGTGTCGTTAGCGAGGTTCCAGGCACAAGACTGTCCGGCAGATAAAGTGCACACCTTTGCAAGCTTCTCTGCCTCCGGAATTTGTTGATCAGCCTCCTTGCTGAAGTCCTTCTCGGGCTTCAGATTTGCGTCCGCCATGGTGTTCAGGGATTTGAAACGACTTGTCCGCTATGTATGTTTCTACCTAATGAGAACAAAAGAGTGGGATTATATGGTGCAGGAGAGACACAGCGTTGGGGTGACAAGGCGGGCGGGAAGGTGGATCGTGGTCCGGTGAGACTAGGAAAGTGAGGGATGATGATGATGCGAGCTAGGACCTGAACTGCGTAGGGCTACGAAGCTCTCAGGTTGCCTACAGTACAGCGCTAAATGATGGGTCTGCGGGCCCAAGCTTGAGACAGTGTAATACAGTACTTTATCCCATCAAATACTGTATACATCTACTTCGTGTATGTCACGTGCTGATAAGACTCTATTCCCCATAGAATTTTGCCATAGCACAGCTCTCCAGTACACCTACTCAAGTACTGACATGGCAACCATATGCGATAGTAGTTGTGGAGTTCACAATAGAAATCGATTTCGCCTCCTATGTATATACCTAGAAAGCGCTATTCATATCCCATCTATTTCTCCGGGAATCAGGTTTGTGTCGATAATTCATCTCAACAAATTCCAGTTTTCGTAACCAACAACGCTGATGAACAGTGACTCCTAAATATGAACAGTGCCACATAGTCAAATTTCTCATGCTAACGTGTCGTTCACCAATTATCTCGCTGCAGCGAATTTTGGAACTCCATGTAATAGCAAGAGGGCGCTTGGAAAGCTGATACAACAAAATGAAAGGGCAGAAATGATATAGATCATAAAGCTTCAAACCACTGGCCGGTTATAGCAGCTTCTTATATGGCCGGCGTGCCACGGACAAAGGACACCCATCAATGAATCGACATGGATATGCTAATCGATATGGTCGAAAAGGATGTACCGAGGTCCTTGGAACCTTGACGTCCATACCCAGTTTACCAACTTCGAGGCCTGAAGATCATTAGCGTCTCGAAGGGAGGCTGAGATCGCATGGGTCAGCGCCATAGCGGACAGCTACACGCCGCCACAATTCGTGGTGCATTATACGGGGGTCTCTAAACATTCGATCCATGTGATCCCAAACAGCCTGGGCCTGGCGATGGTAACTTGCAAATCTCCACTCCAGTCGAGTAAACATCGCGTCCTGTGACAACACGATGATCGCCTCGTCCTCCCAGAGGATTCCGTAGTTCAGGAACAAGGCAGAGAGGTTTGCTGGGTTGACAATGCAACTAGGGCCTTCAAACAGCAAGACTCGACTGGCGGAGCTAGGAGGTTGGGCCGCGACCTTGAGCCCGTTATGGTTAACTACTGGCAGATAGCCATTGACAATGAACCGGCCTTCACGGGACTGTCGAAGCAGGTTCCGAGCACCGGCTACGTCGAAGAAAACGATTGTGCTAGCCACCGTGGTATAGCCGGCCTGCGGTGGATTGATGTAAGTAGCGAAAACCTTTCCACAGTCGCGGATACTGTTCAGAAGCGTTGCGTGGTCGACATCAGGTGGCAGATTTTTGACCCAGACAGATGCGTTGAGCTTATTGGGGATATCAGCTCCGTAAATATTCGAAGCTTGCGCATGCGAAGCAGCCTCGGTCACTGTGGTATGAGGTACCCCAACCGAGCTATGTGCAGGCCGAGGAGAAGGTGCCATTGCGAGCAGATTCGTCGGCAGAGTAGGGTTGGCCTTTCAGTAAAGTGGGAATCTGTCTGACTGTAATTCTCCCAGTAACAGCACCGAAGATGTGCCCGGTATATTCGCTTTAAGGAGTATTGCTATTATCGTTGCCGCTTCCAGTCCAGGCAGTGTAGTAGATAATAGAGGCTTGAGGATATCCACTAATATCAGTGAGCTCAAGAGATGGAGGCTTCCTAGGACTAACATGGACCGGAATTTCGACGTGCTGATTGTGATAATATGAATGCTTCTACGGGTCGATGTGTTGTGGTTAGTGATGGAATTAGGAGTCTAGGATAAGGACAGGATTTGGTTTGTCGAGGATACTATTGCAGCCCAGTGGCTAAGTGGTTAGGAGCAACCCCCAGATAAGAGCAAGGCATGTGCAGGAGATGAAGAAAGCGAAGAAAAAGGTAGGGAGGTGCGATGAGCACGATTGAACTATGTTGGAGACGTAGTACAGAAGGCAGCAACAAGAGAACCATTGTCCCTTCTGAGAGAGCCTTCATCAACATATCCCAGATTATCACCTTGTTCTATGCCACGTCTTAAGGATAAAGACAGCTAGACACGAGAATGTATAATAATTGAACATTGAAGAGAACCCCATGCATTCAGCGCCCAATGGGGGCTCAGTTCCTGAGGATGTAGACTCAACAACCTATACTTCTTGTAACCTTTGAGCAGTTTAATTCACTTAATGTAAGACAGAGAACTTAATGATGAAGAAGAACAGAATTCAACCAAATCGAGATGGATCTGCGCCTTCGTAATTGTCTGTAGCGTAGTCCTTTCGTGGTGATAGTTGTCTCTGGCATCCTTGAAATCCTGTTCAGCCACCAAAGTGACTGAACACTGATACTAGATAGTCTCACCCGTTCTTACCTACATCACTGCAGGATAAGACACAACGTGCGAAGGGTTCTATGGTTCAAACTATTTACTACAGAGGAATTAGAAGATAGACAGGATCCGCCCCTCAAACCATGTTCCCCTATATTCACTAATATAGTGATCCGTTCGGGCGCTTGAAGCTTTATACTGTGCTATCAAGTCGAAGTAAACCCATGTTGTATACTCTTAATTTATTGATAATTCCCTCGGACTATTCACTGCTATTTATTGTGTTATTATACGGAAAAGATCAAAGTAAATTTAGATACGGCAGTTAAAAATCTCTACATCACGCCTTCGTTCATCCTTCGATCATAACCAAATTCCTTCATATTCACATAAGTTCTTTGAGCACCACTTCTTTTCCTGATACAAAAGGCTAAAGGCATCTTAGTGTGAAAGAATTTAAATTTTCTTTTCTTCTTTTTCGCAAGTTTTCAAACACAATATATTGCCAAGGAGCCTACCCCGTGCCTTAATAATACCAGGGGTACTATGGAATTTCAGAGCGGTGGTGTGATATTATGCGTCGTTAATGGTTCGCTATGTAAGACTGCAACCTCGCCCTACCAATAACAGTGAGTAGACCCCCTAGCAATAACTGTCTCGGAATCACCCTCCTCTCGATACGTTTATGATTCACTCCGCCGGGCGCAAACCTCCAAAATCGGCTATTATCTTCTTTCTTCAATGTCATGTGATTTGTCCTACTATTCACAGTACGCAGCCATTTCGACACATGATATTACATAAGTCGAGGTGGTACTCAAATGCAGTGAGGCTGCACGTACCCGTGCTCTTCTCAACCCGTGGCTTGAATCTCGCAAAGGCATAATATTTCTTACTCGTGCATCAATACTCATCCATGATGTAGTTGGTATCAATGTCGGATAGTCGGAGAGAAGAATGTCAATCAAATCTCAGCCGCATGTTTCTGTGAAGTGTACAGAAAACATTGCCCTTCTGCATTTACTTCACCCTGTCCCAGCCCAGCCATCATCAAACCCTGTGACAAACATCCAGTCGAAGGGAGTCGGTTATTCCCTCCCTTTCAATGACGAGCGGAAACTAGTCAATACCCTCGCTTTCCTAGCGCACATAGAGGATAATCCAGACCACATTCCAGCAGTATGTCTCCAGGAGACACCTCAAAATGGTGGCTTGAGTGTCCTCCTCGCAGTGAATAGAAAAGGTCTTTCAATGAATTGGAAGAAGTATGCCACGGAAATAAAAGCGGGCTTCGAGAAGATTACAGCTGCCCTTCAGCACGTAGACGGTAAGGCGCCCTAGCCATATTACACTATCCCTCATTATTATCACTCTGATAGCAATCTATAGATCGCTCTCGAGATATAGAACGAGAAGTGTTCGCCTTGATCATAGAACTCTGCAAGAAGCGTATTCTATGCCGCCTGCGTTTTACAAAGAAAACCAGAGATAGTAAGAGCGGGAAGAAAAGAATAACGATTGCCGACGGCCTACAACTCGTTGTAGATTATCTTCGGAAGAATCAATCTCAGGCCCCAAAGCTGTTCTTGGAAAGGGCCCAAAAGGTCCTTAAATTGGCTGATACTTGGGAGAAGCATCAGACCCATATGAAATTGGCTGCACTTGTCGACGGTATAAACTCGCTTCGGCAGGCCGAGAAGTATAAGGAAACATTGGAATCTGTCCCTAATCGCGATCTGGGTGCTAGCATACGATCCCACTTGCTGAATATGACTTGCAAGGTTGCGAGATATCGGGAATCAGCTAGGCTTTTGTGTCAGGTGGCGCGCCAATTTCCCCAGGTGCGACGAATAAAAACGGTTGTGGTTGAGTTACAGGACAAGGTTTTCAATAGGCCTACAGTCAGCGACAACTACCACCCAACTGTTCAATCCACGGTATCTCGAATTCAAAGTTCGAATATTCCTCTCAAAGGCGTTCGGCGGATATGTAATCTGCTTCAGATACCAATAGAGAAAGCAGACGCGCGATACAACGACCAGGTGAAGGATGCCTTGAAAAACTCAAAGGTGCACGCAGAGATTCAGCTTCTCTACTACTGCCATACTATGCTGCAGGGAAAGTCACTCTTACCTCGAGTGATCTGCTCGAGTAAGAGTGCCTGTTGGCTCTGTAACGCCTTTATTCTCTTCCATGGTAAAAGCCACATGCCACGCTCTCATGGGAGACTATATCCAGGATGGTGTCTACCTAACCTTCAAAATGCGTGGTCCAATGATATAGCAACAAGATTCAATCAGCACCTTGAGAAGATGGCGGCTCAAAGTCTGCAAACATTGTACCAACGGAAAACGCGGACCACGTATCCCGATCCCATGGAGAGTGAGCTGAGTACCATAACTTGGCTCTCGTTACCGCCACACCCGGAGAACGGGGAGGGTTCAAATGGTGCTGATGGTGGAATAGAGTTGTCACAGACCAGCGCTGCCATCATTCACCATGGCCCTGTGCCGTCTGAAGTGATCGTGGGGGAGGGCCAAAACAGTGTTATTGTGGAAGAGGCATTGGAAGATGAGTTGCTAGATAAAAATGAAGCCCATGAAAGCCGCGCGAACTCTAACAATCTTGCTTCTGGATCAACCGCCTCGGCAGTTTCGGCGGCTCCAAGCACTCGAAATAACGCCTCTACATCATCAGCAAGCACGGCTCAAGAATCCCAAAAGGAAACCCCGTCCTATATGGTGACAAGGGGCGAAATTTCTCCAGTATATTCATCAGAATCTCTGAAGCTCCAGTTTGAATATGCGAGATCTCGTCAACAGCAAGCACCGGGGGACGAAGCAAGTAAACAGCTCTCCTGCACGGCAGAGTGGCTTTCTTCCGAGGATATTGAACAGCTTAGACGGCAAGGAGTTACTGCTGTTAGTATTGAATCCCTAACCGGGGAGGAGGTTTCTTGCAGCACAGATACGGCCGGCAATATTTATCTGGAGCATGAAGGTGCAATGCTTAGGTTGACGTTGCGACCTACGTGATACTTCTAGGGCACCCTCGGGGAAGTTGATGACGAATGCGGACCTTTATTTCCGCCTACTCTGGTTTATCGAATTGTATTATTATACAGTGAGCTCGCTTGGTTGGATTACTTCAAAGTCTATTTAGCTGTATACACCATGGAACCACCTGTTTATCCGGGGGCATAGATACCCAGATACCTAGGTAAGAGGTACCTAAGTTATATCACGTGCCAAGTGTGTGAATTTCGAGTCTACCTTACTTACATGTATCTGTAGTAGATACTTGATGATTATACGCTGGAGGTAGGTAGCCATATGGGTGCGACAGGCGGTTCGCACTGTGTATTGTCTCCCCCTTTTGTTGATTGTAGCGCTAGAGGCTCGACTCCAGGGTTCTGATACTGCTCACTTTGACTTTGAGGGCCTCCTTTTTCTTGCTGCAACCTTAGCACTAGGGAAGTCAAGCTTTGAAATCATAAACGATCTAGAAGGTAAATATTACAATCACACTGCCGCAACTAGCGCGAGACGTTGCTAGGCAAAAGGGGGAGCGCTCATTCAGCTTGGATCTCTTGCGTACTCCTCCAATTTTACCATTTCGTTTGAGTAAAACTGGCTTCCAGTCTTGAAGCTGAATGAGCTGAGAATAAGAATACAGCATCTTCCCTTGGCTGATTTCTGAAGCGTGTCTGTACTTGCTCTGGTCTTGGGACTGTACAGAGCTTCTCGCCTATGAACGCACCTTCTAATTCTAACACCTTACGTGCACAGATACTGTTCGAACCACTACGTAGCCTATGGAAGTCAAACAAGAGACAGACCTGTAGGCCAGCTTCGCCGCCTAAAACAGACGCCCCCATTGGAGGAAATCCATTGTCATAGTTTTGAGTTCTTGTTGCTGTGACACCGCTGAACTTAAGTCGAGAAAACAATGGCTTGACCATTACGTGTTGCTCGCTAGCCATTGAATGGAATCAACCAATATGTTCTGTAGCCTGCGATAAGGTTATCACTACAGTAATTGTTGCGCTGTTATAATCTGGCACAGGTTTAACACAGACACTCTACACCTCCTTTCCTTTCCCACCATCCACATCTACACACACATCGTCATCTACACGCACATCTTCACTCACGCAAAACCTCTCTTTCTTTCTTCTTCCTCCTTCTGGTCGAGACATACTTTTGCTCCCGCCCCCAGCAATTAATCGCACACTTAATCACACTTTACATCATCACTACCCTCTGTCCCATCTGGGGGAATCGGCATTCTCTCCTCACTGCCAATCAACACCTGATCGCGACCGCGTCGGCCCGTTGCATCTACATCAATAAACGAACATTCACGCCGGCTGGTGTCTGTATTGCCAAACAGGAGGTACTAGCAATAACACTTCTTCGCGCAGCTTCATATCTGCTTCCCTGCTATATCTCCCGGCGTCTGCTGGTTATAGGCTTCTTGCACCTTCAAGAACGACCACTCATCATATTCATCAGTTCAGAAGCATCGATAGTGCCCGGCAACAGGTCCAGAACAGACTTGGTAGTTTGTCTGCTCAAGACAGCAAGCGTGTCTATCCAACTCGTCTCCTCGTCAAGCCTTGTTCTCAAGTCAAAGTTGCCGCGTTTCGGTCTTTCCAGCTGTCTGTGTAAAGACGTGCGCCATTGTTCCTCGTGCGGCTACAGAACGAAGACCATATTCACCCACTTATCAGCTTCCCGACAAGAGCCAGGCCCTTCTTGACTCGTTAACACTACAAGTAAGTTACAAGTACTAATCCTCAAGCACAGGCATCTAACCGGGCTTCAGGACAAATACCACTATTTACTTCGACAATACGCGCCAGAAAAGCATTCCAAAATGTGCAAAATCATCTACTACATCTGCAAAAAGTGCCTCTGCGGTTATCCGCGTTTCACTGAGTGCTGTGATTCCATGCACCCGCCTCTCATCTATTGTCCTAAGGGCACACAGTTCAAGTTTCAAACAGTCGTTGAGACAGAATGCCATCTGCATCCCCATCACGCTCCCATGTTGCATCTTGGAGCCGATGGTGACGATGTTGTTCTCCCTGTTAGCCCCACAGGTTCTGGCCCTGTTATCGAAGCAGTTACCGATGCCTCCTCGGAGGGAGGCACTGCTCCTAGCAGAGATGCTGACGCTTATCCCACCCTTCACATTGGGCCTTCTCGACGTCCAACGACATGGGAAGCAGCTGATACCGAGAAGTGGGAGAGGGCGCCAGACGAGCAAGGGTGCCGATCAAATAACTACGATGCAATCAACTCGACCGAGATTGTGCAACCTGCTAACAGAGGCGGTCAATCGATTCTGTATGGCGGGGTAGTCAAGGGCTCATCAGGAAGTCGCGGAAGTCACAGATACTCTGCTTCCCACACTCACCGTCGGTCGCAATGGCGAACCCAGGAGCCGAGAAATGGAAACTGGTGGGAAAAGGAGTTCAGAGCCACTAGGAATAACTACACTACGAGGCATTCAGGACCCCGATACCAACATCCCTCATCGTTCTCAAATGGGTACTACCCAAACGGCGTTCATTCAAGTTATTCCAATGCTCCGTTCTATTTTCAATACCAACCACAGAACGAGCCTCAGTACCAGTATTACCCGTACCAGGCAGCACCACAGCCGCCTTTCTACGCCTCCTCGGCGTCAACTCCTCCGGGATGCACTTATATGCCAGTCCAATGCTGCGCTCAGAATTGCCAGCATCAGACCCAAGATCCTTCTCCCTACTTCCACCCCTATCCCAATCAGACCTTTACTGGACATATGCACGGAGACGATAATATCGTTCCTCAGTGGAATCAGTACAGCTGGAATACGCAAGGAACGACTTCTGCGCTTCACGAAAGGGAGGATTCTATGTCCGAGGCGCGCCGGAAGAACCTGGAACAGCTTCAACGTTCCAATGATGCCGCGTACTATAATTGCCGTCATCAGGGAAATTACCAATGCTCTCCCAGCTACGAAGAAGAGAGCGGCATCGCTACAGAGTTCGGAGCTTCGTCTCTTGGCAACACTCAGCCTGAGCTGATAAGTGCAGAAGAAGCCTATCCGCAGAGAGGCAAGGATCACTCCAGGCCACGCAGCTTGTCCGAGCCGCACGTACGGCGACTATCCACGAGCGAAATAACTTCTCCTTTCATTGCAGAGGGCCACTCCCTAACACATGGCAACCATCGTGAGCCAAATAACGACAGTGAGGAGGAGGCGGTTGTATGGAGTCCCTCTTCGACTTTGGTGGGCATATCACCACTCAATGCTTCGGTGCAGCCCGCTACACCCGAGACTTCTTGCATTAAACATAGTGCAATTGTTAAGAAGGCGAATAGTGATACAGCTTATGACACAAATTTCCGCGAACGAGAGAGCGATGTCTCGATCAAGCGGGAACCCGACGAAGAAGACTACGAGCTTAGGAATTCCGCTGAATGGACACCCACAAGAATCAAGGCTGATCCCGAAATTGAGGTCAAACTTTGTGACATTCCAAGCGCTCCCACGAGTCAACCAGCATCTAGCCAGGTGTCTTCTGATGGCACATCCAACCCCCCAGAAGTGCCTCCTAATTCTCCTGTATCTTCTCTGTTATCCTCGGAAACAGCATATACACACAAGAAGATGTCCGAGGATAACATTCAATCTGCAAGAGAGAGTTTTATCGACGGATTACACATGCCGCGACCAGTTCGACATTGGTCACTGCTCCGAGACGAATCTCTAGACGAGGGTACCCCGGCGGCCATTGCCAACTGCAATTCATCGAAGAGTACTCAAAAGATGTCCAGCTCAAACAAGTCCGAGAATATTCCGCCAGTATCTCAAAAACCACATCCCAACAACTCGAAAACATGGAGTGCTGTGGTGGCTGGACGCTTTGTTCCGTCGGCATCATCTGATCCCTTCCCGGCTCCGGTCACCGCTCCCCCGTGCGCTATACACGAGACCACTCCGAAAGATGAGCAATCCGCAGCCGCAGAAATCTCGCCTCCAAGAGCACCCCAGACGCAGCAGGAGCTGCCTACCGATCCTTTAACGGTTCTACCTCAGGGCCGACCAATTCTGCCAGCGGCTTCGCCTTATCCAACCCCTCCTCTTAATTCCCCTGCCTCTACGCCCGCAGCATCGGAAAACTCGTTGGAGATGCTTAATCATATTTTGGAGCGCCGACTTCCAAGCCGTTCAAGCTTAGAGCCTGAAGACTTTACGACTACGGCTGAAACCATGGTGAATAGTGAATCTGAGTCAACCGTGCCTCCTCTCGGTGTTCCGCAGGCTGCCAGCCCCACTACTTCAATTACGACAATACAGCCTATAGAATCATCAGAGACCTTGGAGGCTGCACCGCCAGTACCTTCACCCGCGGCCAAGGAACCCCAAGCAACCGCGCCGCGGTCCTGGAGCCAGTTATTATTCCCTAAATCGGGCGGACCGAAGAAGCCCTCGAGTCTGAAGCACAAACCCGACAGCAACATGGACGAGGTGAACTGGCCCAGTCTCGGGTCAAGCGACGCAAAAAAGGTACACAAGCGGAATGCATCATAACAAGGCATCATGAACATTCTACGGCCTCGGCATATTCGGTTGACGGTCCTGTCACTGATTTGGACATGGATATCTTGCAAGATATTTTGCTTTGATCCGGATGCCTTCTACTATATCTTTCCATGTTGGGTGTCCAGGTTTTTTTTCTTTTCGTTATTTTTCTCCACGGCGAGATGATGTAAATGATGTAAGAGTAATGTGTCAACGATGAATAAGAAGAATGGATATGATGACGCCACTCAACGAGTCGGAAAGAGCAGGCGAAGCAAGGAGAGAAATGAAGGAAAATAAGGAGAGATCAGGAGATACGGAGGAACGAAAACGAGATGGTCGAGATAGGAAGGGGTGCGCAAGAGCGGAAAAGGAAGATCACTTGCATTGTTTCGATAGCTGCTGTTCGATGCGGATAATGTACCAATACGCAAAATCACAAACAAACGAACTTTCTGCAATTTCTTAAGTACGAGGCGACGGCAGCAGGAGGTTGAACAGAGCTTTGTGGAAGTTCCCATATTCCTCGAGGGACGTTTAAATCTCACAAAACCGCAGTCTATGCACTTATTATGGGTATTAAGTGTATGTAAAGATGAAATAATCGCAAGCGAGATGGCACGTAGACTCTGGCCGTACGCAAAGAGTAGCCCAAAGCTACCGAGATAAACAGTAATCAAGCCATGCTGTAGCCTAGAATGCTTAGGCATGACAGTGTCGAGGGTTCGCCTAGGTAAAACATGAAAAAAGGGGACTATAGATCTTGATACGCCAACCAGTTCTCAGTGAGAAGATTACATGAGTAGTCCTTGAATGCGGTTCTCATCAACCCAGAAAAAAAAATCAATTTGACCGATGAAGAAAATGGGGGAGCTTACATAGACAAATGCTGCCTTCTAACCGCATTTCCTAACCCCTGTAATACAGAGGAGGAAAGAAATCTATTCATGGTTTTCAGGTCCTAGAAGGCCCCGAAACCCACGTAAGCTACACCGCTTCTGATTTCACGCAGCTCCAACTAGACGTCATGACCTGGTAGCGCGAACTCAGCCAGCTCAGTTAGAATTTCCTTTCTTGTGTAGTAAGACAGGTCATTGCCGAATATTGAGCAGTCCAGAATGTCGCCCTTTTCATAGGTGTCATCGCCCCGCACTTAAGCACCTTCGTCTTCGGCCACCGCCTTCAGCCCTCTCGCTGTTCTTCACATATCTGGCCTCGTATGCCTTCCGGCGTCGTGTGTCAACAAGTTACCAATTTCGGTCACGAAGTATAGTCTCCTCGGCTTCGGTGTAGCGCTATCACGATGCTATCCGTCGTTGGTCGAGAATCGAGAAAATTTTCTCGCATGATCTGTATGCAATCATCCGAATGCGAAGCCGCTCGAGCTTTCCAGACGGCAAAAAAATCTTTTAAGGCATCAAAAGCCAACGCAACAGCTGCCACGACACCTATGAATGTGGAACTGCCAGAGTAGGGATAATCCCAACGCCGGAGCATTTACTCCGTCGAAAAAACACGGGGAAGTGGATAATATCAACTAGAACTAGGACATGTGCTCCTGGGTCGGTAGTCAGTGGTAGCCTCATGTTGCTACGGTTGTGGGGAAGCACGGCTGGGAACCAATATACTATGGAAAACACTGGGAATTACTCAGAGAACGTTACCTAGTTGATTAACTTGCAGTAGACTTGACACATATGTTAAAACTAATGTGCCCGAGACTTAGGCCGGTTCCGCCTTTTCGCTTCTGGGGATAGTTCCGTTGTCTACCTGCTCGCTAATCCAGAAGTCTTCGAGAACGAGCGCGAATGTATATGACAATTCGATATTCAGCTCCGGAGAGTTTACCCCTAGGGGTTAGGGATATTATGTTGTGCGAAAGAAAAAGTTGAGCTTCATCGGCATATGGCTTTTGCTTCGGTTCGAATACAAGAAGCTGAGTAATAGCAAATCGCCATGACAAGAAAGTGATGCTTTGGGGTGATCTAGATGAAGCGCTGTTGGCGGTGAAAACTGTCGTCACTTCAGTAGCTCGAACGTTCCTCAGTGTGAACAGATCTAAGGTACTTAATCAATTAGATGGAAGGAATCACGTTAATTGCCCTATCACTAGCCGCTCAGCTCTGGGAATACCCTGACACTTAACTGGAGTTAGAAGGTTTAAGTACGTAGGTGATCACCTTCATATTTGACTGATAATCTATCATTAGTCTCATAGTGCGTAGTATACTATACATAACAATCTCGGAATGCCAACTTAACCTAGCATAAAGGCTTGTTACTTCTGACATGAACTCTGAAAAGTCTATCACATCAACACGACACCTGTCTATTTCATGAGACAACGTGTTCATGTGTGTTTGAGTTAGAAATTGCCACGTCTAGGGTCTAAAATTGGGCCCTAAACAGGCACCTATGCAGAAACGGTTACAATCGCTGAGGCTGTTTCTAATACGGGTGCGGGTGGGTTGGCCATGTACATCTACGCCGTATCTGGTGGGGTTACCAGGCTCCCACGAGCTGTTGAGAATGGGCCTAAAAGAAGTATTGAATTTTTCTGGCATCTTGATTTGTAAGAATCTCCAAAGGCCACCTAATATAGGTATCCCACAGTTGGCGCGGCGCCGTACAGGCCAATTGGGCAGTGAGGATCTCTGAGAATTGCCGAGGCAGATGGGCCAGTAGATCTCACCGTATTTCCTCATTTATTCGCTTCGTATTTCTGCGCGGCGCGAATAGGAGAGCCGAGTCGACGTGTCCTTAACTTCAAGTAGCTTCTGGGCTAAATCTTACAGTCAGATATCGTGTTATCACACGATTTCGACTACGACAAGAACTTGAGTTCAGTAGCAACTAATAGAAGCCAGCTACTCGTACAGGTATCAAGTACAACCGAAGTCTCGCTGTATTAACTCTATACATCAGCGGAGACAGCAGAATGCCCTGCTTGGACGCCTTCGGGTCGGCTCGTCTTAGCAAATCGTCATAGTTATACTATTGATTTCGCTCCATCTCTAACTGTTCGCTTCGGCCACGTCCCGGCGCTCCATCTCTCAAGGGCGATGCAAGCCGAGGTGATACGGAGGATATGACCGACAAAGATGGCGAACAAGAAGACTGGAACTGCCATCGCGATTGAGGCTTGAATGTGCGCCCTGCTGTCTCACGTTCGCTCACCACAACTTGACTGGTGACGTCGACAATACTTCTGTCGGCGGCCTCCCTCATGCAGGCACTGTCACGCATACATTGGGTCGCAACGCCGGATGGTCAAACTTATAGTTTCCGTGTATTTTAGGAGAGATATCGAGAGCGTACTCGAATGTCGTCGAAAGGCGCCACAATGCTAACCGGGCCGGCTAAGAACGCCACAGTAAACCCAACCGGATTGGGACAAGTCTAACATTTACAGCCAATCAAATACACAGGATGATGCCGTGAACCCGTGTGGGCCGCGTGGCAAATGGTCTTTTCGGGTCTGGTCCACGCCACAGCAGTAGGTGGCTGCACCCCTGGTTCTGCCCTGGACAGACTGAGGCACAGCGGCACGCTAAAAGAGCAAGGAAGCCCAATCAAACTGTGGCTTGTGAACCTACTTCAGATTGTCCCTGCAGACGACTACGACTAAAAACGTCAGTCTTGCGTTCAGGAAATTGCATGCTTCCTCGTAAAGCAACCTACCTTATGCAGTAGGTAGTGCCTTTCGCCACACACTTGCCTGACTCGTCATTTAGTTGTGCCACAGAGTAGTCCCGCCCGGGCGGTTCAGCCCCATGCTAGCTAATTGATTCGTCAACTTCGAGCCGTCGCAACGAACTAGGAAACCTGATTGACCGCGGGTCTGATAGTTGCCGAAAGCTAATGCTTGGAAACGTCTACCGTAAAATTGATGTGAGAAATAGCAACCAATTATCTCACATATCCTCATTCGGAGTCGGATAGGAACCGAATTTGAAGGGATACTGAACAGACTAGGGCTCGGAAAAGGCCAGGGTAAAGAGCCTAACGATAACAATATGAGATGGTTGCTCTCGGTGAGCTCCGGGGCTCTCCCAAACGCACATTGCACGTCTGACCGGTTCTTTGGCCGTGGGTAACGGGTCGCCAAAGCGCCTGCACACCCCCCACGCGGTGTATCAATGTGGGTTTCGTTACCATCTACCTCATTATCATAAACATTGGATTGCAGCCTCACCATCAGCTCTTCTTGGTTTGCACTGGAGCTCCCGCCAAGACTGCAGGGAGGGGTAGCTTCAGGGCCTTCCTAGTACCTTCTAGAATTCATAAAATCAGGAAAACATAACCAAGAACATGACAAAAGCGGTTGTACTGATTGCGCGCTTCTGCGCAAAACGTTCATGTTTACGATATCAAGACGCAAGAGATCAGCAATGAGCTAGTTCAGGAACCAGTAAGGTACCGTAGAGTTGCAGGGCTTAGATCCAAAGCCAGTCGGTTACCGATATGCCAACGGCGGGGTACGTATTCGTAGTGAGTGTGAATCGCACATGCCTGGTCAAGTTAGTCTACGTAGCATGCGCTTCGTCAGTATACCAATATGAGTCTGAAAAAGAGTCTTGGCAAGAGAAAAAAGTAGTCTATGAAGTATCAAACGTTGTGTTGTACTGACCGAGGCGTTAGGCTGTTGTGATTGTTTCCACAGTTTAGGTATGCAAGTAATGGCCGGACGCTAAACCGGATGCGTGACACGTGCCTGTAAGTTGAACCCATCGGCGAGGATTAGTTCCGGATGGCCCGCATGTCCCAGCAAGATTGGGCGTTTCTGCAGATTCAGAATGCATGCCCGTTTGACTACTGTACTGGTATTTGAATATGGATATGTTGGACCGATTTGAAGTCTTTGATGCAGAGAAGAGGATCGGCGGGGAGAAGCGATCCAGAAGCGGCGCGACGAAACGACCCTGGCGCCCAAAGTCGAAAAACGGTAGCAGCTAAAATGGGGAGCCGCTGCAGCCTATCAGACTTCCACAGGAGCTTTTGCTCCGGCCTCACTACTTACTTAGTACTCACTCTGTGATTACACAAGACAGAAAAAAAAATAGTGTTGTTAAAAGGATCTCTGTAAGTGTTGCTTGTTAGTTGTTGATAATGAGGGAGGTTGTTTCTGCGGTTTGATTTATGCCCCCGGCCGCAGGCTGTCACACTTGAATGCGTGTCGCTCGCCACAGTAGCTCGTCATATATAGTAGCTCCCCGAAGTGGAAATGCTTATTAGTCTCCAGTGGCGACTATCCGGAGTATGCGCCGTCCACGCTCTTATGATATCTTAAAAAAAAAATATCCCATGTATCAAAATACACATCCTGTCAGGTTTTAGCCACAGATTGACGGATGCTACACTCAATCACCAATCCTCGATCTTCGCCGCAGCACGGGGCCCTTCACCCTACAACATCAGCCCGTGCAGTTTATTTGAAACGCTCAGTCTACGGTTTTAATGTGCACTGAGCATGTCTCGGAGTGCCCTGTTTGTGGGAAGGAATATCTTGTTTTCATCGAGTTCTGTTGGCGTTTTCACCCACCCTTACTGCGCTGCCCCGCGGGTACCGTCCAGGAACATGAAGACATGCAGGAAGGGCGTTGTCCGAGTCCAGTATGCCCATATAGCCGCACGGGGGGCTGTAGTGTCAGTTAACCTTGAATCGGATCGAGCGAGACTCTTCGACCTGAGAAATCTCCACGAGTTCGAGAGTATCTATAATTTTCGATCGCTGCCAGCACTCACTTCGACGAATTGGTCTATCCCTTGGTAACTCGGAATGTCAAAGCCGTATTTCTTCGCGATTCCCGGGGAGACAAAGCTGCCGGCGCGTCAGCTGTCACCAACACATGCACTTGATAGTAAGGATACGCACCGCCCTCCGATGAAGTGCCGGCCCTTAAAGTGCTGGACCAAAGGCTTGGGTGCTGTAAGGCTGATCAGGTACTCAGGGTTGAAGCTGCTTCCCAAGCCGGATTTTGGTGGGCCAGTTTCAACGTTCCAAGAAGATGGGGCGTCAACAGAAGTCACAGGGAGCTTTGTTTCCTCGAGAGCTTTGATCACCGCGGGGAATGGCTCGCGAACCTCGCCCGAAAAGCTGAAGCCTTACTCAAATAAGCATTACGATGTCATGACCTACACGAGCGCGCTACCTTACCAAATACGGCATCGACAACATGATCTGCTGACTTTATAGCAGACGTGAAGTCGTCGACAAACGTGACATCTAGGTCTTCCAGTTGCTTGGCGAGTCGCTGTGCAAAAACTCAGCATGACGGAATTCCAACAGGACAGAGCACGACGAGTGTGAAGTGGTACAGGAGCTTTGTTGGTTGTTTATCAGAAGAGCAAGCGAGAATTTATAAAGGAGGCTGGACCTCAGGGCGGACTAGACTAGAGTTACAGCTTACAGTATACTATGCAATAATAATATACTTCTATACCCTGTCTATATCCGAGGAAGCCCATCGGTAGACTGAACGGGTTGCACGATGTAAGACAATACGTACCTGGTAGAGATCGTTCTTACTACGCTTTGGGTAGTAAACCGAAGGCTGATATCCACTGCAGGTCTTATAGTTGGTCACTGTAACTGGACGTGATTGGCAATAATATCGGGACCATGAGCAGCTTCAGGCATGTGGCTTCCGGGGACAAAGATGCTCGGGCCACGGGAGTTGCCAAAACAAGAGGTAAATTTAAGAGATCACTCACTAGTGCCGAAGATGACGGGCAGCAACCAAGCCGTCACCACCTGAGTGAGTTAGCCAATGACCATTGCGCAAGGTATAGGGATGAGTCGAGGGCCGCTACCGTTGTTCCCGGGGCCACAAGCGATGAGTATTCTGCTGCCTTTGCTGGGTGGGTGTACATGATGAACTACCATAGCTATGTTAGTAGCGGCATAGAGTCGGGCTTGATGCTGCATCAGATGGCAATCCCATACCGACTTGCGAGACTGACAAGCCAGCAAGTTCCATGAGCTGATCGATGGAGAAAGCACCCGTGCTCATGAGCTCCTGGTCTAGGGCCGCAGCCGCTTTAGCTGAAAGCGTCTGTGGAAATGGTGTAAGCCAGAAGGAAGCTAAGTGCTAAGCAGAGGCTCTGCTGGCGACTCACTTTGAGAGCCATTGTCGGCGCGGTCGGTGATGGTTCACGGCACAGAAGGGATAGAAAACCGTGTGCAATGATGGTGACGATGATGAAGATAAACTTAGGTAACTTGGAGGGGTTCAGGCGAAAAGCAGATGGTTCACTTTAAGGAAGGTAGGTAGGTACGCTCAACTGACATCAAGATTGGACCATGACTGCCGGAGCTTGCTCCTTGCTATATCATTGGCTGGAGCTTAGCTCTCAGCGCGCACTATGTCATGCCACGTGGGTTCTAGACATTGATTGGCTGCAGCGGAACAACCCGACCCGGCCCCACCAAGATTACTTATCGATTGCGAGGTGGGAAACCACATCAGCCGCCTTCAACAAGTCTTCACTACCTAAAGACTATACTAATCCTACCGATCGAGACGCTCATAACAATCAACCACCATGGTCGTCAAAATAAGGCTGGCGCGCTTCGGGCGCAGAAACTCACCCTTTTACAATATAGTCGTTGCACATGCGAGGTGAGTTTGAATAACCTGGCATGTCTACGCGACGACCCGCCAAGCTGATTTTCCCCTGAATTATGTAGGACGGCGCGAAACAGCAAGCCTCTCGAAGTTATCGGCACATACGACCCAGTCCCCAAGCCAGACCCGTACGACGATTCTGGGCGGTTACACAAAGATATCAAGCTAGACACGATAAGAGCGCGATATTGGATCGGTGTGGGCGCGCAGCCAACAGATACTGTTTGGCGATTACTGTCCATGGTAAGAGACGAGATGTTTTAGAAACTTGCTTACGCAGCAATGATGTTAACAGGCCATTTTGTAGCTCGGAATAATGGAACCAAAATATCGCAACACGGAACCGCGCACACCACCTGTTCTCCCACCCGAAGCGCTCTCACAACAAAAAGCACCCTAGAACACCTATACTAGAAGCGGAGGTTTTGCCGCCATTGTTCCAGATACCAGCTTCACACTATCACGTTTCCTCACAATGCGTTCAGTCGAAGGAAAACACCACCACATTTGTTACATGTTATTTATCGAGCATTGAAAAGGCGTTAACGGACATATCCGCTGGCATGTACAATAGGGAAATGAGAATCCATGCGAACGAAAGCCATACCCGATCAATTGGCAGAGTTCAGCGGTTTGACCAAACCTGTGGCACGATGGGCTATTCCGGGCTTGTATCTCACATTCGTGGGCCTCAAAATCAAGAGTACCTGCCGTTGAGATGTACGAAGGGGGTAAATCGACCATCTCAAAAAGGGGATACGGCGGCGATTCAACACCCATGACCACTGACCACAGGCACACAAAATGCACAGTCTAGAGCTAAGTTGAACATAATTTAGCGACACATGTCGAACTTGTATATTGCCATAGCCTCTTCATGCGGTTTCTTTACTTCATTTGAGGGCAAGCGAGACGTAGCAAACGAGACAGGTCAGACGGGCAAAATATATGTCAGGAGATTCTTGCCTAGAATTGAAATACGATTCAATGGTTCCAGTTACTGGAGCTTTCAGGCTCTGGAAGACGTTGGCTACATTGGTTAATTCAAAATAAGTGCAAATATGCTGCGGAAACCTCGAAAGATGGAAGGGTATCTGCCGCGGGCCTTCACATGTCATATGCCGAGAATTCTAGATACACATAGGGGCATCACATTCGCCATAGCCTCGCCGGGACCGAGTTTGTAATCGCACTACCTGATTGGATGGCTCGCACCTTACTCGACGGCCGCCTCTTCTTCGAAGACGACCAGAACAGTTCCAGCTTTGCATTTATCCTTGTGTAGAAGTCAGTCGTGTCCATTAGTCTTAGCGTGGAGATCTACTTACACCCTCCTTGTGAGCTAACCGTTTGATAACTCCGTCCTGGGGAGAACGAATAACTGTTTCCATCTTCATTGACTCAATTCTAACAGCGCTTGTCAACAGTTATCATGCAAATGCCGTTGGAATAAAACTTACACAACAAGAGGTGCACCTTTAACAACTTTGTCGCCCTCCTTCACCTCGTTCTTCAGAATTTTGCACGGCATTGGAGCTGCCACGGATGCAGTGACCTCCTTGAGACCAAGTGCCTTTTCGTACCACGTTGGTGATACGAGAGACAGCTCAGTCTTCCCGCCATGTTGGAAAACGGTAATCTTGTTATCATTGTTCGCATCCTGTACCACAGTGGTGGCGATTCTAGTCTCTGGGAAGACCGTTGCTAGTCTCGCCTTCCCCGTGCTCGAGGTCGGGGAGGATACGATGTCGGCAATAAGTTGACTCTCCTCCCCTTTACGGGTGATCTTGGCATCAAAAAGCTGGCTGTCCTTCTGGAAAATGCTGACTTCTACTACTTCCCCTTCTTTCTCCTTCAACGCATCTAAGGACTTGAAGAAGAACGTTCTCTCCCCAGTATTGCGGCCGAACCCGAGGAGTCCGCCATGCGGTAGTTCGACTGCGGCGGGGCTCAAGGCTAGGATACCTAGTGCCGCTTGCACGTATACCTCGGGCTTAACTTTCACAGGGTCAAACAACTCTGCTTTCCATTTATCAATAAATCCGGTCTCCACGTCACCTTCGATGAAGGCGGGTGAGTTGCACAGTCGCTTCAAGAACTCTATGTTGGTGCTCAAGCCCACGACTTCGTAATTCCGCAGAGCGAGCTCCATCTTTCGAATTGCTGTCTCCCGGTCATCACCACGAACAATCAGCTTCGCAATCATCCCGTCGTAGGCTTCTGTAACTGTGTCACCTTCGACAAAGCCTGCGTCTATCCGAATATCATCGTCAGTCTTGGGGGTAGTCAGGTGAACAAGCTTTCCAGAATCTGGTATGAACCCCTTTTCGGGGTTCTCGGCGTATATCCGTGCCTCGATTGCTGCGCCTCTCTCTTGTATCCTCTCCATGATCTCTTTTTGAGTCAACGGGAGCTTCTCGCCAGCAGCCACTCGGAACTGCCATTCAACCAAGTCAGTCCCTGTGACCATCTCGCTCACTGGGTGTTCGACTTGTAAACGAGTATTCATCTCCATGAAGTAGAATTCGCCCGAGTCCTTATCAAGGATAAATTCCACAGTACCAGCTCCAACGTAGCCCACCGCTAGAGCCGCTGTTCGAGCCTTTTCCCATAAGTCGAGCCTTGTTACGTCATCCAGGTTTGGGGCTGGCGATTCTTCCAAGATTTTTTGGTGTCTCCTTTGGACGCTGCAGTCTCGTTCACCGAGCGCCACACAGTTGCCGTGCTTGTCGGCGAAGACTTGTACCTCGACATGCCTGGGCCGTATGATATACTTCTCTACTAACATAACTTCACCACCTTCGCCAAATGACGCTCTAGCCTCAGCCCGCGCGCTCTTTAACTGTTGTAAGAACTCTCCCTCTTCCATAACGATACGCATACCCTTGCCTCCACCGCCCTTGACACTCTTCAACAGGACAGGAAACTTGATGTTCTTGGCATGGTTAAGTAGCTCCATCTCTCCCTGTTCACACCCGTGATATCCAGGGACACATGGTACCCCGGCTTTGTTCATGATCTCCTTGCTCCGTGCCTTGTCTCCCATGTTGGCCATGGCCTGGGCAGGTGGGCCAACAAAGACGATCCCCTCTTCCTCACATCTCCTTGCGAAGACAGAGTTCTCGGACAAGAATCCATAGCCCGGATGCAATGCTTGGATGCCGTGCTGCTTTGCCAATCTAACTATCCTCTCACCGTCCAAGTACCCATTGGGGGCTCCCAGGCCTATTGAATGAGGCGAACATGCGGCATGTTGCGATGAGGCATCCGGGTCGGTATATAACGTAGTTGTTCGAATCCCCAAGCGATTTGCTGTCTTGTTGATACGTAGGGCGATCTCTCCACGGTTCGCTATGAGCAGTGAAGTGATGGGTGTGATCTGGGGTTGAGCTGCCACGCTAGTCGACAGATGGCGGGGGAATGCCCGCCCTCGAAGATGTCGGGGCTTAATTGACCGCATTATGAAGAATGACACACTTGGGAGGACAATGTAGATGTGTCAAAATGAGTCAATTGGCTGTGATTCGGTTACAAGAATGAAGGGAGATGGTAGACAAGATGAAGATGAGATCGCTCCAGAGGTCAGCTGGTGCATTCCTCGTAGTGATAAATCAAGATGCCGCGACTAAGCGACGAGTGAAGCCGGCTGAAGCCGCAATCTGGGCGATATGACCGAATCTGGATCCACATTGAAAGTAGTGGTTCAAGCTCCATTTTCCCCACGATCCACACCTGAAGATGCCAAGATCTTTTGTCTTTCGTCATAGGAAGGTACAGAGATACCTAAAGCAGGCGCAGATAGTTACCTAGGTACTTACATATCCATGTAAGGTTAGATAAGAGCCCCCGATAGTTTACCCTGGCAAGGTAAGTGCCTATGTACTAATTAACATCCTGGACTTTCTAACCTGACCCCTCTAAATAAAAAACATCTCACGATACGCGTCACCACACGATCATGGAACAGATATCGCTTAACTATGAGGCCTCCGCCGGCGACACGCACAAGCAGACTGTCAGCGAGCTTCCACCTGAAGTCGTACAATGCCTGGAAAATGCTCGATTCGTAAGACAAGACTAAGCCCTAGCAACCAGTCGGCCACTTGTGTATCCATCCATTCCGTGGCTGCCCCTCACTGACCGATTTGACCTCGCGCGATAGCTTCATCTCGCGACCTGCGTCGATAACCAGCCTCACGTGTCGTTGATGAACTACACGTACCTGCCATCATCGCCGTACTCCTCCGTCCCCACCATCGTCATGACAACGAATCCGTCGTCCAAAAAGACCAACAACCTCCTCATCAATCCAAACGTCTCTCTCCTGGTGCACGACTGTACAATACCCCCTGTCCCCGAAACCCCAGAGAACCGCCCGCCGTACTCGTACTGACACTGCACGTTAGGGGTGTCACACCGCCCGCCAACCCAAGGTCGTCGGGCCTCGGGAGGTTCGCCTGGACCTGAGCACAGATCCAGCCTCGCCTCTATGCTTATCAACCTCAACACGAGCGCCATGTCAAGTATCAGCGCGACGATAAATGGGACCGCCCAGCTAGTTGCTCCGGGATCGGACGAGGAAAAGTACTACCGAGATCAGCATTTAGAGAATAACACCTTTGACTCGGAGGGCGTGTTATCATTCAATAGACAACCACAAAGTCCTGTGGAGGACGGCGGCCGCGAATGCTTCGTTGCTGGTGAGGAAGTGCAGGTGATACTCGTGCATATCAAAGATATACGGACAAGTGACTGGAAAGGTGGCGTTCGCGACTGGGTTCTGACATCAGACGGCAATAGCTCTACCGTGAATGGTGTCAGCTAACTCAACCACATTATCCCGGTATGGCACTGTGCTCGTCTGTGGAGTCATGTAAGATTTACTAGATAAGTTTTGTCAAAACTTCCATCAGCTGAGATGTCAAAATCCAGTCATAATAGCCCAAACACCCTCGCCCTAATACATAGTTAAATAATACTATTTTTATAGTCCTCGAATGTATGTGGCATTAAAGAGGCTCCTCAGAACGAACCCTATCAGTTTATATCGTCGAACAATATAGAAATTATCGAGTGGAAACAAATGCAAATGACATAGCTCTAGCTTAGTCACAAGGCTTGAACTCCTTGGGTTAGTGGCCAGATTATGTCTTCGTTCTAAGTGAAACTTGAATAGCTGCATGTTGAAAGCCAAGGCAGTCCAATTTTGATGTTACAACCTTTGGTCTATAGCGCATATCGTGTACCACATCCGTCCTGCATAAGATCTACATACAAAACTAAGCTCATACTACATGTAGTTTTGCATACAGATGTCGGGAAGTTGATATGGAAGCCTCTCGGACTGAAGATCTTGAGATTTCAAAATGAAGTTGCCCAATATAAGTCAACAGGTCAGTGACAGCTAACCATAGCGGCTGCTATGATGGACGAATTCACTCTGATCATTTCGATACCGCAATATTCTTTGGTCAAGACTACAGGTTCCTGAGTAGGCTGTAAGGCCTGCGTGAGTTACTCAGGTGCGTATATCAATCAGCTCGAAAAGAACGGGGCCTCGCCAAACTAGTGTTTCAAGAAGATTATCAAGAAAAGAAACACAATCCTTTGGCAAGAGATCGAAGATACGAGTGCGGCTCACCATTCGGCCCCGGCTTGCCGCTCTCCATCATGTCAGTTTGTCAACAAAGCACGTCATATCATACCGATGATGAAAATGCAAAACTAGAGCTCTAACGTCACTTGACACTCAAGCAGCATTTCAACAACCGATAGGTTACGCAAGGACAATAGTACTCAGATAAAATTGAGGCACCAATGACGAAACGAAGTACCGGGGGTTTAAGATAAATTAACTTAGTGACACGCGGACTTATGCCTCTATTCACTTTTTACATATCCATCTCTATTGGCAGGAAAAGTTACACCGCTACAATAAGCCAGCAGGGCACCTCCTCCCTTAAATGACTACTGTATCAAGGGGCAGTATCAAGGGATGATATCGGTTATTCTGTTGACCCGTTGCCAAAGGGATGAGGTTTGCTGGATTCGCGTAACAGCATGCGGTGCTCTCTCTTGATTTCACCTTTTTGTTCCTCAAAAAAAGTTTTTGTATTAAAGTCTCCATTCTCTCAAGCCTCGACTATATACAGCACGAACCATACATTCCCCCGGTGTTTCTCCTGGCAACTTTGTTCAAAAACAGTTCATCCTGGAAATCAAGACCTCTGAGTGATGATCTAGCACCGTCACAATGGGGCCAAACGATCAAAATGAAAAGCTCGAAGAGTTCCATCTCTTCACCGCGCTACCACCGGAGCTACAACTTATGATATGGGACATTTGTTGTGAAGATCGGCCTGTTATCTACCACTATTACTATACCGAGTGGGGAAGATCTTTTTGCGCAGCATACAACGCCACCGCAAAAAAAAATAAAAATAAAAGAAACACAACCCATAATTCAGACCTCACTGCCGGCATCGATCGTATATTGCCATTAGACTATGCAGTGTCCAGAGTGTTTCTGCCAGACATGATGAGAACACTGGGTAAACCTCATACTGAGACTCAGTTCCTGTTCTGAAGGTGGCCCCCCTATCTTCCATACCAGAAAACTTATCCAGCCGGAGAGCCCCGTCCGCACAACTTTGAATTTTCGGAGAGATGTCTTCTTTTTTAGCTCTAAGATAGGATTTACCACCCCGCGCATTGTCTTCCCCGATTGGTTTTGCAACCACGACCAGGATCGAAAAGACGAGCCATTATGTTGCCGCATTCAACAGTTGGCCCTCTATCCGCCTCAAATTGAACCCGCTAATCACCCGGGGTTGTTACACATGAAGAGCCTAGAAAAGGTATTCCTCGTGGTCAACGGATTGGATTGGCGATTCAGTAGTTTCTGGCCCTATTACGGAGAATTATGGACGCAGGACTACCTGGATCGGAATATCTTTATGGATCTATATGAATACGCTGGGACAGCGCAAGGGGCCAAGGAAATACTCGAATACCCCTTTTTCAGGGACCGTTGACCCAAGCAGAGATACGACGTAGGGATCGTGTTGACTATGCGTTGAACGAAGCAGTGATGCTTGGCAACAATCTTCTGAGAGAATTTCAGAAGAAAAATCGCCGCGATATAAGGGTGGAAATCATGGTTGACACGTGTGTAAGTTCGTTAATTTCTAGATCACCCCTTTTCATGCCAGGTCGGCATTGTACTTACTGCAGCAGCCTGAGGAGGAAGAACCATGAGGCGAGGCTGTCAGGACACCAGGTCACAAAGCCTAAACCGAACACGCTAAACAAACGACACGCACTAGTCGCACAACGCAAAAGGCGACTTCTCGGGCAAGAGTCGAGAAGGAGGTCGGGTTTCAGTTGTTATCCTTTGCTTATCCTACATAGCAATCTACTTCTATCGCTCTGTATACTATGTCCTTGGCAGAGGCCCTCAAAGCACCTTAGTCTTTAGACTGTTAATGGAATAAATAATCTTACAATTCTAAATGCTCCACATATTTTAGCTACGTGGCTACTCAGATATCGAAGTGGCCTGAGTGGAAGAGGGAGATCAAGTCAACCACGAAGTGGCCGACTAGGATATCGGGGATATAGAGGAGGGCACGTATCATGTAAGGGAAAGTCAAACAAGCTAATCATGGGCATTAGATTGTCTTCAATTGAATCAAATTGGGGTTCGTTGATCACCAAGTTCCTTGCGGATAACTAAGCGATTTCTTAGGCTGCATGCCAGTCATGCCTGTTAGGACCATCAAATATGTTATATTGAACCCAGCTTTGGTATCTCGAGACTCTCGCCTGGACACCGAATCTTGAAGCTTAGAAAATACAAGGACTGAAGCACGTTCCTATGTACTACTCTTGTTTGGTAAGTTTTCACGCACCGAAAATACTCTAAGAGGGTGGCAAGTGCTCTATATGATCTATTTAATGCAAGTGGAACGACGGAAGCCCCGCCAAAACTGCTGGTGACATAGAAGAGTTGCCCGATATCACAAGAACCGAAACAGATCTCGGAGAAATGAGTCAACATGAGAATAATATTCTATGATCGCATGGACCTTTGACCATCCAGAGGACTCTCATGGGCCTAAAACGTTCATTTAGGCGTTCAGCTAGTGTCTCAGAAGTCGGAATAGCTTCACTTCTTGCCGAAAGCGTATGCAGTACGACTACATACCTGTGATGTGAGAATACGAATACGAAAGGCTATTGCAGTTCGCGGGGCCTGATATAGGTGACCTCTCGTACGCACGCGGGCTCCCGCGTAAGAATACTCTGAAATAAACGACAGCGGACTTAGACGCAGCTTAAGCAGATAAATATGCCTGGACTTGGTAAAATCCACATGTTAAAAGTGAACCGTGTCAAAGAGTCACTTCATGTACTATACCAAATATAGGGGCATGAGATACGGTTCATATATATATATATATATATAGATAAGGTCTTTCCTCCCGCCTGAGAAGTAGTCAAGCTGAATGGAACTCTTATATACCTACCATTTCACTACCACACTCTGTAGCTATCCTCATCTTCATCTTCGTCCTTGTCTTTCTTTAGCTCTAGTTCGTCATTTAACTTTGAGCGGTAGCAATTCAACATTAATGATATACGGTGATGAGTAACGATATGTCCAACTTCAGAGTCCCCCTGATGTCAACATCATTGGCTATAGCAAGAAGTCCGACAAATATTCGATTATGTAATAATATTATTGTATCATATGTATCATGGTATGTATCACCCCCTGGAAAACTGGGTGGAACCTATTAGCTCATTTAAACCCAGCTCCTTCCGGATCTCCAATCGTTAGTTTCGGCAGTGTCGCTTTCTTTGGCTTCTTTTGGACTGGCGTGTTTTATACTAAATATATCGATCAATAAGAGGCTGAAATGATTCTACACAGGTTTCCTTAAGGTTCCCGAGATTAGTATTGCCGATCGAGTAACTACAATTGTGCTACACCCTACACATTAGTAGTCTGTAATCGTAGCATGGCATGATCTATAATACCTCTGAGAGATCATTTATGAGCACTTCAAGAGAAGAGAGGTGCGTTTGATCACGTGTACGAGAAATAGTTTGTCAGGGCCCTAGCCTGATATTGCGGAATACGCTGCGAACGCCGGCAAGGGCTCTCTCTCGCCTATGAAGAAAACAACTACTATGCCCTCTACAAGGCCGCCATGTTTAATTATCTCTACCTATTTTCTATCCTAATTGGTCCCCTCAACGTACCTCCCACAGACCTCCTTTTTCAGGGTCATTTTCCATCCCCACCTACAGAGAGCGGCTGTGCTGAATGAGAAATAGTCAATATGACGGAGGGTATCCTCAGGACGTTGACCAGATACTCTTGCATCCCGCGATATCAAGCTTAACGACGTCAACAGACGGGTTTTCATACACGAAACCTAAGCTGGTCTTGGATAAGATATACTCTAATCCCGGTTTGATTGTTTTGTTCTACGAATCTGAGTTAACGTCATTCATCCCATGAGCTAGGTCGGTTGTCGAAACGTCGATAACATAAGCTTGAAGATCGTCTAAGCGAGCGTAGAAGCACGGAGAATTCTGCATGGCCCAAAGGAACCAGCAGGAGTCATCCGACCCATTGTTTGAAACATCATGCTTCCCGATTGGCGTTTGCGCTGTAGATTTCGCACGGGACTCGGACCCTAGAGTCCAATAGGGTCGCAACTTGTAATTCTCGCTAATTAGCACAGAGGAACCAACTAAGGTTGCAATATCGCTCAAAATACGGCGGGGTCTAGGTATATGCGCGCACATGCACTAATGGCGCGTATACATAGTGTTTTCTGTGTCTAGTGCTAGCATTGAGCAATCAGATAACAGTTTCGTTCTTCTCTTGATGATGATTTGTGCCCTATTCCCCAGACGTCCCTATTCGCATTCTATAGTACCCCTGATCTTAGCATACCGGTATAATCACGGGCTATATCAAATATCATACCACCCCCCACCTCATCACGATCTAATCCCGCACGCAACAGCCGCACCAAAGAGATATTTCGACCCCAGGATTCGAGAAGAAAGGCCCCGGGGCCTATCAAATCCCGAATGTCAAAGCGTCTGCAGCGCATAGACTGATCAGCATATTCCCTGCAGGCATCTTCCTTGTTCCATGCTGACGGGTGCGCTGCAGTAGCGTCTGAGGTATCTAGGGTTTGATGGCCCCTAAGCTCAATTGGGCTTGGTTCTTGCAAAGTCAAGTAAAGTCGAGCAAAGTCGAGCAAAGCGTTGATTCCTTCACCCTCTAGTTTGAGGCGGTAGAGCAGCAATGGAAGGCTGGGGGAAGCCAGTCTCTTTTTTTCGAGGACATTCTTCACTTCAAGCGGGAAAAGTGTGTATTATCGGTATAAGAGGAGTATCCTTTTTGTATACATTACAGAAATGTTCATAAGTCAAATTCATACGCTAATAGGTAACATAAGAAATATTGGTGTATAGTAGTTGTGCAACCAGGTCCTATCCTGATTGACGTTTTACCCCCCTTTCCCCGCTAACGACATAGGAGAAGCTCGAGCAGAGTGGTAGGTATCAATAAATCTCTCCAGGAGAATTCATGCTTCTGGGACGTCGGTTGTTTGGACGGTCCAAAAGCCGTCTTTGATTTCTAATACCTCCTTCACTGGGCCCGCACACGCAGGTCTTGTAGATAGTCACACGGCCTTCTTGCCTCTAATTAAGATATCCTTCCCTTCCTCCCATCCGCGCATGTCTGCTATCTCAATGGGGGTACGCCCAACATCGTCAATGGCGTCTAGGTCTACACCCCATTTCTCGATAAGCAGACGCAAGATAGCCGCGTCACCCATCTCGACAGCTTGGATGATGGCGCTGTGTCCGCGGTACACCTTGTTTGGGTCTGCGCCCTTTCGTAATAACATCTCAATAATATCAGTATCAGGTGACTCGTAGCGGCGTAGGGCTTTGACAATAGGAAGATGCTCGCCAGGCGAGTTCGGGTCGGCACCGGCTTCATCGAGGAGATATTGCACGATGTCCTTGTGACGCTCGCGAATTGCTGTTGTCAGGGGGCTGAACACACCGCCATTGCGGTCTTCTACATTGACTCCTGCCGCTAGTAGTAACTTCACTGACTCTAGCTTGTTGGCAGATACCGCCATTTCCATCACGCCCTTGAACGCGCGGGGTTGCGCAAGCGCAGGCAGCAAACGCTTGAGGATGACCGGGTATTTGACTGCCATGCAGACAGGCCAGTCTTGGCCCCGGATATTGGGGTTAGCTCCACGCGACAGTAGGACCTCGACGAATTCTGGTTTGTTCAGCCTGATTGCTGTTGTGAGAGGTGTTGCTTTGGTGTCAGGTGCCTGGTCGTTTGGTGATACACCATTGTCCAAAAGCCAACATAATGCGTCCACTACATAATTGTTAGCGTAAGCCTCTGTGACATGTCTCAGGGTCTGTTTCACTTACTGTTATCGAACTGTACTGCTGTCTCAGCAATACCCTTTGGTGAATTCAGGTTGCCACCCGCTGCCACGAGGTGCGGTAAGAACTGTAGCCGGTTATGCGTCACGCACTTGAAGCACGGATACTCAGAGGCAGGGACGTTGGGGTCTCCGCCGTTGGCCAAGAGCAGATGGAAGATATCTGCTCGGTTGTCGCGAATGGAAGAACACAATGGTGTATAAACACCATCCTTCTTGGCGTTGGGGTCTACACCTGCGTTGAGTAGAACACTCACCGAGTCAATCTTGTTGATCGACGTAGCGAGTTCCATGATGCCCGGTGTCTTCTTGAAGTCTGCGCCGCGATTTAGCAGCACCTGAAGGCACTTCGGCTGGTAAGTGGCCGGCCAGAGCATGTGCTTAGGCCCGGGCAAGTTTGGATTTGCGCCATGATCAAGGAGCGTTGAGACGATGTCCACGCGTCCAGAGGTTATTGCTCTGAAGAGCGGAGTCTCGCCTTCTTTGTTCTTGCCATTGGGATCAGCGCCGTAATTGAGTGTCATGTCGATGAGAGACTTGTTGCACTTGTTGTTGATTATTTTGGTAAGAATTGTCTCTCCGTCCGCTGTTATTTGATTCGCATCTGCACCGTACATCAAAAAGAGGCGTATGAAATGGGTGTCTCCTTTGATAGTGGCCAATGCGAATGGCGAGTCGTGATCAGATGCTGGGGGGAGATTTGAGTCAGCTCCATACTTCAAGAGGAGAGCCGCAGCGTCTAGGAATCCTTCTTCTACGGTGGCCACAAGGGGCGATACGCCTTGGTGGCCTGCTGCGTTAGGGTCCGCGTCAAATAGTAATAGCAAACGCACGATTTCGATATCATGCTGACGGATTGCCTCATTGAGGGCATGGTAGTCCGGACCAACGTTTGAAGGAACGCCACGGTCAAGTAGCTGTTCGACGGCCTTGCTGTTCCGTTCTCGGATGGCGGTAATAAGGTTTAATTTCAATGATGGGGTATCGGCACCTATTGAGTTTCGAGGAACCCATCGTGGCATTTTCGAAGGGTTCACAGCTAAGCGAACAGCCTTGCTGGGCTTCATATCGTGAATGTACTCAGTATCCGACAAGCCGAGGTTTTGGAGCTCGGCCAAGCCGGCAGACCTAAGATCCTCCGGGGGATCTGACGGTGGTGTGGTTCGGCTGTGGGCGCTGCGCGTTGAAAGTGTATCTGTGTGGTGCGAAGGGGTCCGTCTACGCGCTCCATTTGAAAAGTCAATCCCCGGCCAGTTTGGCTCAGGGTGAATGTCTGGAACCCGAGGTGGGTGGTCATCACGAGGAGAATACTGCATTGGTGGGCCAGATGTGGACGACCGAATAGTGTTCGCGCGTGGAAGCGCAAGTGTATGGGTGGGAGATATGTGCTCGTCCAAGGCAATCTCAACGACCTGGCTTTTTTGGTCCATGTTGTGACTCGCGTGGCTCGTGAACGAAGCATCCATTGCCGGACTTGCGGTGCCTTTGGCCAAGCTCGCTTTGCTTGACGTGCCCTCTAGCCTGTCTAGAGCCGCCGAGAGCGCAGTGTATCCGATACCAAGGGACTCATCTATCTTCGCTTCCCCAATAGACCACTGGAACATGAGAGCGCTCATTCTTAGGGACTCCCGAGTCTTCCCGAGAGCCTGCCTCATCTTGGGTATCTCGTTCCCCACAAACATCCTCCTCCAGCCTCTTGATAGTTTCTTCCCCGGCCCTCCGCGTTCTTCGCTGAGAGAGCGATTAAGCCAATGGTCAACGCCCTGGAAATCGATGAATGCGGTGTTGAACTTGTGGTCCAGTTCTTGTGTCATTTCCGATGGCAACGACTGGCCCGTTCGTGTATACTCTACTAGACCTGCTTCTATCGACCACATGATTCGGCAGACGTCGAGGAAGTCGTGGGCTAGTTCGTGAAGCCCCTCATGGTGGCTCGAAGCGGCCGTGATGTATTCGAGCATGTGGATGGCAATTACGTTGCCCAAGACCGTGGCCTTGTGGCAATGGCCTAACGCCGCTGCCTGGTACTTGTCAGCCGTCATCACGTCGTCGGCCTTGCTAGCGGTGACTGAATGGGTTGCTATGTTCAAGTAAGTGCCTTCAATATTAACGCGAACGAACGAAACAGAGACTCGAGGGCACACGGCTCGACGCGTCCTCCGGCTTTTAGCATTCTTATAGCCTCGCGGCGCACGACTCGAAACATCTCCCGAGACAGCTCGAGGACGCAATTTACCAAGGATCTAGGTTCATTATTTGCGACTACCTATTTGAGAACTATAGGTCCGAGCGTGAATGCTAGACTATGTGGTGATACGAAAAACCTGCCCCTGCAGCTTCATTTACATTAGTGTTCTCTGCTAGCTTGATTTCCTGATTGCGTAGATTTCTGACGCTTAGTGTGGCTATTGGAAGGTTGACGGCGGCGCACCGATCACTCTCTGGTCTCGATGCCATGGTGTATCTTGCTCGCTTGACTCTGTTGTTTGCTCATGGCATTGTAGCGGCAATGGGGGGGCGGGTATTGTCGCCATAATGGGACGAGATGAAACTAGCTGATGCATACGATGTGCTGCCGGTACTGCCTATCGGCCGCTCATCAGCCATCGCGGAGCTGCGATAGGCTGGCAGGGTCCGTTCACCATGCTACCCTGGCCGCCGTCGACATTAGCTTGACCTCGGAGAGCTTGGATATGGTTCTAGATCAGTCATCTGCCTACCCGGTTTTAAAGATGCTACCGGTAGCCCCCCCCGGCCGCCGTCCATCGTTAGCGAGGATGTCTGCGAGGATCACTGAACTACGTAGTAGGATTAATTAGCCTACGATAGGAAAACCGCGCCAAGACTCCAGCCAAGCGACCCCAGCCAACCCACTGCTAAGTACGCCAACACATTCGCCGGGATGTAGCGGGATCGCGTCTATTGGCTACCCCTAAGTGAGCAACGCTTCTGAACCAAGATCTTTTCTTCGATTACCCCCAGCCGAAGCGGTTGAGCGACGCTGTCACTGCTTCGCGTATGTCGTGGGGTGTCTTGGGGGTGTCTTGACAGGCTGGTCAAGCTTTGGCTGAATTTCTTTTTCCTCAAAGCTCGCAGGGTCGTTCATTCGTCATGTAACCTCATCGCGGAACCCATGACTTCGCCTGCGACCGCTCTCCATGCGACACTACGGAGCACTACGGAGCACTACACTAGTACGCCGCCACCGCGGAAGGACGTTGAGCAAGCCCTCGTGGTTTTTAGCTCTGGAGCTATGAATTGACTTTTTATGCATTCAAAATTAAGTCGTCGTTAGTCATCAATGCCTCCAAAAGAATGTCATTACGTAGCACTAAATCCCTAATCTTAACAGCTCTCCATGATAGGTCGCCAACAGTTTTGGCGGATGTATGTTAATATACCATTATCCGAGCGTAGATGGATGCCCAGAGCCATGAACGAATACTGTAAATAAAGAATCACCGAAGCTACTGTCGGCGTTAGGTGTTTATAATTAGTTCGTATGAATAATGTTAAAAAACTAAGAAAATAGGTAGTCCGTAGCAGTGAACTTAGCTCTTACACTATCTATTAAAATTTAGAAGATTGCTCAAGTGTACTTAAATATTCGTACGTAGATTGATGCTAAACGTAACTAGGGATTCCCAGCTTACGTTCTCTGATCCTCCGTAGAAGTAGTCTCGCTAGAGAGGTAGATCGCACAATAGGGAACTCAAGGGTCGGGGCTGAAGCCAAAGCTGGACTTTGCTCCACTACTACCCTCTGGTAGTACGAGGCCGAGAACCGAACAAGTCTAAACCCATAATAGTCTCTCTCAACCACAGACTTGGGAGTGCAACTATTGATCCGACGATCCGCTCCTCTACACTAGATCATGCACCGGTCCTTTGGATCGATCTATGAGTAAATTTTTTATCATCGCCAATTCTGCATTGTTCGGTTTGTGGGTCATGAAAGCAGTAAGACCTAGCGCAATCTTTCAGCTGAATAGGCGTAGGACAATAGAGCAAGTCAGAGGGACAATGCGTCGCCCAAAATTGTATGGGGAGGAGTGAACCAATCAAAATTCCATTTGTGTAAACCTCATGTACGCTTTGAAGCACGCTCGCCATTCACCGACATACAGTATGCCTCAAGGGAGCTGCCGCTTACTCTACCCTAACTCCTATTGTATATTCACACGAACCCCCGGGAACGAGTCAATGGGCGCCAAACCACGCCTGTTTGCCAAACTAGTTCTGCTTATCCAACTACTCTTGCTTACCAAACAATCCCTGTTCGCTAAACTAGCTCTCATCCCCATGCGGCTGTTTCGTAGATGATGCTCTTGCACCCAATCTCCCGGGTTCACGGAACCGTGCATCTCGTTCCCCTGTTCAAATGGTCAATGTGGTCCCTTGGAATTTGATAGCAATAGCCTGCAAGTAGCTTGAGAAAAGTCTTCAGGAGGATCGCGCTAGTATTACTCATGCCCAAGAGCTTAGAGCCAAGTACGAGGAGACTCTTGAGGTTGCTCAGCAACATTTCAGCAGCTGTCCTAGTAGATGTTTTACAGATAATCAGAAGGGTTAGTCCTCAAACAAGGCATTATTCCGTTAGCAGGGCTGTCTTCCTCAATTCCTGTAGCGTCTCGTGTGATGCATGTTTCTGCCGGCTGACCAGGACGGCACCTTTCGTTAGAAAATCCATGATAAGTCAAAGAAATCGTTAACTCCAGTTGTGTGATTCAATCGCAATAGGTCGAAAAAGCCAGGCCTCTGCCTGAGGCGTCTCGGCTAACCTAGCGAAGCGCTTTAGTGAAGACGTTTCTATCTTTTATGTTCATATACCAGTTAAAACTCTACTTCTTGGGAAACATAGCCGTCTTCAGCTACTCCCCGGAGTCCAGGATTCGTTGTGGGAGCCAATGAAAATCGTTCACAATTACCAAGAAGGGTAGTGGGTTTCTCATGCATGGTCAGCAACCGTACATACTACGTATATGCGGCCCTGCAAAAGGAATAACCATATTCTTTCCCGCCTAATCCGGTTGAAAACTTAGGGATCGACTATAATCCTGTTCAAGAGTCACAGAGTTCCTCTAAGGAACATTCATGTTGCACCAACAAACGAGATTGACGTACAATTGTGTTCAGTAGTATATTAGTATAGGTCTACTACAATATTGTAGGCTCGTGGATTTCCGCGGCACGGATCGCGTCAAGGAAATGCCGGCTGCTGGTACTACTGTAAGATGCGATGCGCACGTCAACTCAGCTATACTACGTACAGCAATGACAGTAAATGGGTGTGCGGGGTTCAAGCCACACTTCGGGAAGACCTACCGGTTTCTTGATAACCTCGCAGCGTACATGGTGGTTAAGACGAAACCGTCTGTACCCTTTACATGCAAACAAATCAGAACTTTTTGAGCGGGTGACGTGTCAATGGGCAAACCGCAAACAGCAAAAAGTCCTGACGATCGCATCGTCTACATGCTTCCATTGCATAAAAGCAACTGTGGCGAGCAAGGACGGCGATGGGTGGTTGTGTCTCGCCTCACTTCTTCTCCCACCGCCGCCATGGGACGGGCACGGGGGGAGGCGGTGGTTGCTTGCTTGCTCTCGATCAGGACATCAGGCCAAGATCGGCGACGACGGTGCGCACTGTCGCATGGCGCGCTACATCTCCCTGTCACATTCTGCTCTAAAAAAAGAACGAGAGGGGAGCCAAAAAGAGAGGATGGAAAAAGAAAAGGATGAAAAACCTGCTGCAGACTTCACCTCAACACCACACTGCCGCTTGTGAGTTGATAGACGGCAGCGACCCTTGTAACAAGAAGGCCGCCATTGCATACTGTGTTTGAGATGTGTTTTGAAGCTGGTGGTGATTTGCTATTGGAGAGCCTCAAGCAAGTTTGGGGATAGTGGCGATAGCCATCTGACGCACAGCTTCATGTAATAGTCTAGCACAGATTCATACTACCTCAATGAAGACATCCGGGATAACCACGGCTTAACTTATCTAGTAATAGACCTCACGTGCTAGAGAAATTCATTCGTATGTTGATATGCGTATTCATGTATCTGCGGGTAATCTAAAACTACCACTTGGTCCGTGAGGTCCTTTGGCCAAAGTTCGTCGGTCGAGCTAAGCCAGATAGCTCTAGACTACCTTAGGGGAAACTCTATGCCCTATGCGCCTTAGAAGTTTAAGCATTTCTCTATCCCCTCTGGATCCATGGTCCAGATGCATCTAGCCAGCTCCATTCTAAGCCGCATCGTCAAAAGATACCATCAGTCCAAAGCCGCACTCAGTTCAACGTTCGCACGCCGAAGGGTATCAAGCCTCGTCTAAGGTGAAGTTCTCTCGTTTCCACCCGAACCATTTGTTCATTCTTCCACCCATATTTTGCAGCACCACTGGTGCTAGTTTCGACTCCGGGTGTGGCTTATGGAACACGATTCTGCCTTGGCCATCTGCCTCAAACGAAACTGCAGACCCACCGTTATGTTGAGCAGCAAAACCCATATCGCTCATTGCATGGACGAAGTCTGTCCACTGCAGACCACGCTTCGCTTCCTGGGGAGTCCTAGGGAACAAGAGCTCGATAGCATTCAGGGCTCGCTTGGAAATTTGGACAAGTGCTGGTGCTTGGCCTGGTTCCAGGGTCTTCGTCTGACTTTCCGTCAGTTCTTTGGAAATTATAACTTCAGCTGGGTTCTCTCCCTGAGGCCGAGTCTTTATTTTCTCTCTGCTCGGCTCTACTATGTCTGTTGTCTCGATAGTTTTGCCGTATGGTTTTGTAAAGGAGCAGGGCGTCTCTCGAATATGCATCCCTTGCTCGATATCACTCAAGATCTTGGCCTCTTCGGCTAGGATAGTCTCCTTGCAATCAGCACTTCGAGATGCTGTGATGACTTCCAGCATTTGTTGCGCCTCACCATGGCTAATGCCCTGACGTCTTAATGAAGCGCCCAGGTCTTCGTGCATAGACGACCAAAAATTATTCAAAATCGAGCGTATTTCCCGTGACATCTGGAGCCATTTGAGGTCCCTGGAACTACCCGCAGGTTGTGCCATGAAGAATTCGTGGAGAAGTTTGTGCGCTAAGGGATCAGCTTGGTCAACCTTCATTCCAGGACTACCTATGGCAGTGAGCAACCACTCTTCTCTACGATCTGCCTTCGTGAACTTCGTGGAGCTTGCTTGTGGCCTACCCAGGCGGAGTGAAGATAATATTTCGGAGAATGCCGACAGGTCCGCCACCCATCTGTACATATACTCGTTGACTCGCGCTTTTTCCTGGGATCTACTAACGGAAAGATGATAGTGGATATCCCGAAACAGGTAGGCATTATCAGATAACTCATATTTACTGCCACCTGACGACATAAACATATGTACTATATCCCAGTACAGTGGATGCTTTGAGTGGTCGAAGTCGGGTATGTGGAAGTTGATATTTGCCACAGTTAATTGATCCGGGGATGTGTCAATCGTGCACCAGTTAGACAATGTACCGCTAACAGTAGCGTCTCGAAGCAAAGTATGCCCGGTTTGATTGAGAATGAATACCAATATCATCTCTAGTTCCTCAAAGGCCGTCTCATAATTCTGTGGTAGAGACGGTCCGAGTTGAATGCTCCCCTGAAATCGTCGTCGTAAGTCTTCGATCTTCTTACACTCAATCTCAATCCATCGCCACATCATGTAGCTGAATACCTCCGACTTCAAGTACATGAAGAAAGATAATCGAGATCTCCGTTTGGGGTCTGAATTGGCCTTTGTTCCCAGAAATAGCTTGAGCTGGCGCCGCATGTAGGCTGGATTGCATTGTAATTGCCATAGGTGGTCCTTAACGGTATCGAGACGCGCACCAGCCAGTGAGATGACACGATGTAATTCGAATTTGGGAGGCGGTGAAAAAGCCGGGAATGTGGACGATGACCAGAGCTCGATTTCGTTGGGGCATCTAAAATTACGAGTCTCGGTTAGCTCTCTCCATTTTGAAGTTCGAGCAGGCACATTCTCATCGACGTCGATCAGAACCCGCAGTACCAGATCACGAAGCACGGCCACAAGGTATGCTTGAGCTTCGAACAGTAACTCAGCTTTGGGAAACCCTAGAGTGCCGGGACTTTGAGAGACAGAGTGGTCCCAATCAACGAGCTCCCCATATCGCGGTCCGTGGACCAGAACCCACGTTCGTGAGAAGTGAACCTGGAAATGTGCGCGTTTCCACCCAAAATCGAGCTGCTTAATATTAAACGCGGCCCAGGCTTGAGGAGGGTATTGGGTTCGATAGTGCAATAATGCGAATAAGATATGGGGATGGCTTTTCAGGGTCTCGATGTCCATCCATGGGAGAAGAAGCGTCCGATGCCGCATCATATTCCCCAAGGACACATCATATTGTTCAACATCTCCCTCAAAATAATGCCTTGGATTCAACGCCATGTGAGGCGCAATAGACCGAAGAAGCTTCACTCGCTTAGTCTGATTGAGTTTCTTCCACCGGCTCATGAATAAATCAGCGTGGGTGCCCAATTTTCTAGCGAGGACATCGGTTGCCTCTCGTATGGTACTCAAATGCCCAGATATGACGGTGCTGGCTTCACTGTTGCTCAGCTTAGATGAGTAAAAACGTTTAATGCTTCCCTGGTATGACGAATCCATAAATTGGTCGTAAAACCCTGTCTGAGTTTTGGCATAGCGGGAGTACGGTGCCGGATTGTGGGCCCTAGACAATGACAAGGGTATAGACGTAGGATGCATTGTGATCTCTTCTTAAGGTTGAACTGAAGAAGTAGTAGGGTTGAGAAGACTCGGAGTGGTTGTCGAGAGTCTCAAGAAATGTTATGGAACCGTGAATACAAAGTCAAGAGTCTGTCGAAATTTTTCAAATATCTTGGGTCGCCGATCTTCGTCGTTTGTTAAATAGAATACCATGAACACCTAGTGCAATTAACAAGCAAACGGGAGAAGTTGCTGTAACTCGAATTGCGGGCAACGTGAAATAGGTACTTACGTACCTAGAGAGACTTACGGCACAAATTCACAAGCCGTTCACGCGGAGGCATAGGTTCCCGTTTGTTTGAAGTGTCGTCGATATGTACACAGTAGACACCTTTCGTCTTTCAGTTTGTGTCTCCTCTATATCACGAGCTTGAGCTGAAGTGCAAGAAAGAGAGGGCAAATAGGATGATCCTTTCTATAACCATCAATGGCGCTGGACACTAATAATCAAGTCTCAAATATAAAATGACATTTTAGAGACGAGTTTCATTCGAAACATACAATTGATAAACTTTGGTAGGTATAACATTGATCTATCTACCTGGCTACTTTATATCAACACAAATATGCATTATAGCACTCTACAGGCTATCTAGGTACTGGCTCCTCCGTCAACCTCTTGCTGCACTCCGCGGCGGACTTATTATATGAAGTTTTCATTTCCTTGAAGAGAATACCTGTAGCCCTAGCAATATTTGCCTGTTCTAGGAATCGCTTGCTCATTGAACGTTTTACACTCTTCTGGTGCTCACGACCTAGACAACAAATTTCGCTCTGTAAGTCTCAAATTCAGTGTCATACTAACTTAGGACATGTTACATAAATGTATATTATATCCTATTGGTTATTTCGCGGCCAAGAACCAGAGCCTTGCTGTCAGGTAGATAGGTGACGCCCTAGTGTGTGTCTATCAGGCTGGGTCTATTTATATAGGCTATCCCTCTCAACTGCCAGCTGGAAGGGCTAGGGGCCATTTGACCAATATACCTTCATCATGGCTACTGACCCCTTTACCTACCTGCTACGTGACTGCAGGGCAATTCCATTCTCTCTGGGACAGAAACACCTGACACTTGCCCACCTCCGGTATCATGAAGTTCATAATGAATGATAGCCTTGCCAAATTACTGTACCACGTCACACCATGCCCCCTATCATCCTCAGCCCAGCCTCGAGGACGCCGTTGGCGCAAGCCATGTCGGTTTACACTAACCCATAGTGCCCGGATTATTGACAATATGGCGGAAATAACCCGCCAATGAGCGCAATGTTCCCACCTCTAGACGAAATAGTGGCTTTGAAATCGTAGTTCGCGTATTTATTTGATGAGACGAATTATGATTGGCGGCGCTAGCTTTCGCCTCATGTCATCATGCATTGACATGACCGCAATATGTTTTCCCATAATTACGACTTCACCGCTGCTTTGAAACATAGCCAAGATACGGGTTTCACGATGCTGGGGAGATTTTTTCTGGTTTAATAGTTGACACACATCGAGGTTATGCATGAGATAAGAATTCAGTAGGCCCGGGGGTGTTATGAGAGGCCGGATACGCACTGTTCTAATGATAACGACACGAGCATTCTGATCGTCTAACATCGCGGCTGCGATGGGATTTTCGAGAAAGCTATCTGCACGACAGAATAATAATTAGGAAACATGTGTTACCTGCTGCTTTCATTGGCGGTTGTTTCAACCCTTCCAGGCCAAAGTGGCTTCTAAGTAGAGGGTACACAGCTCAACTTCCCATATTAGCCAGGTACCGGTACTTGTTGACGACTTAGGTTCTCATCCACGTACGTGCCTTCTGGTACTACTCCTTCGGGTAAGAGTACTGACGAGCAGCTAACTAAGGTACTGGGCTGATTGAAGAGAATAGAATATTGCTACAGTTAACGAACAGGGGTAAGCGGGCGGTTACACTATTGCCTCCAGCTGAGGTCGGTGATGGAACGATAGGAAATTGTTTGCGAGGAAAGCATGTTGGAAGAAGAAAGAAAGAATGGAATGAAGATCTTACGATCCGCGAATAAAGCACCTGTTAGTTCTCGAGGACATAATCATCCTTACCTCCACTGATAAGGAACCCTACCAGTTATATCCCGCTATCGCGTTGCAGGAGTATACGACGGAGCGTGTCATGCCGTAGCGCCTCAATAAGAAAAACAAAATAACAAATAATCCAAGAGTGAAGTCAACCAGCTGAGTAAGAGACAATGGGGAGAAGGAGGGTAGCACGAAAGGTAGTACCATGGTCATGGGACCGGCAGAACAATCCAGACCTTGGATAGTCCGGCATTTGGGGGCGAGGAGCACGTTGTCGCTCTGGGCCGATTCCCCAAAGGGGGGAAAGGGGGGGAACAAGATGACGGCTCGAAAGAGGTTCGTTCGTTTTCTGACGGACCCAGGAATCGGCCCCCATGCAGCTTACTGACTTACTGGCGGGGGGGCAGCTACCACCAAAGTCTGACCGATTATTCGCGAACCCAACGGCGCGGGATGCTGCTTTGGGCTAATGCGGTGAGAAAAACGGTTGCTCCCAAAGTCACACGCTGGCGCATACATGTGGCTAGGCTAGTCATGTGCTCCGTCGCTCATGCGCGAAGGAGGGAGCTAGGTGCCGGTTGACATATCTTGGGTTCGTCTCGGTGCCGTGTCAACGTCACCCAGCATCCCGAGAATAAGTTCCCGGCATTGCGGCTGATACCCAGGCTTTTGGTATTGCCAGGAGCAGTTAGACCGGTGTGAGGTGAGATAATCGTCCCAATTCTTTCGGTCCACCAATGGAAGGTGTTACACCTCTCACGAGGGAGGAGACGATGTACAGCTCACAAGACGACGGCCTTTGCGCTCTGCGGACGCGTACTCGTGTCCCGTGGACTAATATTACTTGTTGTGATTATCGTGAACTTCTGCCGATGATGACAGAATTTGTAGCTAATAATAAGGTCATCCCAATCACGAATGGTAGGTCGTAAGCTCGGCACACAGATGGCACGATGGTAAGCTGGTATTATTAGCAGGTGGGAGGGAACGTTGTATATTATCTGAACCGATCGGATGCGACGAGGAATTGCGGAGAAGACCTACAAAACAACTTACCGATTCCGGCAATCCGTTATCGCCGAAAGAACAACACCGTAACGCCGGTTTCTCCCGAAAGACTCCGAACGCTCGTTCATTTTCAGTATTCCCAACCACTCCATCTTACCTACAACTTTAGCTTCTATGTCCACTAGGTAATACCTACATGTACCTAATTCGCGTAGGGAATCACCACCATGCCTCGCGACCCAACCCAACACTAACACTGACCCCAACCCCGATCCTACCCGCCCATCCCTCCATCCCTCCATCCCTCGCTCCATCCATCCATCTTCTCCATGGCCACTCTCCGATACCTTACCCTGCCGTCCAACCCGAGCGCGCTCCTCCCCAAGTTCCCCAGCTACGCTTCTGCGACGCACGTGCAGACGGCGCTGCAGCACGAGTTTCTCGCTTGGAAGGCTCGTGCGCCGAGCGCCCGCGGCCCTCCGCCACCGCCAAGTATACTCTGCTTCACACCGTCGCCGACCTACACCCTCGGCCGCCGGCAGACGGAGCCGCTATCGGAGGTCGAGGTTGCGCGTTTGCGATCGGCTCTGTTCGTGAGCGAGAGTGGGAGCGAGGGACGGAGCGCTGGTAGTAATAACAATGATGATGGTCGCCATGACATAGGTAGGCCGGGGAAAGCGGGCTTCTTCCTCCCGACCATCACCCACGCGCCTCGCGGCGGTTTGACGACGTACCACGGCCCCGGCCAGCTGGTCATTTGGCCCGTCATCGATCTGCACTCGCCCTTGCATGCGCACCTGTCCGTGCGCGACTATGCCTGCTTGCTCGAGAAGACGACGATCGCAACGCTCGAGAAGATGTGGGGGCTCGTCGGCTTCACGACGGAGAACCCGGGCGTGTGGGTGCGGCGGTCGGGGGGTTCTCGTGGGGCAGCAGGAGAAGGAAGAGGAGGAGATGACGCTGGAGGGGTCGAGCGCAAGATCGCCGCCCTTGGTGTCCACCTCCGCCGTCATGTCACGGGTCTTGGCGTTGCCATCAACTACAGCACGCCGGTATCCGGCCCCGCGGAAATTAATCCCTGGGGTCGCATCGTGGCTTGTGGCCTCGGGGACCGCGAGGTCACCAGTGTCCGCGCAGAGCTCGGCGTGCGTGGAAGCAGTAATAGCATTAGTCAGGAGAACGACGATCACATGGCGTTGCAGGGCTTGGGCGAGACCTGGCGGGCTGAATTCCAAAAGCGGCTAAAGTTTCGCGAGGACGCCGATAGCATGGTTGCGTCTGACAACCCCGAGAGCTTGAAGTACCTCAGCGCCCAGCTCAAACAGCTCAAGGACACGGACGGCCTTCAAGTAGAAGCCCGCCCCTTCAGTGCTCTTGAGACGTGAACGAATCAAAAAGGCTAGCGTGTCCCAGACAATGCGTGGGACTTCTGGGATTCCAATATCCTAGAGCCCGCGTATCTTACAGCGCGGCGACCTCAGCTTCAAACACACGATATACTTGGCCCTCCCTGCAACTCATGCTGGGCAATGAGCTTCTCGGCCGCCGGCGGACCGGAGGACCAACCCCTGCCTGATCCTATGACGTCTTCTTTTCTGCTGCGACCATTCAGGAGGAGCTACAGCGATGACTATACTCTACTCATCAACCAATAAAGCCCTGTATCTGCCGGGGTCTGCTCCAGTCAACGCACGCGAATAGGAAGAAGTGGCGTCTTATGTATACATATACGACACCGGAAATAACGCCTTCCTCTCTTCCATCACAGCGTTGGTGTAACATGCTAAACTCAGCTATCTCCAGCGATGGAACCTGACAAGACTGCTGTCAAGGGATGTGAAACCAGAAAGGGGAGGAGGCCACGAAGAAGATCACGCAAAACAAGAGGAAAAGTTCAAGGTCTCTGAACTCAAATAACGCCTGCCTCCTATACGAACCGCACAGTCAACCCATAAAACTTCACGAAGTTCACGGACATAGTAGTGTATAGTCAACAATTACTATGCATGCATACCACTTGAAAGGTGAACCCAGTAATAACATTGCAGCTTGATTCACTTGCGCTTCGCTTGCAGCTATCACAATGGAGAATATATCCACAGATAGGCAGATTGAAGATAAGTGTACCTACAGTAGGTATATACTGATGTAGTGAAATGCTACTCAGTATCAGTAGTAGTAGTAGTAGTAGTGTGTAGTAAAACCCACTCCAAGCGGGTATTCCCGAAGAGCGCAACCGGTGTATTGGAGCAATGGTCCCCGCACTTCTTCGGACTTAGGTTTGACGGCTTTACGATTGACTGATAATTGATTGATTGCAAAAGATGGAACTTTTTTTCTTTCAAGTTTTTTTCCCGAAACGACACGGGCCGCAAGGAGGGCCCTTATCGAGTTTAGTGATGTTTTACCAAGATTCTTTCTGCATTGGCGTTTTGTGGCACTAATGCAGCCACGAGTTGGATAAAACCCCCCCCTAGTACGGTATAGGTAACCATTTAACAGACTTCGCTTTTGCTCTCTGTACCTAACCTAACCTACATACACTAGTAGTACATATATAAGTACTTTAGCCGAGTGACGTCTAACGGGGTCCGAGTGCAACTCTGGCTTGCTCGTGGCGGTTCTTCATTCGCACTAGTAGTGTAACTGTAGAACTACTGATGTACGTGCGCGCTACTGCTATGTGGGAAAGGAATTACATAGTCTGCAGGCTTTGCTTTGGTACGCTACTACCTACCGTCATGTCAGTGCCGCCGCCACCACCCTCCGAGCATTAGTAGCAATACTGTACGATGATACAGTACGGGATGAAGTAGATAGTCTACCTTTACTGTAGCATGTTGGTAGGTTGAAGTAGGGATGCTGCTATCAGTTCTTGTTGCTATTCTTAGTGTATGGCACAATAGTATAGATAAGATGATTGTCACGAGAGTGGTTCGGCCTACCAACTATACAACACAAAACGACGGGAAAGGGAAACGGAGACGGAGACGGGGAGCTGAATGCTTTCTTGGGAAACAAACAACACGTAAGCCCCTGTCCAGCCTGCCTGCCTACATACATTATATTGATTATTGTTCAACCAGCGTTATCAAGCAGGGGCCATGGACCACGTCATAACTGTTTCCGTTTGACACACATTAGAGATATTGGCATCGCTTCAAACTTGAAGCTAAGCTAATGTAGATTGAGAGCGATATGTATGGCCGGAGCAAGGGATTTCCATGCTGCAAGCAAGCAATCTGCAAAACCAAGAAACGCCATATAATGAAGAGACAGGTACCGACATCGGGAGAGGCGCTCCGACTCGCATAGGCGCGCCGTATACCCTTGAGGTTACCAGATGATACAGCTGGCATTTATGCATACGGGGATATGCCTTGGCGGCCGGTCACAGTTTCGTCGGGCCTTCTCATTGAGAGGCGCTCTTATCCCATTCCAAATATGGCACCGAGGAAGTAGAATTACACGAGTCGGTTCTTGCTTGATCTCCAAGTTCTGACGTTGTTGCTCTAGACAACGGGGGCAATCTACCTCCAGCCTCAATTTGACCTCTGTATGACCGTACTCCTATGCTCTGTTAATCCAACTTCCCCGCCCTTAGCCATTAAGCGTCGCACAGCCGTCCCATGGACTCTCTGTCTTCAATCGTGCCGTAAAACATAATGCTGTTTCATTACTCAAATGATTTCGTGTTCTCATCTCGGCAGGATGTCGCAGTCGCCCGCGTACTTCCAAAATACCGTTGTCATATGCCAGTTCGCTTGTGCCAGGCATAACTCCTTGCTAGTGTTGGTCACTCCGTTAAAATGCCAGTGCGTTAATATTAAATGAGAGGGCAGAAACAAAACGCATCAAGAAGTAAATCACAACGGGCCGCAACACCGATCTGAAAGATGCAACCCGACTAAAGTAAGGAAGCAAGACGCGCAGACTCCTCTATGCCTACTTCTCCTTTTTGATGCCTAAGCAATTCTCGGTGCTCTTTTTTCGATCCCCGATCTTGTTGTTCCCGCTACTTGACATTTCCCCCTCGGCGTCTGGTTGATACATTTCGGGCTGAAAGTTTTGGTTGTTATAATGTGCCGTATTGAAATGACTATTCTTAAATGTATTCGTGGTAAATTGAGGTTCGTACGTGTTGTTATTCCCTATCACCACCTCTGGTAGATTCGGTGACATGTAGCTGTATTTGCTAAACCGAACTGGGTGTTCCGTGGCTCGTTGCTGTGGAGGACTTGGTTGGCTAGGTGGTGCAGGCATGACTGGTTGGGAAACCCAGGACGAGCCAGGGGAATGTGCATATTGATCCGTCATCGGAGATGGCGTTGACGAAGGAGGTCCAAACGATGACGAGAGCCCTGGAATCATGGCCAATACCCCCATATTCATTGTGAAGGGTGCGTCTTGCAATTCCGGCACCTGATTTTCGTAGTCGTGGTTGTGAGGTACAAACGAGGATACCCTGTTTATCTGGAGGTCGACTGGCGCTGGAGGCAGAGGAACAGGAGCCCGAGTATCACGGTAGAGGATATCGTAATGGCCAGGGCGGTACAAGAGATAGATCGCAGGGCCTAGCGTAGACAGACCTTGACCGTTAGCCTCACCGGGAAAACGGTGCACATTGACCTCGGCGCCTTCACTGCGATCCAAATAGGCAATCTCGAGCACTATATTCACTGGCTTTAGAAGGATGTCATGCACCAGGGCCACACAGATATTATCTATCTCCCGGTTGACAGGCATGACAGTCGTGTTGAGATAGGTGTCAATATCGGTGTCGAGCCACGACGCATATTGGTCTGGGTGACCCTTCAATCTCGCAGATGCTAATAGACGAAGGTGGTATACAAGGCATTGTGATGTATTGGCCTCGTTGAATTTGGCCACTAAAACGGGCATGGCATCGTTACCTCCAGACATAACTGGAATGATATCGTTGAACAATTCGATTGTTTCCGAAACCATGAATTCTATCATGGAGGGATCATGACCGCCGACGTCTTCAATATATTTATTCAGCACATTCATGCGTGCCAGCTCACTCTGAACGAGATTGACATCGCCGCATTGCACCAGGGTTTCGAAATAACCAAATGCGATAGCTATGACCTGAATTAGCACCGGCACTGTTACTTGGGTTCGTAAAAGGAACTGCAAGAGTGGGACTGATATGTCATGTGGTAGGGGTATCAAAATATATTTTGCAAAAATTCATTTAGCTTTAGGGGGTTGGCAGACGCTCCGGCTACTCTAAGAAGAATCAGGGGTAATAGTAATAGATGTAAACGGGGAAACATGTCAAAGAGACAAAACATTGACTATATATAGATATCAAACGAGACTCACCTCGGTAGCCGCAGTTACCGTCTCCCTGGATCGGGCGATAATGTGAGTATGTTTGTGGTAAAGCCTAGGGAGAATACCAGTACGTCAGTGATTTAGATGCCAACGTGATGCTTTGGAAGCAGGCTACTTGCCATGGTTTTAGCGACGAAGGTAGGATCCGCCCTCACATACTCTTCTGTAATGGCCTGGCTCGACGTCTTCTCGCCGACTAGGGGGCCCTGTAGGTGAGGCATAAGTGTGAGCCTTGATTGTGTCTACATTGCACGATCCAGGTGGTGATGGTGAGGTAGTGTAAGAGAAAAAATGAGCTTGCTCAAGGGCGACAACATCAAAGTGATAGATGGCACTATAGAAAATGGACGAATGAAGTCATAGAAATACAACGATAAGATTATTAATATGAAGCGTACACGGCAAGTCCAGCCATCCGCGACGTCTGCGCCGATATAGACACACGCACGCACACACATATGCACACATCGCATCATACTAATATGTGATGATCCCTGAGTGGGCTAGAGTAGTAGTAGATAGATGATATGACCATCTATCTCATTGGAGGGCAGCTCACCTTCAATTGAGGTTCATAATCCCTCGCAGCAGCTTCTTGCTGGGCAATTTCATCGAGCTCCGGCGGTTGATCCATCTTGTAGCGGATAAAGTTGCGGCCTGGGATGTGAGGATGCTGTGGTTGATGTCGGTGTTGGTGTTGATGTTGATGATGTTGTTGGGGTTGTTGTTGGTGGTGCTGGCTCTGATGCTGGTGCTGGGGCTGGGGTTGGTTAGGACGAAGATGGCGGGGGACGGATACAGGCATCGGAGTGTTATAGAGGCAAGGGTGGACGCTGCTAGCGCTGCCACTGCTGTGGCGGTAGGGGGCGCTGTTGCTGCTAGCGGGCACTGCAGCAGGCAGACCGAGCCCCTGTGACCCCAGCAGCCCCAGACCCATGCCCGCATGGCCACTACTCGGCGCTGCAGTGAAAGCGCGAGTACTCGCCCCTACAACGCCGTCATCACCATTACCAGTAGTTGCACTCCCCGCCATATGGCCGCCGCCGCCGAACTGCCCCAGCAGCGGTGTGGGTTCGAAAGAGTACCCGGGCAGGCCCGCGTTTGCTACGTGCAGTCCATAGGGAAAGAACGGCGAGTATGGAGTTGGCTGAGGCTGGAACATGCCTATGCCTATGCCTATGCCTAAGTCTGGGCCTGTGCCCGTGCCCGTGCGTATGTCTGAGCCGGAGCCGGAGCCGGAGCTTGAGCCTGAGCCTACGCCTATTCCTAAGTCTGTGCTACTGCAGTCCGTGCCCTTGGCTGATGAACCAGAGCGCGACACCGGGTTCCGTTCTTGTTGCGCCAGCTTGGAGCCCACGACCACAGAAAGTCAACGTCTCCGAGCGATCCTGTGTGGCAACCCGTTCCGCTGTTGATCAGTCCAGACGACGGGAGGGCGTGCTGTGCGAGGCTCATTTGACAGCCTGGTCGTTGCTTTCCTCTCGAAAGGCGGCCAACAACCGACCACTAGCTTTCAACTGCAAATCCCGGGTTCGCGGCGTGGACTACCGAAGACACCGTCCAGGGGGGCCCGGTAGAAGGGCAATGTGGTGACTAAAAGAACTGGCGAAGGAGAGAGAGGGTAAACGAACGAGCGAGTGAGTGAGTGGGTGAGTGGGACAGACAGAGAGAAAGAGGCAGAGACAGAGAAGAGTAACTGACGTCGGAAGCTAGATAGATAACGAAAGGGGAGAAGATATTGCAAGAGAGCTGGGGAGGAGGAAACCCAGGAATCTGGTACACACACCTGCTTTCGACAAAAAGCAGCTGAAGGGCAGACATAAGTACGTCTCGATTGACCCATTGACCATTGACCCATTGACGGCATAGCCATACCACTACCGTACCATGTAAGATAGGTATGGGACGACGGGTTGCAGCAGCTAGTCTGCTACACTACCATCCTTTCCATGGCGCCATCTGGCAAGCCGTGCTGTATGATGTGTAGGTAGGGAGGTAGATGCACGTACGTGTACAGTACAGCATTACCTTTCCCTAGACGCGCAGTTACTAAGATTGGCATAGGTATTATTCTATATAGACTTGGAGACTATAGTAGCTACCCTCTACAATGCTACGTGCCAAATCATCCTGGGAATATCAATTCCACTAGGAATATCTTATACATAAGTACCTACTTAATACTACCAGTATAAGCCCGCCCATGTCCGCCATGAATTATTCATTATTGTTGCAGTATTCATGACTTCGCAATTGTTGTCCTGTGTGGCTAGAGCTATGCTTTCTCAATGAACCTCGGTGTTGAGTTTAAAGCTTGGTGCATCTTGTTCTTTCATCAAGGCTCGCTAGAAACGGACACTGGCCGAGCAGCTTCCTCATACGGCAATGGTTTTGATATGTTAGCTGTTAGCTGTCTGAACAGCGACTTATACCCAGGTAACCACTCTTATTAGGACGCTGCTAGGGGGAGGAGAGAAAGCCGGGGTATTATTTCGAAAGAAAAAAAAAAAGGAAAAAGTAAATAATGAAAAATAATCTGAAAGGACCCGGTATACTTCAACAGTGCTATTGTATACGCTACCTTCAGCATGCAGTGTAAGTATCTGTGCAACTCCAAGAGTGGTACTATGCTGTAGACTGCCATAAATTTACAGTGTGCATTTACCTAAATACCGGCTGTCACGGGAACACGAGTCACCGCAAGCGGTAGGTACCTTATACTATACCGGTACCTACTTACATAGTAGTTTTACTTTGGTAAAAAAAACATATCGATGCTACATCTGCGTCCGGCTACCGTTAATTGGACCTAGTGCGGTAATTCCGCAGTGGTATAGGTACAGATTCGAGGTCTGTGCTCCAGCCGGCATGGGGCCACTGTAACCGTGGTCTCCCCACTTGTAACACACGACGCACTACCTACATACCGCAGACCTACCGCTTGTATACTACATATGGACTTTGAATGGAGCCTTGTCTCTACATCTCTACATGCCCACATATGTACCTATCTACTCAAGTCCATACCGGTATGTAGTACAGTCGACGCTATTTACTTAGCTTACCCAAGACGTGCATGATGAATCCACATACTCAGTACTTACCTACTCATTCGATCCGCTAGTAAATATCTGCCACTTAACATCAACGCAACAGGAAGCTCGATGTCGATGTCTCAGAACCGCATCCATCGCTTGGGAAGATGCAATTAATAATGATCTCGCCAGCACTATGAAACGCCTCATGATATCACGGCTCAATAAAGACAAATATATCGTCTCATCACCATCTCATCACCGTCTTATCGCCAATAACAGCGTGGCCAGCTCGCAGATTATTACACAAGGCTACCCCCTGGTATAACTAGTAAGGTGGATTAAGCTGATTCGAGTTGCCATTGACATTGTCACCGACAGAGTTACGTTACTTACCTATACACACTCTCTCTGCAAGCGAGGCTAGCATAGCCAGCGGTGGCGTTGATGGCAGGATTCCAGCAATCAACCAGGTACGGAACCTATACCTGCTGCCTACATACTTAGTATGCTCTGCTAATGCAGTTGTAGGGTTCGGGATAGGTATATAATACCGAGAGACCCAAGTCGCGGGCCCCGAGCAAGCCACTTACTAATGGGCACCTAATGCCATGTGGTCTGTGGTATCATCGCGTGTCTTGACCTACTGTAGCGTAGCGTGCCCAGCACTTTGTCCAGTGGCAGTTGATTGTTAAGTAATGTGTAGGTATTGGGTGTATTGGGAGGCAGTTCCACCGTTCACCATCTCAACCAGCAGCAACCACCATCATAGCATAGGGCACTCTGCAAGGTACTGGCTATCTCACTCTTGAGTAGCGCTGACTTTGAACGCCCATCTTCTTCCGCCCTGGGCCGACGAAAAGCGCAGCCTTTATCGCCGTCAAACCTCTCGCGGTATCGTCATCAGCGTCAGCGCCGACGCCGACGTCAGAAGCCCAGCATGACGATCGGCCTCCCAATGCAACCTACACTTGCAGACACACATCTTGTACTCCCCCAGGATTATCAGCAGGAGGCATTCCTTCCCCCAGAAGAACACCCTGCCTCCCTACAGTACATACCCCGGTCTTGTTAGACGTGATGGGTTAGGTGTCTTCGCACTAGCCGCCTTGCTTTGTAGTCTACAGAGGGACAGCATACCTTAATGAGAAAGGCGGTCCAAACTTCGGCCGTGATTAGGCATGCCTAGAGATGGCAAGATTATTTCAACGCTTTTCAAAGAATTGCCTTACTCTATCCTGATAACGACTGGCAGCTTCCAAGCGCATAAACCTTTTCGTCAATCGCTCCCTGGTCATAGGAAATTCACTAATGTCCGGTGTATTCAATGTTTCCTCAACTATTAACAGGGAAAACTTGGGCTATGTTGCGGTAGGATGAATTGTCCGTATCGCTCGCATCGTTTAGCAACCGCCATAGCCCGATGAAGACCGCTTCTTAACAGATCGAGTTAACCCATCAAAGCTTGTCAGACTCTTTAAGGAATCCAATTATGAACTGCGGTCTAGGGGTTATAGTGTAGCACATGTCGATTCGGAAGTTACCGTGACAATTACCAGACGAGTCGCTTAGTGGCACAGGAATGGGGATGTCGTTACTGTAAGATGCGCAAAGGATTGGAAGGGAAAACATGTCCCGAACCATACAGTAGCGCATTGTGTATCGTTCAGTATGACACACTAGCTCACCTACATATACATAAGACGCGTTACTATAGCAGGAGGTACGCACGTTAATCGTACAGGGCATCTTCAGTCTTGGCAACCAGCGCGACGAGCCGAGACCTGTGTGGGGAAAAAGCTAGATCACGGTGACACAATATTCGCAGCTGAAGCGATACCTGGGAATCACAACTGCCATTCGCAATCTCATCAGTCAACAATGAGTGGTGTCCCCGTGCCCCGAAAGGCACTTACTTAATGACATGACATTAATCAATCAGCTTATCAGAGCTGGTCTGGACAAGCGTCCGGTTAACTCTGGGTACCGTGACGGATCTTGTGAGCTACCCATTTGATGAGACTGGGTTCGATTCCTAACAGCTTTACTGATTTCCGTTAGTTAGCTCATCTGACGGATACACGTACGCTACAGCAAGTGGCAGCTACTAGTCTAGCCTTGGTTATATTACCGGGGTCCAGGGACTCCCCAGCTCTTCTTCAGCATAGGTAGAGATCCCTCGACTGAACGGGACGAGAGTGAACGTTTATCGTAATGTGCTCAGTAGAACAAAAAGAAATACGGAGGCACGCCCACCAGGGCTGAGAAGCTGTCAAGAGGTGAGGTCATCCCACAAACGCCATGTCACAGCCTAGCTCTATGCCACTATAACCGCCACATATTCTACAAGTGGTAATCAAGGTCATCGCATCCACTGAACTAACAGTGATGACGACAAGAAAACGACCCAGCCGGAACTGCTCCACAACACACACGGTGGAGGGCCTGGACTCTATCTCATACGGTATAATTTTGGAAGAAGGATGACACTTATCCCTTGTCGATAAGTGCCCGTGAAATCCGCTAACGAACCCTGTCTGGAATGTCTATGCCAACAGTTGGCGTTGTTCCATGGCAACATCACCCCCGCCTTTCCCCCCATTTACACTACTACGCGGCAGTTTCGAAGATTCGTTGGCCTCATGCAAAGATAACTCTCCACTGAGAAATAAACCTTCTCAGTCTCCGCCAAAATGCGTCACAGAGGGAACTCGAAGGGCTGCTTCGCCGCGACTCCGGTCTGAGCACTCGGCATGTCCCTCGACATTTGCTTCGTGATGAGCTGTGAGAGATTGTCGCCCCACGTTCCCTACCAACTAACTACTTAGGTAAAACGGAATGGGGTCTCTGAGTCCTAAACTAGTGTATAGTAGCGAACTTCACTTAAATGAAGATAAAGCGTCCAGATACTCAGCGATTAATACGTGCTGGAACAGATATGCAAGTATTCCTTCGCCCTAGGTTGACCATGTTCAGATCACAAGCACTCTTGTCGGTACCCCCGCCCAATCAGCTGGAGGGGATGCAACAGGCACAATTGATTGTCCAATTGGTCGTCTTCGATGCCTTTCTTGCCTTCTAGCTCTTTTAGCTTATTGAATTTTCCGTCTTTTCTTTTCTTGCCGACCCTAGTTGTCAGACGAGGCTCTTGAACGAAATCCACATAGGATGAAAAAAAAAAAATATAACCATAACGATGTGGCGGCGCATTAAACGAGAAACCTTGTTGTACAACAGCACAGGACGGGGGATCCCTAACCCTTTGCTGCAGGGCAGATCCTGTCACGGGTAGGTCAGTCCCGGATACCGCTCCGAGGTCCTCATCGCAAGCCACACGACACGATCTACCTACTATGTACGATATCTAGATATACGTCCACCCCGATCTTGAGTCTTTTATAAATCTACTCCGCAGTCTTTGTTACACAGACGCGGTGGTCCCTAGTACGACTGTACCAGTAGCACGCTTCATGCTGCGAACTTTTTTTTTCTCCTTCGGCCCAGTCAAATGGTGCTGAACGCCAATGACGATCGAAGGAGCGCAAACGCGAAACCGTTGAAGATCTACGTACTAACCGCCAAGACCATACCATGCAATCAGGAACAGCTGTGCGTTGACTTGGCAGGCTGAACAAACACTCACTTGCTGGTAAGTATACGCACAGTGACAGATTCCAGAGTCAACTCCAGCCGATCTCTTACAGCGCATACAGAAGCCAAGATCTTGATGTATCCTTATTGTCCCCCTTACCTATATTACCAACATTTTCTTTGTAAAGGCTAGACTAGATGGCCTGGCCTCGGGCCTCAGTCACCTCAGGCACCGAAGATTCGGTGAGCCACCGCGGCCTAATATTGATTGCTTAAGCGTCCTAGCAACTACTGTAGGCCAGCTAGAGAACGGTAGCGTGCAGAAAAAGTTATGATGCAGTGCGACAGCCATCACACGACGAGTAGGGATTGTATTGCGCGACAAGCACTTGTTGCAATTAGGCGACATGAATGAGATACCTACCCAGGTTGCATTCATGGGTATCACAGTGATGGAGGTCGCAAGAGCCAATTCGTGGAGGTCACAGTCCGGTATGTCACCGTCCTATAGGCCACTATTTCTATTGGCAATCTAGGCCAATGGAGGGCACGCAATTTCGAAATTTTGTGATCTGTCACGTACCTCAAGATGAGCGAGGAACCGGGTCTGCCGAAAGCAACCTCTAGTTGAGGACGGATAAGACACACGCGAGCGCATACTCTAATTTGCTCGGGCAGGGCCATCACGGCTTACCTCATTCACGTTTCCCGTCGTCGACTCTGATTATCTTGCAGCGAGCCCACAGCGAACTGGTGGACTGAACGGCGTCCATATCACGACCGCCGCTGTCTGCTACAGTAAGTAATCCTATACTACCTACATCAGGTAATCTCTTTAGCCAATCGCCCTCATGCTTGATCCTCCTCCTCATGTTCGACAAGGAGGGCGCGTCTATGGCCACATGGTTTGTCTCGGTATTCGATTTATTTCCTCAGACTAGCCAGCCCGTGTAGTAAAGAAAAAAACCGGGTGACGGCTCGTCATGGAACGCGCTGTTCCAACTGGTCGAAGCTCGAGTTCAGAACAGCAGGAAAAGCAACGATCCCGCTACAAGCGCGGCACCAGCCAGCGAAGACCATTGGCCCACAGAAGCGTTTTTCAGCGTCGCACTCGCTTCCGGACCGTCCGTCCCACCAACAGCAGCACCAACCAGTATCAAGCCAACCCCAGTCCCTCGAAGATGATCTGCGCTACAGGCTACCGGACGACAGCGGGTCCCACGGGTATGTATGGGTCCTGGTCTAGGAAGATTTTATGATACCTGGTTTCTCTGCTTTGCTCTGGGAACACTTCACATTACCTACCGGCATTGGAACAGGTTAGATGACGGAGCGATGATCATCCCGAAACTTTGTATTTCCGGTTGCTCTTACATCCCCGGTGTTCCCTATCGGTATATACATTGAGCCGCGAACGGCGAAGACATTGTCCTCGCTTCTGTAGACGTCGTGTAGAAGCCGAGGTCAAGATACCGTAATAATGTGGGAAACGGCAATTTTGAAGAAGCTATACTGTAGCTCGAACCAATAAAAACCTGGGAATATGCTAGCCGAGAAAAACTGCAACGATCAGGCCAGATACCCCAATAGCGCATCGCTGTATAGACAAGGGAAAAGGTGCCTCGTTTCAAGAAATTGGGCTGCCGGAGCTTCCCGTTGCCTTCTTTCCACACGGGCTGGCTTACGGCATACCTAAGCTCGCAACCGAGAGATATAGATAGAGGTGTACATATCAGATATACTGTTAAGTAAGCTCGGGTATATTTCTTGTAAGTTGTCGAACTCATAAGTCACGTGCTTGACGATCCTGTGTCCCTTGCAAGGTGCGATTCGACACGACATCTACCGATAGTTCCAAGCTCTACTCTAAAGTCTTTTCCATGCTGAAGCGTCCTTCCCCTATTGGCGCTTCTATGGTCGCTAACGAACGTCCCTGCTAGCAGCGAATCAACAATACAGGCCGGTCATGCCGACGTGCTTCTAGACTTGGAGAACTTCCCCCTCTCTCCCTCTCTTCTCTCTCTCTCCCCAGTCCCTAGAATCAAGCCAGCCAGGTTAGCCAGGTCAGCCACCCAGCCCTCGATCCACGGGCAGCCGCCGCGGCGGCGACGGCGGATCGTTACGCCTGCGCGCATTTCATGCAGGTGGACACTAATATCTGCTTTGCGGATTTATTGCCTATATGCTCGCATGCAGGACAAATATGATGACACGACATATGTGATATCCTGCCTGCTTGCTTGCTTGCTATCTGTCTGCTGTAGGTAATTCTACCCAGCTCCTCCTTATCGGACGGTCGACCGTACGCAATGACCATGATAGGTGGCTTAAAGTCCCATTTGTTGTTTTGCTGCCCTGGGCAAACATGCATTACCTATTGACATGCTTGAGAGAGTCCTGCGCTTCTTCCCCTTCCCTCTCTCTTGGCACAGACAAATGCGCTGCAGCCAGGCACTTCGTCAACGGACGCGCAGAACGCTTTCTGGTCCTCACAGTACAGAACGCCGCGATGACATGCGTGTGACAGATACGCCGTGTTTTTTCGTTGGCCTCTCCTTCAGTATACACTATGTGGTACATCATTCGTGCACGGATGAGCAATTTACACACTCGCGTACGGGCTTAAGGATGTTTGGAGTACGTTGATCATATCCCTCCAACAACAACAAGTCGGCTTGTATGTTCCTAGCACAGCCAACTTCCAACGGGCCTATCCTGAGTCCTTCATCATCGCCGCAATATGACAGCGTCAGCGCGGCACGGCAGGACATTGTACGGATATATGCACCTGCAAGCAGCCGCCGTACCTCCCACGTTAGATCGCGAGTCTAGAGGCAAGGAAGATGACCAGCTTGTCAAGGTGCTACCGGATCCTTAGTGCTCCTATGCTCCTGCTGTAATAATTTGGCGGGAGTCGAGTTGTCCAAGGAATAGTTTGCCAAGATCATTGGTCAGCATGATGTCTAACCCTTATTTGTGTTTTCTGCTCCCGTACATTCGAGGAACATCTGAAACGGCGGGGTAAAAGCCGTGATGTGCTGCCAGAGTCCGTGCTACGAGGTAGGCAGTATTACCTACATGTTGCAAAGGGTCCCAACAGCATCAAGGCGACGGGGGCACAGTGTTGTGCATGTGTAAACCGAACGCGCCTACGTTAGGTAGTCGTGTCGTACGTGTTCGCACAGAGGGGAATGGAGGGAACTTACCGATACTAGCCCTCTATGCCTGGAATCAGGGCTGCGTCAAATTTCATGCAAGTAATGCAGCATCGCGATGAAACATCTTTAAGCCTTAATGCTACCACTCGGACGTCGGACTTGTTCTTTGAGATCCCATCCCTTGCCTGTCCTCGAAGAGCCATGCTAGCTGAGCTGATCCATGATTTACCCGATTCCGCCTTTCCGGGCGTCTTATATACATACGATATTTGTGTCTCCGTTTCCCGTCATTGGCCGGGGAGAGGGGAATACGTCGAGAGATACGATTGTTGCGCTCGCGATACCCGCTTACTGTCGGACTGGTCTCCCGGTTTGCGTTGTTCAGTATTGTGATACGATTCAAGTGTCTGCCTGACATGACGTGCAAGCACCCTCACACAAGTTCCGCGCCGTCGTACACTCTACCTTCGAGGTCCAAGTGTAGTACTTTATACTCCCCTCAGCCTGTAACCAATACTTGAATGCGCGAGGTAGTGAGACCCCACGTTAAACGTTTATACAGGCTGAAGACAGTCCTACCTTCGGCCACAGATAGCCCATATCAGATGATCATATGTCAGCGTTGAGCGATCCCATATAGTGAATACCGGGTAGTACGGATACGAATATCCATGATAGAACCTCTACTACTGTGAGATCGACAGGGCTAGTGGGGGTCCTATAGCTAAGTGTGGGATGTCTGTTTTGATATCTCATAATAATAATGGGGTGTGAGCGCTTTGAAAATGAATGAACGCGCGTCGTGGCCGGGTTTCGAGCGACCTCTCAAGAATGAGTACGAGATGTACAACCCGTAAGTAGATGAGATTTTTTGAGCTATAAGCAATCACCGCTAATGCCATGTTCACTGCCCGTCTCACTAAGCTAGGATTGCTACAAGTCTGTGATATGATGTCATGAGAGTCTATCACAAGCATCAGGAAGGGATGTATGACCATTTTCACTGGATATTTTAGTAGGAAGTGGTACTGTGAGCCCTCATGATGATGCCAGTGTCTCCGACAGCTCACTCAGTTAAAAGGAATGTTCCAAACAAAAGCTACACTAAGGGTCTCCTTGACACTGAGGTAGGCGCTAACTAATTTCATAGTACATCGCTTCAATTAGGGTGTCATCTTTGAAAACGATAAACTGTAGGGAAAGTCCGATGTACTAAGTTGTGAGAAGATACCTCCTGAATATTGAGTACTCGGAAGCCAAGTGTCTAATATGCAAATCCCTCAAATAATTTCACGGAAGTCTTGAAATTCCGCCTGCATTTCATTCTACAGTATCCTTGGTAGATATTTCTTACTACGTATTTAGTTCATGTGTGTCAACATACACAACTGTTTCACAGCATATTTTAGTCACTTCCATCGAAATAACAAGTCATATTTCACAGGTCAAACACTCACTTTAGAGCAAAAGCAATCCGACATGCTATTATATCACTAGGGACCACCTGGGGATATTGCCTATATTTCCTGAACTGGAACATGGCGTGTACTGTGAAGAACCGGCTAAATTCATTGATCTTTCAGGGGGCAAGCATACTAACTTTAAACGCCTTGCTAGAATCTTTATGAGACATTTTCCTCGTTTCTAAGTTATCTGTGTATCGATAGTCTAAGTTCAGGCCTTAGTAATTTTCATAATCCACGAGCGTCTGTTATCAAGCCACTATCGGTATAACTGTTGTACGGAAGCCTACGCGCAGACGAGAGGTCACCTATGCGAGGCCCCGCGAATTGCATGACATTTCGTATTCGTATTCATCATAGACATGAAGCCGAATTGCAGGATGTCTCGGATAGTAGATAAATGAAGCTATTCAGAGACTAAGACACGCGGCTAAACCTCCCAATGAGGGGGTTTAGCCTGTAGGACTCCTGTAGGACTTCTGTATATAGAGGCCAGTTGATCCTCCAAGGGACAGAAAGTCTTTTGGTAAGCCAAGGGTCATTGCGCTCGTGGAATATTATTCTCATATTGAGTCATTCTCCAAGCCCTGTATTCAGCCCTTGTGATAATGACAGCAATTGTCACTATGCTGTTTGGTGGAGCGCTGTCAGTATTCACGCTATCAAATCCATCCCGAGTATGCCTTCATACTGTCTATAATTACGGTGTAAGTCTCTTTCAATTCGATCAATATTCTTTCAGCTTGAGCAGTCGGAGTTCGTACTTCGTTAGCACCTAGCTGATGAAATAGAGAGTATAAGGACAAATCTGTGAATTTTAAATGTAGCTCCTTCCTCTAGATATTAAGTCAACTACGCACAATATCTCAAGGATGTCTTTGTTAGCTATGCGTTACACGCGGAAGACATGATACCTTAATGAACCCCTGATTATCAATTCATGGCCAACGCATCCAAACCACGCTCTAGAATTGGCTTAAACATCACTGATGGAAGATTAATTGCTACTATCTTCGCCCATTAACCCTCTAACCGGAGCTCTATTTGACTTCGTGTATAGTAAGAGAATGCGTGAATCGATATATAGCGAATGTTGGCCCTGTGTGAGATCTCGTTTGATGATCTGCCAGTAGTATTCCAAGCTTGTATTCTCATGAAAACTTGTGATACTAACAACAAAGCTAGCACATTATTCCGCCCCCAGTATTTCTAAATCATCCATGTAAGCCATTAGGACGACTATGACCAGGTTTGTTTTACTTTCTCAGAAGCACCAGCTCTACAGGATGTGCTCGTAGGTAGTTGTTACATCCGTTTCGTACCCGTAAAAGACGCGACACAAGACTATCTAAGCCTTTAGCTTCATTTCCCTTACTAGATACAGAGGTATTGCACTTCTTCAATTTAATCCGTGGTCTGGTTCACCAGTATGATTTATGATCACGCAAATTTGACGTACGTAGAGACCATGATGACCAATTGTCAGGACTCGGAACGGAAATATGACTGCAAAATAGTTCCGCGAACACGGGTAGCACAAGCTTAGTCTGAGCTAGTTTACCTTGATGGAGATGGCTGATGACCAATGAGAGAGGCGTCAGCGATCTGATAAGATTGACTCATCAGCGGATCTAATCTCGGCATTAGCGGAGGTTGACAACAGTACACGGTTGTAGCGAAGAGCATGATTGATGAGTGGATGTACCTAGGAGTACATGGGCTAAATAATGCTCCGAGGCGGCAACCGACAGCGGTGCTCGGGTTTAATGATCGTGCTTATTAGATCCGAGTCTAAGATGCTATATATAATATCTATTGTTTGAGGAATACGTATTCACCGTATGAGACTTTGGCTGTAATTTGAGAAGAAAATAGCAACAGTGGAAAGAGCTTATATATCTTCTCACAATTGCCATCGTCGCGGGTCGGATTCGATAATATCTTGTTATACAGATCCAAAAGAAATATGGCTGCTTGCTTGAGGAACATCATTGTCGTCGGAGGGTCCTATGTCGGGGTGGTCAGTCATTCCGAATGTTTATACTTGCGGCTATTTCGTAAGCCTTCGGAATTACGGGTGTATACTAACATTTCTCTTTGAAGGCCACCACACAGGGACTCGCCAATCTATTGCCATCAACGCATCGTGTAAGTGGCAGGGTGCTATTCGTGGAACTCAAAAAAGCATTTACTAATAGGAAACATAGGTTCTCCTCATTGAGCCGCACAGTCATTTCCACCATCTGTTTGCCTTCGTAAGTCATATACTCCCTGCCCGAGAATATGACAACGCAGTACAATTTCAAGACGACTCACATACTAACAAACGAGAACAGCCACGGTTCGCCATCATACCTTCGTACGAACACAAGGCTTTCATCCCTTACTCCGGCACTTTCGCTGCAGCACCCAACCCAGAACGACACCATGTTGTGAGGGCGCGGGTCTCTGCTTTACACAAGGACCGCGTAGTGCTGGACCGGGACTGGCAAGGCTTACGCGAGATCCCATATGATTATCTTGTCATGGCCACCGGCACCAAATTACGGGCTCCCGGCACTATGCAAGATGATGAAAAGCCACTCTCTGTGAAATATCTGCAGGACTACCAGCAGCGTCTCAAGGACTCCAAATCTATCGCCATTGTTGGCGGTGGTGCGGTCGGCGTGCAGAGTAAGTAACTGATTCCCAACACCACTTGTTGAACACTTTCAACGCACGAAAGCTTTCACCCTGATTTGCGTACAAACCTTTCCGACTTCTAAATTAAACGGATCATATTACAAACAGCGATGGCTAACCTCGAGCATTGAAGTGGCAACGGACCTCAAGGAAATATATCCCGAGAAGGAGATCACGCTCATACACTCCAGAGACCAGCTGATGCCAGTATATCACAGCAAGCTGAGTGATATCATCAAGGCGAGATGTCAAGAACTGGGCATCAAGTAAGTACCCGTCATCCTTATCTTTACACAGCCCCTCCTACTATATCTACTCCTCTAACACAACCTTTTGCTCTCAGACTCGTACTCGGCTCAAGAGTCAATATCCCAGCAGACGACTTCCAACAAGCCGCAGGGAAACCGATCACGATATCCCTCCAAAACGGCAGCACGCTAGAAGCGGACGTCGTCATCCCAGCGACAGGCCAAACTCCCAACACAGAATTCCTCTCGACGCTTCCCGCGTCCTCGAAAGACTCCCTCATAAACCCCGCCAACGGCTTCGTCCGCGTGAAGCCGACGCTGCAGCTCCAGGACCCGGGGTACCCGCACCTCTTCGCCGTCGGCGACATAGCCGACAGCGGCGCGCACAAGGCTGCTCGGCCGGGCGCGGCGCAGGCGCAGGTCGTGGCGAAGAATATCCTCGATCTGGTCGAGGGGCGGCAGCCTTCGGGCGAGATAGAGGTTAATCCGGCGGCTATCCACTTGACGCTTGGTCTGGTAAGTTCCCCCCTCCCCAACTCTTCCCCAATTTACTCATAATAAGTGTCTGGTCTTTGCACGTAGTGGCATATTGCTGACACGATGGCCTGCGTAGACGAAGAATCTGATCTTCCGTAACCCCGACACGTCCAAAGGCGAGACGGAGCCTACAATTGTACCCAGAGATGAGTAAGTCGCCCTTATCCTTCTAGGACCGTGAGGAAGCATTTGGGTTCTCGGAACCTGCGAGCAGAAAGAGTAGACCGCTGACAATCAAGCAGTGGGAAGCGAGACATGGGTATTGACGGAATCTGGAACCGCCGCGGTGTCCCGGTGACGAGCGAGGCCGGATACCATTTATAATCACGCAGGGCCAATACACTTCTTAGCAGGCGGAAGACATGGCTAACACTCTGGCATGCCGGAAAGCATCTTCGTCCGAGATTAGAGTCACATTATTGAAGCAAACTTGAAAATATTATACTGATCTGACGCTATATCGTCATCGTCAAGCTTGTTCGTAATAGTCCGAATGAGTTGTCCGACAAATACGGCGTGTATATCGGTTGCCATGTTTTATACGTAGAACAAGGGTCGCCAGTATCGGCATCTCAATCCCGCCGGACGCTTTGCTCGTAATGCTCCTGAAGTTCTGGGTTTGGGGTTAGCTTATCATGTAATTTCTCATAAGCACTTTGACACCCGAGATGAAAGATTAGAATGTCGTCTGGAGGAAGCAGGCCGCAGAAGTAGGACCAGAGCCCTCCCATGCCAAACTATGATCCCATGTGCGAAGTGTAGGCAGCCCATATCCATCCGGAGATGGAGGAAGACGAGGCTCTGCTTGGCAGGTGATCCAATTGAGCTGGATATATTACTATGCATATCTATACTACTTGTGATTTTTCTATACGTGGACCGAACAAGAAACGATTCGGAACCAATTGGGAACCAGTCTCAACTTCCTGCGGCCGCGTTCGTTCTACGTAGCGCAGCGGGCACATGACTCCCAGAGGCCTAGATGAACATTAGCTTTCATAGCTACAGTGTTAGGCTGCAATGCATTAATGATGTATGTCAGAAACGTTGTCATGTCAAGTCACGCCATCCTTATTGATGCATGGGAATTGGGAACAGGGCGTTATCCTTCACAACAGCCTTTGCTTTGCGCGGCGTGGATGGTTCTGCACGAGTACCGATCGAGAGGTCGTAATGCCTTTCCAGTGATCTTCGTGTAAGAACCCTAGATGAGTAACAGCGAAAAACCAAATATAAAACGCGATGCTTTGTATAAACACTCAATCCACAGATTAAGAACCGCATAACTACGTTATATGCCCCTGAATAACCAAAAGGGGCTATATCATAGCCAAATACGCCACCCAGACACATCTAGAACCCGATCCCCTTATATTCAAGAGTCAAGGTCCCGAGTAGCGTAGATAGATTCTTCAATACATCGCTCTAGACCTGGGAAAATGAGACAAGAAAAAAGCCCAGACTGGATGTTTTCAAAGGACTCTTTGTCTGCCCTTGAACAAACGGGACCAGTGAGCCCTCGAACTATACACTTGCTGCGGTGAACCAGAGAGTGTGTTCGTCATCATCGTGTTGTCGAGCCGGCTAATAGTTATTGCTCGTGGATACTGCGTCGATTACCTGAAATAGTGAAGGAGAGAGACAGAGAAGGCTATGAATGAGGAAGGTCTCGGGATGCGGACTCAATGGAACTTGTCCATATCACTTATCCATATTTCATAAGCCATTTGTAAGCAGATTGATGTAACTAGAGCTAAATCTTTTGACCTCTGTCACGTCAGGATAACGAATACTGTCGAACTGTTGAGCTTCACGCATATATAGCGGGCCAATACTACTGGTAATCATCACTGTACTTTGGATCCGAGGCCATAATGGTCATCATTTGATTGAATTTATTTGAATGACTCGACAACTCCGAGCCCTCTCTTCATATGTCCCCTACACGCCCCATGCATTGCATTGATCTCATCGTCAAACCTCGTGGTCTCCAACCACATACAGAAAATCCATACACAATTCAGAAAGATATGATATGAAAAAATGTGGCGAGAGCCGACAGTGTTTAGTGGAAAAGTGTGTTGTCAAAAGCCAACAAAATCCCTCACAAAATGTGTTTTCGATGTATCTTTCATTTTCCGGCGCCATAGTGTTTGTTTCCTCTTTCAATCGCAAGTCAACCTCAAATCATTCTCGGCCGGCGAGTATCTCAACAACAGGGTATCTTAACAATACGAAGGCACATAAAAAGGTATAGTAAAAAGCGCAAAGGGTTAAAAAGTGCCTCCGTTCGCCCTTGTCATGTGGTTCATCGCTGGACAGCACAACAAGAGCTAGATGAATCAAGTGGGGATAGAAGTGAAAGTAAAGACCAGCCAGCAACACAAATCAATTCATGAGCGGTATCCGAGGCTCGGTGTCGTAACTCAGCCACGAGAGTGAAAAGGTTGTGCCAAGATGAAAACCAGTCTCCTAGCCTAAGGCAGGATACAGGTGCAGTATTGAGGTGGTGGGTAGACTGAGACGCGTGGAGCGCAAAGCCACGGCCAGGCATTTGGCGAGCCTGCCCCCAGATTTTCGGTCCCAGGAATGTGAGACATCTGTGTTGCTAGTTCATTGAAACATTAATGGTGAAATCGAGTAACACCAAAACACGCTCAACAGTGTGTGAGAAGGCTTGAAAGGTAAGGTTGTTGAGACCGACAAATGGTGATTATTTGGGCCATGCGCATATGCTCACAGCTTGCAGAAGTGGAAGAGGTATTTGAGTGTTTAGCGTTGATTCGTTGCCGTGATTCGGGAATATCGTGGGATCGTCCGTCTCGTCGCATGTAATTGTAACCCGACAGCGCTGAAAACGGACAACGTTGGTTTTGACATAAGAAATGAATGAAGTGATGTGCGCATCGACGAGTTCGTTATAAGCAGCAATTCTTTTCCGTGAGCCTCCAGTGAAGTCCGCTTCCTGTAGCGAACAGTGACACTAAGTAGCGTGGGCTCATGTCTTTACATAAGCGCAGCCAGAACCATACCAGCAACGCCAGCAAACCCAAAGGCACTCAAGGAACCTGCGCCGCTGCTGCCGCCATTGTCGATAGTTGGGCTGACGGTAGGCGAGGAGGAGGTAGGAGACCCGGAGCCCTGCTGAGCAGTCGTGGTGGGGAGGACGGTAGAATAGCCCGTGCCGAGGGGGTGGAAGGACGTGGCTGTCGCGTTCGAATAGACGCTTGAAGTGGCGACACGAGCGATGGTGACGTACTTGGTCATCGTCATGGTCGATGTCAAGGTTTGAGTCTCGTCGGCAACAGCCAGCAAGGGCAGAAGCGCGGTCGCGACAATGGTCTTGAGATGCATTGCGACGAAGACTTGTCGTAGTGTTTTTGATAGGGTCGCGAAGTTTCTTGGTTTTCTTCTAGCAGTAGAGCGATGAATGCGACTTATGCGCCTCGATGTCTGCGACTGTTGAAATGATGTTGATGTGTGTATACACGTGCGATGCGATGCGATGCAAATGCGATCGGTCGTCTTGTTGTTGTATTTGCAGAGAATGTGGATGACTGAATACTCGGTATTCAAGTTCGAATTGGTAATTGTCGTTCGTGTGTGTATCGTAGAAGTCGTAATGGGAGAACTTTGCCAACGAAGTCCGTCTGTTTCAGAAGCGAATGTCTGTGGGTGGAGGAGAGGGAGAGAGACCCAAGAGGGAGCGAGGGTGTCGCGGACGAGGTATACTAAATGAGAGGGTGAGAGAGCAAGCGAGGGTGGGAGAAAAGCGGGCGGGCAGAAGGGGGGCGGATGTCAGCACGGGTACCTGACAGCCACGATCTTTCTGGGGGAGCCTTTGCCTGCCTGCATGCGCGAAATTAATGGCACCTGGGGCCACTAAGAGCAATGGACAAGGGCTCTGATAGGTCTCAAAGCCCGCCCCATCCCCTGCCGGGGCTAGCGTTCTCTAAGTCAGCGTCCAGGGCCGTCATTTCATTCGCCCATCACCATTTTGACTTTTGTCTGCTCTCTCCATCTGCCGTTGCCCTTTGAGACGGGATAAGCACTGCCAATCCTTTATTCCTGTTGGCTTAATTTAATGCTTGAATGAAATTTTCGTTGTGCTTATAATAGTACATGGTAGTATAGAAAAACTATAAACGTTTCTGGTAACAAAGTTAGGTAACCTGCTACGTGTCCATCGCATACTCACGTGGTCACAAGAATGCTGTCAGACGCTGCGTTTTTCACGCAAGTCCATGCCGCCTTTTATACCATCTATCGTGGAGAGCAAAGCACGGGACACTGAACAGAGGGTACATGAGGTACAGAAAGTACAGTACAACTGCCTGGGCGTTTCCCCCGAGCGCTTTCCCCAGTTGAACCCCTACCTACCTAGGTACTCTAGGAGTAGATCTTTACGCTACACCGCATCACGTCAATTTAAGCGTGTAAGGTACCTCTAGCCTAGGTGAGTAGGAGGTATCGCACCGCATTTGTTGTATGACACTGGTACACAGCTGCTGGTACACATCGCCTGCAAGCATGGGCCACCGGAGATTACAAGCTGCCCCGACCCATTTCTAGTGTAGTGTCGCTTCAAACTTGACTTCTCTCCGGTTCTCTCCAGCTGGCAAAGGGGGCATTCAATTCTTGCTGAGGGCCTTAGTGGTTTGATGTTCCTCTTCTGTATTGAAGTCTCTTGAAAGTCGTCACCTTAGTTAGGGATCGACTCGACGCAAGCACTCAGCACACAGCATTCCTCTACTACCACTACTGGCAGTTTCCTAGTAGCACAGCGCAGGCTGACAACATGCCGCTGCAGTCTTCATTATGCCTTACCTGAGAGAGAGCCATCGCAAACCTATCTCAGCCCTTTTGCCAGCCAGCTCAGGCTATTTGCAAATTGTATTCACTGATATGAAATTAGCGGCCCAGTTCATGTATAGTTCGTCAGCTATAATACTACTACTTAGGCTAGAGAGTATACAAGTAGGTGCCTAGTGTAGGTTAAACTGTCATCTGGTTGGTTGGCAAGGTGCCATTGAGCAACGGCGCGACGTGGGCGCTTTTTGGATCCTGGCCAAGGCATGTTAAGATACCTAGCTCTCCTTTTGGGTGTCTCTCTCATTTCGTGCGAGGCAATAAAATGGCACTTTCAGCCAACCAGTCGAGTCTCTTCCTTTGCGGAGAAGACTTTACCTAGGTATCCGGAAAGGGGAGTCCGCTTGTGTAAAATACCACGCTATCACTCCGTAGTTCCTTCGCTGTCCGACGCTCATAATGGCTCCATTATAATGTAATATCGCCAATCGCAATAATACAGGCCTGGGTAGAAAGGGCAATGACGGCAGTCCTGCAGAGCACTGGCAAGTTTTTTTTTGACCCGAGCTTCTTCTGCGCGGGTTATGTAGGTGTCCTGCAAACCCCGCCAGCGTGCAGCAGAACTTGGACTGTACCTGCATCCGCGGATCCCCCCAGCTAGGAGCCTTGGAACCCGACCAACGTATCACATATCAAATAGTCTAAAAGCTGCGTCCACGTTGCAGCGCGTGTTTCCCTTTCCCCACTGCGCCCTGCGTGTTGCCATTCACTGCTCACCACGTTCTTCTGGAGCTGAGCCTGTCGGTGAAAGCCTCATCTTACAATGAGTCGGATCTTTCCACCTGTCTCTTCACTTTTACACTAGCATCTAGTCAGTTTACCTAGATGTCGACATAGGATTCATTCACAGGAGTGAGTAGGCGTAAACCACAAATTGGAGAGTGTTACATGCTAGTGCCTAGGATAATTCACGGAGCTGGTGTCCTGGTGTCCTGGTGTTTGGTGTAGATTGGGTTGCGCGGAATACCTGCCATGGTGCAAACTCCAAATAGTAAGCTGCCCATCTACTTGTTCTACACATACACTGCAGACACTCTTTAGTGTACAACAGACACAAAACTTTGGCATTCGGGCTTGATAGTATACTCTCTCTCCCTGTCGGATTCGAGATCCCTTCGTTGAGTTTCCTACCTGACCTAGTCCATGCGAAGAACCGTCCGCGCAAAGGGCCCTGCCTATGGGGTAGGTTGCCATTTACACCTCCATATTGTTCAAGCTCAACCGCCCATCGTGAGAGAACTCGGGCCAGGCGCCGTGTTCGTCCACGCCATCTCATCTGGCGATACTTTAGCTCGTTTCATTCTCACCGTACCATCGCCTCGTCCTGTCGCACGTGTGGCTGGGATGATGAGCGCCAGGATTAACATATACCACTAAGTGGTGTGGTGTCTCAGCTCCTTTACCTGAGACTGTGGTGGTTTCTGGCCCGACCCTCGCCAGCCCGCGTGCGCGAGGGAAGCCATGATTTTCCACCACCACTGAACTTATAGGCGCTGCTATGGGTCGAGGTAGGCGAGAAAAATACTCCCATCCCTTTCTTTCCGTTCACAACTCGCACTCCCTTCTGCCGTCCCATGACAGTCTCTCAATTAGGGCTGTTCTGATTATGCTAGTATAAATATGATCATATAAATATAATCGGTTGCCGGAATAACGTATGTGGCCGTTAGTAAGCGGGCGCTTATAATTTTTTTGCGTTTAGCAGACGTTTAGCAAACGCTTAGCAGACGCTTAATAAACGTTTAATAAATATTTAGTAGACGTTTAGCAGATATTTAATAAATATTTAATAAACGCTTAGCAAACGCTTAATAAACGCTTAGCAGACATTTAATAAACGCTTAATAAACGCTTAGCTAAAATAATTGTTTTTAATATTTTATTAGATCGTCCTATTAACATAGTATAATTAAAAATTGTCTTATACGGATGCGGGCATTTAATTTTCAGCTCTTCTTTTTGTGAGTCGTAAAGCATCCAAAATAGCTTTCTACCTAATGCTGTTACAAGGTAATTCTATGCTTCTACGTGCTGGTACGAGGTACCTATTTATTTCCTGAACAGCTCACTTTCCACAGCTTCATCCTCGTTTCGTCTCTCTTTCTACTGAGGAGCACACATGGATCTTCATTGGGTAGCGGCAGTTTGAAAGCTAATTGTTGTTGGCCACAAGTATCTTATAGCTTGTAGACAGTGGCGGGCTGTCTTATTGGGGAGATTCCAATTGATTCACATTGACATCATCGGGAGCCGCATCGGAATGAATGCCTACCTCACAAGTTTCTCCCGAAGGTTTGTCTCTTTACGCTTATGAATTAAAATCTATACAACTCTCAGCAAGCACAAGGAGCATGATGACATCAGAGGGTTTAATGATCACTATCATGGTTGGCTATCTCATATGGTGAACATCTCTGGATCTCGACGTGTACGAAGTATATCATACAGTCGGAATGGATCTCCGCGGCATTTGTTTCCTCCTGTTCTCTCTAATCAACTCCAGGTCAATATCCTATGTAACTTAATGAGCAAACACCATTCCGCATCTAAGGTATCTGCAACACAGGAGTCCTAGTATTGCCATCTCCAGTATCAGTTCGCCAAAATTGTACGATGTCAAAGAACCTAAACCTCCCGATAGTAAATAGATCACATATCCTTCTCAGTAGCAACAAATCCAACAAGAGTAACATCACCCTCACTCTTCCGCGACTTAACCGTCCAACTCTTAAACCTCCTAAACCCAGCCTTCTCCATAACCCTCAAGCTACCCCTATTCGTATCCTCGACAATAGCACACAACATCTCCTTCACTTCCCCCTTTCCCTCTCCCTCCCCCTTTCCACCATCCTCACTACCGCCCACAGAAAGCCCATCAACAGCAATCTCAACCCCCTCCCTAGGCAAACTCCACCAAGCCCTCCCAAACGCCCTCAAGAACTCCGTCGCGTAACCCTTCCCCCAATGCTCCTGGCGAATCATATACCCAACCTCGGGCCATCCAATCTCCGACTCCGTCGAAAAGACGCCCCCGAGCCCGATCAGCTCGCCTGTATCAGCGAGATAGATCCCCGGGTTATATGTCGTGACGTCGCGCGGCGGCAGGAACGGGTCCAGCTTCGTCTGCGTCTCGGCCAGGTCCGCGTCGATGCGGCCGAGGGCTGTGCATGCCACTGCGATCGGTGAAGTTAGCAGGTGGTTACTCTTTTTAACTCTTTTTAGATGGTTATTGTATTCCTGATGTATGCTCCTGATGTATGCTCCTGATGTATGCTTCTGAGACCAGGTAGTTGGGAGTTTCTAGATTCCTATAAAGGGAAGAGCAAACAGAATGTGACTTCGGTGTGTACGTACTGACGGCGGGCTGTGTGCGCAGCTCGTGCAGGGACTGCAAGTCGTCCTGCGTGAGCGGCCGGATGACGAGGCGCTCTGTGCGGATCGGGGCGCGCTCCGCGTTTGATGGGAATGGGCGCGCCGGCAGGGTTGTTTGCACTTTTATCTTGGAGGGTTCTTGCGACGCCATCTTCTTTCCTTTCCTTTCTTTTTCGATGAGATCAGCTCAATTGGTCGATAAGAGAGCCTGGTGAGTTTCTGTAATTATGAGACCTTGGGACTTTGATCTCTGGCGTGGGGGATGAGTGAGTGGCAGCCCAGGACTATTCTTCTTACTTCCCCGGCTTCTTCTTAAATGCGATGTTTAAATGCATCGAAGTTGGACTCCGGATTTCGGCTTCGCCGGATTTCGAGTTCTGGCTCCATGTAGTATATGCAGATGCGTGCGTGCGTGCGTGCGGCGGTGAGCTAGAGAGACGGACGGGCAGGTCCACAATGTGGAGAGAAATGCCGGTCGAATAGCAGCAGCTTATGCGAGGGAGATCCGGCGTGACTCAATCTATCTATAATATAGTCTTCGTGATGCTCGATATCACGCGCCTTTCTATAGCCAGAGAGACACTCCTCGACTAGGATTGTGCTTAACTGGGTTCAAACACGAGGAATCAGGATCATACGAGGACCCGCATCGACATGGCGAGTGTGCAATTTTCGAAGCACGGAATAGTTGCAACTCCGCAACACGAGCTTGTCTCCGTAACTACCGTCAGGTGGCTAGAAACTCCGCCGTAACCAATATCTTCGTGCTACTATTGTGGAATATCCTATTGTTAAAGTACCCTGCGTCCTTTCGCCTCATGTGTGTTATTATGTACCTGTCCGTGTCTTATAAATAGGTAAATTTATTGCAGGGTGCTCTGTACAAAGAGTCGCTGGAGCCTCTACGCTCCTTTTCTATCTATCATGGATTCTATCTATGTAATGCGTGTTGAAACAACGCTTCGTAAAGCCAGACAATAGCACCATGATCCGCCAATATTTTCCTCAGCTCAGTTAAGGAGCCAAAGCCAGGTAGTTGAATTCCGCAGGATATATAACTCCGCCTTATGTTGAACAATACTCCATCCAGTAAACAGGAGTTTTGATAACTCAATGCCGGCGCACCATCCGGAACGCCGTCCTTCCACGATGTTGAACCTTGGATATGATTTAAATGTACAGTCGTAGTGTATCTATAACGTTAAATGCATGTTAAAGCAAATTTCGGCCAGCCTATTAGTTAACTCAATGATCACCGGTCGTATCTTCGACCGGAGGGCATGTGCAGAACAAGTTGAGATCGCCATAAGCTAGAAAATGGTTAGGTCACTGAGTTACACGTAAAGCATATCAGATGAGGAAACTCACTGTCATCAACTCGAGCAACACTTGGCCAGAACTTCTTTTCTTTGAGCCACGGAAGCGGGTATGCGGCCTTTTCCCGAGAGTAGCTCCGCTCCCATTTGCCATCAGCATCACCCTCGATGAAGTCCTGTACGGGGTGTGGTGCATTTTTGAGCACGTTCCTTTCTCGAGGTATCTTGCCCTCCTCAATTTCGCGAATCTCTCCACGGATGCTAATAAGAGCATCGATGAACCGGTCAAGTTCCTCTTTACTTTCACTCTCAGTCGGCTCAATCATCAAGGTGTTTGCAACGGGCCAGCTCATGGTAGGTGCATGGAATCCATAGTCCTGAAGGCGCTTAGCGATATCGATGGCCTCGACACCAGCTGACTTGCTGAACGGCCGAGCATCGAGAATAAATTCATGGGCGCATCGGCCTTTCTCGTTGACATAGAGTATGGAGTAGTGAGGCTTGAGACGGGAAAGAATGTAATTGGCGTTAAGCAATGTGATCTTGGTAGCGTGGGTGAGTCCATTGGGTCCTAGTGTAAAGTTAGTAATGGGTAGGGAATGCAGATAGGAAAAATAATAATCTCACCCATCAAAGTATTGTAAGCCCAACTAATGAGATTAATACTTGCGCTACCATACTCAGCGCTGCTCACGGCTGTCGAACTGACGGAGCCAGCAAGCTCCTCGCCTGCAGGGCTTGAAGGGCTCGGGCTTCCCGGTAAGAAACGTGCAAGATGGCTCTTAACACAGATCGGTCCTACTCCCGGTCCGCCTCCGCCATGAGGAATGCAGAAAGTCTTGTGTAGGTTAAGGTGGCATACGTCGGCACCTATCTCTCCCGGAGAACACAGGCCAATTTGAGCGTTCATGTTAGCGCCATCCATGTAAACTTGTCCACCATGATCATGCACTATCTGGCAGACCTTCTTTACTTCAGGTTCGAAAACACCGAAAGTGCTAGGATAGGTGATCATGATAGCTCCAAGCTGTTCTTGATATTGCTTGCATTTCGCTTCAAGATCTGCCAAATCGAGATTGCCGGTTTCGGAGTTGCACTTGATCGGGACTACGCGCATACCGGCCATGGCAGCCGATGCAGGGTTTGTGCCATGAGCAGACACTGGAATAAGACAGATATCACGGTCCTTTCCGCCAGACTTGTTTGCCTTGTGGAATGCTCTGATTGTGCGTAATCCGGCAAATTCTCCTTGAGCTCCGGAGTTCGGCTGCAGAGATACGTCGTCCATCCCCGTAATCTGTGCTAGTTGCTTCGAGAACTGATGTAAGAGCTGTTGATAACCGGTGACGGTGGATTTCGGAGCGTACGGGTGTATTTTGGAGAACTGTGGTAGTGTGATGAGAGACATCTCAGTGGTTCCGTTAAGCTTCATGGTGCATGAGCCAAGAGGGATCATAGAGTGAACCAGGGATAAGTCTTTTGACTGAAGATGATAAATATACCGTAGTAGTTCCGTTTCTGAATGATGTGTGTTGAATACAGGATGCGTCATGAAGGCGGACGTTCGGCGGAGACTGTCAGGTATGTCTAATGGGCCAGTCTCTTTTGATAGAAGCTGGCCGGTAAACTCCTTGTCGGCTGAGGAGATCTCAATAATCTCCTTACCATCGCGGACGGAACGGAATCCTCCAATAATGGTTGATATGTCGCCAAATTTAGTCGTTTCGTCAACAGAGATTCCAATTTTGGTCTCGCTAATCGGACGGACAAGGTAGCCCGCGTTTTTGATCAACTCGACGAAGCGTTGTCGGAGACTTTCTTCACCGAAATCGACAATCACCGTGTCGAATAATACACGACCATCGTTATCCCATTTGCTCTTTATAGCTGCGAACCCGTTCGCTTCAGCCCCGGCCTGGACGGCCCGAGCTCCACGAATTGTCCTCTCCGCAATAGCCTTTAAACCTTCAGGGCCGTGGTATATGGCATAAAGAGCGCTCATGTTAGCCAACAATGCCTGCGATGTGCAAACGTTACTCGTCGCTTTTTCTCGGCGAATATGCTGTTCCCGGGTTTGCAACGCCAATCTGTAAGCATTGCGGCCCATGCGGTCCTTGGACAGGCCAACCAATCTGCCGGGGATCTTTCGCTTATGCTTGTCCGTCACAGAAAAGAACGCCGCATGAGGCCCACCAAAGCCGAGGGGAATACCGAACCGCTGGGCGCTGCCAAAAGCAATGTCAGCGCCCCACTCTCCAGGTGGCTTCAGCATGGTTAAAGCCAACAAATCGGTCGCAACGCTGAGAAGAGCACCTTGCTTGTGCACAACTTCAGCCAGAGCCCTGTGATCATCAACACCACCATAGGTGTCGGGATACTGGACCATGACGCCGACGAGGTCGTCTCCTAGAGCCTCGATTTCAGCATGGCTTTTCTCTTGCGAGAGATCCAGCGGCAGAATCCTAATGCCAAATCCCTCAGCACGTCCACGCATAACTGATACAGTCTGGGGGTGCATCTTTGTAGAGACCACGTATGTTTTACCTGATCTCTTCGCCTTTGAACTCGGCAGTGCGTTCATGGAAAGCGTCATTGCTTCGGCAGCGGCAGTTCCTTCATCCAGCAAGCTGGCGTTTGCAATGGGAAGCGCGGTGAGATCCGAGACCATAGTCTGAAAGTTCACCAAGGATTCCAGACGTCCTTGACTAATCTCAGGCTGGTAGGGGGTATAGCTTGTGTACCAGGCCGGATTTTCTAGCACGTTCCGCTGGATCACACCAGGGGTAAAAGACTCATAGTAACCCTGGCCTATGAAGCTCTTTCTCACGGTAGACTGAGATGCGTAGTCATTGACCGTTTTCATGAGATCGGACTCTGCGCAGCCAGAGGTCCCATCGAAGTTCAACTTTGCCTGAGCTCTGATATCAGGGGGCAAAACTTGGGAGACAAAGTCGTCTAAATCTCGAACGGGGGGTGATAGAGCCTTGAGCATGGCGACCGTGTCTGCATCGTCCGGTCCTATATGACGACGAGGAAAGGTATCCAACGGCTGGAAGCTGGCGACCGCAGCCTTAGAGTGCGGGACGGAATTGACATCTTCGCCAGTCTGGGGTACAGGGGCATCAGAATAAGCCCTACGCCCTATGGCCCCGTTGACGACCCTATGAGAGCACCCACGGCATGTCCAGGGATTTGCAGAAGGCAGGCGAGGGCGAAGCGAGGAGACTCTCGACTGGGCCGAGAGTTGGCCCAAGCGACGTGGGACAGCACGCGCCAACGAAGCCATCTTCAAAGGGGAGCCTCTGTAGGCTGTACAAGGTCGACCCGTAAGCGAATTGGCCCAGAGATTATAGAATGGATGGTGCCGCCGAACAACCCAAGAGAACACGATAAAAATCGGGAGGTCTCGGGTGGTATTGCAGTGTAAGTGGTACAGGTAGGTATCATGCAGTCATGCTGAGGGACCTATACACTATCACCAAGAACTATATTGATAGAGGGGAACGGATGAGAGGAGATCCTACACCGTGTTCCTTGGCGTTTCGGTATTCAGTCCCTCGATGAAATGAGCGTAAACCCCAACACTCAACTTGAATACCTTCTACACCGTATTCATGATTATTGTCTTCGAGTAAAGAAAAACGTACGGTGAGCGACCGAGGCAGGGGCGAACAAAAACCTGTACCTAGGTACACTACAAGCCGTCATCGGCTCGGACGCTCTACCGAGAGGCAAAGATAAGCGAGAGATAAGCCAGGAACCGCGCCGGGTAGATTCGGACCATTCCTTGGCCTCGAGCTTTCCCTTGGAACTTACTACGTAAATAAATACCATCTAGGGCCCAATTAGCTTCTCAGATGTGACGATACCGGCTAAGATAAGCACTCTGTTTTTGAGTAAGCTTGCACGCGCTAAAGCATCGTCAAGTTCTGCTGTACATCCATGTTAACTAGGGATAGTAGGTACATGAGATATGCTAAAGGAACTAATTACCTACTAGTTAGGTAAGTGGATAAAGTTTTTGCAAGTCTCTTTCTCTCTTCCCTTCTGCCGATCTTGGAGATGCCGTACCTGTTCTTAGTGTGCGCTAAACTGTTGTGTATGGGTTGCAAGGGGCGGTACAATTTCCATGAAGGTTGTTTGAGGTAAAACCGAACGCCACAGTACTACCGCCACAATAGATGGGGTATCCTGCAAGACTACAGATAGGTAGGTACGTACCGACGTAAGTAAGTGCTCCCAATCAGATAAGCTTTTGCCAGTTGCAGCTAAAAAAATTCGAGAGAATGCGCAGGTGGTAAATAGATGACATAGTGCCGCGAATTGCTGTCATACATCACGAACTCTTCATTAACAAAGCGGGTGATATTTCTAACCCCTCGACGCACAGCCGCGATATCTTCACCAATAGCCACGATAGCCACTGCATATAAACTCCATTAATCAGTCAATATGTTCGGCGGATGTAAGTTCTTGCTGTCTGATTTTGGCCCTCGCTGCATCGTGCGCAACCACTACTTCACACCTTTTCACGCACAATCACAGCACAGCACGACCCAGTACTGATATCATCCTACTAGTTGCACCCCCACAACTCTCCGCGGAGGAGATCCGACAGCTCGAAGCCGAGGCGAACTGGACAGTCAAGTCGTTCATCACGACCGCCGTCGTCCTGTACCTCTGTACGTCGTCTTGCCCAGTACTATACTACGCTGTTCTGTCCACTACGAAGCTACTGTATATTGTCCTTGGATGTCGAACTAACAGAGGATTTGTTCCAGCTCCCTTCGTCGTCGAGGCCGTCTCTGGCGTCTTCTAAGCGAAATCACAACATCAGACACTCCATTCACGGCATATCACATCTCCAGCTGGAGCACCCGATCAGAAACGAGTACACGCATCGCTATTAAATGATCACTATCCCCCTTGAGAGCATAACAATAGACATATCCGAGGCTTTTATGTCGGATTGTAACAATAATGAATTGTACACTACACACATGGGCAAGGCTATGACAAGAACAGATCAGAACACACCACGAGCATAGATGACCGGGCGGCGACGTTGCATCGCCGCTGATCAAGACGTTTCATACCATTTAATGAACCTAGATATCGGTCACGAGAGTATGTAGATCGGCATGCATCTTGTGGAGCTATATCGTCCAAGACTTGTATCAGAGAAACAAGTCTCTCCATAAAACTAGTCTAAAGATCCAGTTCTCGCGGGCGCCTCGAACGCCATGGCTTATGCAATTTTCCTACGGCCAGCTCTGTGTAATGGTACAAACACAATTGTGTCCAGAAACTAAAATTCCTCTTCATGACTCGATAGTGTGTGCGAAATGGGGGTTTGGAGCACCTTCGCCCCAACAAGCTATGACTTTGAGGGCAGTTTTGTTTCAGCTTGCCACTCGTCGAAGTCCTTCTTGATTGATTCAACCTGAGCCTTCAAAGCCTGAAGCTGTTTGTCGTAGTCCTCCAGAATCTAAAAGTAGATGGTCAGTATATTGTGTGTTTGTCGCGGAGGGCTTGATTTTTCTTGGCGGACTATACCTTCTTTGCTTTTGCTTCAACCTCTTCTCCGAGCCCTTCTTGGGCTTCAGCACCCTGTCGCTCGACCTCGTTCCGCAGCGTGTCGGCGTAACCCCTAAGAAGCAACAGCCGGCTCCATAGTTCTTCGGTCCGCGCACTTAGGGCTGGATCCGTCAAGTCTTGATCCAGGCTTTCTAGCTTCATCTTCAGCTCGTCTTCTTCTTTGTCCAGGGAGTATCCTCTGTTTCTCAGGACTTGGACTTTAGTCGCTAGAGCAAGACATCGTTGCCGTATGATTGCATGCTTCCTCCGCGCATTTAAAGCTCGTACACTCGTCTGCAAGTCTTGTTGAGATAGAATCGCATCTAGACAGGCATTTATAGAATGTAGGGTTTGTCGATACTGAGCCAGGGCCTTCTCCTGCATCTTCAACCTTTCGCCCACTGCAGCAAACCCAGTAGCTAGCACAGGCACGTAATTGGGATCGGGCCTGTCATGCACAGCCTGCTCCCACTCCCGAGGATCGTCACCAGGGCCGGGCTGGAAGAATGGGACACGTGCCTGGCCGACGTTATTGTAGAAATAGTATTTGAAAACTGTGTTAGGGTGGTTGGGAGTCCACTTGGATACAATGGCGTCCATCTGCTCCGTGACTGGTCTATGGCCTGCAAACGGAAAAGGAATTAGCAATCAAGAAGCAAGTGAACATGAAGAACTGCGCATACTGAGTGATTCGCGGCCGATCTCCCATATAGAGCTCCTGTTCTGTGGCGGGGCCTGGCTCGCACCCAGGAAAGACGAGCCAGCGGGTGGTTGTTGTTGTTGTTGCTGCTGCTGCTGCTGTTGTTGTGGCTGTTGCTGGGACATAGGCTGCGCTAATAGGCTGGATCCGAAACCGCTCGTCTGCGGTTGTGTCTGGGCTTGAGGTTGGTTCATAGCCTGACCAAAGAAGCTGTTAGTCGGAGCAGTTTGTGCGGTGCTCGTCCCGAAGGCTGGCGCAGCGGGCTGGCCGAACAGAGACATCGTGTGGCAGTCTTGACGAGTATCAAAGGACGGATATTATTATCATGCGCAACCACAGCAGAAAGTAAAGTTAGTCGCGCCTCGCGTTCAGCAGGTCTTCAAAGGAAGGAATACGGCCGGCGTCGTCCCAATTCCAAGAAGAAGGTACCTGGGTCGAAACAGATGCTGACGAGTGCTTGTACGGTCGAAGCGACGAGATTAGGCGATTGTGTGATATTCGGTCTCGGAATCGTCACCGGCGCTCTGAGCAATTAAGCGCAAGACCTCAGGAACCGGGTTTGACGGTTCTGTAGTCGTTGTCCTGGTGTACAGGCTGGAATTTGGGTTACTGTTGATGTCCAGAGCGCCGCGGACTGGTTACTGGCACATCGCGAAAACAAAAAGACCCGCCAAGCTTCAGCAGCTGTAAGGTGCCTTGCCCTCCATTCCTTAGCTCAGGAAGCTCCCCTGCGTTTGACTTTATGTACCCAAGTACCTCCCCACTGTTAACCACCCGGCCCAGAGTACAGGCGGCGTGGCTGACGACCAGCCGCACGTGGCTGAAGCCAATCAGCAGCTTCGATTTGCCCATGTCAATTGGCCGATTGCTCCATTTCTGAGCTTCAGTGTAGAACGGCTTCACTCTGCATATCTCGACGACACCGCAAACATGGCGTCCCGGAAGCCGGTGTAAGCTTTCTTCTGCTCAGCGTATCGCTTTGTGTGCCCGATTGGCCGGGTTTCACCCCGTGATCTCTGGGCTGGCCCTAGTACGCCATAATCGATGCTGACGTTCTCGCAGCTTCAACCAGCAGGTGCTCTACGACACGACTCCGCTTCCGGACTCGATCCCCGCCGTCAAGGAGGTCGGAGCGACCTCTGCGCCTCTTCTTTCCGCCTCTTTCTTCATCGGCGCGCGATGCCGCCTTTACAATGACGATTACATGCAATGCAAGACCGAGAACCCGGGCAAGGGAGAGTTCGAATGCTTGAAGGAGGGTCGCCGTGTCACGAGATGTGCTGCCAGTGTGTACGTCGACCAGTCTATATCCCGGAATTTCATTGCATTGGATGTTCTCTGTGGGGGCGGAATTTCTTCGGCCTTTGCTTGTTAAACGATGCGCCAGCGGGTAATGGTATAGGTACTAACAGTGTGGGCGTTCATGCAGCATCGATGATATCAACAAGTCCTGCCTAGAACAGTTTCGCACACACTGGCAGTGTCTCGATAACAACAACCACCAGCTGTGGCAGTGCCGGAAGGCTGAATGGAAGCTCAACCAATGCGTATTTGACAACCTAGTAAGCTTGGGATCATTGCGACCTCGCCTAACGTAGGCTAATCAATCTGCTAGAAACTTGAAAAGACAATTCCCGATGCCCCCAAGGACCAGATTCCCGTCCACCTACGGACGAAACAGATTTACGCCCACTATCCTATCTTGAGAGACCGTGGCCAACCAGCACTAGGAAAGTCTATCGATCCTCCTTCAGCTAAGTCACAGGCCGAGGCACCCGCCTCGTAAAGCCTTGTACACGAAATTTCCCACGGAGTTCTAGAGAACGGTCCCCGAGGCGCGGCGGCCATGTGTACATAATTACAGCGGAGACATCAAGAAGAGTCATGTGTTCCATTTCCCCTTTTTCCAAGTGCTTGCAGCCATGCATACTCTAGCTATTTAGCAGCTTAGTATTTTGCCAAGTGATAGTGCCAACCCCAGGGAAGAGTCCGTAGACCCCAAGGTAGCTGTTGCCCTCAGCCTCATTCCGCCGGTGACTAAGTTCAGTCGAGCATGCTGCTTAGTGTGTAAATACCTATCATATTTATCATACTGAGTTATTATTCGGTCTCCAAGATGCGGGCTGTGGGAAAAGGCCTACCAAAGTATCCAAAGCAAGTAAAAGTTGCTCTGCATAGGCCGATTACTAATAACACCAAACCCCAAGCACAAGCTCCCACTGAATAGAGCCATTACAATCCATGTATTCGATGAGATACTATAGTTGCCAACCTCAGCCCCCTTGCCGAAGTTATCTGACTTAGCAGCCTTCTTCTGTCACCATTTAAGCACTTCGCGAAGACGTATACCAATAGCCCTCCTCTAAACCTCAGAAAGGATCTAGATCAAGCCAAACAGCGTTCCTTACGTGTATTAAACCACCAGAGGGGTATCGTGATAAGGAGCATACATAGACGGACTGTTCATAGGGCCAGCACGAAAGTTGTCTCGAACATGTCGTGGATATACAATAAAACTCTCAACATCTTTTTCACAGTCACTGCTGATATTTGGCATCTCATCTGGATACTAGAAATACCTCAACCTGGAACGCTCGTGTTACATGGTCTTCTTCGTTTTTATCGATTTATGTAAAAATTCATACAAATTGGCATATTGAAAGTAATGTTCATCTCTAACATGTTTATACTTGCGCTTTAAGGCCTAGTTTGAAGGATATCTCGGACTTTTGAGCTTCGTGTTCACTAGTCCGTCCGGCGTTGCGCATTGGGCTTACGACCTTATTATTCAGCATCTCACAAGTTGTAAGACAATCTGGAAGAGCCATGCTACCCTGTAAAAGACCCCTTCTAGCACATAGCGCTATGCAAGATAGCGTAGGGTTTTCAGACGAGACAATCGGGTAACCCATGCCACTTTTGATATGACGCAAACTCGATCCTCTGAGTCTCATCATCTTCAAGTCCATATCCGACGGATACTTAACCCAACAATAGAGCCCTATTTCAGCAAGTCTAGAGTAAAGCTGGTGGTGGTGGAACAACAACTCCGTGCAAACCAATTCTGAGAGGTCATGTTAGCTTCAGAGTAGGTACAACTTAAACATATATTGTTTATGTTACTAGCTCATGGGCATGTAAGCGGTCATCTTCGCGATCGCTGCTGTTTTTTCACGACCACTTTCATCCCACTTCACATTTAAGGTTTTTAATACCTACTGACCACTGTGAACACTGTCGACAGCGATACCAACGCACAGTTCAGGGGGAAGTCCGGTTACAAGCGTATGAACCCTTAAGTCAATGAAGTTTGGGCTTCAATTGGCCTGGTTCAAATATGTGAATGAACACTATCATCCGTCCTCGTGCTGGATGACACCAGAAAAGCCAACACGAGTTTCTGCAAGAGAAAGCTTGTTCTAACCGGAGATTGGTCACCTGTCAGATACGGCTTGCTCCCAACATGAATTTATGTATGAATATCTTCAGTAATCCATTGAATAATGACAATCACTTATTATTAATTCTATGGTATCCTCTTCAGTGCTTATGGCCCCTATCCATGTCCTCTTCCTATGCTTTCCTGTCTCACCCGTCTTTCATATTGTTTACGTCGTAGTCCCAACCCCCAACTTGTTGCCCAAGGCAAAGAGCCATCTAGCTCTGTGCAACGCCATGTCACACGCTACTCAACAAATCGGATATCCTCTCAACAGGACATCCCCCACCTCTGCAACGTAGAATCTACGATCATATCATTAGCTGATAATATTGGTTGAGTCTCAACCCAACCGGTTGACGAGTTTTCACTGTGGCTCGTTTGAACGACGAGGCATTCGCTAAATATATGGGTGGAAAGGAGACCTAGAAGACGGGTGGCTGCTTGTCGGATGCAGGATACCGAAACCTTGCTCCTTACAGCATGATCTTTTGCGGGGTAGAAAATGGCTACGCTCTACGACGATGCGCCTTATATCTGACGCCGGTTGGTTAATTGGTACAGAATAATAGCATCATGCCCATCCAGGTACTACAGCATAATACTACAGATGACACGAATGTTGAGGTTCCTTCCGTCAAACCAGCCTACAGTGTAAGCAAACATTCCAAGGCAATTTTATGAGTACCCGTATATCTAGATTGTATTCCCATTATTAGGGAATTTGCTCCTGGATCATACATACCGAAGTTTCATCATGACAGCACATCCTATCCCACATTCTGTCCCAGAAGCAGTGGAATCATCAAACAGCGAAAGTAGGTGATCTAAGGTCGTAGAGGCTTCTGCGCAATGTGATCCGAGGGTAACACTTTGTTTGCGCGCCAGACTTTCTGTGCTACGTCTCGCCTCTACCACTCCACGGGATTGCGGCTAATGCAGCCCGTGTAGAAGTTGGTCGTACAGCATCGGAACGCTGTATATTAACTCGTCAGCTCCATGCATATATGTACCTGCGCGCAACACGGCAGACGATGGTTGGTTTGCTGACTGATCATTCGTTTGGTTGGCTAACTCCCAACACCTCACGAATAGGCAAGACATAACGTGTGAGTAGGCGACAGAGGCCGGTGGAAGTCAGCTTGCTATCCGATTGTTAGCACCTAATTCATTAGCTCTGTACTTAGTAGTACAGTTTGAATGGGAGTTTGGGTGCGAGACATGACTCGTCGCCACAGAGCATCTTGTAGGGTCTGGACACGGGAAGGAAATTTGTGTGATAACGAGTAGCCTTTTTTTTCGCTTGATGGTGTAAACATTGGGTTAATGAATTTGACCCGTACACCTGGCCTTGGGCCAAGGTTATGTAGGATCGGCAAGCATCGTAAAAAGCGGGAATTGTCATATCACTAAACCGCTGTTTGCGAGGCTCATGCTTTATGACGCGAAAAAAGTGCTGTTGATAATAAGTCAGGACCTTAGTTCCCGGATTCCTCCTCTATTGTCCGAAGAACGGTGAGACATACATGCACCAACCAAGTAGCTGTACGACTATGTCCGCCAAGGTAATCTTCTTGTGGAACAAGCCCGTTAGGTATCAGGAATAGCAAACGCTCCGGCAATATGGGCGTCAAGACGAGCCGAATTATTGTGGTTTTGAGGCTGGGCCGATCAGCATGGCTGGTAATCAAATTGCATGAGCAGTGCGCGGTAACAGAGTTCGGTTCGAATTCGGAGTATACATGTCTTGCTTTAGAAGCAGGCGCCAGAGATAATACCACGTTGGCGCGTTGCCTAGGAAAGATAGTAATGATATACAACTATAAGTGGAACCCAGAGTCTGGTAGTCTGTTTTAGATCACATTGAGAAATTTGAACAAGACGTGAAGTCATATGTCTCATCCAGGACACACTCTGCGGAGAACTTGACCTTTGTGCCTCGAATGCCGGCGCCTCTATAGACGATGATGCGAACGGTAGTCAGATTGGTATGAGCTATCCTGAGAGCACATCAGACAATGCCTTGCCCAATACAACGGGGTTACTCTAGCAGATGTCAGTCTTTCATTTCCGTTTCCCCAACAATATCCATTGTTAAAAGCTGACAGAGCTTATATCTCTGATGCACGTTTTGTTAAATGAAGGACACCTGAGATTCTGGATACAAGGCGAATGTCCGGCAGAGCTCTAGGCCGGGCATCTTGTAGCCTCCTGGATTCCTCACCTGGATATCCTTGGCTGGGTATCACGTCCCAATGTCTTGCTTCTATCAACGCCACTATTTCCTCGGACAAAGCTGAGTTGTAATGTTGGCAACTAACGTTTACGGCGTGCTTTCAGTTCTGATGTTGTGCTGCGTGCGCAATTGATGCAACAAACAAATGTACTTCTCGAAATTGTTGAGGCAAATAATAAGCTGAGCTCATTTCGGGTTGTAGGAAGTTAGTCATGAGTCCCTTGACCACGGAGGCGGTTCACAGTAGGATCAGATTCAAGCGCAGTAATATGATATGTTGTTGGTCCTCTGATTAATATAATAAGAACAAGCGAAAGGGGCACAGCAGATATGGAGGAACAGGAATCGCATCGCCGAGTTTCATACGGTGGAGGGCTTCCGAGTCTGTCGTGCGTTTATGCTCCCTAGTCGTGGACATTCGCTGGCTAGGAATGCTTGTATACCTGCTTCCGAGTCTTGCATCGCGGGTCTTCAATGTAATACTATTATGATCATATGTGTATATGAGTACCTTTCCTGATAGTGCAGAAAAGAGCGCTAAAAGCATGGTGGAGGCAGCTTATATTCGTTAAAAATTTCCTGGTCTTCGAACCAGTACGTCTCGACGTTTCATAGTTATTAACAGTATGAGGAAGAGCGTAGGCGGAATAGAACCATCTAGACTCGGATCGATCTCACGGGCCAGGGCAAGAAAATGAATCGCGTGGATACTAGCATTTGTACGTCATGGAGAGAACCGATACTTAGCCTACCCACCGCGTAGACGTGGTGCTTTGGTGTATAGGCATTGTACCTCGGTGGGCATCTTTGTTGGCTGGAGGCAGCAGGGTCCTGGGCAGCGCTAATATACAACAGCCTGGACCTGGTATAATGGCTGCTTGTTTCGAGACCTATACGAAATTTCTCTACGGAGAGACGATGATATTCTGACCAAGAGAATATGATCCATAACGTCTAGTATGTAACAGTAAGGATGAGGGTGGCCACAAATCGCAACCAGCCGAGCCCATTGTAACAATACTGTAGGTATCGAGAGGCTCCGAGTCATGATTTTTATTTTATGTGGTCACACTGGTTTAGTGCATGTGCTGATGGATCAGGCAAAAGTGAAAAAGTGGCTGACCAGTTGGCTCTTGAGGCCAGTGTGGCCTGTGTGGCTGTTACAGCTGGTGCTAAGCGGGAAGGGCATTGGACCTCGTTAGTTCAAATGATTGGCATTACCTAAGGAACTGCAGGTCTTCCACCGAAGGACCTTCCGCCGTTTTAGCGATGGACAAAGATCCCAAGGAGTAACCGCGGCCGAAATTATGGTCGTTTCAAAAAAAGCCCGCCCACTCCCGCCACACTTCTCCTACCCCACAACTCCAGACCTGTACCAACTCACTAGTGGTGGCTCTCTTTTGTTTCTTTTTTCCTCCCTCTCTCTGGGAAGGGACCGTTGAATTACCAATTCAGCTTAATCTATCTGTAGACTTGGGAAATTGGTGAGTGATTCACCTACAAAGAACTAGGTATGTAGTCACTCAGCAGGTAATGAATGTACTAGCGGAGGTTGCATACAGCAAACTTCGGCTACTTAAAATAAAGCATCTTTCTGGAAAGGGGCTCCGTGCTGTTCCTACAGTAGGGCAGTTCCCAGGGTGCGATGTCAGCAAATCACCAGCGCAGTTGCTTTCCGATCTGGGACATATCCCTCAACCACCCCTAGGCCCCGCGCTTGACAACTTAGTCGGGTACCTACTGAGTGGCGCCTGGGTATTGTACAGATGAAAATCGGGGATGCAAATCTGCAAGGTACCACAACGCTAGCAGGGGCTGGAAACACGCTAGTTGCGCCGGAATCAGCATACTCTTAAACTCACGGTCTGTCGGGAAAACAGGGCGGAAAGGGGTCACTGACAAAGATCAGACGAACGCCATCTACTGTATGGCGCTCATTGAGACCTGTCACCTATGATCATGAACAGATCTACCCACTACATGCTTGCCTCGTGGTCTCTTTATACGAGAGGAAAACCTGTCGTCATAGATGTGTTGTGATCAGCCATCACCAATTATAGTGTTTAAAGCAGGTGTTGTTATGATAAGTTCCAAGCTTCGAGCCAGAACATGCACCACCCCCTCCTCTCTGTAGGTTACGATGTCACAGAAACCTACCAACCTAGGTAGCGTAGTGTAGACCCTTATTAGAAGATCAACCCCAATCTTGGTACAAGATTGATTGATCTGCATAACACAGATGTACTAATACTGCAAGCAAAGCGCGGACAGTCTCCTTAGACTAGTTTTGAGTAATTTCTATTTCCTGTGATGTCATTTTCTCTCACTTTCTTCAATTCTACTGGGCGCACCGCATGTCATTATATGGACTGATCAAACAAACGATTGCCTAGCGCATAGACATAGATATGAACATGTAAGCTACAAGAGACGCAAAGGGGTACATCCATATGTTAAGCCTATTCCCTCTCTTTCACTAATTGTGAAGCAAACAGCGTGAAAAGAGGCAGTGTTTTATCTGATCCCAGTAGCTAGGTAGATACTGCCTAGGGATCGCCTGATGCGAGCTGTTGATATTGCTATACTACGTTATGGGGGTCATCAAGTAGCACGTGGTTTCGCTTTTATATTACTGTACTTTGAAGTGCAATTATACTCTGCCTATGTCCAGATTATTTGTTCACTCCCTCCTTGAAACTAGGATATTATTCTGTAAATATAAGATACTGCCATAATTTTATAGCCTAGGGTTCCATTGCATCGGAATAGCAATTAACCATACGACGCAGTAACAAGAGGTCGATGTCATAAATCGTGGGGTGGTCAGCAGCTGAGTGTCGCACAGCAGGGAGTATACCGTGCTTTTAACTGCACATCTTTGCAAATTACCACCAGGCTCCCTTAGCTACATGCAGGGTTGTCAGGGATACCCTGGTGCCAGACCCCACTGTGCCGTCAAGTCAACAACCTCAGGTGTTCTCTGGCAAGGGAAACATTTTATGTTTGTTACTAGCGGTCCTTCCCCCCCTGCAATTCATTTGCTCATTCATTCAGTTAGGCAGGCAGTCAATTAGTCGCTCTTTCTTCTCTGTAGCGCGGTGTGTGTACAATGTAGTATGCCTGGGTATTCAGGTACGTACCTCCTCTAGTTGTTTGGCCTACTTGCGCTACTGACATCGGGAGCCGGGGTACATCCTACACGATGCAGTACTTGAACTCGGTCTATTTCCACCCTCTCTTTTCTCGACTTCCTCTCTCCTCACCCTTGCCTCAGGTTTGGTTGATATATCAGAGCGCTTGTCCGCCAGAACCGCCACTCTTTTTCACTCATCACGACACTCCTTCTCGTCTGCCTCCGGCACACTTACACTCCTTTTACAGACTTTGGTTCTTGCACATCGCACTCCTCATCGACCTGCCCACAATTCTGGCAATCCGACGCAATTGATTTGAGTCGACTCTTTCGCTCCTTTCCCGTTCACCATTGCAACTATCTTCTACCGGACGCCAGTCGTTCTTGATCCTGCCACTTTAAAGCTTGCTCTAGTCAGCGTCCAGCCCTGGTCTTCATCTGTCGAACAAGTTTCACGATCGTGCGACAAAACTGTCTCGGCTCGACTCATTTTACCAACTAGTCGCCTTGTTCGTCTGTTCCATTCACAGGCTCTAAGGTTTCCCTGAACTGTGTGCCTTCTTTTCAGACAAAGGTTGGTAAGGCATAAGCCCGCCTGATCCCTTAATCTTGCATATCGCTTTCTTTTCTATTTTTCTTTAAGGAAGATAAAGTTAGGTTCCTTGGTCTCAACAAAGAGTCACATGAAATGATTCGAATTGCAAGCAACCCCAGAGCTACAAGTCGTTGCTCTTCTCTTGATCTGTCCTAAGATCAGCGTTTCTTCTTCATCCCATACCGCCGGATGGCGTAGCAAGACATACTCTGCAATAGTCAACACATTCATTACAATAATTCTATTCTTACTATCTTTTAAGAATCCTAGACGGATATATCACAGGTCATTCAGTCTAACAATATCTCCAGTTCGTTATACCTTTCGACAAGTCGACATCATGAAGTCATCAATCTTCCTTGCGGCTACCAGCGCGGCTATGGCTTTGGCCAACCCGCTTGACAAGCGTGTACTAGAAACCGAAGTAGTTGTTGAGTACTACACTGTCACCGTGACTGGCAACGCTCCTGAGGCTACGCCTACCCAGGTGAAGTTCCGCCCTCACACGAAACCCACAGAAGAGACGCCAGTTGAGCAATCTGCACCCACCACCACATCGCAGCCAGTTGTCATTGTGACTGTGACTCCCGAGGAGACCAAGCCGACTACCACTGCCAAGCCTTCAACTGTCGTTAACACCGCGGCCCAAGCCAGTGACTCGGCGTCGTCGGAGGGCGACTCATTTGAGTCTGTGGCTGTTTACCACCACAACATTCACCGATCAAACCACTCGTCTCCAGAAGTGACTTGGAACTCTGAGATCGCCGGCTACGCTGCCAACACAGCTGCCACCTGCAAATTTGCACATGACATGTACGTGAGAATGATCTGAACGCTTTATTTCTACGTTCACTAATCTTTGAATAGGAGCCAGGGTGGTGGTGGTTACGGCCAGAACATTGCTCTGTGGGGTGTGAGCTCCGGTGCCGAAGAGCTAGGCGCCGCCGGTGCCGTGAAGATGGCCACTACTAACATGTGGTACGATGGCGAGTTCAACTCTTTCCTCCCTTCGTACTACGGCCAGGCCACTCCCGACATGAGCAACTTCGAAGCTTGGGGCCACTTGAGTCAGCTTGTCTGGGCTGGTACCACCAGTGTCGGCTGCCACGCTCAGTTCTGTCCCAAGGGCACCGCTTACAGTAACTTGGATTCCTGGTTCACTGTCTGCAACTACTCTCCCCCAGGTATGCTATACACCGCAAGCAATAGATGTGTGAGTGCTAACTATTTCCGAAGGCAACGTCGGTGGTGCTTATGCCCAGAACATCAACCCTCCTAAGGGCGATGCATCAGTCGTCGTCTAAGTCTCAGGCGATGTCCACCGAGGTAGCGCTCTGCTAGACGGACAGTAGACCGCCTGTCATGCATGGCATGTGTATATGAGAACTGAACTCCGGGGTTGGTTCTGAACAAGGATTGTAACATTGGCACCGTTTATGCAGATAAGTTTAGATGCTAGGCTACGTCAACCGCCGATGATGACGATTCTACGCTCGCGATGACACCAGCATCTAGCATGGGATGGTACCAGGTCGACCAATCATGTCAGCATATATCTTCACTTCGTCGCCAGACTTAGCAATACCATCTGCATCACTTGTGGGACTTGGGTCAACCTTCTTGAAGTACAACCTGCTCTTAAGGTTGCGATGCATCTATTAGGTCTGGCTCCTGCTTTGGGGTTAACGACAAACAATTTTGGACTTTCCACTTTCTGTATCTAGGCGTTCTCTTCTGATGGCAAGTCTCTTGCCGTTCATATGACAGTGCATACCGTGGTATCTGTGCATTATGCAAATCAATCGGAGTTGATTAAACTGAAGTCTCTAGGATTCTTGTTCGTAAAGTGATATAGGTGATTTGCTACATGAAAGGTTCCGTTATTTTTCATGTTTGTGACGCTGTCGTTGAACATGTGTCGTCGCTATTGATTCGCCTTAAAGCGAGGTCTCTATCACAAGTGGTGGGGTTGCTTTTCAATAGAGCGCGACACACCAAGCACTCAGTATACCATATCATGGTAGGAAGCAGTCGCTTAGCACACTTTCGTGCGACAAAGAGAGCCACCGTGTCAGTGGAAAAGAAAGAATGGATCGGCTGCGAAACCCAAGGCTTCTTCTTATTCGTAAATTACTAGCCTGCGGCCATTTTCAAGATTCTGATTTTGGTTTTGTTTCTAGGGAGAATGAGAATGAATCACACATACACGTGCATCTACGTATATGAAAGTGAGCTACATGGTGGAATAGCCTCTAAGAGCTTGGTAATGAAAGAGAGCATCTTTGAATTTAACTCGTAAAGATCTCCGTGATCATCCTATTCTCCCTCTGCATAGTCTTGTAGTCTCAGATAACCCCCTTTTTTGCTCTCCCTTTGCGTGCTGAGCTAGCCGCCGAGCAGTAGCGTAACTACTCCCCTCAACCCTCACACACACTACTCACCTACTTTAATATGAACGTGACTTTAAGGAAGAAGTGATGCCGTTACTTAAGGGCCTTTTGGGAGAGGGATGATTGAATATTGCCAGTCACTCATGCTCGTGTTCTTCCCAATCATAGGACATTAGTGATGACAACAAGAAGCAAGTATAATTACCATGCATCTCATGTCTTAAGGTAGTACTTTCGAGGGATGTGTAAAGACATGAAATATGAGCCAGTCGTCGCTCTTCGTATCTTGTCCACGCGGCTGTATCCCATTCTATTCCTCGGTTGTGCTCCTGTGGGTGTTTGCTCATACAATTACTCCGTTCGAGAGGCACATGCAATGCACACAACGAAACCTCGTGGTCCAATGTGTAGGGATCCTCCTTCTCAATTATTTGTCAATATCTCTTCTCACCGTATCCTGTGGGAGTCATACTAGGGAAGTCTCATTAGCCTTTCGGCATTTTCTAGCTTATATCATATCTACGAGGCCGCGAGATTGAAGCGTGTAAAGGGCGTGCTTGGGGCATATCTACTCAGATTCTTACCGCCAAGCCAAGAAGTTCGTGTTAGTGTAAATTATACGAAGTGACCAACTGTCGAAGCGCTGGCGCAATAGGTGTTGAGGTACATGTAGTGTATGCTATTCGTCAGTCGAATTGGCCACGTTGATCACGAGACTAGATCTTACTCAGGAAGGAGAACACATCTTGGCAGGGAAGATGCTATGCGCCGTAGTTATAACTACGTCGTATAGCATTCTCGTATCTGTCAAGATCTACAAGAAATACATGGCAATGGTTGAACTGACTTTCTAAAAAGCCACTGGTGGCCGATCAGGGTAATATGTGGGAGGTGAGTTACCAAAACATGGATGATGGTGCGATTTACTCATAGTATTTTCTCAGCGGGATCATCGACATTCTTAACTAATCAGGTCCCTGGTTTGACTTATCATTGGTTTTCGTGACAGTCGTAAAGTAAGGTCATCCCCTGGACGTGTAGCCTTACGTGGGATTGTTCGTGTTTGATCTTGAGTGTAAGACGAGCCCCTAGGACTTTCATATTTTGATTACAATTCATCCTTCTCACTGGATTTCTGGCTCTCTCGTCCTGCGCATTTTGAGGTCAATATCGGGCCGGGTGAGCAGGCTGATTGTTATTCTTTTCGTAGGGCTTATAGGTTGGACGGCCTTTTTGTCAACAATAATGAATGCACGTTTGACTTCCATGAGCCCGCGCAAATGGATTTTATTTCCATACCATGTGGGTGATCTGTTTTGATTTATTTTAGGATATGCTATGTATGATCTGCCTCCCGGCGGAGAGGAGCTGACGACGGAGTGCTTGCCGCGGGGGGTTGGACACGAGTCTGAAACAAAACGGGCGGCGATACACGACCTATATATACTACTGCCTCTCTTAGGCAGGCGGAGACCTGTTGAAGCTGAAGAATGGTGTCAGCCAGGATCTTGCAATATCGTACATCAAGACAAAAGGTTGCAATATGCGTGGTAGTATACTAGTAACTTGACTAATTACCTTTTAGCGACTCTCGGCCCGACGAGCACAGCGAAGGAGTTTAAATATACTAAACCATAGTGCTTTGCTCCTGTATCAGTATGCTAAGTCTAGTTGTAAACTAATTAGAGTAATCCACCTTTGTTGTAAGAGACTTCAAACAAAGACAGCGGGGTTAAGCGGGAGATGGAATCCCGACTGCATGATACCAAGACGCTGATAAAGAGCCGAGACAGACAGGTCTTGAAACTGAAGATAAAAAGGGCGCGAAATGACGTGTTTGTGCGTTTGGCGCAACCTGCCACCTCATCTGCCTGCACTCCCATCGGAATATAATAGCACCATCATTGGGAATCGGAACTCGGCACTATTGTAGGCAGGTATACATAGTATAGGCCGACATGCTGCAGAAAGCCTGCTTGAGGTGCACTGCGGTGCAGCAACACCTCAGCGTTACGGTCTTGGCAATTGTGCTGGTCAAAGAGATTAGGATCCCAATGATTAGTGGACGTGCCTGGGTGCCTTTAATCCTCAAATACCTGCTTTCCTGCTGGGCAGGCTACCTACATGCACCTTTAGAAGCAGTCCTAGCTACATTGTGTCGTTCGAATGGGGCCATTTGGTAGCCTTGCGGAATCACGCCCCGTTCAAGCGATTCAACACTATGAAGGCCTAGTGTAGGTAGATGCATTGTTGCACTACATTCACTGCAAGAACGCCGAGACTAGGTATGTAGATTAGGATACTAACTAAGTCCTGCAGCACCTGCACTGATCCGGCTGGGGAAACTACCTGCCTACTATCTAGGTAGTAGTAGAACTGTACCTACTTACTGACTTAGTTAGCTACAATACTACCCAAAGATGGATGATAGGTTGGTGGTAACCCGTTAGTCTATTTCTTTCCCTTAATCGGTCGCCCGGGCTCTGTTCGCCTACCCGACAGTACGGCCTTGAAAATATATTAAGGTACTCCGTCATCCAAGAAACGACCACCGCTCGGTTTACATATCTTGCAGACGCTTTGCACATCCGGCACGGCGCAACCCAAATACACAGGTACTTACCTCATTGTAGTAGCAGCGAGCCATTCGCAACTTTTTTTTTTTGGCTTGTTCTTCTCTTTACAAGGGCCAACAATAGTCTCAAGGTTTGCTCTCCCCCAGCTCTGTAGTAGGATTAACTCTTTCACCCCCCTGTCCCCTTATCGCTCTACGCCACCAGCATTATCGATTCTTCATTTAGCAGTTCGAAGGAGCGCGCGACCGGTGGACACGACTATGCCGATCCGCCTCCAGCGAAGCCCACTAACCCCCCACAGCATGGCCACAACCTCCAATTGAAGCCGCGACCGTCCTCGCCATCCTCGCCTCGTCGCTCTTGGCGATGCTTGGCAACTCCCCAGTCTGCCTCAGCTCGAACACACACCAGCACCAGGATGCCAAGAGCGAAAGGAGGGAGTTCCTGTCACCTCCGCCTCTCGATTCTTCTTCCTTTTTCTTGAGCATCCTCCTTCTCACCCGTCAGTCGTTCGTTAACCGCCTCCCTCTGCATGGGCAGAACCCTTTCGCTTCTCTCTGCTTCATTCACCCACAGTCATTCCTTTATATCCAGATTGTTGTACAGTCGCGCGCATACGTAACCCCTGCCCGTATTCGTCACCAGTACCCTACCCTACCCATAATTTATCTCCCCGTCTCGCAATCGCATTGTCGCCAACATGGACAAGTTACCGGCTTTCCCTGCTTTTCCCAAGCACTTGCAAGCCACGACTACGAACATCTTGTCTGTAGTCATGGCTAGGAAGCGACTGCTCGTCTTCATCATCGTACCTGTAATATTCATTGGTAAGCCCTTTGTCTACCCTGCTATGTATTCTCTATCTAGCGCCAGCACGGATGTGTCGCTAATGCCTCACAACAGGTCTACTTTTTACCAGCACCGTAAGTGAAAGCGAATGGTCGCAATCAATAGGCAACGGCTTCAAGAACAGCGTCAGCTATGTGACGGGCGATGGACAGTCCCCCAGCAAGTTCAGCGGCGGTGGTGTCACGTACGTGTCGGGTAATAGCTCCCTCGGCCACGGCACCACCAAGTTCTGGAAAAGCAAGCCGTACAAGCGTCCTGGCTATGAGCTGGCCTTAGCCGACGGCATGCCGCTGCGCATCATGGCCCTTGGTGCCTCGACAACCCGCGGTGACAGCCCCGAGAAAGGCATTGACAACAATGGTTTCCGCCGGCCTTTGCGAGAGAGGCTCACCAAGATTGGCAACCCCGTCAACTTCGTCGGGACTCAGCGTCTCGGCAACATGACCGACAACGATATCGAGGCGTACCCAGGTGTACCCACCCATAGAATTCACGCCCATGCTAAGAAGGCCGTCCCCTCAAGAAAACCCAACCTGTTCCTCATCAATGCCGGCTCCAACGACTGCTTCCAGCATATCGATATCGATAACTTCTACAAGCGATACGATGCTCTGGTCCAGTACTGCTTAACTGCGTCTCCACGGTCCACCGTCGTCATTTCTACCATTCTCCCTACTTGGGACAAGCGCTTCAACGGCCGAGAAGACGTCTTCCGCGTCAACCCGCAGATTCGAAGGCTCGCTAAGATCTACCAGGAGCAAGGAAAACCTGTCGTTTTGGCGGAGCTCCAGGGTCCTGACGGTATACAGGACGAGAATATCGCTGAGGATGGCATGCACCCTGGCACCGCCGGTTACGAGATGATGGCGACCAAGATGTTCGAAGCGATTGTCGAGGCGGATGCCAGGGGTTTCCTGCAGACGCCGGAACCGATCATGGGCATTCTCGACGACGGTGACGAGGAGCGAAAGAATGATCTCTATTATGCGCACTTGGAACAACAACAAGCATACGAGAATGCCACTATGTCGGCAGAGCAGGCCGAGATAGCCAGGATGAAGGCAGAGCTTGCTGCCATGCACGTGCAAGAAGCGGAGAAGCAAGCCGGGAAGCAAGCCGAGAAGAAGCCAGAGAAGCAGACGAGACACTCGCGTCGGAACAGGGAGCACAGGTTCCCCCAGATGCAAGTAGTATAAATTGCGTGTATATTGATTTTGTGTACAGCAAAACAAAAAATAGAACACGAGGACAAACGGAGTCTTGTGTGCAACATGGTACCTATGAACGAATTGTCTACGACGTCACGGCTTCATCTGCTTCACGGGCAAGCGCCATGCAATGTATCTACATAGAGATTATTATAATATTTTGGAGCTTAGGGGGGAGCGGGCATTGAGTTTCTTGGAAAGGATATACCACGACATTACAACTTACTTCAACATACTAATCAAAAGACTTAATCCGCTGTTAAATTACTACTCAGTCATCGACACGCTTTATATAGTATAACTCCGTACACACTCTGCAAAGTGGCTCGCAATCGATAACCCGTCATCACTTACTTCCGTAGGGGTATGTGACAATATAATCTTGCTAACCTGATGGACACCCTGAGAAGTCGAAAAGTGATATCGTCAAAAATTAGAGTTTCTATAGGCAACTAGGGAAAATGGTAGGTAAAGTTACTAACTATTATACACATACAAATTCGGGAATGGGATGTTGATCATCAGGGTCTCCATTCAGAGAGCCGAGGCACTTCGTCCCCGCCTCCATGTAAATTAATTTAATCCTCGCCAATCGATCTAAACCAATCTGTACTGTACTACCAACCTTTCGGAGCACAGTGTGATGGTGTTGCATATGAGAAGGTAAGGAAGGTGATGTATTGGCCAATTGCACTAGGTCAGTGAGCCGAGACATGGTGAAAAAAATGAAAAGTGACGTGCGCCGTCTCTCTTCACCCTGGCTTGACTTTGACGCTGACCATCATACTTAGTTGGTCGAACGAGACATCGTGAAAAAACACGTACAGCGTACCAGAGCTGTTGAATTGCCCGGGGTTGTACGAGACGGAATATACCCGCGCATATGTTTTAAGTTCACTAGTAGCGATATACCTACCTACAGCGCGCATTTCAACCATGGCTCTCCAGTTATAGCGGCTCGGCGACGCGCTTGTTCGGCCTACCCACTGTAATATCTGCTAAGCGAAACTCAATTGTGCGACAGTGCCCCCTTTCCCGGTCGCCGCTGCTGCTGAACTGAGGGCATGGCTTCGCAGGCCAGTGTTGCGAGCAGTCAGCCCGACCCGCGCCACCTGCGAATCATAGCTGCCTCAGCCCAAGCCAACGAAGCCCGCGTCCGCGACATCCTAGCCGAAGAACCGCCCTGGACCTCGACCGCCGACCTCGACGCGCTGCGCCAGGCACTGCAGAAGGTTGCTGCCCGCGGCAAGCTCTCCATTGTGCGTCTGCTCATCGAACATGGCGCCGACGTGAACCCTAAACGCGACGTCGAAGTCCCTGCGCTCGTGAAAGCCGCCGAGGCGGGCAACGTCGCCGTCGTCTCCGAATTGCTTGCCCACAACGCCGATCCCAATGCCCACAACCGATCTGGCCAGACGGCGCTGTTCATTGCTTCCATAAAGGGCCACAACAAGGCCGTGGAGGCGCTGGCCAACGGTGGCGCCGACGTCAACGCGAAAGACAAGGAGGGCAGGTCTCCTCTCCTCTACGTCGCGTCGGAGAAGAAGACCAAGGCGAAATGGACCATTGAGACGCTGCGGCTGCTGCACAGGTTCGGCGCCGACCTCGAGGTGCGCGATCACATTGGTCGGACGCCGCTCTTGTGGGCCGCCACCAACAGCAACATTGAGCTTGCGAGGTTCCTGCTCGAGAACAAGGCCAATGTTGGCGCGGCCAATAATCGTGGGCGCACGGCGCTGCACCTCTCGGCTGAGAGCAATGACGAGGAGAACCGCGACGAGATGGTGAGGTTGCTGCTAAGCTACAACGCTGACCCCGGGGCTACGAGCGATGGAGGCTGGACGCCTCTTCATAACGCCGCCCAGAGCGGACACCTGTCTGTTGTGGCTCTGTTGCTTGGAACTACAGCAAAAGTGAATGCTGAGTTATCGAATCGGATGACGCCTCTACAGTATGTACCATCGTACCCGGCTCAATCCCTATCCTCCCATATGATTTACGCTGGTGGCTGATCTTTATCCTGCCAGTTGGGCTGCGTTCAACGGCTTCGAAGACATCGTAAAGCTTCTGTTAACAAGGCCTGATGTGAATACTGCTAAGAAAGATGGATTTGACCGCACGGCCATGCTGTGCGCTGCGGAGAAGCATCACGCGGGAATTGTCCAGCTCTTATCGCCCGCACGAACGGCGAATAGGCTGTCTGCTCTCGAGGAGAGCGCCTGCAAGGCCTTTGAGGCGACGGTTGTGGACTTTGGGCAGTTCGAGAAGAGACAGCTTGTATCTAAATACTCGGTCTACGACCTGTTGTACGGCTGGAACAGTGAACTGGATAAACCGCGAGTCTCGACCTTGACCAAGAACATACACTACAAACCCGACTTTAGATGGATCCATCTCCCTGCCAATAATGTATATTGTGATGTTCCTCCTCCTTGTGCGCTGCTTAAAAATCGGCTAACATCATATCATAGATTGTATGGGTTGAGGTATATTAACCCCTCCCTCGTCTGTGTTGTGACTCTCGTGTTCTGATGATACTTTGCTAGACCCTCTTGGCCAAATCTTTTATAGAAGCTGGACACTGGGATATCGAATCTTTCAAGGCGCTGGAAAAGTGCTTTGATCAGGAGCATAGAGTAAGTAATTCGCAGGTCACTATCGTGTTTGGGGAGATTAGGTTGGAATGAAGACTACTATCTAAGCTTGAATCTCTTCAGAGCTTTTATACATAGCCAGAACATCCAGATCTCCTTTGAAAATAACTACTAACAACTTTGCTTATCGCAGGGGCCATTCGCCCATGCCCATTTCATGCGGCCTTTCTGCCACCGCATACCAGCACCCCGAAGAGACGGGCCAGACAAAGAGGAGAAGACATTAACTACTCTGTCAGAAGACCCATCTGAGCTTGGTACAAATTCATCACAGAATGGTAGCATCCATGTGTCTAGGAATTCGTCAGATGTTCAGGAGGATTCGGCGTCGAAAACTGAGCCAACGAAGAAGAAAAGTAAATCCGAACAGATTGCTGAGAGGCACCCAAAGAGACCCAAGCGAGCTAAGGGTCCGCCTGGTAATCCTCCTCAGAGACAAGATAGCGCGACGAGCGGTGGGAGCGGAAAGCTTTCGTTGTCGCTTCCTTGGGATACGCCGGTATGCATCCTGGATTTTGTTTTCGATTCTGGAAACGCAAACCCGCTCTCGAAATCCAGAGACAGTGATTACTGACTATTCAATCCTTGTAGCGTCACGCCGCCTCACATGGAAAAATCGTACTTTTTGTAAGTTGTGTGTCTGCCTAGCCATTAAGAATTCTTGCTAATCAAATGTAGATGCCCTTCTTACATTACGAAACAGATGAGAGGCGTCGAGAGATGAGCGACGCTATTGAACGCATACATGGAAAGAAACAGCACATAGATCGGCCCAACAGAGACTCTTTGCTCATTGAGGCGTACCTCAATATCGATCCGCCGTTACATCCACGCAGAACTCTCGACCAGTTCTTCTATCACGGTATTGATACCTCAGCTCGAGACACAGATCAGTATGTATTCTTTCTTCGTTTCATTTTCTTTCCACTGTAGCTTTAAGCTTTTGTGGCCGCTGGGGTCATCGTCTCTAGAAGAGCCCGAAATTAGCTTGGATCGGGAAGTATGATACTACATTTACTTACATCAAGTTCCTGATAGGGTTGTGTATCGCTTTTGCAAAAGGCATGGAATAGAGGAGAAAGTGTTCATGGTCGACCAGCTTTGGCTCTGGGTTATTGGGAAAGGTATGTTTTGTTCTCCCAGCATTTGTGTTTAATGGTAAACTCACACGTGTCAGATCTTGTTATTACTTGCTTTCCTCAACGCTGGAATCAGCCCAAGAACGATCCATTGAATGCTTTAGAGGGAATTATTGAAGAGACGAATGCGAAGACTCGGCCGCCAATTCAGTCCGTCTACGACCTCGCCATGCTGATCACCAGTCGATGCTCGGGGATGTTTGACCGCAATCGGCTCGACGACCAGAATTACCAGTTTCTAGACATGTTCGACAATTCCATAGGAGTGGTCACGGATCGTGAAAGTCGGCTCTTCAGTCGCTTCAATCGCGCTTCAGAGCAGTCAGCGCAATGGTTACGGCGACGTACCGGCCGATCAGCTCTCAACATAGGCTACGAGCATCCTGACAAAGATAGTGCTGATCAGTTTCTGGACGCACTACTCGACATCGGTGTTGAGACTACTTTACTTGCCGAAATCAAAGACATTCGCGATGAACTCAATATTATTATGGGTATCCTTGACGCGCAACTACAGACTATCACGTATCTCGAAGGATTCGTGACAGATGAAGTGCGCGGTGAGGGCTCGCGACGCACGACCGACGCCGTGGTATCAGAAATCCGGCGTCGCACTGGTGAGCAGAAGCGCGGCCTGGACGCCAAGCAGAAGGATGTCAGCCGTATGGACAAGCAGGCACGATCATTGTACGATGGTCTTACCGACCTGCTTGACCTAAAACAAAAACATAGCAACGCCCTCGAGGCGAGATTCGCGGGCGACCAAGCGGTCATTGCAGCAAAGCAAGGACAGACTATCATGGTCTTTACCATCGTGACAATTGTGTTCCTGCCGCTCTCCTTCATCGCATCTTTCTTCGCCATCAACTTCGTAGAGTGGGGGGACAGCGTACAGCTTTCAATCCCGTACGTCAGCAAATACCTATTCGGTATCGGCTTCGCTATCAGCATACCGCTCGTAGCGCTCGCATTCACGGTGCAGGATATATCCCACGGGGCCATAAACCTCTTTTCGCGAATTAGGGGGGTGTTTGGGGAAGGCTATGCTCTGGCGCGCGGCAGGAAAGCCCGCTCACGACATAGCAATGCTGGGGATGTGCATCCCAATGCGGATTTGCTGACTCTGAAGACGACCTTCACACGCGATAAGATCGAACTACCGAAACCGTCCTTCTCCTCGCGCCGCGAGGACTACTATTATCAACCCCCGTCTAGTCGCCCTGAGGATGGTGGTACTCAACACGATGGGAGGACGTGGGTGAGACCTAGCTTCCACAGCCGCGAGCGAAGCGACGAATATCAGGCTCATGCTTTTGCTCACGGAAATGGGCGCCTGTCCCCTGTATCTGCGGCTGAACGTCGCAGGAGGGCGGGCTCGGGGAGTGCGAATAGTAATAGTAATAACGTTACATGGGCCGTGAGACGTAGTGGCGATGGTGCGTTGTCTAGGACACGGCCTAGGGGGTTGAGTCAGGATTTGGAAAGTGGGCGGTTTTAATGAGGGTGGTGGTGGATTAGGGTAGTTACTTGGTAAAAAAGAGTTAAAAAGAGCTTAATGACTTTATGATATAGTAGTATATAATAAAACGATCTATTCGTGTGCTCATCTTTGTTTCTCGATGTTATGTTTTTGGGCTGCCGAAAAGCTCGATACGTAATGTTGCGAGTAATTATTACATTATTTTCATGCTGGTAGCTGATTCATCAACTTGTTTCTCCGAGTCGTGAGGCCTCGCGTCTTGGTAGAATCATTGAGTATCACGATATGCTTATTTTGACGACAGTAATTGTTGTCTAAGTCAGGACATTTGGAACGTACGACATACGCTTAGGCGTTTGTCTATCACCTACCCAGATCACTCAAGATTTACCCGTGAGTCAACTGGATTCGGAAGGAGATGCATTAATTCCTGATTGCGAGTCAGTGAGGTAAAATACTAGGTTATGAATTCCTCTGCTCTTTGGTGTACCTATATTTGCCGAAGCTCGTAGCGAATGATAGTTGGGAATGAGTAGTACATGGTTGATGTCTCGGTATTGCGAGACCTATCAGCTCTCTACAGCCCTGGTCTTTTGGGCTGAGCCTCGTCCGACCTCTTCAAAACGCAGATCAACATCGTAACGCGCCAAGCCATTACCAGCCAGCTACCGAAACAGGCATACAGCCTTCTCCTAAAACATCTAGTCTCGGGAGAGTTAGTTGTTTCTCGCTTCGGCACCGCTACCTCACACGACATGCTGTTGTGTCGAGGACCAAATTTCCCAGTACATACATCTTTCGAGATGTACGAATCTCGCATGTAAGCTTAGAAGGGCCCTGCAGGAGTGATCTGATAGAACACCATGTTCGTCTAACACGAAACTGTCGTGCAGCATGCGACGAGGGCTCGATAAATAACCTTCTTTATCAGCAGATGTCCACGATGGTCTCATTCTAAGTCACATAACCAAAGAGGGAAACTCGGTCTACGGCTGAGAAGAGATTGAGTCTCAAATCCTCGTTGCCCCTCGACAAATTTTGCTTGCGGGAATAACTGCAAATCATTTATTTTATTGACTCGTCATACCTGACTTCAGACTGTTTGTAGGGTATCACGAGAGGTCAGCATCCGATATACATCTGATTCACATTCTGGTCTGTGCAAGTTGTTGATTCATGTCAATGGATGTAAAAGGGGGAGAGTCCTGTCACTCCATGGGATGCTCATTATGTATAAGTAGCAAGACGGTAGCCCAATCTCGTGTACTGATCAAAGGCATCACCCCGTTCGTTGTTTTCGAACGCATTCTATCACTTGCAGCATCCGTCTCTATTAGGGGACCTTCATACAAATATTTCTACCGCAGTAAACGACGTGATCTGTGATCATGTCCGGGCCAACGCCTCTTGCCGGGCTTAAAACCTGGGGCCCATTTTTGCTCCTTATGCTCACTACTGGTGCAGGAGCTCAATGTAGCGGAGTCGACCCTAGGTATGTTTCTAAGTTAATCGACTCCTGTCGGTTAACTTCCTTTAATTCAAGGGTTGAATTGGACTAACATGTTTTTTTTTTTTGGAATTCAGCTGTTACGACGCCTTGTTTCCATGTGACAATCCTACCGCTCTAGAAGAGGCCCTCGAGTACTGCTCGACCGTGGGAGCATATGGAGCAACCAACTACCCGGCGCAGGCCACGGCGGTGTGCGGCAATGCCAACAACTCGCCTTATATCGCGGCCTGTCGATGTTCCGCGAACTGCCCATCGGCAATAGTTGCTTCCACGTCGGATTGCTCGTCTTCTCCTACCGGTTCTTCTGTGGGCGTCCCGTCCTATCCCGCATATACGCTCCCACCCCCGAGCAGCAGCAGCAGCTTCACGGCATCTACGAGCTCCTCTGGCGGGTCCATGTCTTCCAACTCTCTTTCTGGGTCTCCGGTCAGCAGTACCGGCATGGTATCTAGCAATTCAACATCCGTTGCTACCATCCCCAGTGGCACCACGACTCCGGTCTCTGGCACGACCTCGACAATCTTCTTGACGATGCAGAGTCCTATTCCCGGAAATTCCTCCTTTTCATCTGCTATGTCGGCGGGTACAGGTTCTGCCACGACACTCCTCACGATCTCAACTACTTCTGCCGTAACCAATGGGGTTACCACTGTAATGACTCCATCTGGGCCATCAGACTTTGGCGCATCTACCGCGACTGGGTTAGGTGTTTCTTCCTCGCGTGGTGCATCTAATGAGACCGCCTCAGGTGTTACGACGATACTAATCTCCATACCTCCAGAGAGCACAGAGAGCACAATGAGCACAACGCCATCGATATCAATTGGAACCTCTAGCACCATGAGCGGCAGCTCGCCCAACTCAACTGCCCCTATCCCGACCAACAGTAGCGGTTCGTCGGCAAATTCCAATAGCGCAGGTACCTCTACTACTACTACTACTAGTCCAATAGGTACTGCCAGCTCAAGCGTTACGGAGACATTGTCTACCGCTACCACTTCCCAAGCTAGCCCAGGCTCAAGTGGAAGCACCGCAATGAACTCAGGACCAGCGACTGGAAGTGATACATCCTCCAACACACTAAGCTCTACAACAGTGACCGGTACGGGCACGAACATGCCTACTGTCACGACAACAATATCCACAATTCAAAGCTCGATGAATGGCAGTGCTACGAGCACTGAAACGTCAACCATGAGTGGTGGGACAGTGAGTTCAGTATCTCCATCGAACTGGAGCTCGACAATGGCGGCTTCCAGCTCGACATCGGGTATCCCTGGGAACATGACTACAGCGAGTATGGTATCTTCTATGACTGGATCCTCACCAACTGATGTATCCGGTACTGTATCAGGGTCCGGATCTGTCACGTCGTCTTTGACTTCCAGCGATATGTCGCAGAGTGGTACCAACACCCTCTCCTCAGGCCTAGGCACCCCATCTGCCCCGAGTGCCTCATCGACAGCGACGAACTCGCAAACATCTAATGTATCAACATCAGAGATGAACCCAACATGGATGTCAACGACAAGCGCCTCTAACAGTACATCTACTAGTACGTCATCTGGTTGGACAAGCGCTGTATCCGACTCTGGAACCTCTATGTCTCCAAGCTGGACGCAGACCTCCTCATCGTTCACTTTCTTCCCCAACTCCACAGTGACGATGAGTTCAACGTTCAGTTCAATGGCTACGGGCAGTGGACTTTCGTCATCGTCAGGAGCTACGACAGGCTCTAGCTCATCCTCGGCCTCCTCTAACCCTACATCACAGGGAAGCGTGACAGGAACGAGCACAAGTCTCAGCAGGAGCGATACTAGTAGTACACCAATATCATCATCACCACCACCAACATCGGCGCCCTCAAATTCCGGGACCACGTTATCTAGCAATACAGCATCCGGGACGCCCACGCCCACGTTCCCCTCCACTTCCTCACTACCCAACACAATAACAACAACAACAACAACAACATCGACCTCTCCCACAAACCCACCCACAAGCCCCTACCCATCCGCAAGCACAACATGCGTCCCTACGTCAATCGACACAGGCATCCTCGACAACGGGGACTTCGAAACCGGTCTATCCCCCTGGAGCCTCGACCTCGTCGACCTCTTCAGCACAGACTACGCCCTCGTAACCACCGATCCCAACGGCAACGCTGGCGGTGCGAACGGCAGCTGCACCTCCTTCGAGGTGACGATGGCGTCGAACCCGCAGACGGCACACCTCCGCGAGAACCTGCGTCTGCGGTCGGACCTCGTCTTCAGCCGTCCGGGGTCCGCCTTGCGCATAGGCTTCTACGTGCGCTTCAGCGCGCGCAACGCCGCGCGCCTCGTGCTCTCTGCCAACGACGCGCAACTGCTTGTTGTTAGTGCGCTGAACTATGGGCCTGGGGGGAACGATACTACCACCAGTACTACCACCAGTACTACCAATACTGGCCTTAACAGCCGTTTTCGGAAGAGATGGGGGATAAACTGGCCGGAGAAGGAAGTGAAGGAAGTGAATGGAGTAAAAGGAGTAAAGGAGGTGGCAGTAGGAGGTGAATGGACGCGCATCGTGGTGGATTACGTGGCCGTCGATCGCCTCCTGCAGCTATCCTTCAGCTACCAGCTCGACGAGGCCCTTGGCAACACCATCGGGCTGGACCAAGTGGTTATTTTCCCGTCTGCTGCTGTCATCCATCCCCCTCTTTCCTTGCCGCCGCTGCCGCCGCCGCCAGCGACGACTTTGGCGATGAAGAGGCGCTCTGCCTTGATTGGGCGTTGATGTTTCCTTCGCTCGCTTGCTCGTTCACTCTACCTCTGCGTGAGCATTTGTGTGTGGCTTTCTGAGTACCGGCCATCCAAGCAAGTATAACAGCCGTTCTTTCAATGGCACAGATTCCATACTACAGTTCCTTCCTTTCTTTTCATTTTCTTCTTCTTCTGAGCACGTATACAATTAACCTGTATCCTTCTTATCAAAACACGCTTCCATATTTCTATTTTCGAACTTCGTATTTCCAGTATCACTCATTTTCCCTTTGTTTCTTTCCCTGTCCCGGCTTCCTCTCGTCCCAATGCCCAGATCCCGAGAGTCAGAAAGAGACGGAAAATCGAGTTTGACGGGAGACATGCAGCAACAATTGCAGCGGCCGCGGACTGTATTAACATCTATTATTCTAGCCTGGATGAGAGCCTGTAGATTTAGCGCAAGTATGTAACGGAACGAAATTTCAGAATCTTTTTATCACGAAGGAAATAGGTTGTTTGCGATACGGTCAGATTGTGTTGAGAGTTGGAGGTGCACGATTACTAGATCCCCTGAGTCTACAAGATCAATGCTTTGCTGATATAGACGATGCCTCAGAGATTTCGTTGATTTCACATATTTCAGAAATTTCAGAAGGTTTGTTAACAAGTTTGATTCTAACAAGCTGTTAGAATTGAGCTGTGCCAACGGCAAAGTCCATAATATCCATAGAGTTGCCCACGTCTGTTCCAAAAGGATAGTCCCTACTCGCGCGTCTATACACACTATTAATGTCGTGGTCTGTCATTATGCACCTGATTCATTTCAAGCATTCAAATCCTCGTAAGTGTCCAACCATTATATAAGGTAATATGAAAAATGTACCGAGGCCCAGATGAATGATATCCTCTCAAGAACTGGGCATTGCGGGAGCCGAGGCGTTATCACTGGGCTCAGTGACAGTTACCTCAACATTCGCCGTTGGATTTCGAATCCATGGTGTATCTATAGCGTTGATTTTCCGATATGCACTTGAATTCTCGCTTTCTTGTGTGAAGATTCCTCGCTCCTGTAGCTTCACACTTGGATCTCGTTTTCTTAGCCAGGAATCGATGTTAAGAGGGTCGTGATAGCGAAGCGTAGATAGGGCAGCTCGAGGGGCTTTATGGAAAAGCGATTTAGCCGCATTATTCTCGCCCACAGAGATCCAGTGACGACCCCCTAACCGCCATGGTATGATGCCGCACAACAAACCCGGAAAGAGGTTCGGATGCTCCAATATTTCGACGCTAAAAGCATTGACGCTTGCCTTTGCCAGGTAGGTGTATTTCTTATCATTTAACAGGGATCCTAGCCTGAATAAGTTGGAAACAGAGACCGAATTCACAGAAGGCTGCGAACCGTCAATACCCTCTTTCACTCGGAGGATAGTATGAGGGGCATCAACGGTACATGAGTAGAAGCCCCCGCATTTCGAATTCGTGTTTGCCGCCGTAGACGGTGCATCATCGTAGAACTGGGCTATTTGGACTGACTGCAATTCATCGGCCCATTCGAGCCACGACTCGTCGGCAGTAGCCTCATATAGTTCTAAAAGTCCTTCAATCAGGTAGGCATAATCTTCGGCAAAGCCACGAACGCCGAAGCGGTCATCGCAATATACTCGGAATAGCTGTTTTCGATTGCTATTCCATAATCTTGTTCTGATAAAACGTGCTGCGTTTTCTGCCGCCGCCAAATATCTAGCCGCTCTTTCAGGGTCTTGGTCGTGTACAACGGCACTAGCTCGAGATAAAGCGGCAATAGCCATGCCATTGTAGGCTGTCACAATTTTCGTGTCGACAACCGGGCGGACACGCTCCTTTTCGCGGTAAACACGTAGCCTCTCGCGAGCGGACGCAATGCGCTTCTGGACTTCATCAGCCGAGGCACCTAGCTGCTTACTGAGCCTAGCAGGTGTCTTGGCAATTCGCAGAACATTCTGATTAAGGAATTCGTCAAGAGGATCATGCACTGGATCGACATTCCCGTCTGCCTGAACATCCCAATATGCCGCGGCAACTTCGGCCTCAATCTCGTCACCGATGGCTGTGTCAAATTCCTTTCTTGTCCACAAGTAGAAAGCTCCATTGCGCATAGCAGGGTCACCTCTTTTATTATAAGAGTCTGCTGCCTCACTCGTGAAAAACCCACCTCCGCTAGACATGATAGTTTCGCTTGTGATGTAATCACCCAATTCCTTCACTGTCTCTGCGAGTTCGTCCTCGGGATCACCACCCGAAAGAAGCCACGCATCTAGAAATACCCCTAGGAGCAGGGCATTGTCGATGAGCATCTTCTCAAATGACGGCAAAGACCAATCCCTCGTAACTGAGTGACGGTGAAAGCCGCCACCAACATGATCGTGAACGGCACCGTGCACGATACGGCGCAAGGTATGAAGAGCTGAGTCACTAATGAAAGTGCAGTCTTTAGGACCAGCGACATCTTGAACCTCTGTTGGAAAGTGGGTGGCCCTGAGCATGAGTGAGAGCTTGGATGGCGTGAGAAATTTGTCTTGGTGACCAAATCCACCGAATGGGTAATCGAAAGTCCGAGTGATTCGCGCGAAGGCCTCCTCGATCTGTTCCAGATCAAGCTCGCCGTCTAGGTCTTGGGTGTAGTCGAAAGCGGACACGTCTTGTTGTATAGGTTCGGTCCCTGATGGGTGGTCGAGATTGCCTTCACTCACGACCTGTGCTAGATCGATGCAGTTCTGACGAGCCTCTTCCCGCACACGCGACTCCTCGTCCTTCCAGGAAGAATGCACTTTTCGAACGACGGTGAGCCAGTCTAGTGGCCTGCCCGCGCCATCCGTCTCGTCTACGGCGGAAGTGGTATCACTTGTGGCGCCGGGTGGTGCCCAGTATGTGCCACTGAAGACGGGTTCGAGATCTGGCGTGAGGAAAACGTTTAGTGGCCAACCCCCGACGCTGTTGAGAGACTCGTTATAGTTCATATATATGTAGTCATAGTTGGGATATTCCTCGCGATCGATGATAACGGGTATAAACTCTGTATTCAGAAGTGTGGCGAGAGTGGGATCGGAGAAGGACTCATGATGGGCCAGGTGACAGTCTAGGAAGCGGGCGTCAGTCAGGATTTGGCTGCAAGACGGGTGGTGGCGCCGAGCTTACGGTGAGATGCGAGGAAGCCTATACTGAGAAAGATGAGCTTATTCTCAGCCCGGGCGCGGTTCACGGCCTCATCATCCAGAAGCTGCCAAGCTACAGGGCTGTCGGCGCGCGCCCGCACGTAGGGGCTTGTGCTCTGTGCGACACGGTTCACCAGCGGCGCAGCAGCAGCAGCGCTTTTGGAAGAGCCGGTCGAAGCCTGCGCTGCCAGGGTAGCAGTTGCTGGGTCAGACGGCTGTTGTAGCTGTGCAGACATCATCTCGGTGATCGTCGTTTTCTACCTAGGTGTGAATGATTCCGTTCATGACAATATTTTATAAACCCCAAAATCACAAGCATGCCCCAGACAAGGCTGGTTCTGCTGGAGGATGCCTTATAATGGCAGTTCAAGGAGGCGGTAAAATTTTGCAGGTGAAGGCTACTTAGGTACTGTGGAACGGTCGAAAACGTGGTCCTGGAATGCGGCTCTGTCTACCTTAGGTAGATGGAGGAGGGTGTCATCCGGTCTAGATGCAAGTAGTCTAGATAATAGATAATACCAACTCTGTTCCTGCTGCTGCAGGTTTGCTCGGAGGTACCTACCAATTACCTACCCCGCGATAACTGTTACCCCCCCTACCTCCTCCACCCACATTCTCGCCTATATATGCACTTTCCCCGCTAACCGGTACCCACACCCTTGGGGACCCTTGAAACTTAATGCTGCCCTTGGGGCCGACTGCCTCTCTTGGGTATCTATATGCGGTACCTGAGTGATAGGCCAGGGCAAAGACCAGGAAACCAGCCGGTTGGGCCACATCTTGTAACGTAAATTATATAGGTAATAAGGTTTATGTAAGGTAGGTAGGTATGTACTTAAACAGGGGCAACTTGCTTTTCTGGCTGACCGGTTGGTACCAGCACCGAGCCCATAAGCCGAGCTGCTGACATGTTGCGACGTAGGCATCTTCCACTGAACTCGATTTGGGGTATCTATTCCACACTCTTAGCCGTAATACAGAGCTTCTTACATAATGCTTCCACAAAGAGCTCCAAATACTACAGAGTATGCTGTATCTTGGTTGGTGTTGCTGGATTTCGCCATTCCTCTACTTGCGCAAAACTGCCATATGCCGTCCAAGACTCTGTTGATATAGACGACAGGGGCACCGCAAAAATTCGTCTTTACTCTCACAGTTCCGAGGCCTTTCATTAATTTGCCCCGGGGTACTCTCACGGCCTTTCTCATGAAGCCTTTCCCTCAGTCTCGATATAAGCTGCCTTGTGTACAGCCCTCCGGTTTGGAAAAAAGCCTTTTCTGATCAAGGCTGTGTTGCATGGACAGATCCACCTGTCCTAGATACGAGCCGCATTACGTCTTGCCGAGGGCTCCTCCAGATGCTGGTTTCCTGTTCATGAGGTTGCCGAAGAATTTGGCCAGCGTATCTGTATCTACCTGGGGCGCTGGTTCGGCCTCTGTTTCATCGTCCAGTGCAAGGGGCTCCGGTGACTGTCCATAAGCTTGTCGGTCCTAATATGGCATCAGCACATGTTTACGCGTCGACAAAATAAGTCAAAAGGGACACTCACCTTAAGCCGCTGCACCATGTCGTCAGCGTCAACTTGAATACCGCCCATGTTGAACTGCACTGGTCCAATGTGATCACTGATTATATCATCTGTCGCGACCTGCGCAAACGAATTCTCTTTGCTCGTCTTCTCATCATCCTTCTTCTGCTGTTCTAAGCGTCCCAGCTGGTTGCTAAGGAACGCTTGTGTGTCAACTGATGGAACCTCGAGCTTGGTCGTGTCTTTGTTTCCCTGTGCTAGTTGTAACGCATCAAGGCTCGTATCTTGCACTTGCTCCTCGTACATGGTGACCGCAGACCCCTCAGATTCAAGGCTATGAGCGGTCTCAAAAACCTCGCCTTCCCCTGCACCGTTTATTGCCGGAGGCCTGCTGCTAGGGGAAGGTTGATTAATATCTATTGACCAACCTTCACTGACACTTTCGACATCGAATCCGTCACGCAATACTCTGATTTTCCCCCATGAATCCCAGTTCGGCGGGACGACTATCTTATCCCGGTCAATGACGTTGTGCTTTAGGGGTGCTCGCTTAAGTAATGAATGTACGCCTAGACTTGCATGGACAAGACTTTGTAGCGGCGTGTCCATCGATGGTGCCGTATATATGAGTGAAGCCCCGTCTACATCAGTGTTAGCGGAATCAGATTGCATATATAAAGGTTGTTCTTGCTTACGCCGTAAAAGAGCCGTTCTTAAATACTGAAGAACCAAGTCAAACATTTCTTCCTTCCAGCCCTGAGTCCTTTCGAGGTAGTCTATCTTTTCTGACTAGAATCATACGTCAGCACAGCAAAGTCAAGGCAGGGTGGTCAGCTCCTTACATTCTGACAGACCACACAAAGGGGCAGGCCGAGGGCATCTTCCCATTCACCAGGTCCCAGGGGCAACGAAACGTCCCCCTCAGTGGCAACTGCACCTGTGCCATCCAGATTGACAGACCCGCCAGTTCGTCCTCGTTCACGCCAGCTGGATATGACTTCCTCCATCGCTTCTTTACATTCGGGGCTGAGCGAATAAAGAACGTTCCGTAATAACATGAGCCATTCTCGCAGCTGGCGCATCCATGACCACGGCTGTGACCAGTCCAGTAGTACTACTATTAGGGTATTCGGTATCGATTGAGGGGTTAAAAGCGGCTTAACGAGGGATGCAAATGATGGGGCCGGGCTGCTAAGAAGGTAGAGTGATACCCGAGCCAGTATATCTTTCACTAAGTCAGCGTGGTCGTGGCCGAAAGAGCCTGCTAAACTGACCTTCTTGGTCAGCGTCCAGTACATCGTAGTATGTGTATCCTAGAGCGAAGCGGTTTGCTATCAGCGGTAGATTGTTTTGGCGGTCGATATTCCTTCGTTGGCCACTGCTCGATAGGACCTCGAGAAACTCTCGTTGCGAATCCACCGAGCCACCTGATTGCCTCGTCAGCCTCATCAGTCTCTGGGGGGACACTTGGGTTGGGCATGGGACTGCGCACCTAATACCAGCATATTCTTCTCGGGTAACCTCTTGCCGCTGGCGACAGAGTCGAGCATAGAGCTCCACATGTCCTTCTTCTGGTCATCTTTCTTCTCGTCCGAACCTGTACCGACCGAAGTACTTGTGTAAGTGGAGAACCGATTCGAGTTGGCTGTCATTGTCGATATCGGCCGAAGGGGAGCATTTGCAGATCGAACAATAATTCTCGGACGCAGGCCAGGGCAAACCGAACTCGGGAGAGCTAGGTAGACTGTTCGGTGATACCTGGTACGCGTCCTGGCGACTTCTAGTCGGGGCGCGTGCTAAGTTGAAGATACCTAGTCTGGGTTGTGATGCTTGGTGATTTTAGCCGCTCTTCTAAGTGTGGGAGAGCTCTAAACAAGCGTAGTTGTGATATAAACGCAAGAAAGAGAGCAGCAGCGAGTGATGGTTCATGAGTGGCATGAACATGTTCGACGGTGACATATGTTTTGGGTATTAGATTCAGCATTAAACCAAAAGATTAAGACAGCATAGCTGCACCACCTGCAGCCATCCCTTGGTGTAATCTCACCGGATTGGCCCGAAAGGGGTCCTTGTAAATTTCGGGATATTGGGCCCCTGCAGCAGACAGCTTAGCGGTCCGACGTTTCCTCCAGGGCACCTGCAGGGAGCAGCCTCTGTCGTAGCCACCTGGTTAGGCGAGTGAATTCTGGGTACATATAGGTATCTTAGCATGGTACATGTACCCCAGGTATCTTGCTGCTGTTTTCTTAAGGGATCCACCATCTCGTCATTTGACGCTTGCTTCAAGCTTCGTGCATCAGTTAATTGTGTTTCTTTCGTGCGCTCTCCCCACAGCGTTCTGTTTCATGGGAACCAGTTGACAAAGATTTCTGTTGCAACAGGCAGCATGAATCAAATCCGCGCTATTCAGGCGCTTAACAAACGCGAGATCGAGAATGGAGTGTAAGTAGCATTATTACCAGAGCTGAAAGCTCACTGCGCTGCCCCAATTTCGCTAACATTATTTTCTATGACAGTCCCCCAGAAGCCTCCTGGCATACAGATTATCGCGACACCGCCTTCATAAATTTTGGCGGTCTACCCTACGAGCTGACTGAAGGCGACATCATCACCATCTTTTCGCAATACGGGGAACCCGTCTTCCTCAAGCTTGCGCGGGACAAAGAATCAGGGAAAAGCAAAGGATTTGGGTGGCTGAAGTACGAGGACCAGCGAAGCTGTGATCTCGCCGTCGACAACTTGGGCGGTGCCGAAATTGCCGGTCGGCTCGTTCGTGTGGACCATGCGCGGTACAAGGCGCGAGACGATGAGGATCCGGACGAGTTCGCCGTCGGCTGGGCGGATATCCTGCGCAAGGAGAAAGCTGCGAAAGGCGAGGCTCTAGAAACCGAAGGCGAGGATGATGAAGAGGAACAGGAAACTAGAAGACCTCTAATCAAGGAAGAGCTGGAACTACAAAAGTTGATTGAAGAGCATGACGATGACGATCCTATGAAAGGTTTCCTCATCGAGGAAAAGAAACGAGAAGTCAGTGAAGCGCTACAGAAAGAAATGGGTCGAAAAGATAGGAAAGAGAGGAAACACCGCCATCATCATAGATCCCACCACCGCACGCAGAAGGATGAAGATGATAACCGTCGGCATAGAAGATCTAGGCGTGACAGAACGCCTGTGGATGGAGATGACGAAAGTCGCAAACGAGATGTCACTCCCCAGAGGAGGGACCGCTCAAAAGAAAGAGATCGGGAAATCAGAAGACACGGTGATGGAAGGCGTCGTGGAGACCGCGAGGTCAAGGATCATGATCGTCACAGGGACAACGATTCATCTGACAGACGGATAAGACGCCATGAGGATGAAGATCGGGATAGGGATAGAGACGAATATCGCAAAAGGAGGCAACGGAGCCGCACGAGATCTCCACGGTGATCAGAGGTTGAGGTGGGTGTTGGCTGCCTTAATACCTGATGAAAAATATACCCCTAATACGCTTTTAACATTGACTGAGTATTGGCTTAAGCCCAGTAAATTCATTCCGTGAAGTGTCAGAGTATGAGGAGTGTTGATAAATCATGCAGTGGTCTGTTGCTCCGGTCCATTGTCCCCAAACGCCCATCTTTCCTTGTTACCGTACTCCTCGCCAACATCAAATCCAAACAACAAAGGCCCCCATATAATCACATTTATAGCTCTGAAGCTTAAATTTCCTTCCAACCATATTGGTGTTTCGAACACTGTTTGATATTGTTTAGTTGCCCAGGTACCCTTTCCAGCCTTCACGAATCAACACATAACGACCGTCGTCTCCCTCTCGTAGGACGAACTTTTCCCACCGTGCATCTTGACCGGCCCCAATAACAAGCAGGCTGCCCTCGTCGATCCAGCCGATGACCCCCTTAATTGGCCGCGTTGTCCCCAATACGGCGTTGTCACTTAAGCGACGCATGTTGTGGCTGTTCTGCAGAGGTTCACTTCCAGTCTCAAAAGGGGAAGAAGTGAATGAATAAACGTCCGAGAAAGGTCCAAAGGGGATATTGCTGAGGAATCCCCATTTATTGGTTGCATCCGCATTCGGGTTCGTACCCGTGGAGAGGTTGAAAGCAGCACCAGATGACGGGATAGGAGGCGTCGGGCGGGCCGTAGACGAGGAAGGTCTCCTTGTCTTGGGCACGTCAAAGATGTGTAAATTGCCTTTATCCGACGTGCAAGCCAACATGTTACCTGATGGACTGAAGCGCAGTGAGAATATCGTGGCATTTTCGCTCCCTCGTCTTCGTTCTGCTAGTTTTGCACAACTGCTAGTCGCAAAGATGCGCACAAGTGTACCCTAAAAAGACACCCCCAGAAGTTCAGCACTCATAAGCAAATAAAGTAGATGGGATAACACTTAAATACCTTTTCACTCGCCGTTGCGAGTAACTCGCCATCTGCACTGAGTTGAAGTGCTCTGAGGCTTGAGGAGTGTGCTGGCAAAATGCTCACGCTGTCTGTAGCTAATTGCACGACTTGCACATGGCCTGGGGTCCTCCCAGGAAAGACGAGGTATTTATCAGTCAGGCAGCACAGGCCTAGCAAATTGTCTGCAGTCTCGTATTTGGCCAGGGGTTTGGGGGGTTTCTCAAAGGCATAAAGGCGTACACTGTTCTGCTGGACCACAACCACACGAGTTTTGGTGATCTGAACGCCACGGACAGCTGTTAATGCGGCGATCTCAAAAGCCACTTTTCCTTTACTGTCATCCCAGATAATGACTTTGTTCTGGGGGAATTTAGGAGAGCGACCACCCCCTACCAGTGCAAGGTAGTTCGCGTTACCCATCATCTGAACGAGGCCAAGGCCAGCATTGAAGACTTGAGGGAAAGATCAGCCGGATTTTTCGTCATCATATCGAAAACGGACTTACCTCTGCTAGTCTGTATTTGGCACGTACTTGCCAGGAAAACTATCGCAATGTGAGCAGACGTGAAAAGATGACGGATAAAAGACGGGTCAGAAGGCCAGCGTACTGCGGAATCCAGAATCTAAGCCGACAGCGAAGCGACTCGAATCATTGTTAAAGGAGACTGAGAGAGCAGCCTGTTCACTAGGCGACTCGATAGGCGGGCGGGTATTCATGATTGCGATTTGGGAGTCGCGATCCAGGTGGTTGTTGGATAAGGGAGATGGGCAGAGAGAAACCGGCCGTGACGTAACAGGTACAGATGCAGAGCATCAGAGTCCAATAGCCAACTTGTCATTGAAAAACCGCAGGAGCTACATGTAGGTATTGCTATTCATATCGAGTCCCGCGCTCGAATATCCAATGTTCAATCGTTCAAGCACTCCCCCGAAACAAGGCGACAGCCTCGGGCCTGGAAATAGCAGAGCTGGCTAAATGCGGGCACGATAGTGAATAGACAGGGAAGGGTAGCTAACACTTTTATGCAGGTGTAGCGCAGGTCGTGAAATACATATATAACGGGAAACGGACTAGAAAATACAGGTCGAAAACGAAGGTCGAAAGAAATGACTCCTAGTAACTTGCCTGCGTCGATCTGGAGATGATATGTATGTAAAGTGTTGTCCTGGCCAAACCCAGGCATACGTATTACAAGAGTATGTATACTTCTTAAGGCAGGTATCCTGGGCAGTCTGCTGGTGGAGTTTAGCGTACCTAGGCAGGTACCTACCTAAAAGTACCTACTGTTAAGGTGATGTGAACTGCTTCCTACCTCCGTAGGAGCTTGTCTACCGCATGTATCTAAGCTTTGGGCTGTACCACACTAGTTCTCTTTGGTAGAGAGCTGGGGGCATATCGAAGAGATGGGGGCCAGTATCCAAGGTAGATACTTTCAATGTTTGTTTCTTTCTTACTTTCTTTACAGTCATCTGTAGACCTGTCTGGACTCTGTAGATCGCGACATATATCTTGGTACATGTATGTATGTACTGTAGCTGTGCCGATGGGGCGCCTCCTGTAGGCTCTTCTAATTCATATCCTCATGGAAATACAGTGTCTATTATGGTATGGCCCACTTCTATCACCGTTCTTTAACAGGTGGGGCTCTAAGCGTTTAGGCCTTTCGGAGCTTGGGAAAGCTCACCAGGTACAGACGTATGTACGGAGTACCTTAGGTAATCTATTCAACACGAGAAACAGAAGAGCACTGACGGCAGCATGACAAGAACTACCATTGGCCAGTGGGATTTATCTTGACCCCTGATTATACCCATCGTCTCTAAGTACCTACGCTGCGTCCCGAGAATCGTTGGTAAGTTATCCACCAGTCTACCTTTCTCAGTGTATATGTGCCTATTACGCGACTGTATTTTTGTTTGCATTCTGACAACTGCTTAACTTACCTACGTAAGGTTATATCATATAATAGTACCTAGATCGTACCTATACCTTAGGTGGGGAATCACTTACTCTTTTATTGTAATAACCTGAGAAAAACGCTACTACCTTGTGTTACCTGCCTAAGGTAGGTACCTACTGTAAGTTGGTGTGCAACCTCCCTAAGTGTTCGGTAGCGGCTCCAACAATTCAACTCCAAGCAACATCCACTCCGGCCCACCCCTGGTCTCTAGCCTACCTGCCATAGGTGTAGGTGGTCCCCACAAGCCTCCCTACGGGTCTTCCCCCCTGCTCTAGCATAACTGATTTTGTGGTCTTGAAATTAAGCATCAACATCTACCAGACCAAAATCCCCCGTTACTCCCCAATCTTTTTCTCGGCCTTCCACCAAGTGCTAGGTACCTGCCTGTCTTGCCAGCCAGACAGACGCATCGCCATCACCTTTTCTTTCCATCGTCAGACCTTCGTTCCGCAAGATACCCCAATTCGCGTCGTCGCTTTGTTCCCGTCACACTCTTCGCCGTGCAGCGTCTGTCGATCAACCCATTCCAATCAATTCGTCTCGTCTGTCTGCCTGTCCCCGGCCTCAAATCCCCTTTTTCATCAACCCCCAACACTAGCCCAATATGTCGTCCCCAGCCGTAAGTAAATCCCCTATTCAACTGGACCTCTAATTTTGTCACGAACCTTTCTTGACCGCCTCGCGGAAACAAGCTTCACCATCTTGGCCTGCCCGTCCCCACGACTGCTCCCATTACTCCTACTGCCGCCGTTTCCCTCTCCTTGTTGGTTGCTCGTGCTAACTAGTCGCCGCGATGCGTTCCCAGAAGATGATGCGTCGGAAGAAGAACGTGAAGAAGGGAATCCAGTTCTGTTTGATGGTCTGTGGCGCCTCGGGCACAGGTACGACTCGCCAGCCGCGTCCAAGGCTTTCAGACTCCTATACCCTCGCCATGCAGCAGTCAAAACAGATCCATTAGCCCTGTCGTGACAGTCCAGGCTCTGACCACATCGTATAGGCCGAACTACCTTCGTCAACACGCTCTGCAGCAAGAGCGTCTTGACCCATAAGGAGTCGGATGATCCCACTGCTGCCCATGTCGAAGATGGTGTCAAGATCAAGCCCATTACCGTCGGTATGTGTCCTTGTGATTTGCTCGCCTGATCAATTTTAACAAGACTCTAGAGCTTGAATTGGATGAAGAGGGAACTCGTATCTCATTGACCATCGTCGATACTCCCGGCTTTGGCGATCAAATCGACAACGAGGCAAGGTAAAAACAAGATGTTCATTCAACAGCTTACCGAGCCACGCTAATTTTCTTCCAAGCTTCTCGGAGATAGTGGGTTATCTCGAGAGACAATATGACGACATCTTGGCCGAGGAGTCGCGTATCAAGCGTAACCCCAGATTCAGGGACAACCGTGTACATGCTATGCTGTACTTCATTACCCCGACAGGTCATGGGTATGTCAGCCCACACCCGCCTCGGATTCAGAACAGAGTTACTCACAATGTCTATAGTCTTCGAGAACTCGATATCGAACTTATGAAGCGTCTCGCTCCCCGTGTCAACGTTATTCCCGTCATTGGTCGAGCTGATTCCCTCACCCCGCACGAGCTTGCTGAGTCGAAGAAGCTGGTAATGGAAGATATCGAGCATTATCGCATCCCCGTTTACAACTTCCCTTACGATATCGAAGAGGATGACGAAGATACTGTCGAGGAAAATGCCGAGCTCAGAGGGCTCATGCCATTCGCTATTGTAGGCTCAGAGGAAGTAATCGAAATTGGTGGCCGCAAAGTTCGTGCTCGACAATACCCTTGGGGTGTCGTTGAAGTCGACAACCCCCGCCACTCCGATTTCCTGGCTATTCGATCGGCACTTCTACATAGCCATCTTGCTGACCTGAAGGAAATCACCCACGATTTCCTTTACGAGAACTACCGTACCGAGAAACTCAGCAAGAGTGTCGAAGGTGGTGCTGGAGTGTATGTGGCAGCTTTCCCCTTTCATTCCTTGTTGGTGGATCAATGCTAATTTGTCGAAGCGATTCGTCTATGAACCCCGAGGACCTGGCCTCCCAGTCCGTCCGTTTGAAGGAAGAGCAACTCCGCCGCGAAGAGGAGAAGCTCCGCGAGATCGAGATCAAGGTTCAGCGCGAAATCAACGAGAAGAGACAGGAGCTCTTGGCCCGCGAGTCTCAGCTTCGCGAGATCGAGGCCAGAATGCACCGGGAGGCTGCGGCCGCTGCTGCCTCCAGCGGGACCCCCGAGGCCAACGGCGAACCCGATGGCAACTAAACGTTCTATATATGCTTATTATCCGAGTTTTACCTCTGGTGCCCCAAAAGAGGCAAATCGGTGGCGTTGGGTGTTTGATGCTATCATACCCCCGGCAAATGCGTGTCCAATACTGGCACCTGATATGAAAATTTGATACCGTTTAATGGGCTTTTAGGCGTGCATAGCCGAGGGCTTGGTGGAATTGTCAGGAATACAAAATCGAAATCGTGTTCGAGATCCCTTGAAGAAGCATGATATATCGACGACTATTCGAATACAGACGACAAACCTGTCATGGAATCTGATTTTTCCGATACCTAGGTACTGACAAACATAATTCGATTGATGAGATCCCGTGATGGGACAGGAGAACGGAGCATATCATTTGCTGTCTAATGTACCCTTGCAAGAGACGAGGTTGTTTCCCCGCCAGCCTTTCTATAGGCATTTTAACTTTCATGTATTGTCTCCTACTAGTGCTCTAATGAAGAGATCAAATACCAGACTATTTGGTCTCTAAAAGAAAATTTATTTATCCAATTATGACTTTTGAGTGATCTATATAGGAAGCTAATTGGCGAAGTATTGAATGGGGAAGCCAGATACGATAAACTTTATTAATAAGACAGCTGCGCTCTACAAGGTGCTGTCTACGAGCTAATCTGTCTGGAGTTTTAAACAAACTGCTAGAGAAATGCCTGATCAAGTACTGGTAATACCGACAACAGGTCTTACAAACAAGCCAAACTCTTGCTCCTTTGGCCACCAAAAACTATTTCCATCAACGCCCTAGTACGCCCCAATAAAAGAATACTCATTTGTTCTCCAGAAAAGGTCGGTTCAGACCTATCCTCTTCCTAACTCAATTAATTCCACAGCAACCGGCTCAAGTTTAGTTATTGCTCTGGCTGTTGAGGATTCGCAGAATGGCAAGGAACAGGTTGATAATATCAAGATAAAGACTGATAGCGGCAGCGATCTCCTCTTCGACGTGGTGCTTGCGCAAGACAAGCTGGGTGTCGACAAGGATGTACGCAGAGAAGATAAGACCCGCGAGACCGCCATAGATCAGCTCGCCGGTGCTGTTGTAAGGCAGGAAGGCAGCCATGAAGCCGAAGAGGAGCAGGCCCCAGAGAGCGCCAAAGAGGTAAGGCATCCAGGAGGTGAAGTCATACTTGGTCTGGCAGGCGAACAGGGTGAGGAATATGAAGATGCCGCCGGTCAAGATCACGGCATTCAGCACGACCTGGGTCTGGTAGAAGGAAACGATGACGGAGATGGTGTATGCCTCGAGTAACGTGAAACCGGTGAGGAAGAGAAGGTTGGTCGGGTAGGACAGGCGTTTCCAGTAGGTCAGAACCAGGAAGACGAGGGAGCCGATAAGCTGTTGAAAGTGATGCGAGTTAGCGATCCAATCTAAAGAAGGGTGCTGTCGCCATTCTAATAGAGACGAGGGGTCGGCTTACCGAAGCCCAGACCAGTGCCGGATGCGACTGGATCCAGGCCTTGTAGTCCTTGCTCCAGAAACTCAGACCACTAACGATGGCAGTCGCGACGAGTTGCGCGGTTAAGATGGTGTAGACTGCAACACACCAAATGTTAGTAATCCGATGGCTCTCTCTCATCCTCGCTGACAAAGGCGTGATGCGATATCCGCCCCGCGCCTTCTGGGGTACTCACCTTTGCGAATGAACTGGTTGCGAATGTCGACGGTAGCCTCGGCAACTGAGCCGCCGAACTTGAAGTCGTCGGGGATGTTGTCCTCGCTGTTGCGCGGCGTGCCGCCGAAGACGCCCGATGATGCCTCCTCATGTTGGTACGAGGGAGGCGCCTGGGACCAGGTGCCCTCTTCGGGATCCTGGGTTGGGGCCGGCGTGTACTTGGTATTGGCGGCCATGGTAACTCCGCTAAATTATGTGCCTGGCAGTCTGCTTTTTTGCTTCCAGCGTGCGATTCGATCGTTTGCTTATCGTCGGACTTCTCGTGATGCGGGCGCGACGGATGGCTGTCGTGCGAGTTGAAATAGGTGTCTAGGTGAGAGGTAAGTAAGATGGTGGTGGAAGCTGATGGAGCTTGCGGGCGCAGTCGAGCAGTCGAGACGGGGTTGGTGGCGTCACGCTGCTGGGTTGCTGCCTGTGTTAGCCCCTCCTGTTCACACTGTGTTGGTCACCACCTGCAGCGGCTCATTTGGACCCCTGTTTCACTAGCCACATAAAGTGGCTTAGTAACTTTCCTTCCAGCGTTGTCTCTTGTAGCAATGCCCGAGCTTGAGTTGCCTATTATTATACGGAGGTTCTGGCCAAAATTAAGTGGCATGCTTAACGTCCATATAACGTGTCAATAAATGAGCTCTTATACGGTATAGGTACTAGTCTAACCCGAATAGTTAAGACTTGACAGCCGTTTTATAGCTGGCTAGATAGTGTCTCGGGCCGTATTTAACTTACGTAACTTAAATTCTCGTTAGATCGGGCCGTTTACAGTTGTTGCCGTCTTCTCATGCTTCTTTCCTAATGAGGATATTCTGCTAGTGTTTCTTAGTCGCTCGTACTGTGGCTCTACTTCGAGCATGCCACTTAATTTTAGCCAAAACCTCCGTAAGTCCTCTGGGCTTCTAAAATGGCCACCCGCTTAGTCTCTTATAGGGACGTCAGGCAGTCGAAAGATGTAACCCGTTTCTATCATTGGACCCCTGGCAATCCAACGGCAAATCCCCTGGCCGATGAGACCATGAAATTCCGTCAAAAGCAATTTAATGGGTCGTGGCTTCAAGACATTACCGCAGTGAACCCTGGCTACCAATCGACTCTTGAAAAGTTAACCGTCTTCTAGCGCTCCTCTCTGTCGGCTTGGCCAGAATGAACAAGAAGATGCAAGTTGCGTTACCAGTTCCTAGCTGCATTGTTTCATAAAGCAGCCTGGTTTTTCAATCATCAGTGAGACTTGATAGAAATTCAAAGCTGGGGATTTTTGAAATGAGACTGTTGAGAAGAGTACTGTAACCAGCCCCTGTCATGCTCAGCAAACGGTAAACCAACCGTCGGTTATCAACGTTCGGATTTCAACTATGAACGCAAAGGTTCAATTAATTGGTAGTCGATTACGTAGAGTTTGGCAACCATTCTTCAAGCCTTTTTAACTTAGCGTTGTCCACTCCTTCCACTAGAAAGGGGTCCATAATATATGTTCTTCATGACTATGCCGTCTAAGATAGATAGTAAGAGAATCGAGACGCAAACCCTATATAGCTACATATTACATTATTGTACACGCCCAGACAGGTATCTTCTCATCTCCTTGAGACTCTGGTGCCCGATACAGAATCCAGTCCATGAAAGCAGTAACTTCGAAGCTTTCGTCTATTAGAAGAGACTCGGAGTTATATATGCCGGAATCTGGACAACTCATTCATTAGTCTTGGAGCCCTCGGGTGAATCATTGGTAAGTAGCGATTAGCCAAGGATGTGATAAAGCTTGCTTTGCCGTGAGCCGCCCTTCAGGCGCTCAGCAAAGCAAAGCCCTAGTGAAGTCGAAAGAAAGCTGCTAGATGAAATTGCACAACGAGCGTCGTGCCTCAACGAAAGCCCAATGTTGCGCAGCAACTAGGATGTATCGTCCAACCTCGCGAACCCCTGAACCAGCAGAAGTAGCTGGGATCAGAGCTTAAGGCCAACGGGTTGCGGGCAAGATGAGCGTGACATGCTGCGCCGTGTTCCCTGAGACGACTGACAAACTATATGCATCACAGCTTGTAAACATCCCCAGCAGGCTCCGGTCCAATACGAAAGTAAAGACGTCGGATTGAAAGTCCGGCACAGTGTAGTAAATCGGCCCCACACCCAGCTCCCGAATTCCCCGGAGCCATCTACCCCTTTCCGATCTCAAATCTATGACAAGATGTAACAATTGAAGTCTTGGTATGGCCGAAAAGGGTCTGTTAGCTGTACTGCGTCCGCCTGAACAAGTGGGTCCCAGGGCATTGGCACATATCAAATGTCTTCGCTCACTCCTCTCAGGTAAACAAGCATACAAAATACACTCATCCCGATCGCCAATTTCATTATGAACTCGGGAGAGCCTGTGCTTAATTCATAATCGCGTCGTCATCTGTTTGGGATGGTCATACACAAGTACCCGGCGCGATGAGGGTGCGACTGAGGCGGCCGGCCCGCCTCTTCACGCTCGTATCTTCCGTTTTGGTATTGTACGTCTTATTCAAACTTCTCCCTGCACGTGATTCGACCGCGGAAACGAAATCCGCACGGCGGTTCAGATATGTCAAGAGCAGCTTCGACTGGTCCACGGTAACAGAGAAGAACCCGATTCCGGCTTCTTCGCTGAGATCTCTTCCCAGGGGCACTCCTAGGAAGCTGCCCGCAGTTCAGCATCGGTTCCGTGCGGACAGGAGCGCAGCCGGGGAAGCGCGTCGTCAGGTCCTCGCGGATCGCCGGGATGAGGTCCGAGATGCGTTCGTCAAGAGCTGGAAGAGTTATAGGCGGTACGCTTGGACGTCGGATGAATTAGCGCCTGTATCCGGCGCCGCGAAGGACACCTTTGGCGGATGGGCCGCGACCCTCGTCGACTCCCTGGATAGTCTTTGGATCATGGGTCTCAAGGATGAGTTTTACGAAGCAGTTGCTGCGACTGCTCGTATTGATTGGGCGGATACAAAAGAGACGGCCTGCAACTGGTTCGAGACTACCATTCGCCATCTAGGCGGGCTACTGAGTGCGTATGATCTCAGTCACGAGCCGGTGCTTTTCTACAAGGCTGTCGAGCTTGGGGACATGCTATATATGGCCTTTGACACGCCTACGCGGATGCCGCCTTTTTGGCTCGATTTCGAGCTAGCGAAGACGGGACAGCTGATTGCTGGCACCCATGATCCGTCCGCTTCCACGACATCTTCTGCTCTCGAGTTCACTCGACTGGCGCAGCTAACGGGTGAGAGCAAGTACTACGACGCTATTGACCGGATCACCGAGATGCTCGACCGGACACAGAACGCGACGAGGCTCCCGGGCATGTGGCCAACCTTCTTGGACCTGCAGAACTTCGTCTTCGAAAACGAGGAAGGCTTCACGCTTGGGGCCCTCGCGGACTCAATGTATGAAATGTTCTCTAAGACATACGCCCTGCTAGGCGGGCTAGAGCCAGTTTATGAAAAGTTGTATCACGAATCTATGGAGACGATCATTTCGCAAGTGCTCTTCCGGCCAAAGCTTCCTGATCAGGCTGATGTGTTAATTCCCGGCAGCGTGTGGGTGAGGGATGACGGCCGAATCGACCTACAGCCGGAAGCGCAACATTTAGCTTGTTTTGTGGGAGGTAGGAAATCTCCTCCCATCATAGAGAAGGTCTCGTTGACACCGTCGTTGTACTGACAATGGTGATTCTCGCAGGCATGTTTGGTCTAGGTGGCAAGTTATTCAACCTCCCAGACCATGTTGAGATTGGAGAGAAGATCACACGCGGCTGCGTTTGGGCATACGACGCTATGCCGTCGGGAATGATGCCTGAGATTTGCGGCTTCCAACCGTGTCCCACGGACACAAAAATGTGTTCATGGGATGGAGAGGCATTCATAGGAGAGCGAGGCCTGCCACTTCCGAAGGGATTCGAGAATGCCCGAGACCCTCGCTATATCTTACGCCCCGAAACCATCGAAAGCGTCTTTTACATGTATCGCATAACGGGGAAAGAGGAGTATCAGGTATGCGACGATAACCACCTTCCCCCCCTTTCCTTGTTTCCGCTCTAGATCACTCTAGTGCTGTGGCTGACGCAGACTAGGAGATGGCCTGGCGCATGTTTCAGTCGATCAAGAAGGCGACAGAAACGGAATTGGCCTTCTCGGCCATTGCGGATGTCACTGTGGATGCCTCCGAGACGGAGAAGACGGAGAAGACGGAGAAGACGGATTCTATGGAGGTGCGTAATGGTCACAAGCGCGATACCCCTTTCTTTGCTGACCTTCTGCTGGCAGAGCTTCTGGTTTTCTGAGACCCTCAAATACTTTTATCTCATCTTCTCACCGCCTGACCTTCTCAGCCTCGACGAATACGTCTTCAATACTGAGGCCCACCCCTTTAGGCGCCCCTGATATTGCTGGATAATAATATGGGGGAGTTTTCGCATGCCGCAAGGCTTTCATTATCACCAGTAACGCCATCCTGTTGTGGTTTAGAGGGCACGACAGCTCGAGAGCAGAGAAATGATGTCGCCTATGGTAGTACCGAAATAATCTTATTGACTTGGTCACCATGCCAACTCGTAAATTTACAAAGCTCTACAGGCTACTTCGTCAGTCAGCCGGTAACAGGTTGCCTTGACGACCACGAGAAACCAGTCGCTCGCTTCTTACACGAGGGAATTTTGAGTGGGCGAAGGAGGACACAAGCCTTTACATCTATAGCTCGAGTGATAACGTCGAGAAGATCAAGCTAGCTGGCTCTATCATTGAGTAGTTGGTTCACCAGCTACGTGTACATATGTGTAGTAGAGACATAGCAAAGTTGGCTTCTACGGGCCTGACGTTATTTACAAGAATCATGTTTTCGGTAGGCTTCACTCGGCACAGACAAGAGCCTGCAAGAAAAAAGTTATCAACGACGATACTTCAAGATGAATAATCTCAACCTGTTGCTGATAATACCTCTCAAGCAAAATTCTATCTGCATGCCTAAGTCGGACTCGTCCGAAACACTTTTTTCTATCTCGTCCTATAATACCTGGAGGAAAATGTGTGGCCTGCCTATTGACACCAGATTGACTCAATTTTGATTTGATCCTTCCGTCGCCATGCAACTGAGGTGCTACAATTCAAGCAATGGTATCTCGTATTCAACAACATCTCGATGTTAGTCCGGGACCCCGACCAATATCATAGACAATTGCGACGCCGACTTTTGTCGCATCGCCAGCTAGCCACACCCAAAGCGGCGTGGACAGATCGAGACATACCATTGGCCTAAATACCTTTCCCTACTTTGGCATTGCTTGGTACCGTAATGGTGGGGTTGATTGTCTTGTGTGCACGTTCATGACCGCTTTCGGATTAATGGGTGCATAGAATAGCACGAGCAGCAGCCGATGTTGCTGCGGGGAACCCGGAAGGTGAAATGCGGTACCTAGGTATGGCAAGCTAAGTGGTTTTTGCTACAAACCCAGAGTGGCGAAGGCCATATCATGAATAAAGTATGCATATTACACGAATGCTCTGTGACAATCATCATGATTTCAGAGTCACTACCGACCTAGTATCTCGAACAAATGGCTGGATGGTTAGATAGTACATAGAAATAGGGGGGGAAAGATTTTAGAGAAAGAGATCCTTGAATCAATTAAGCTAGAGTTATACGTGTAACCACCTAAAGTACATAGGATATTCAGGGGAACTCGGCATGAGCATCAGCCATGACAGTACCGTACCTCATCGGTTGACAGAAGCCCCTCTTACCCGAAAAAGCAAGAGTAGCTTGCGCCATGGATACTTGCGATCTGGTGGGGATGCCAGCCACGAGGCATGTACCAGCGGAAGCCCACATGAATGCTAAATTGCTTAGCCGCAGGTACTTTCCTGGTCAGGGCAACGCCCCCCGTTCCCCCTCCATTTTGCTTTCACCGCCCTAAAGCATGCGGTCCTATTGGGCCTCGACGTGCCAAGTCTGCCCACTGAATCGCAAGCTCGACCTATCGACAGCTGGCGAGCCAATCACAGCTGGCCAGGCCAGGTCCGAGACTTGGCCCAGGTTCCACATCCCAGCTCTCAGCATATTGCTATCTTCAAAAATCCGTTACCTGTGCTCGCGGGTATTCCTGCGGCACTGCAGTCTGGAGTCTGGGCCCGGCCGCGTTCTTCTGGGAACCAAAGAATACCCAGGTAGCAGTACACTGCGGCGAACACATCACCAGCATTGCCGTGTTCAGAGTCCTGTCCGTGGGAGACAGAAACAGAGACAGTGGCACCAAGCAACGGCAAAGCCACTCTATCACCGCCCATCGCCATCTCGAGGTCGGCGTAGGTAGCGCACGTCCTACCTTCTCTCGCCTACGATACCCCCCCGAACAAGACCGGTACTGCGTGAGACCCTAGTCGTTAGCTATTTCTCGCTGTCGTCTTCGCGACCTCGACTTGTCACTGTCACCAGAACCTGGGCCGTGTTAGCAAGGCATACCACTTTTTACCAGGCCGACTTTACACCTTCAGCACCATCGCATTGTTCACACCTGTCCGCCTATCGGTCGGCCAGTCTGTTCGGTCTGCACTGTTGACCGGTTGCGTTCCAATTGGAGCCCGTGCTACTTCCCATTGCCAGCGCTGTCACTTGTAGCCAGCCAAGGCACACTCTCTTGCGCAGACCATGGCCGATACGTCGCCGAGGTCGATGTCGATGCCACCGCCGTCGCCGCCTAACAATGACGCAGATGCTGGCCCTCGCTTGTCTATCGAGACCAATACTATCTACAGAGAATTCAAAGTCGACAGATTAAAGACGCCCAGTACCCCAAACACGAGGAGACCATCCCTCCAGTCGCGCACTTCCATGAATGGCCCGCTTTACATGCAGACGAGCAACAATAAAGTCCTGATTCGGAGAGTGAAGAGGAAGGGCAATGGGACCATCAAGAATCTAACCCGTTGGCTTCTTGATAATCAGATAGGTAGGCTTGCCGCTTACAGTCCCGCCTCTCAGCCTTTTTTTTCCTTTTCTTTTTTTTTCTTTTTGCTGTCGCCCGCCATCCGCCATTTTTATAGAAATAAAGGGCATTTTTAATGGACGAAAGTCTCAGAGGTTCGCTCCTTATCTAGCTAGCTGACTAACGCCTATGGCTATTTTGATAGGGCTATCCTTCAATCTCATAGCTTTAATCTTCCTCACACATCTTTTTATTCCAAAGGCACGGCCTCACACTCTAAAATTCTTCACCCTATCTTACAAGAACCCTGAGTCCGGGGGCTTTGCGATTGGCGGCGATGACTACCACTTCATTGCTTTCTGCATCGTGCTCTTCACTGGGCTGCGAGCCAGCCTCATGGAACATGTCTTTGCCCCACTGGCTAAATCTTGGGGCTTAACGAAAAGGAAGGACATGACTAGGTTCTCTGAACAAGCCTGGCTTCTGGTCTACTACTCTTTCTTCTGGCCCGTAGGCGTGGTATGTTGACAGTCTATTGATTTTCTTTCATACCATAGCTTTACCGGCGTCCGCTATAATTGAACCTGCTTGCTGACAGCTGGCAGTATCTCTATTACAACTCGCCCTCGTTTATGAATTTGAGGGAGCTGTGGACTGGCTGGCCAGACAGGGAAGTGACTGGGCTCGTTAAGGCTTATTTTCTGGGACAGTGGGCCTTTTGGCTCCAGCAAGTCCTCGTTATTCACATTGAAGAACGCCGCAAAGATCACTGGCAAATGCTCACTCACCATTTCATCACCATTGCGCTGATGACGGCTTCGTACTACTATCATCACACTCGAGTTGGCATATTGATTCTCGTGCTGATGGATATTGTTGACATATTCCTCCCAGTAAGTCCTCAGTTCTAGATCCACATTTCCGCCCCCACTCTTTCGTCCCCTATCTAACCAGCTTCAAGCTCGCAAAATGTCTCAAGTATCTGGGCTTTTCAACATTGTGTGATGTCATGTTCGGAATGTTCATGGTCTCATGGTTCTTTGCTCGACATGTTTTCTATATGATGGTGTGCTGGAGTATCTGGAGGGATGCCATCCACGTAATGCCAATCGGCTGCTTTTATGGCAGCAACACCAACTTGGAGGGGCCGTTACCTATTCCCAGCGGATGGAGTCACTGGCTGGAGCCATTTAGGAACCCCGAAGGTGCACTCTGCTTCTCTCAGACTGTGGTGTATGGCTTCTTATACACTTTGCTTGGCCTTCAGGCTATCACCATATTCTGGTTCTTCATGATCATTCGGGTGGCCACGAGAGTCTTGAGGGGAGGCTCAGCTGATGACCCTCGTAGTGATGATGAGGTAGAGAGCGAGGCAGAATATGAATATGAAGAAGCCCAGCCACTCGAGGAGGAAGTAGGAGTGGAGTCCATCGACCTGAAAGGGTGGGAACGTCGAACTGGGGTGAAGAGAGCAGCATCCTCTACAGGAGTCAGTCTTCCCGGACATAGCGACCGAAAGGAGTTGCTCGGGCGCATTGGCTGTGAGAAGCAAGTCGAATGAGGTGGTGAATAGCTGCGTCACGAATGTATTTACAGCATGTCAGGCTGAATGCCAAAACGATGGCAACGGTTGAAATAGGCGACGGAGCCAAGTCATCGAATAGCTATAGCTGCAGAACGACGGATGGACTCGTTTGACCTACGCCCTCGACGAGCTCATATAGGGTCTCTATCATCTTGATACCAGGAGATCTTGCGCAGTATATAGATTTGGAATTTTAGTATCATACCCATGCAGCATATTTTACAAATAAGAAAGGGAAACGTCAAAGCCAAGCCTGTCTTAATCACTTTCAGTCTTTGCTGTGAGGAGACTCCGCTATATGGACTGAGTTTTTTGCGCGTAATGAGATGGTGAGGGTGTGTCTGCCGAAGATCACCGTTGCCGATATTGAGGCGTACCGTAACATTTACGAAATACAGTCATTCCTGACTATTCTTGTCAGCTAAGAGAAGAAAGGCAATTAACTTTCGTCTTTGATGATCTTTTTGGTTTGGTGCTGAGGAGACAGTCCAGGTTGTGTTAGTTAAGGCCATCTCAACTCACTAGCCAGCACTTCAGCCGAAGGCGGTCGGATTGTAAGTAGTAACTTCGAGATAATTCTCTGTCAAAGTATAATAATTTTATCGCTAGCAGGATCGACTCAGGTTTGATGATCTGGTTGGGGCTTTTGCTAAGGTTCAGTAGAGGGTGGAGTGTTATGGGCGCGCCTTCAATTTAGCAAACATAAATCCCATGTTATCTATCACGGGAGCTGTATATAAGTATAGCTGCCTCCTAGTTTCTCTCTCGTCTGCTTACTGCCTTTCCTATCTCTTACACACACTATCTACATTCACCATCGAAGAATACAAAGGCGACAATTCACGTCGTCCTAATGCCATTACCTCTCCTAGATGAAATGAGCATCGATAACATTACAGCATAGCATCCCATCCAGCGAATAATCATCAAAAGAGAAAAAGAGTTTGTGACCTAGCCTAATATCCTTTATTCAATGCTGACTTTTTTCACGATACAGACACTCACTTCACCCATCTGGAGAAATGGATCCCAAACGATGTCCCTTTCGCAAGCCCGACTCTTCAGGAAAGACTACTGTGGACGAACGTACCGACTCTGGCCGTTACCCTTTCGCCGTAAATGTCGGTGGTGAAAATTCGTCTCTCTGGATAGAGGATACTGGATCACTCTCCGACTCCTACTCGGATAATTCCAGGTCCAAACCCCAAATCCCAGTCATTTCCGAGCCAAAAGATGATAGGATTTCAAACCAGGAAGATAACCTAGCTTATACTACATGCCTAACCAAGCCGGACGATGGACTGTCTTTCAACTCGTTGACACTTCTGAACGAACAGCTTTAAGTTTACACCGATCTCCTCAAAAAGGACACAATGAATATGAAATTCGAGTTATGGGAAGAGGCACAGAATTGGAAGCGTATCGCTAAGAGCAGGATCCCATCCGTGTATATGCTCTTTACGGAGTTTGTGAAAAAGAAGGCAACAGATAGGAAGGATATCATCATCCGCTACCTCATGGCAGAGGTGGAAAGCTGAAGGCGGGAGGCATGGAAACCCAGGATCCAAGAAATGAGCTAATGAGATTTGAGACCTACAAGCTTAGCATGGAGGGAGATATGAAGGTCATGGGCTTACAATACCACGACCTGTGGAACGAGTTCGCGAAAACGATGTTGCGGCAAGCCCAAAAGCCCCCGGACAATCATACCGACCCAGGACCCCGAACGGATGTGTAAATAGTGCCAACAAGACAGCGGATCAAGCGGAAATCCTATGGAGCAATGTGGACGAAGGTACTTGGTGCCCAAAGTCTAAGAGTCTATATTCTTACAATATGTTTAAGGGGCAGAGAATCCAAAGAGGTTGTGGATATCTACCTTTACTTAGGCTAACTTCCTTTGTTGAAGTAGCTAACACGTCGTCAAGCGCTTCAGAACGAGGCATGTAAGGGGTTAGCGTCGCAGCGGCTTAGAAGACACTTCACAGAGTTGTTGTATGCGTGCGCATTTCTGTGTTAGCTTCTAATACCTTACACTGAGAAAATAGATAAAAAGCTTGGAAACAGAAGATAAAACCAATGCTGTCCGACTTTTCCCCTTTCTGTGGGACCCGTTATCTCCTCAGGCCGAAATTTAGGAAATACGTAATAGACCAGTTGGTGTGCGAAGGTCCCGAACACCCCTTCGCAGCCTACGCAGTTATATTGTAGTTATATTATCGTTATATTATAGTTATATCGTAGTTATATTATAGTTACATCGCAGTTATATCATAGTTACATCGCAGGTAGATAAAAAATGGTAAGTAGCCATAAAAGTGTACTGCTCTCTTGGCGCCTAGCCTTTCCAACAGGAAGTTGGGGGGGAGGAGCCTAGATATATAGACGAAGCCTACCAGGTATACATCAGGGCGGTATCAAGCCCCCCGACAGAGGTGATGGTAAAAATAGGAGAGATATACTGTAAAATATGCTGTATCAATACTGAGCAACCGGGCCTAGGCTACATAATTTATATCATGATCTCCCCCCTACGGCAAATTATGTGCAAATATGTGCTCGAAGGATGGAAGGCGAAGAGATCATGGCTCTTCGCGCGACGAGAATAGATCTATACCCCTAAACCAGACTTACGAGTCTGTGAACGTCGTATCCAGCAACAATAAATCAATCAGCAACCCCATCATCCCCAATCTTCCATACAAATTATGAGCACATATCATGAGAAATATAATGCTAATCTAGCAACTACTGCGCATACCTATTTTCACTCCAATATTCTACTAAAGTGATGAAGCCTACGATTAGCAATTTTTCATAGTTTCTGACGTAGCCGATTCTTTATCCATTCTGCAGCTGGATAGTAGTTGTCATGGTAACACATTTAGTATAAAGGTAGACTGCGAAAGTTGTGAATTCAAGAGATCGTCTCAGTAATCCTTTACGACAGCTTTGAGCCACGCTATTTCTACTACGGAACAGACAACCAACAAGAACTCAGCAGGATATTCTATATCCCAAGAGATTCACTACTGGACAGCTAAGAAAGCTGGAAAAAAAGCGCGACAAATATTGATTAACCGAAAGAACAATACAAGGCTTATTAAGATCCACAGACAGCCTTCAAGAGACCGAAGCCAAAATTGAAGTAGTGGGCAAAGACCGGGATCCCCAGAAGGTTGTAGAGGGCGGCCGGCGAATGGGTACGGACCTTGCCGGCATAGAATAGCATCATTGCTTGAGACAACATCTCTAATCCCCATAGTATTTAGCCATCTGATAGCTGTCATGTATGTATGTATGTGTGTTGACTCTGTCACGTGCTTGGGTTGAAATGCTTTTCCGCTGGGCAGCGAAGCTGCTAAGTAAACAAGAACGTTAGTAAGCAATACTTATAGATCACAGAACGTATGTGCTTATTCATGAAATAAATTTATGGAAATGTTTGCTAGCGGCCTCGAGTAAAAATTACTCATTACCAACCCCGGCTGGTCATGTAACACGTGCATTGGTCCTCTCCAAGTACAGGCAATTATAGCTTAGGGCACTGTGCTCTATCTTGGGCACAAATTTTACTGGTTGTAAGCGACTTGAGAACTTGTTTTCTCCTTCTTCATTTCTCTGGTTGTGCAATGTTGTAATCATTCAGGTAAGAATGAATTCAATATTGGGTGGTCAAACTAGCTTATATTTACGTTACACAGCCTCGCAGAAGTAAGCCGATCGATTCACTTACCTTGTTCTCTTTATGATGTATTGTACCTCAATACTAAATACTACTTGATGTCATTACAGCGGGTTCTTGAACAGTTTATATTAGTAAACCCTTCAACATCTTTTTGCTTTTAGAATACTAGATAGGGGTAATATGCTCAATGGAATCATTTAAACGGCCCTTGACGTAGAATTCAGCTGATCTTTCAAACTTAGACGTTTTACTCCTAGCTGAAGTATGTTACAATGTCGATTACGTTAGAGTCTATTGTATGTACAATGTCCGGCTTAATCCTTCAACATCAAACCATAGCTATATGCAAATTTAAACACAGTAAATAGATATTAACAGGTGTAAGCTAACCGCAGGGGTCCCGGGCTGTGGCCTCACGGGCCACCTGGCCTACTACTTATTACTACTCAACTAAGGCTGTTTTTTTTTACGAAAATAATAAAAAACGCTTTTTTTAAGCGTTTTTAATAATAATATAATTTTCGGTTTTTAATTTATTTTTTAAAATAATTTTATTATTTAAATTAATTAATATAAATATTTTATAATTATTTATTTTATTTTTATATATAAATTTTATTTAATTTTATATATATTTATTATTTTTATAAATTATTATTTAAATATTAAATTTTTTAAATTAATTTAATAATTTTAATTTTAAAATAATTAATTTTTAGTTTAAAATTTATAATTTTTTTAATTTAATAATTTAAAATTTTATTTATTTTATATTTAAAAAATTTTTAAATTAATATATTAAATATATTATAAATATTAAAATATTTCTAATAATTTTAATAAAATTTTTAATTATTAAAATATTATAAAATTAAATTAAAATTTAAATATTAAAGAAATTAATTTTTTAATTCTTTTTTATTAAAAATGTTTAAAATTATTATAAAGCTTATATATATTTTTTAAAACATATATAATGTTTACAAGGGTTTTTAATTTATAAATAATAATAAAACTAATCACAAGTGGTTTATAAAAAAGGTTTGCTAATATTTTTACCACTAATTTAATTATAATAAAATAATAATTGTTTATATATAAAATAAAAACTAAGATTAATAATTAAAGAGCTAGATTAAATAAGTGATTAAATATAAAAAGGTCATAAAATTATATAAATATAACAAATATAAATAAAACAAGGCTTATTTTTTTTAATAATTTAAAGCTTATTAGTTTATTATTATAATTTAAAGTTTATTAGTTTATTTTTATAATTATATGATTTATATTAATCGCAGCTTTTTTTTTTTATATCTAGCCTAGTATCTTTTTTTTTTACGCCTGGCTTGTTGAACTAATTACCCTTTTTATTAATTTATAATATTATCTTTTTTTTTCTAGGATTATTATTTTAATAATAAAAAATAAATATATATATTTTATATTTTATTTTTTGTTTATAATCTTTAAAAATTAAATAATAATTTATTTTAATATTTTTAATTAATAAATTTTTTTTAAAATTATATTATATTTTTTATATAAATTAAAATAATAAAAATATAAAATAATAAATAATATTTTTTATTATGAAAAATATATATATTATAATTAATTATATAATAGTTTTAAAGTTTTTTATTATTATTATTAATAAATTTATTAAAGAGTTTAATTAATTAATTAAAAAAAGATGCTAAATAAAATAATAACTTTTTAAAGCTTGTATTTATTTTAATAATATCTATTATTAATATATCTTTTATTGATTAAGGCTTTTATTTATTAAATAAACTAAAATAATAAAATTATAATAAATTTAAAACGGTTATTAAAATATAAACTGTTAAGATTATTAATATTATTAATTAAAATATTATTAATATTTAAAGAATTAATGTTTTATTTTTAGTTTTAAATAATTAAAATATTAATAATAAAACTAATTTATAATAATTATAATAATCTTTAAATATTTTTTAAGTTTTATAAAAACATATTTAAAAAATTTTAATTAAAAAATTTATTAAAGAATTATAATTATTTTATAATTATTTAATAATTATAATATAAAAAATAAAAAATAAAAAATAAATTATTAATTATTAAATAAATATTTATTTATTTTATTAATAATAATAAAAAATATCAATAAAATATAATAATTTATAATATTTAATATATTAAATAAATATTATGTTATTTATATAATAAAAGAAATAAAAAATAATTATATAAATAATATATAAATTATATAAAAATTATAAAATATATTAATTAGTTTTTAATATATAATAATAATAATAATAATATAATAATAATTTTTAAATAAGTTTATATTTATTTATTTAAATATATTTAAAAAATATAAAAACTATATAATTTTAATATTAAAAATATTAA